>CM029919.1:21247500-21847500 GCA_017639245.1 Myiopsitta monachus
GAGTTACATTCTTTCGATTCTCCTCTCCACTCCTAGGGGAGCGGGGTGGGGGAAGAAGTGGGGAGAGTGAGAGAGAGACTGCGCGATTTTCTGAGTTACGACTGGGTTTAAACCATGACAGGTGGTCTGCACAGAAGTCCACCCTGGAACCACAGCTAGGAACAAGTCTCTCAAAATCTAGTGTCAACATGACTCCATGTAACACTACTGAGAAATCTGTAGCTTTGCTGCTGCCACTGCATCACATGAAGCGTGGAATTTGATTCATCCAATATTCCACCTCTGCCCACCAAAAGCAGAGTTCTCAAATCCAGTTTCATGTCACTGCAATGATTTTCATCACAAAGTAGTAATTGTGTGGGCTTGTCAAAAGCTTTTCTATTGGCATACATATGCACACTGATGGCACAGGTCATACTCTTGATGGAGAAAAGATGGCTTAGACTCGATCCTTTAGAGAATATTTTCTGAATTTATTATGGTGGTTTAACTATGGTTACTAAAGAGCTACCTTCTTCACCATAAAACCTGCTAGCTTAAATGAAACCAAATATTTCAAAACAACAATGAAAGTGAAATTATTCCTGAGAATATTTCTGTATTTTTTCACCAAAGGTACATTCCAGCCACTCAGATAAGGACTTATAATGGGAGCACTGACACCCTCAAAGACACCTGTTAACTTTCTAACCTCGAATATTTGATTTACACAATTACCTTTTCAGTAATATTGTTGCAACAACTGTATGCTGCAGCCTTCAGAAAGTGACTCCCAACATAATTTTATTTTTCTCTTCTCATGGGAAGAACAAATTTTTAAAAGATGAAAATTTCCAGTTATTTTGTTTCTTTTCCTTATATCAAATCATATTCTCATATTATTGCTGTTATAAACTAAAAAGGTGTTGTGTATTTTAAAGATCTGGTCTAAGAATGGGTTATTTCTTGATTGGTTTTTGCCATCTACACCATGACTGTCTAGTCCACGGTTCAGGGTTCCTAGTCTTCTCATTATAGAGAGGAACTAGTATCACCACAGTGTGCGACATCTCCCGTATCTGTGACATCTTAGTCATACAGAGTGAATTTCTCTGTGCTGGGGTCTGTCTCTTAGATTTTATGTGCAATTCCAGAAGTTATTTCAAATTCTCATCCTTTCTGTTTCAGTTCTCTGCACCCAAACCTACGTATACCCAATGTAAGAAGTTTACTTAGACAGATTATGTGCAGTTAGATACCTGTAGCTGCGCAAACACTGGGCTCTGTTTCAGTATATATTCCTTTCCCTTGATGTGCACAGCTAGCTTAGATTTTCAATTTAAATTTCAGTATTAAGGCTGAAATCTGTCCCTGCTCATCAAGAATTCCACTAGTTTTATTGAATGTTTTGAATCAACTAATTACTGTTGCTGAAATACATACTTAGAGTGTGAGCAACTGTGTAAAAATGAGTACAGGAAAAGCAAATGGGAACTTGAATAAATTTCATTGACCTACTGACAAGAAATAAACCTCCAATTAATTTGAAAAAAAAATATGATGCACATTTAGGAGGTAGAATATATATGAAAACGTTTCTAAATTACAAAAAATCCTTCTAGAGAGAAAGCACCTTATGTTTATGCATTTTATATATACACATGCACAAGCATATATGTACATATGTGTGTATATATACATTGTTGGGTGCATATACACATATACGTTGTGCCTGTGTGTATGAGGATGAAATACATGTATTAGTTTGCAGTGTCACATAACAGGAAAAAGATCACTACAGTTAAACACAGAGACACACTTGTCCCTGAAGTCGAGACTTTTCATACATACTTCCCAGACTTGTATGCAATATCTGCTGTACTAGATAGACCATTTCCCTTCTTCCTTCCCTCTGAATTTGCCATCTGACCTAACTGCTTCTCAAAACAATGCAACCCATGTTGCTGTAGCTTCCTAGTTATAAAGTTTGATTATTTGTCCCTCTTTTCTCATCATGGGGTAACCCGCTTCTTTTACATGCATCCAAATCCCCCTGTGATAGTTTCCATTTCTAGTTCTCCATTTATATTACTGATCCTTTGACTATTTTTCTTTCCTGTGCTATGAAAAAGAAAAAAATCTTCCTGCTGAAAATCAGTGCCTTTGAGTACTCTCCACACACTAATTTTATCTTTAATATAATTTTCTTCTTTCTTCTCCAGACGGAGCCATGTCCTAATTTTAGGTTATTGAACTTATTCCACCATACCTGCTTCTACAAAGAAGCAGTCCTCTCCCACAACATCATCTTTCCATCATCTCTTTTAACCACAGATCTATATTTTCATTTTGATTCTGTGCATTTTTATTTCTGCATGTAGTTACTGATATCTTTTTCTTCACAGAAGGGTATTCATTTTACCATGATCACCTTAAGATGAGCTGAATGGTTTGTAAGTCTTTTCCCATGAAACTAACACCAGAAAGAAGGCATTTACCCCCTTGTGCTCCAGATGTAGATGGATCTGTAGAAATTGGAGGAAGTTCATTCATGCACTGGAATGAAACTTGGCAGAGGAGTATTTAAGCCAAATGTGAAAGAAAAACATCTCTCAAATTTTCTGCCAGAAAATGGGTGCCAGAGAAGGAAGCTATGACTGTGAAAGAAAAGACAATTCATCCATTTCTAATTTGTGTGTCCTAGTTTGTGTCTTGAGCATTAGGCTTTACCTCTGAGGCACCTCTCTGAGGTGCTGCACAACACTGAGGTACACTTCCTCTGTGCTTTCCCTTTAGTCTAGAAAGTAGTAATTTAGGATGAGATCCAAACCAGTACTTTTGCCATCTCAGACACCTAAACTGATTGGGGGGGGGGGTTTGGATCACTCTTCTGAATCCAGGTGCCCAAATGGCAATTTGGGTGCCTAAGTACTAGTTTAGTGCTGAAATAAACCTAATTACACAAACCCACAATTACATCATTCCTGACATGCCAGGTAGCCTTTGTAGCATGTGGGGAATGATAAGGCACCTTCCACCCACCTTACCACTCCCTGCTTAGCTGCACCTGCTCCCTTGTGTGCACTCAAATATGTGTTCTAGGGATGCATGAATAGTAGGCGATACAATGGCATAAAACTTGCAGCCAGAATTAATGATGGTCAAATGTGCCCCAACAAGTCCACAAAGAATTGTTAGGGTGTGAGTGAATTTACAGGGGAAGCTAAAAATGTCCCAGTGAGTCTACAGGGAAGGAGGAGACCTGCCATGCTTAAATTAATTTTTTAAAACTAAGATACTAAAGGGAATTCACAGACTACAGTATTAATAAGATAGAAGATATAGATTCAAACAACTAAGAAATCCTAAAGTTTTTTTCTTATACATGTAACCTTTAAAATGCAAAGCTCTTCCAAAGCAAATTTGGGAAATGCAGTAGTAAATCTGTGTAAAAGTAACAAGGCTTTTGTATTAGAAATTTTTTAAATATAATAAACACGATGCTGTAAGCATGCTGGGCACGCTTGTTGTTTGCACAGACCATAAATCATATTAGTTTATATTCCAATATAACTTCACAGCTAAGAAACTCTTTAAAAGTTGTGAAATTTTTAAGCTAATTCAATAACAGTAAATTAGATTGTCCTAGATGATAATTCCTATACTCTTACTAGTGTATCTGTGTGTGGGCTTAAAGATCATTTACATAGTACAATCTCTGTTACAGCAAGATGGGGCAAGCACAATCTGTTTACTTTGGTTCAACTATTGCTCATTCTGTAGCCAAAGAATAAGGTGGGGCTGGTTTCTTCAGATTCTCTTTGCTTAGCCTCGTTTTTACACCATTCCTACATCTCACATTTGAGGAATAGAAAGTTGCATTTTAAAACCCTAAGGTTATTTTTTGAGGACTACCTCTGTTGCTCTTAAAGCTTCCCAATAAGGCTGTTATGGTTTAAGCCCAGTCGGCAGCTCAGCAGCACAGTCCTCCCTGCTCCCGCAGGGATGAAGAGGAGAATCGAAAGAATGTAACTCCCACGGGTTGAGATAAGAACAGTCCAGTAACTAAGGTATAACACAAACCACTACTGCTACCACCAATAATAATAATGGAAAGGGAAATAACAAGGGAAGAGAATAAAACTGCTCACCACCTGCTAATCAATACCCAGCCCAACACGAGCACTGATCTAGCCCTTCCGGGTAATTGCCCCCAGTTTATATAGTGGGCATGACGTGCTGTGGTATGGAATAACCTCTTTGGCTAGTTTGGGTCAGGTGCCCTGTCTCTGCTTCCTCCTGGCTTTCCCTCCTCGCTGGCAGAGCATGAGACTCAGAAAGTCCTTGGTCAGAGTAAACATTACTGAGCAACAACTAAAAACATTGGTGTTATCAGCACTGTTCCCAAGCTGAAAGACAAAGCCACAGCACTGCACCAGCTACTAAGAAGGAGAAAAATGGCTGCTACTTCTAAACCCAGGACAAGGGCTGATTAGCTTCAGAGGGCACCACACTAACAGAAGAGAATTAATTTCCAGGTGGTACCTCGTCAGTTTGCAGTGTGAGCACCGCAAGCTCATATCTTTGTGCAAGGATCTTCATGTAGACCTACACTCACTGCTTGGATAAATAAAACAGATGAAGAGCTATTCCCTCACTCAAAATGTTGTTCCTCACATTTGTGTAGGTAAAGCCTTTCCTCTTGCACAACACTGTGTGTTGTGAATAGCATGTGGCCTGTGCTATACCCTAAAACACACTGAAATATGTCTGGGAAAGTCAGCAAAGGTTTTTGTGCTAGGCAGAAACCCAACAATTAATGAGTCTTAACAATGTGGGAGACTGCTTGGAATCTTACACTGGCAAAAGTTGGGATGAGGAGTTGTTTGTGTGGGTTTTTTTACTCATGGAGTGAAATGCAGGTCAATGTGAGAAAAACTAGATACCCCAAGCAAACTTAGCAATTGTTTATATTAAAAACTTCAAAAGCAAAGACATCACCATCTTTAGATGCACATCCCGAGGTCCTTCATTCTTTATTTTCACATGCGGAGTGAATATGCACACTTGAAACACCATTTGGGTTTTGAAGGTGACTCTTGAAACTAGAAAGAGTGCCTCACAAATATTTGGCCAGTGTCAAAATTTTGTTTTATACCAAATATGTATGCCCTCAAGGACCTTATAAACACAGATTAGTTTCAAATGGCCTGTTGGTTCATTAAGTTAGTTGGATTTGCCTGTGGTAAGCTTATGGCTTTCTAATGAAACTCTTATTTGGGTTTCTTTTCTGTGGAGAAATGTCCTGTGGCCAGTCTGTGTAATGTGGTCAGCTGTTTTAAAAGGTAGCACTCAAGGGACCTCAGAACAGCTTTGTTTACAGAAAGTGTGGCATCTCGTCATGAACCTAATGAATCACTGTTTAACCTTCTCTAGTGATCATGAAAAGGTGAAAGATAGTATCTAACTTGTGGTGGATGAGTCCTGAGAATTCCTGCATTTGGATTCTCAAACTTATAAAACATCTTTTGCTGCTGAGCAAAGCCATACATCATGAAAAGACACCATTTAAAGTGTCTCTAATATTTTTAGACCCAAAAGCATAAAATGTTCCCAATGTGTATTATGTCAGCAGCTCTGCTTAGGCTTTACATAATCAGAATTATTTCAGATGTACACTACAAAATTTTTGAGGCATTGTTCACAGTTTTGCTCTACTGCTTAATGCGGCAAATACCAGTCTGATGCTGCTGTATTATGTAGTTTTATATTCTAAGAGTAGTTTTGATTCAGACAGCACTTACAAGTTCATTTAGACAATCCTTTCTCTTTTTTAAAAATGAATGATGTTCAGAAATCCTAGCACTGATACTGTAAATATGAACTCTGCATGCCCAAATACCATCTCTCGTACTTTCTAGGCACTGGACTTGGTTAAGACACATTAAAGTAACTGAAAAAGGGGTGATCAACAGCAAAAGGAGCAGCTCTTAGTCACAACACATTTGCTTCAGGACTGTATGGTCATGGACGCAGGACTACTATGAAATTAATCAGTTTTTAGTAGTAGTTTACATAGCAACAGTAATTACTCTAGTTTCAAAAATTGCATCTACTATATATTTAGTAGAAATAAAGATATAGAGATACATCTGCATTTTTTGTTTCTTTGACATAGATTTTAAAAAAATTGACAGGTTCTTCAAATATTTTAGTGTCGAGACGCTGAACTTGAATTTATTTAAAGATGTCTGAAATTTGGCCTGCCCATTATGACAGTGTGCATTAGGCACATACATGCTGAAGATGGGCATATTAGATTTCTCCTGGACTATTACACCCAAAAGACATCAGGCACCCAGTTGTATTTTAAAACAAACTTGAGGCTGTCCAAGCAAGTTAAGTATAATCTGAGCACGCCTGAGAGTCCAAGGCCCCTCTGAGATGTGCAGAGATACCTTCCTACCCTTCACGAGCAGGATTTCAGCATAACCAGTGCCTGGGTGTCATTGCAGAGGCCTCTATCCAGGTTGTGCTGCATATTCAATTTCTGAGACCCAAGTCTGTTAATAATATCTGACACGGTAAGTCTAAACTTTAAGGCACCTAGGGATATTGTTAGATGTCAAAGCTCATTCACAAATGAAGGCAACTATATTCTGATTCAGTTAAAACAAGCAAGTGTCCAAATACTCTCTTCACTCATGAAAAAGGTTTTTGAACTTAAGAGATGCGCTCTGTTGGAAGCAGTTAGACTATATTTTGTGTAAGCAAATTTCTACTGCCACCTGGGTTGGGAAAAATTTGGATATAAAGACATAAAATATCTAACAGAAAATTGTTATCAATTAGAAATATGTTTGCTTCTTCTGTGCAGGACAAAGAATAAGAAGATAGGATAATAAGATGAAAACAAGGGGAAATTACAGATCAAAATATCTAATTTTCTGTGTTAAATGGGGCAAATTACTTAAGGAGGTAATAAACAGAAAATAAAAAGTATGAGAGAGAACAGTTACTTGGCTTTTCCTTATCAGCATGCATGGCAGTGGAGATAAATGCTTACATTACCCATTGTTCTGGTCCAGTTTCCTTTTTGACTGTCCTGGAAAACTCTTAGAAAAACATTGACAATTGATGGAAGTTCAAAGAACAAGCAACTTGATTTTTTGTTTGAGAAATAAAAATAAGAAACCATTTAAAATGTTACTAATATAAGTTCCTTCTTGGATAGTTAGGTCATGTTTTGCCTTGTCTTTGCAAAGCAAACACTGAAGAAGGCAGCAGTCAAATATTCCCCCCTAAAAACACAGCCAGTCATTACGTTCAGAGAGAAATATGTTCAATTTCTCTGCAATTCAGGGGGTTGCAGACACAACTACTTGCTTCATCACCACTTCCAGATACTTTTTTCTTTAGACCAATTAGGTCTTAGTTCACAATCAACTGGAAAAATATTACATTAAATCATATTGATAATACAGACAATTGTGCTACTTCTGATCCCAGTTGTGCCAGAACTGTGCATTTATTTTATCTGTACAAAGAGCAGAATACATTAAAGCCTTGACCGAGCATTTTAGAAGTCTTGCAGCTGTACTGCAAGCCGTATTGTAGCTATGTTGTGCAAGTTGGTCATTTTTCTCTACTTCTGTCTCATTTCCTTACCTAGCTTACTTTAACAAAGCTGGCTAGATTATAAAAATGAATGAGAGGGACAAAGTGTCACCATGTTATAATTTCTTTATCTATAAATTGTTATGTGAAACAGTTATTTAGTGTCTTATGAAAGAACACATTTAAAACTACCACATATCACAGAGAAAACAATATGTGCAGTAATCTTCCAGTTTGCTTACAGTCCCAGACAGGGAATTAAATGTTGGCATTTACTGTATTATTTACATTATGGACTCAAAAATGCTTGCTATTGTTTTATAGGAAAGGGATTATTTTCAAGTGTCAAAAGCAACTAAAAAAGAAGTTAAATAGTGTTCTGAAGTATACCTGAGAATTTGGTGGATAAAATAAGAAAAGAAATCTAGATTTCATGGTCTGACTAATAATCACTATTCCTTGCAAATTCTTCTCTAGCTACAATTCCCTTCTGCACTTTGTCTGGCACTGCTGATACCACCTTGAAGAGTTATTACTTCTCCTTTTACCTTTGTACCATCATACTTAACAAGGGCAAAAGGTGAGCAGCCTGAGGAATTAAATGTGGAAATGAAGCACACTTTTTCAACGGAAAGATTGTTTAATTAATGAAACAACTTATTTGGAGAAGCTATGAGATCTTGAACTTTGGGTTGGATTTCTTTTGGAATGCTCATTTTATTCAAGCACGTCATATTAGTCTCAGTGGAGATGTAGAGGAAGAACAAGTGGTTCATTCGTAAATTGTACTTTAAAAATTTAGATGTGAAAGAGTTTCTGAGATATTAAGATAACATAGACTGCAAACTTTCTTAGCTGTTCAATATACACATAAAAGTTTCCCCGGAAGTGGAATCTTATACCTGTGCAAAACATCCATCATGATGTAAGTACAGTTTCTACCACTGCGCGAGTAGTGACCCAGCAATAAGAATCCAGATGGCTATCCCATGACTCTCTGTCAAAGCAAAGAGCAAGTGGCAAAGCAAAGAGCAAGTGAATGCAAGAGCGCCTTCTACTTATGGCAAAAAGAAAGAATAGAACACCGTATGCCTGAAATTGCAAATTATTTATACCTATGTTACTAATTTAATCTCAAATATTAGTTTGGCAGTTTCTTTTTTGGTTCTGAAAGAATGTCAATGATAAAAAAATCACTTTTGTATATGTTTTTTTTTTTTTAATCTAAGACCACGTGGAAGTAGTCTGAATCTTTCCTGGAAATGAAGACTTGACCCTAGCTGAATATCTCGTGTATGATTTATCCTTTCGTACTGTTTCTCATTAGAAATACAAGATTAAAAGAGTCTTTCATCTGTGGACTTTATTTGAGCTCAGCAGGTGCTGATGCTGGCCCATATTGGCATTGGCTTTTAGATGACTCTGTTCCCTCTTAGCTTGCTCTTAGGATCCCTATGTCCACCAATTTTAGGAATGGACACTGAGAAATCTTAGATCCACTCTCCAGAATTCATAAGCCTTCTTTGGCATCTTACCCATGAGGAAAGTAGAATTGGATTACACAGAATTCTTTTAAGTCATATCTCTACAATATATACATAATCCTTATTTAAAATTATATGCTTTCTTACCAACAAATATATTTACATGACTCAAGATCCTAGAATGGGATGTGCTCTTCCAACTTTGCCAATATTTCTGTACCCAATGACTTGACTATAGCTCTGCACTATTTTTGCCCAGTGCTGACAAATTTAGACTGCCTGTTCTTGGAATGATGGAAGATGTAGTTAATAGCGTAAATCACTGGCTGGTCATGGTGAATTGGATTTAAAATATCCTAGGTTTTGCTGGATTTTTTTTTATTATTTTCTTTTTTCAATTCTTGGAGCTCTCTTTCTAAATGGGAATTACTGGAAGCTTGTCCAAACCAGAATGCCTCTGCAAAAATATAATCAAGCTTTTGATATCTCAGATCTACTCAGACACAAGAACCACAAGCTTATTGGGTTCTTTTCCTGTGGCCTGACTCAAGCCTAGACACAAAGTCTGGGTGATAGTAATGATATATAGCTTTAGTGCTGTCTTACTTTGATTACTTCTGACAACAAGGATGAGTCCTAGGCAGCTCTGATAACCTAACCTAGATTAAAAGCAGCTCACATCTTGGAATGGGCGTCTTTGGCAGGGCTGGGAAACCTGGTAAAACATTAAGGAGGGCAAAACACAAGAAAAGATTATAAATATGATAATCTCCTTAGTTACACTCTGCGGGTCTGTATGTGTCTCTTTACAAGGGAATATAAGGAAAGGAGCATTTACCGATGCTGAGTGTGCATAGGATCTATATGCGTGGGAAAAAAACTTTGTTCTACTACACTCCAGACTAAAGTAGATACTGAAATTTTATCCGTCAGGATAGCAAGCAGCAAAAATTTCACCCAAAGTTCTCAAGTCTCTGTTTTTTATGCAGTGGTGAGTGATACCAGTCTGTGATAAAAGACTGGAAAATTTCAAAATCTAGCTACAAACCACAGTGCCACTCAATATATTCTTCATCATATCTTTCAGTTTTCATAACATAAAGCTGAAGGGTTAATACAACACTCAGAAAAACTTTTTTTTTCTTCAGTCCTTAGTAGTAAGCATTGGGTTGGCTTCTCTTGACAAATATATCCTCTGTTGAACCAAGTGTGGAAAATTTGCCCTCACAGCAGCATGAGACAGATTCTTTCTGACTATTAGTTCTGTAAAGTAGCTGATTGCTTTGGTTGCTCCATCAGATTCAGTTGAGGTGGAGCTAAAATGTAAATTAAAAACAAAGCTTCTGCTTTAATCTTTGCCTTGGGCTTGACCTTGAATTCCTCGAGTTCCTACTTGTCTCATTCATTCCAGCACAAGATCTGGAACAGCTTTTTGTGCATTATTTGGGACAGCTATTCAAAAGTGGTGAAAAATGGGAAAAAAACAACAAAAGGGAAAAACTAATTTCATAGACCAAATTGTGCTGACCTATTCCTGTTCTCAAAGAATTCAGGGAGTCAATAGGATGTTTATCCTCTGTCTGCTCTGGTACTGTCAGTGCTGCTATTACAGATACTTGATTAATGGACTAAATTTCCCATACCAAATGTGTCCTGGCAAGAGTAAAGCCCTTTATCCTAGTAAAAGGCTGTATCATCAGACCTGTTATGCATGTTGATGAGGATATGTAGGCCTTATTAAATGCCAGGTATATGTTTTAATAAACAGACAAAAAGTTAATGTTCAAAGAAATAACTCACTGCTAAAAGAATGTGTAAGTTGGGTTGTGAAATGCGGGTTTGTAAATGAGTAAGATAAATGATGTGTTAAGAGATTAAAATGTGAACTCATTTGTTATGTAACGATGCCTGTCAGTGTTCTACATTAACTAATTACTAGGTCTATTGTTAATAAGATGGGAGGTTATGGCTTTCTCATCCCCTGATAAATTAAAGAATACGTGGATGACAGACAGGAAAAAAAAAAAAAGATAAAAAGGAAATGTAGTTCAAATCTTTGTGAAAACATAGTCAAGAAAACTGTCTAATGTGGACACAATGTAAAGAAGGTAGCAGAAACCCAGGAGTGTCATCTTGGCAACAGATGGAGCTTGCTGTGGGCGTTACAGGCATGGTTAATACCCTGTTACCATGTGCTATTTTCACAAAAAGCATTCCCTGTTTCCAGCTACCTGAGTTAAAATGAGTTTTGTCTCCCCTGGCTTGAGTAAGAGTTCTACAATTAGAGAAAATTTGAATTTCTTACTAAGTTTTCATTTCAGAACTTTTACATCTGATCCTAAGAGTATTCCAGGTCCAGTGAAGGAGGTGATAGGAAAGGCACTCTGCAGCACAGAACAACCTTCTACCAGTGCAAAAGTCAAACACTGTAAATTCTTTTAGGAAAAAAAAAAAAAAAAACCAACTAATTTCTGAATGCAGAAACTCATAGGGAAGGTGGTGAAGTGGAGGAACATTTCTGCGCTCAATGTGTGAACTTTTTATATAGAAGAAATGTGGCACAAAGAATCCAGTAATTTCCAAGTACACAAGGATCAGCAGCAGAGGAAAAACAAAGATATTATTAAAAGAGAAGTAAGTAATTGACAAGTGGCTGGGCAAGAACGACACCAGATTTTTGGCACAAGACCAGTGGAGAGACATGAAATGGTTAGGGGACTGACTTCTTCCAAGAGGATAAATTGTTCTATTCACTCCTCAAAAGTGAATGTTAAAGGAAGATCTTATTGTTGTCTGCAAAACACACAATGCAAGGATGTAACGAACACAGAGCGCTCTTCTTTGCAGTGTCCAGTGATGTAACCAGAGGCAACAGATGACAGTGTAAGGAGTAAACAAATGCCTCGGTTGCTGCTCATTTACATTTTCCAGTTTGTCTTGGAATTAGGCTCCTTTTCTGCAGGGAACTGGCCACATTTCCTAATATTTCACGGAGCCATCAGTAAGTATTTTAACAGCTCTCTAAACTGTGTAATATCTTAAATCATGGACGCATGTATTTCATGATCTGTGAAATGTTCTTCATGAATTTTACTGCCAAAAAAAATGTAAAGGGAATTTGAATGAAAAAGATTTTAAACTACCGAAATTCTGGTGACATTTTTCCAAAGGAAAAAAGTTTAAGCTTCTAATTTCCTTGAAAGAAAGATTCTGACCCACTAAAATAGGACTGGAAGAATAAGGCAGAACTTCCTTGCTCCCAGGAATGGATTATTTAAACTCCATAGAAGCCACGAGACCTCTTTTCAATACTTCTGTTGCCCACATCCAGTCAGTACCTTGCTCATGCTTGGGATATTAATCCCACTAGCTTTTTCCATGTACTACATTGGGAAAGATTTTCAGGAAATAGTAGAAAGTTTCAATGCTGGTGAAGATCCAGACAAGACTGGTGCTAACTTTCAGACATCTTTGTCATTTACTGGACTGATTACTTAATGTTTATTCTGTGTATTTAGCGACAAAAATAAATAAATAAATATATATATATATATAAATATATAAAAATCAGGAGTTCATTCTGTTCTGTCTATGATACCATATGACTGTTTCATAAATCCCATACTGAATCAGGCTAATAAGTGACTGCAGGTAAGTATGGGTTCCTGAAGTGTGATTTCAAAGACTGATATTTTTTAAGACTAATACATTTCAGGTTCTCTTCTGTTTACATTATGGCTTTTGAGACTCTATTTATGCCTGCAAACCTTTCTCTCTGCTAAAAAGCTGGACATTTCTTATTTTTTTTATACAAGGCAAAGATATTTTCCTTAATTAAAGCTGTAAGGAAAACATATTTTAGCCAAACATAAAAGTCTCCTGATAAAACTATTTATATAGATATATATTATGTATATGAAAAATTTGGGAGTGTGTCTACACACTTCTCATGATGCTATACTTGTTTTATCTTTGGTTTCATTTGTTATATATATTTTGAAACAAGGAAGATCAAGGGTGCTTAGTGCTATTACTCTTCCAGAGAAAGAATTGCATGACATTTTTCATAGCTGTAAAGCCTTTATTGGAGACTAGCAGCCTTTAGAGAACATAATGTATTTGTTACACAACAATATGCTTTATATAATTTGTCCTTTGTCCCAGAGAGAAAAGTAGGTTAAGCTTAATATGGCTTGTATGTAGATAGGTGTTAACAGATAACCACATTTTGTAATCTGATGTTAGGCAACAGACCTTGCATTTCATTTAGTTTGTAAGCAAAAATCCCTGTCACTCAGGTAGCATTGCACTTTTAGAACAATAATTTCCATTTTTTAAAATTCTTTCTGAAGCAGAAGGAAGGTCAGATTCTTCTCTCACTTAGAAACTTAGAACTTGGAAACACAAAATGCTGGTAATATAACAGGCTGCAGAAGTGGGTAAAAGCTATTCATTCATGAGTCATTCAGGGGTGCTATTGCATATAATTGCAATCACTCCTGCTGTTATATGAGGATCACAACATTGCTAACAAATAGCAACTACATGTCACACCACCTGTCTTACGCATTGCAATATGCAGGAAGATACAGATGAGAAAAATGAACCTCAAAATTAGAGGAACACAAGATTTTGAGCTTTTAAAAATTTAAAAGTGAGAAACTGCTCTGTCCTTTCTATGCTAGCAAAAAAACTCGTTACCTGCTATAGACTCATAGAATAGTTAGGGCTGGAAAGGACCTTAAAGATCATCTAGTTCCAACCCCTCTCCCATGGGCAGGGACACCTCACACTAAACCATACCACCCAAGGCTATGTCCAACCTGGCTTTGAACACCACCAGCGATGGAGAATTCACAACTTCCCTGGGCAACCCATTCCAGTGCCTCACTGCCCTCACAGTAAAGAACTTCCTCCTTATATCCAATCTAAACTTCCACTGTTTAAGTCTGAACCTGTTACCCCTTGTCCTACCACTATAGTCTGCAATGAAGAGTCCCTCCCCAGCATCTTTATATCCCCCCTTCAGATACTGGAAGTCTGCTATGAGGTCTCCATACCGCCTTCTCTTCTCCACACTCAACAGCCCTAACTTTCTCATCCTATCTTCATACGGGAAGTGCTTCAGTCGCCTGATCATCCTCGTGGCTCTCCTCTGCACTTGTTCTGACAGTTCCATGTCCTTTTGATGTTGAGGACACCAGAACTGCACACAGTACTCCAAGTGAGGTCTCACAAGAGCAGAGTAGAGGGGCAGGATCACCTCCCTCGACCTGCTAGTCACGCTCCTTTTGACGCAGCCCAGGATATGGTTGGTTTTCTTGGCTTCTTAAATTATCTTCTAACAGGATGTCAAAATATAACAAAAATATTCAAAATTATTATTGCAGGTAGCAAATGAATCTACCACAGAAAATGTATGGAGCTTTCATTGTGTCAGTTCATCCTCTCATAGAGGACCTAAAGACATGTCATTTCTTGATTTCCATTCAAATTACATGAGTCTACATTTCAGTGTAAAAACTAGAGTCAGAAGAAGTTGATTCTTTTACCATTAATGGAGTAACTACTTTCTGAAAGATCCCTTAACTAAATCATTCTCAAAGCTAAAAAAGCAATCTTAAAATGGAACATCAGGAGTCCAGTTGTAAATGTTGTCATTTTATGGTTAATATCTGCAGAATGCTATATAATTGATATTCTGCCTTTTTCTGTCGTGGCATATTGAATAATATTGTCATGTATCTTCCTTATTACCAGGAAACTTCAAGTCACATCTCACTACCAAAAGTTTCAGATGCAACTTGAGTTAATAAAATGCTTGCATAAAATTATAATTGAAAAATTAATGTATTCTGATTTGATTACTGACTATAGAGTCTGAAAATCCATAAATTAAAAGCAATGACATATCAACATTTCACACAGGGAGGAGGCAGACAGATAAAAGATGCTGAAATTATTGTTTGACCTGCTACAGCTGAAGCCTTTAACAACTACCTGAGTAAGATGAAGAGAATATTCATTCTTGAAAAAGAATATTCTGTCCACTAACTGACTGCACGTCCTTTATCAATAATCCCACCATATAAGGAAAATGCAAACTAACCTAGTTTTCATTTAAAAAAAGGACTACTTTGACTACTCTATATGATAGTCAAATGAGTGGCTATTTTGGTGACTTAACGGGAAGGGCTAACCAAAGCTGTTTAGCATGCTTTTATAGATAGCTCAAAGACTACAGATAGCTAAAAATTACTTGCAAGTATATTATGAATGCTTCTGAACATATGAACAGACCAGAAGTACACTGACAGAACATATTTGGGTAAAGCCTCAACAATCTAAATTCACTGGAATGAATCGAAATGTAACTTGATCAGATGGTGACTAATGATATCTTAAACATCCACAACTACTTGTAGGATATAAGCAGAACTGTTTACAGGTAGTTTAAGGATTAAATTAATGAAACTTGAGTTTAGAAAAACATAGGTAAAGCTAAAGGTATCCTATGTTAAAAGAAGCCTTACCTCAGTGTAATGAGGTCTTTCTTATTATTAAGTATACTATAGAGGGAAAACAGAAAGTCTAAAGCGTGCAGAAGAGAAAAACTGGGCATGATACTGCTTTCTACTAAAAAGCAATGGACTACCTTAAAAGGAAATGCACTGTCCCTGGTAGTCAGGGACAAATGTCTTTTGTATAGTAAAAATGCACACTTTTAATGGAAGATTGAAATGTTACCCTTGTGAAACAGACTACATTACTATAATGCAGTGCCTGAATTGCACTTAGTCAAAGTCAGCTGTAGCTTGGTTTTGTTCTTGTACTCCCTGAGTTTTGTGAATGATAAAAACACCTCACACAGATTACCTGCTTAGCTACTGCAGCCAGTTTAATGCTTCTTGTGAAGAAAAATGACTCATACAAATCACTGCAAGGAGTCACTGACTAAACCTGTATGGCAGATGCTGTATGTTGAATATTATGCTATAAGATTCTGGATAAGTGTGGACCACTTATGGCCACTGTCATTTTTTCCTTCTGAGAATCTTCTCTGTTCCGAAAAAGACATCGGGATCACATGCTAACACACCTCTGACAGCTTTTGTAGAAAAACCCACTAAATTATACAGAAACAGAAATGCTATTCATTCATGACCTGGAGGTCTGGGAACAAAGGTTGTCTTTTTGCACCTAGTTGCTAGGACTATGTCAAAGATAGTGACATAATTGTCTTTTTTAAATAATGTTCACCAAAAAAATTACCCTTTTAACCTAAGAATAAATACGGAGTAGGACAATATTTTTTTTTAACTCAGCATCCTGCATGACTGAAGCACATTAATTTGAAGTGATTCTCTGAATGCTTTGCATTGACCAAGCACAACTGAATTCTTTCCAGAGGGCTAGAAGTCCATTGCCAGCTTTTTGTTACTGGTGCTTTTAGCTATTTTCTTCTGCAAATTAGCAACTGAATTGTGTCTTGCAGCAGCTACTGGATGTGTCTCTGCAGTTTCCAATGAGTCAGGAGAGAAGAAAAGGAAGAGCTTAGCAACGCCAAGCTCCTTCCTCCCAACAGCTCGTGCATTCAGATGTTCATTGAGCTGCTACTTTAACAGTTAAATACAGCTTGAGTGACATATGGCAAGGACAAATAAAAGCTACTGAGAAGCAAATGTTCTGTTAAATTCTTTCATGGCTATGACTAACCCTGGGGGTTGGAGGTCTGCCTTCACTATTACTGTCCCTCTCCCCTCTGGCCTCAGAGAGTCCACAGATCAAAAGACTCTGGCATGTCTGAAATTAAACCTTTTTCTCCAGATTCCTCCCCAACCTGTGCTCATCTGCGTCTTTGCAATCCATGTCTTACGCCTGTAATTGGCACAAACAGCAAATTCCCATGTGCTTCATTTTGTTTGTCTAGGAACTAGGAACTAAGAAGGGAACTAGTTTCCCTTCAGAGAAAGATGTATCCCCTTTCTTATTCCTTTGTAATCATCCTGAAAAGTTTTTAATCTCATGTTGTGATATTCTAAGTTTTTTTTTTCTACCAGTACTAAACAGTAGTATTTCAGTAACCCGCTCTCAGCAGTTCCCATCAATGTGGGAGCCACATCCCTAGCCACAAGCAGTGGGGACATAGTGGAATCAGGTAAGGGTAGCTACAGCAAATACATTCTCCATATCATGTTTACTGAAAGGTACTTTTTGGTGATGTGAAGGGAATTTTTTTTTCTGCTCTTGGAACAGGATATTCAGGAGATGTGAAAGTGGCAGCCACGCTGTCACAGTGGTACAATGAAACAAGCCATACAGTAGGACTCACTAGCTTGGCCACAGTTCCCAAATAATGCAGCTATATGGTACTAGGTATGATTCAAGCTTACTGCCAGAAAAGAACAAGACCACATATATGAACCATGGCTGTAAAAGATTGCGTAGACATGGCCTTTTTTAAAACAACAACAAAAAAAGCAATACAGAAGTCTGAATTGTCTGTCAGTGACAATTATAAAATAGGTAGTCCCTAACCATTATTGCTATTTAAGTCAGAAATTGACTTGGGAATTGGTTTGATTCCATACTCCCTGTGCAATCTGAATTTTAGGATAGCAATTTTGAATTATTATCAGCTCACAAATCTTGGAGAAATAAGGAAAGGGAAGGGTGGCACTACACTTCCCTTCTACACTGCTGTAATTAAAAGGAGAAGGAAACCCAGTGGTTTGTGCATCACCGTCATTCCCTATGAATAGGAATCAAATGATAAAATTTGAAGGAAGCAGTTTTAGGATACTTACTTGTGTTACCCATGTAAAATTACAGTAATATCCTAATGTGTTCTAATTATGGTATAGGAATGAATTTTTTATGGAGACCTTTGATCCAGCCTCGTTAATGGTGAGCAAAGTTCAGGTGCTATCAGGTGGGCCCAGATTTTTCCATGAGTATTTCATTAGTCATTCAAATGCACTCATGGTGACTGTTCACTGGACATTTCCCCGGGGTCAGTGTAACTAACCAACTAACTAAGTGAATTGTATATGCAAATATTTGGTATAATGAAGTGCAGATTCACAAAAATAACAATAAACCAGGAAACCATTTTGAACAATCTGGCCCGTAAAAGGACAGTTATCTGTGTTGACAGTGGTTTGAACCAGAAAAAAAATTATTGTCATAGAAAGCAACAACATAGCTTAATACTACATCATTTTTCACTTCACACTAACCTTGTTTTTCTTGCTTTTTATCTCCTTTTGTCATGTGCTAACAGCATGCAAGAATTTACTGCAAGAATATCAACATCATAATAATTTTTTAAAGTGTGTTCCAACAGCAGACAAAGAAAATTTGTCCAAGAGAAAAATAATGGACTTAGGACACAGAGCAATAAAAATTGCTTTAAGGCCCATTAGCTTTTTCCTCTGGGAAAAGGAAAAAAAAAAATAATCCCAACCAACCAAAAGCTGTTAAAAATCAGCAGCTATAGACATTTTATGTCTGAATCAAGAATATGTGCATCACCCTAACACTCTGATGACACTAAAGCAGAAAAAACTTATATTTTATATTTGGTTTCAGTGTTTGTCTTACATTAGTAGTGCATTAAAAAGCACTTTTTAGCTCAGGATCTTAAGGCATGTTACAGAAGTAATGATTCCTAGTTCTTCCATACAAATGGGAAAATAAGGAATGTGCAGTGGGGACTGACTAGCTGAAGTTATTTAGCAAACTAAGGTTAAAATTGGGGTCATAAACTCCCTGTGAATGGTACTTTGAGCACTGGCAGAACTCAGATGACTTCCAAAGACTTCTGGTTTCTGCAGATACATAGTTGCGTTTAATAGCTTGGAGGATACCATTTATAAATCTGTACCAAACTAAAGCAATCACTTATTCAGGATTTATACTGCAGTAAGGTGTTTTTGCTAGAATATAACAGTAGTCTCCTTATTGTCTGCTAATGCTCATCCATTAGCAAATAACTGATAAAGCTCCACAGGTCACAACTCATATTTGTTTATCATGAGGGCATATGTGTGAACTGCAGCAGTTATTTTTCAAAGCACATCTCTGGGAGAAAAACTCAAATCTCCATTTGCTCTTACAATGAAATAATGATCTGATGACTGAAATATCAGTGACTGTTCTCTGATATTTCAATCGTCAGATCATTAAAATAAAGAACAAGTTAAGGGTTGGACTCTGCTGAGCCAACCTGAGCTGTCTACAATTCATCTAAACTTAATTAGTCCTTCATGTTCCTCATAAGTAATTGTAAAGAGACATGCAGTGCTGAGAACAATCCATGATTCCTATGTTATAGACCTTTTTTAATGTGGAAATAAACATCCTCTGAAGGTACTTCTCCCTCTTGATATTAGAGGACATATAGGCAACTGATTTAGAAGACGTAAATACACATGGCTAAATTTTGTGAAGAAAGTCCTACATAGTTATAATATTCCATCAGATAGATTGTTTAGATGCCACTCATAGATTTCTATATTGTCAGGTAAATCCTACTTGTAGTAGCCTGTGACCCTACCTTAAACTGATAATTATCTCCTATTTTACTTTTCCACCTTGTTTGTTAGAAACTTCTCCCTGCTTTCTGCTGCCTCTTGACTAATAATGAGATTGTAACCTTTCTCAGAGCTGAGACCATACTGCCCAGGGCTGGGACCATGCTGCCATCGCATCTCTTCAGCAATCCTGTCCTAAAACTAGGAGTTTTACTGCAAAACTGCAAAACACAATAAAAATCACATTAGCATATCATGCTATTGAGAGGTATAATAAGTACATATTTTAACGTTATCTCACCTTATTATATTATTACTCATAATACAGTAACAAAACATTTGAAAATGGCTTAATGGTGACAACTTCTAGGCTAGTGTGGCAAATTTCAAAGGCATATTCCCAGCTCAGTGTATAGAAAACAAATGTTTAAATGTCTTGCTGAATCAGTGCTTCAAAAGTTATGGGCATTTCTTAGCCCAATAAGGGCTGATAATAGCATGATCTTACAGGAATATTTTAAAAACTCCTTCATAAGCTGCATTCAACACTAATGTGCCTATGCAGCATTTATGCTCAAAATTGTTTGCTCCACTTGCTAGTGGAAATAATAACAAATAAGTTTTTAGTGAAAGTAAAAAAAATACTTTAATATTTCAGACACAAAAAAGACTAGAGAATATTTTGCTTATAGAAGAGAAGAATAATATGGAGTGTTTTTTCTCTGTACATTGAAATGAAAACCAAACCAAACTGTTAATCAGTACTAAACAATTTGCACATGGTATTTCATAGTCTGTCTGGGACTAAAAAACAAACTAAAAAATTGCCACCTTATGGAATCATAGAATCAACTAGGTTGGAAAAGAGCTGTAAGATCAAGTCCAACCATTATCCCAGGACTTCTAAGACCACCACTGAACCATACCACTGAGGGCTTCATCTACACAGATTTTGAACACTTCCAGGGATGATGATTCCACCACTGTCTTGGGTAGCCTGTTCCAGTGCCTGAGCATCCTCTTGATCCTATGAGAATAAGTTTTTCCTCATATCTAGTCTAAACCTCCCCTGATGCAGCTTAAGGATGTTACCTCTTGTCCTATTGCTTGTTACTTGGGAGAAGAGATCAACCCTAGCTCACTACAACCTCCTTTCAGGTAGCTGTTGAGAGCTATAAGATCCCCCCTGAGCCTTCTCTTCCCCAGACTAAACAACCCCAGTTCCCTCAGCTGTTCATCATAAGACTTATTCTCCAGATCCTTTACCAGCTTTGTTGCCCTTCTCTGGACCCGCTCCAGCACATCAATGCCTCTCTTGTAACGAGGGGGGCAAAACTGAAAACAGTATTCAAGGTGCGGCCTCACCAGTGCCGAGTAAATGAGGATGATCACTGGCCCTGCTAGCCACACTATTGCTGGTACAGGTCAGGATGCTGTTATCCTTCTTCACTGCCTGGGCACAAGCTGGCTCATGTTCAGCAGCCATCAGTCAACACGCTCAGGTCTTTCCTCCAAGCAGCTTTCCAGCTACTCATCCCCAAGCCTGTAGTGTTGCAGGGGGTTGTTGTGACCCAAATGCAGTATCCAGCACACATTCATTGTAATTCAGTGTCTCTTTAACTTTGTATTTTAAGGGATCTACACTGCTGAAGTAAATCAAACAAACTGAATTATTTTGTGTGTGCAGAGCTAAATTGGCTGTTAAGTATAAAATCAATGTGATAACCAACAGAAAAAAAAATATATATATTCCTTTTCATTAAAGAAATTGTAGGGGGTGATGTTTTTAAAGTTTGCCTTGTTCCTAACAGCATTGTAACCCTGGAATAATTGGAGACTGTATGTGTCTTAATTCCACCAGTTGATATTATGTACTGTTCCACTGCCTGTTACTACGCACAGTAAGACTTTGAACTTTCACATGCCTATATTTATTCAACAGATGGCAGAGCTTGTGAGAGGATCAAACATCTTCCTGACAAGTGAGCAGCTCATTTTGCGCAAGGAAACTGCCAGGTATCTTTACTGGCTGGTAAACAAACTGATGGCCTGCTTCTTTTCCCAGGAGGAATTAGCTGTTTGCAGCAGCCACAAATAGGGCAGAGAGGTATGAGCTGCTGAATCCTGCAAGCCTTAATACAGGGTTTGATGAGAAGACACCAAATGTACCTTACAGTAAGGTGCAAATTTATGCTAAGACAAAAAGCTCATGTTCAGACTCTCTAAGTATCATCTGGATAATAAACAGTTATGGAAACATTCTCTTAAATTTAATAGACAATGAAAATCTTTCTGCAGTTTTCTATATGAGTCTATATAAACAGAGTGTTTAAGTAACTCCTAAAACAACTTCAGTATGCTTTATGGTGTCATCACAATACAAAGGGTAAATAGCAAGAGCGACAGTGGCCCTCTGTATTCAAAACCTCTGCTTTAATATAGTTAAGAAACACCATCAGAAACTGCTGTTAGAACTGGACATTTTTAACTGTACAGTATTTTTTATAGAAGCTTCTTTCCATCAGAGCATATTGTTTTCATTTCTGACAGCTTTTGTAGGACTTTTCATAACAGAAAATACCCCAGCATGAACTTCTCACCAAAACTTTCAAAAGACAGCAGACTTAACTCTGTTATTCCTTGTTCCAGCTTTGAAGTTGGATAGAACAGAATTTACAGATTTACACCTCCCACCTCCTAAAAAAGCTTTAAAGATGAGCGAAATAATGATGAAAATACAAGAATACGAATTACTGGAACCAGCATGACTTGGTGGAACACAGAAGCAGGAGAAAGTCCGGTAGGAAGTCCTTTGTAACAGAGAAGAGACTGCTTTCTGAAGTGCCCTTGGAAACAGAAATATGTGCACTGTTGCCCAGGTGACAAAATCCAAGTACATGAAGCCTACTGTGAATGAAACAACTGAAATAGCCTTTTCATTGTGGAGTAGCTACCATTAGTGATACTGAGCTATCATTTTAAATGAACATAAGAAACAAAGCCTATTTTTATGGATAAGTGTTAATCATCTTCTGGACTAGGCAATTATAAATTTATAACTTCTTCAAGAGAGGTGTTTCTAAACAAGGCTCATCTTACTATCTACAAATACATGTGTAAGTTGCATTATTTCTTTCTCATATTTTTTGCAGTGCCAAAGGAAACACATAAGAAATTTCTTAGGTTAGACTGTATTTTACCTTGGTGATGATATCCCTGAAGTTGCTCAAGTAACATTTGCTCTCTTAACCTGATTTTTAATTTCTTTCAGTTTTTAAGTTTTGCTCAGACTCTTCTACATTTCCATACTTAAAAGTTCATAGGTGTATAATACAGTTGTTCAAAAACACATAAAACAGACACCTTAAGAGTGAATTGTTTTCTCCTTCGCCATCCGTTATATGCCCTGACTTGTTCTGCAAAGCATTGCTCTTAATTAAATCTTCCCTTTCGTATTAATCCCCCAATATCTGCCTAGTAATCCAGAACAAATGTTTGTCATCGGTATTCTCATGGAGTTGTTGGGCACTTACCTCTCTTGCTGAAATGTTCAGCCCTTCCTAGCTGGCTTGCATTTTCACTTCAGTTAGTGGGTGACTTTGCTGCTAGTAACTGCTTCTCCAACTTTGTTCTCCATGGGTCACACCCATGGATCATTGTCTAGCATGAAAAATAAAGCTGACAACAAACACAAACAGAAAATTCACAAAGTCCCTTATCTTCTGTCCCTGTTCAGGCTTTAAGAGGTACAACCTCCACGCCGCACTCCCTCACAGTCATATCTGCCCTTTTTATAGAGACAGGTCCTTTACAAAAAGAGTAATAACCCACCAAAACCGGTGATGGCTTATAACTTCAATCTCCACTTCTCTGAACAGAAGATACTAGTAGAATAGTTACTGATACTGCTTACACCTCTCTCATAACTCTCCACCACATCTATCTCCTAAAAACTAAATTATTTTAATGTTTTTCTCTCTCATATAAGTCTAGAATCTCCTGCAGTCACAACCATTGACTTTCTCTGTTTTGCATGTGCTGTTATGCTTTAAAATGACAAGCGTGATTTAAAAAGCAAATGGAGTAAAAAGACAAAGCCAAAGAATGGAAGAGGCTCAGAAGGAATTGTTTGGGGTTTTTTTCATAGGTGATTACAGTTTGAATAGAGTACAGGTTATGTATCTGGCTGCACACAGCTCTGAAAAATATTTTTCAGGGTTTTTTATATAGAAAGTTTTCAGTGGAGTTAGGTAGAAAATTTGTGTCTTTTTTTCTGTCAAGAAAAACATGCAACTGAAGGAGAAAAATTCAACTTTGCTGCAATAGTTTGATATTCCGCCTGGAAAGCTCAAACAGATACTTAAGGGTAGGTCAACTCTCATTCCCAGCTAATTGAAAACCTGAAATCTTATTCTGTTGCTATCATGGACTAGAAGTCTCCAAAATTAGGACACACCAAAAACTTGTTGTGGAAAATATGGTAGGCAAAATTTCAGGGAAGGTAAAGGGCAAGAAATAGATTTGATTGTTCCCAGCTGCTGTTCAGCTCCTTGGAAGACTTTTCTTTCTCCTCATCTCTATTCCACAGTCCAGGGTGGTATAGACATTTTGTGGCTGCTCATGCTATAATAATGCAGAAAAAAATACCTTTCTTCTATGTATTCTAATAAAATATTTGTTCAGCTTTGAGAAGATAGGATTTGTCTTTTATCTGAAGTCTAATTCAAGTCTAATTCAAGGAATACAGACATTTACTTAGATGTTCTATTTAACTGCACTGGTTCTTTTCCCTTGTTCACCAGAGACTTACTAATCCAACTTTCTTCACTCATACCAGAGTGATGAGGGGCTGCTTAATTGAAGATGCACACATCTAGGTATCAAGGAATAACAGCTGAATTGTTTTACTTACACATCTAAAGAAACGTGGTTTCTTGCACTACACAAAAGCAAAAGAAAGATTCAGAACAATGTGAGCACGCTCCCTAAGCTCTGTTTTGTAGCTTGATCGTAACAGTAGCCTTATGTTTTTCATGGTGGTGTTGTCCAGTAAGGACTGGGATTGCCTCTTCATAGGTGGGTGATCTACAGTATGAAAATAAAATAACTGCTTGCTTTAGAAAAAAATTTTAATGGCAGCAACAGCAGATGTGATATTTTGCATTTAAAGATTTGAATTATATTTTTTTAAGAAAAGTCCTTATCCCATTTTCAAAAGCCTTTTCCTTTTGAGCTATCTCTTTTAGTTGTTGTTATGCAATTGTCTGAACTATAAAGATGCCTAAAATTAGAATTTCCTCATTAACACCTTTGATGGTTGTGGTATCTCAATCACTGACATTGTTAAAAACTAGTGTACCAAACATTTGTCAGGAACAGTTGAGGTGCAGTCAGTCTTGTCTTCAGGAAACAGGGTGGCCAGGCTGATCACCTTCCAGCCCTATTTTCTATGAATGTATTATTAAGACAAAGATGAAAATATTTTTAAAGTCATTTTACTTTAAAAGTCTTTAAGAAGTTAATTACAACAGCAAACAGCATCTTCCTATTTCATAGATCAAAGGAATACAGCCTTTATGCCTGCAAAAAAAGCTAAAATACTTCAATCATACTCTATGGTTCCCCAAAAATTAATTTTTTAAAATACCTTTAGCTTGTGTCAAGCCACCAGTATCTCAAACCTCATTTACCAGCAATGTCACCATCTTCTGGAGAGGGCTACCACAGCTTAATATAGAAAAATAGAACTTTGGGCCAAGATGGAGCTTGGCTGTATAGCCACCTACCAGATATGAAGAATAAGTATTGGTTGCATGAGTAATAAGAAAGTTCTGAAGAATGCCACAGAAAGTTTAGTACACTGTTAGGAGTTGCTATCGAACAGGAAGACAGCGTCTTATCACAAATGTCATCATGCTCAGAGAAGATAAGATGTCCTAAATTATTGGGATGGAATTACTGACAGTTGTGTGTAGAATATAAATTGAGCTTGTGGATGAGGTTAAATAAAAAATCAGACATATTTGGATTACTAACATTCTTTTGATCATCTCTTCTTCTGTAAACATGTGCATGCATGCACATACACCTAAAAATATACATTTCCAGATGTCTTTAACAGGAAATTCAGGGTCTGAAATTCCACCCAATACTAGTTTTTCAAGAAATCTATGCTGCACCATCTGGAATTAGTATAAGAGAGATCCACTGTAGGTCATGTATATATCTACAATACAGTATACCACTGTGCGTAAAACTAATCATGTCAATACATGCTTTTGTAATGCTGCTGTGAAACTCAACTTCCAACATTTTTGGTAAGAGAATGCAAAACTGCTTAAAAGGACATGAATTTAGCTCCAAAAAGGAGTTGTGCAGTTACAATGCTCATCCCAGGTAAAGGAGGCACTCTACCTCTCCATCTGAATTTGTGTTGGAGTGAGGAAAGGAATTCAGAACAGAAAGAGAACTTGGCAACATAGCTTTGCAATTAGAGGACCCACATATGGCAATCAGTCCTGGATTTCATTTTCAGGATTCTTACTGGTCAATTTGCATTCGATATGTAAATGATCACAGGCAAGGACAATTTATGTTAAATATAAAAATAATCATAGGCAAGAAATCTAAGATTCCTCCCTGCAAACAGGCTACAGAACCATGTTCTGTTTCATTCTTTCTCACAGTCATTTGTTTCATACAGATATTTTTCTTCCTTTTGAGCATCTTTAATAATGATCTTAATAATTACAGAAACAGAAAGAAAGATAGAGGAAAGAGGGAAAGAAGGAGTCTGGGAGGAAAGCAAGCAAGCAAGGAGACAGGGAGGCAAAGAGGAAGGGAGGGAAGGGAAAAAACACATTATAATTTCCAAATTACTAACCTTTAACAATTAGAACTAGACATGAGCGCATTCTGTTATATGTCCTGTAAGTTTGTATTACTTACAGGGTTTCTGGTCCTTCCAGGAAATGGGCAGAAATACTTTCAGAGCTTCACTTGGACATGGTGTTCATTACAGGACACATGCACCAATAGTGTTTTAAGGACACAAAACTGAGAGAAATTGAGACATGCACACTGGGAGCAGGTAAGAAGATACATGCCAAGAAAACTGAGGTGCCTTCAGAGATAAGCAGCAGCTGACTGGCAATGTAAACCACTATATTTGAACATGTAGACACTATATCTGAAGTCCCATTTTAAGGTGCGAAGTACTACCTTTGAGGTAGACAGTCATTGTTGCAAAAACAGGTATAAAACAGACGGCAGTTTCTGTGGTTGTGTCCTGGATTGGAACTCAGGAGACCTGCCTTCAGATCCCAGCAGAGCTACAGAGCTCTTTGGACATTTGCAGACAGAGACACAGACCTTTAACAGGATAACCATAATTATATTGCCTACCTGTGTTATAACACAGTCTATAGGGCGCCTGGGAAAGGAAAGAGAGTATCAGAAGGCTTGTGTAGGCAATGTAGTCCTTCATTATGCCCTGTGAACCACTAAGCCACTTTTAAGAGGTATTTATATAACCTTTACTTATAAACTGCCACTGATGAGGTTTTTTATACCTTTTGTCTCTGCCTTTTTCCATGTTATAAACCTTCTCTTGAACATTTACTGTTACACTTTAAACCAATCATTTTCTGTACTTAAAGATGCAAAGTTTATTTTCTACCTTTTACTTGCATTTATGTTTCACATTTGAAGTTTGTTAGCCTGCTTTCTTTCAGTATCTTTCACTTCCACAAATCAAATCTTGCTTTAACTATAACCACTTTTAAATAAAGGGTTCAGTCTTGATATGTTACTCCAGTAGTTCTTTATTCTTCAAGCAAAAAAGTGCACTATCTCCTATAATCAGATGTAGAAAGCTTTTAAACTCTCTCAGTTTTCAATTGTGATTCTATTACAGACAGTAATTCTGCATTTCTCACACCTTTCTAAAGATAAGTGTACTGAGAAAATAAACTCTTCAGAAGGGCACCAGAATGGACTCCTGATATTAGAATAGGTCGCTGGGCATCCTTGCGATGCAAGTGCTAACAGAGTTTCCTTTTAACCCAGGCTGGGATGAATAAGTACTGCGCAGCTCCCAGCCGTTTAAGACGTTGCCGTCAGCCATAGACATCATGCTGATTACAAGCAGAATCTCTGCTGGTACAAACCAGTATAGTTCTTATCACACATCACACTCTAGATTTCTCGCCTTTGTAAAAATGTGCCTTCTGACTGCCATAGGCTTTTATCAGCAGCATGCTTTGCTTAATGTGTCTGTGGTCTGTAATGGCACATTGAGCAATATGATAGGCATCTCAAAAGGCTATCTGATCTTTTAAGGTCTGGACTGAATTGTAACATCCCTGAAGCATTCAACCTGTTAATTAGGAAGTCAGTTCTGTCACAGCTACCAACTTGAAGACACATATCTAGCTCTTTCTCAAGCTCCTTCCTGTCTTACCTGTCATGGTTTAAGCCGTAAATCACGCAGTTTGCTCACTCACTCCTCCCTCTTTCTCCCCCCACCACTCCGGGGGAATGTGGGAGTGTGGAACTGGGAGAAGAATTGAAAGAATGTAACTCCCACAGGTTGAGATAAGAACAGTAGAGTAACTAAGGTGCAACACAAATCACTACTGCTACCACCAATAATAATAATGACCAGGGAAATACAAGGAAAGAGATTACAACTGCTCACCACCCAACAACCGAGCCGTGTACTGAACTCTTCTGGGTTCCTGCCCCCAGTTTTTCTATCCTGGGCATGACTGTGCTGTGGTATGGAATACCGCTTTGGTCAGTTTGGGTCAGGTGTCCTGTTTCTGCTTCCTCCTAGCTTCCCCTCCTCCCTGGCAGAGCATGAGACTCAGAAAGTCCTTGGTCAGACCAAAACATTCTAAGCCGTAACTATAAACATTGGAGTTATCAGCGCTGTTCCAAGGCCAAAAGTCAAAACCACAGCACTGCACCAGCTACTATGAAGTAGAAAAATGACTGCTACTGCTGAACCCGTGACATTACCCTATCTGTTTTCATAATATAGTCCTTTCATTAAGAAACTTGTAAGAACAATACCAGTTCACATTTAGTGGGAACGTACACCCAAAACCTCTTTGTGCCAATTACAGAAAACTCCATGTTTTTTATTTTGTTACAGTAAATAGCTCTGCAATAGAGGATGCCATGTTTAGTATAAATACACACCCATAGTTAGTTACATTTACTGCGCTTATTTTACACATGCAAGAAGCTCATGGACTTGAGGGGGAAATTTGGGTGTGAAGGTGTGCTGGTTTTGGCTAGGACTGGCTTAATTTTCTTCACAGTAATTAGCATGGGGCAATGTTTTGTACTTGTACTGAAAACAGTGGTGGTAATTCAGGGATATTTTCATTACTGCTGAGCGGCACTCAGACAGAGCCAAGGCCTTTTCTGCCTCTCACCCCACCAGTGAAGAGGCTGGGCATGCACAAGGAGTTGGGAGGGGACACAATTGGGACAGCTGATCCCAGTTGACCCAAGAGCTGTTCCATACTATTTGACATCATGTAAAGCTGGGGGAAGAAGAAGGAAGGGGGTGGGAGGGATGTTCAGAGTGATGGTGTCTGTCTTCCCAAGTTACTGTTAGGCATGGTGGAGCCCTGCTCTCCTGGAGATGGCTGAGCACCTGCATGCCCATGGTAAGTGGCGACTGGATTCCTTGTTCTGCTTTGTGCTCATGCATGGCTTTCCTTTATCTATTAAACTTAAAGTTTGTCTTTATCTCAAACTTTTCTCACTTTTACTCTTCTCATTCTCTTCCTCCACTCTGATGTGAGTGAATGCCTGTGTGAGGCTTAGTTACTGGCTGGGGTTAAGCCATGACAGCAAGAAATGCCATTTGGAGCTCATTAGGTAGACATTGTTTTTATTGTTTCTAAAGGATGTCTGCTCTTGTACTCATACACAATGCGGGGATAGTATACGCGCATGTTGTGTTAAAGGTTCTGTTCTTTCTTCATTTTAGACAATGACTGGGCAACACTCCAAATTGTTCCTTATGAAAATGTATTAAATGTAATGGTTTTGAAAGCCAGGTATTGCATAAGGTCAGATAAATGTAAAACAGTTCCACCGGGTACCAAAGCAGTAGGAATAGAAAGTGTGTGAATTAATTTTCCTTGGCAGCTAACACTATTCAGTGCAAAATTCGTTCAGGGTTTGTTGCACAACTTCAATATTTGAGCTTTTTGAGATGCAGATGAAATATATTTGTTTTTTGTAAAGCTGTCAGGGGCATACATGTGTCAGTTTTCATTAAGAATAATTTCCCTTAGGATCTTTGGCTTAAGTTAACCTCCAGACCTCCACCGACCCCTTCCAAACCATCAGGGTTTCTTTTTTGTGTGCTGTTCCATGGATAAATGTACCTGCCAAAACCTAAGTGCCTTCAGAGGATGTTGACTGAATGTCTGAGCAGTTCTCAAGTCTAAGAAATGTGCCCTGCAAACTACCGCAAGAAATTCTCCTCCCCAGTATTAATAAGACAAACACTTTGGTAAGTGTATATAGCAGAGACATTTAACAATTACTGTTGTCTATGTTAAAGCTTCTTTCTGGAAGAAACATGTTGCTCTGTAAATGTTTAAGGAGATTCCCACCCTGAAAAGTTATACTTGCAAACTAATGACAAAACACAGCTCTGACAATTCTTGAAATATATGAAAAGGAATTCAGTTAAACTGACAAAACATCATAACAGTAATATGCAGCTAAGGTAGTTCCTCTGGACAAACTGCTTTTCACTGATCGGAGGGACTTCAGAGAATATAAGCCCTGCTAGTGCACTAGTCAGGACATACATCCGAGCTCCATTCCACTCTTTGCTGATGTTATAGGCCACCCATTTTCTTAAGAGTTAATTTTGTTCCCTGTCAAATATAGCAAATAATTTTAGAGTTAGGTCACTGTTGGCAAGTAGAGGAAGACTGTTGAAAGTAAGGAAGTTTCCAGGGAAAAGCAGAAACTGAAATATTGTTCAAGGATCCTCCTGCCTAAAAATCATGAGGTTATTGTAACATAGCGTTCTGGTTCACACGATCCACTGATGTTAGCAAGTAAGGAATGCTGAAATGTTTTGATTTGAAGGCTATGATGGAAATTAATAATTCATTACAGTTCTGTACTCATAAGTTGAAAAATACATTTGAAATATGCATTTCTCTTGTAGAATGTTTTAATGGAAGACTTAGCTCATTTTCTTTCTCTTTGATGAAATAGCATGATTAGCTCTTTGTAAAGAGCTATCAAAAAGTGCTTCTGCTGCAAGATCATGGCAAAGGATCAGCTCACCAATTTGTAATAAACCATACTAGTAAGTGATATTTTAATGGTTAATGGCTAGCAATATGAAACCTTAACACAGATAAACTTTTTTGAATATATCATTCACAATGAAGTTTGTCTGAAGGTATTGTTACATGTAGAATAAAACATTTTTCATTTCGGCATTTAGTAGTTGCAGAATCCCCTGAAAGTGTAAACTAAGTTATAACCATTGAGCGTTGTGTTGGGTTATGAGAAAATAACTTCAGAGGATGCAGGTAGTCAGTGCTAGATGTTTTCCCTCTCCCAGCTCACTCCATTTGCTTTTGCTGGCTTGGATAGAGTGCAACCCAAAAGTGTGTGAAATGTGGCCCTTATCATTCATAGTTTTCACACCAGAGATAAGCTGAAACTATTCTTAGGAAGATACTGTTTCTCTTAACTGTGATTTACTATTATGTTCGTCATAATTGGTGACATTGCAGCTTTGGGCTTTACCAAAGTTTCCAAAGGCTCTTCATATTCTGCAGCGCGATATGACAATAGCCAAACTAGGGTTAAACAAGCTTCCTCAGGAGCATGAGCAGGCTTGGTCATGACAGCAAAGTATAACACGGTAATTATATGTATTACTGGATTTGAAAGAAGACACCTTCTTAGAACTCTTTAAAGTAAAAGTATGTTCATAAAAGTGCTGTACAAATGGTCCAAATCTGACCATGGTCTGCTGGTTACCCGCTTATATATAGGGTGACCTTATCTGAAAAATTCCTAAAGCAGAGAAAAGAATGTAGAGCATGTCTATGTGGTCAGAAGATGCATGTCATTCCCTTGACCCTATCCATGGCTTGGGGCCATTGAGATGTCATTCTGGATATTGCTCCACAAGGCTCAGGGACAGACCTTCCTAGCATACCTTGTCTATAAGAGATTTCAGACAGATCTCAGAATTCTAAAATTCACCATGTTTTCCTGATTTCTTCTGTATTTGTCATATGGACCCCATTAGAAATTAAGGAACAAGATCAGTGACTTTCAATAAACCTTTATGTAGTTATTGAAAAATAATGGCCCTCAGTACAGTATTCTGGACTCCAGTCACCATCGTTTTCTGTGAAACATTTTCTATTAAATAACCAGACAGTTTCCTCTGAAGCAATACTGTTGGAGTCATTGCAAAATTACTTGGACCTCCCTTTAGTTGAAATTTGGCTCTACACTAATAGTTAACCTCAAAAATAATCTTTCTTTTCCTTTGGAAGAATTTCAAATGAGAGCAAGCAACACTGGTTGGTGCTAGCTTGTGTCTCCAACTGTTATTAATTATTGGATAGCATTTATTTTTAACTTGAAATTCCCTGTCTCCAACTCTCCTCACACCTTTGCTGGTCATTATTTTTCATGTGAAAGGAATTTACTCAGTAAGCCTGATGTTTTGAAATGTGTCATCTGATGAAGGTTATCTGCCAAGGCTTCCTATAGAGCCAATGAAGAATGTACAAATAAATGTATAAATCTTACACCTGTATTATGTAGCTATCTCAGTCTTCTGGAGAAGACTATATAATACAAGGGAAATGCAGACTATCAACCTAAGACAGACATCTGACTTTTAGGTGACTAAATCTGTTCAGATAAATCCCACTCTCTGTGCCCAGAGAAGGCATTGTACAATAATGGTCATAACCTAAAACCATGTTGATACATTTTCACAGAATCACTCTGTGATTGATTAAAAAAATCAAATAAAATAAACTTTCAGCTTGTCTGAAATGATCAAATATGTTTAGCATTATGTTATTTATTGTTTATCATTATTTATAGTTGTCCAGAACTGCAAATATTGATCTATTTCTGTAATACTAGGTGGAACTGAGAGTGCTTATCCTCTGAAACAATGTTTATTTTGTCCTGAATTTAATACACACAAAGCTACACCAGTGTGGTTTTGTATCATTCACTGGGCCAGTCAAACCCTATTTAAGGTAATCAAAGTCATGATGGAAAAAGCATCACAGCTCTCCTAAATTCAGGGGCTTTGGCTTAGAGGGATTGGACTGTGACGCTTGAAAGGACCTCAGATTGAGATGAATGGTAAATAAACAAAAACCCACTACCTAAACAGAAAACTCAGCTTCACTCAATCCTTTTGGAATATTTCCCTTAGCATATCTTCAGAGGACACTGGCCAGACTTAGCCACAGCAGGCCACTTCTTTGCTGTGTGACATGGGGAGCATTAAACCAGACACGGTGTCAGATGTACCTGGAGTATGTGTGTTTCACTGCTCCCTACTCTCCCTTCAGATTCATTCACCTGGCTCTTCAGTTGACACTCACAACACATCTTCAAAGAACGGAGGCATTTGCCTTAGGCATGCAAACAGAAGCTGCTAAAAATTTGTCCCCATATTCAGTCCTTGCATGTTGGAAACCGCTTAGCTGATCTGTACTCTTATGTATTCCATAGGTGAGTAGAAGTATACCAAAGAAGTTACTTATGGATTGGATTCTAATTGAAGTACCTCAGCAGCTTACTGCTGTCTAAAAAGATGCTGAAAGAGAAATACAGAATGTAAAAACCATTCTTATTTCACACTATTCTGGTTTAATGGGCAGCCGCAGATTGGAGGGTGAGCCATGGGACTGTATTTGCAAGTGTGTTTACAGATACAGTATTGATTTCCTTGCTCACTAAGAGTATTTCTGTACTGCCACTGCTTGCAATAAACAACCTGCAAGAGCACAGTTGTGAAGCCATAATGCATTATTTATCAGGAGCTAATCAATATAAAACAAGTATTCCCTTTGTTACAGGAGTGCTATTGACAGAATGCTTCTCCATTTTAATCTATTATTATATTGCATTGATTGCTGAAGACCTGCATAGTCTTCAACAAAATATTCTGAGCCAGGCCTGACCATAAACCTCCTTTTTTATATAAAAACAGATTACCCCATTTTAGCACAGAATTAATTTGGAAGAATATCCAGCATTCTAAGAAATCAATATCAGCATAGCCATTAACTTCAACAGGCCTTTGATCAGATATAAAAATCAGTCCATTTAACCATCTCTGCAATAAAAGATTGACACAAAAAAAAAAAAAAACCCACAAAAAAACCCCAAAACCTTCTTATTCCCAAATAAGTCTGTAAGAATTTACCTAGAAAGAATGCATGGAATTTGGATTACTCAGCTAATTTAAGAGAAAGAATTTTGCCATTTGTAATTTCAAAAATAATATCCTCTACTGTGTGCCTCAGATTTGACCTGCAGTTCCATTAATGCCATGCCTGCAACATCATTCAAATAACATTAACAAGTTCAAGACAGGGTCTATAAAACTGGACTGCCTTGCACAAATGTCATTTATCCTCTCTTCAAAATTCCCACCTACTTCGGTAGGAAAAGGGCAGAAGCAGGCAGAGAGGAACCTTCTTGAATATTCTGCTTCACTTCTTGGACCTTTCTTTATAGGAATAAACTGAATTAGTGAAGTGTTAGGATCTTCACAATGAAATTTATGGGTGTTAATTGTCAGGTATTACATTCTAGGCTCATGCTTTCAACTGGCATTCATCAACTGCCAATATGACATTTAGGGAATCATTTCAATTAGGTGATTTGTCATAGAAAGGTCTAAAACATCCTAAATTAATTGTTGAGAATATTTAGTTTCAATTGTATAAAAGGGAAAATACAAGCTTTTTCTTCTAGTCTAAAAGCTAAAACTTCACACTAACAACTGAATTCTTAAACTAACAATTTGGTTTGACTCTTCATATGTCTGCTTCAGTGAGGGTTTTCAATATCGCTTCAAGTTAGATGATGATTGTGCTATTCAAAACTGAAAATCTAGATGAAGAAAAAGGTGAAGAATGCTATATTTGACATTTTGGAAACTGATGAGAAAGGTAAGCAAAATGAATATAAAACATATAAAGGCAAGTCCCAAACAGCTTTTTGCCTCTTGTTCAGGGAAGATGCTTCACCATTCTCTGAAATTTAGTTTCAAAACCAGAAATAATAAACTGGGCAAAGATATATTTTGCTGATTAGGAAGGATATATTGTGGGATGTTGAGATGGAGAAGATTGGAGCAGAGGACTTAACACTTTTTTTCTATAAAATACCCACTATTCATTGCTGAATGTAGAATGCCTAATTGTCTCCAGATGTGCCTTACAAGTCACAGTTAAAAATATTTACCTATTATAAATATCATAGATGACTTTCCAAAGATTACAAATTGTTTGGAATTATTCTGTGTTACACCATTCTATTAGCAGACAAAAAGAAAAAAACAAACCATGAGAAAAGGAGATACTTTGCAGAAACTCTAAGCTTATACCTCATAGCATCAATCTCAGTGAAGAGCACAGCTTGCCAGATGCATTTCCTTTGTAATCTAGAAGACCATCTGTACAGTGTCATGAAATGATACAGCAAGCAGAAGCTTTCGTACTGGTGTCTGTGCCTGTGTGTATATGTACACCTCATGCAAAAGCTGAAATGTCTTCTGCCCGGTATACTGAGGGGAGAATGTATCACTGATCCTCACTTTATAAATAATACACTAGCTATTAATCATACAAAGTTTAATACATGTCTCAGCTGCCACCCTTGAATGCTCCTAAGTCTGCCTGTATGAATGTACAGGCTGGTCACATCAGAGTGTCCAAATTCAGGTAAGGAAGACAATGATTCCTTGGCAAACCGAGGGTTTTTTAGGAGGGCCCAAGGTCTGTCTCATGAGGGTATGTGCAGTGACAAGGAGCATCAAACTTATGAGTCTGCTTTCTCTCTGGTAGACCATATAGAGACATTCCAGTTTTAATCAAATTAATGGGATTGCAAGTGATTTGCTTAGTGAGGGAGGTACCTTCTGGGGTCTGCAGAGAGATCCAAACAGCAGGCAAGCCAGAAGGGCCAAGTGGGCTTAGGTAGTTTGGATTCTGGGGTGGGAAATTGATTTATTTCATCTCTGAATTAGACAATAGACATAAGGTTGTACAGATCTTGATATGTGCATGATCACCTCTCTGAAGTAGAAAGAGATCACCTGGAATTTGTGAAGCAGGAAGGTAAACCCATAAAGTAGGCTGGTTGCTTCTGCCAGAGATGGGTACTTTGTAAGTTGCTATACCTGGCAAGACTGGAGAGCAGGAGATAGATGGCAAGACAAGCCTCAGGGCTGCCAAAGCACAGAAACTCTGACAAAGAAACCATCAGCAACTTAAAAGCCTGCTGGTGGCTTTAAAAAGGAAGTTGACCTGCCTGAGCAGGTTAACCCCAGCTAGAGATTTAGCACAACACTTGCACAATTTTGCCATTACAAGATTCTTTCTCATATAATGAACTAGAACAACTTCTCCTCTCATGAAGTAAAAAATCATGTACACATGAAAACTATTAATTTATTTACACTATTTTCTAATTCTAAGAAAAATCATATTATTTCATCAGATTTTACTCATATTTTTTCCTTTTCTCTGCTTACCATAGGAGCCATCCAGTAAGAGCTGTCGATACTACTTTATATCTGAAAAGATGAACACTTGACAACTTGGCAACACTTAAGTATTCTTCATCCTTATTCTTTTACGCATCATAAGAATCTGCTGAGAACACCCACATACATGCATAAACATTGTGTCACTCACACATAATACACTCCTTTTTCCAACCACAATTTTTCCTTTCCCAACAGTTCCAACTATAATTCACTGGCAGAGGAAAATCTTGGAATAAGCATCTAATTTATCACTGAACAAAGACAAGCCTTTACTTCTCCTCGACTCTAAAGGCCAAGGTGGAACTGGCTGTATCTCATTTGTCATAAACTTTCACTAGATGAATTAGTTTACATCTGAGTTGACTGAGACAGGCTGGAGCTTACTGCAGTGAGGTTTTTATATTTTAGTCAGTATGGGGGCAGAACTCACAGTTCTGAAGCTTCAATTCCACTGCTGAGCAAGTCTGACTTTATCCTGCCTACAAGAACTAGTACTGTGGTCCAGAAGAGTTCCCTGGGGTTCTCAGGCCAAGTAATTACAGTAACTTGCATAATACCTCTCATCAAGAAACTTGAGTTTTTGCAGCAAGAAGAGGAGTCTTGTTCCATTCACAGTAGAGACTTAAAAACATAAATTCCAGCCTCCAGTACTAAACTGCCTGTGATCCATTTTACCTTACCAGCAACAAGTAAGGGCAGCAAAACAGAAAAAAGAAACAGACTGAAAAGTCTTGTGTGCAGCTTACTGGAGAATCAGAAAAGACACTATTCTTTTTGTGTCAGTATCATAGAAGTGAGTTTTCAGGAAGAGTTTACATAAAGATTGGTTAACAGCCCCTGAACAACAGAACTCTCTTACAAGATATCTCACAGTTCTTCACTTCCAAATTCATAGGCTACCACCCAAGGAGGAATTGTGCCTGAGGCCTGCTCTTCTGTTCCACAATTGCTTGGTACATGTAGATACCTGCATATGTTACAAAAGCTGTTAAGTTTGTGCCTCTACCCCATGCCAATCCTTCCTCAGATAGGAACACATCCATGGCACTCTCCAAATGACACTCATCAGGCCCCACACAGTCCATGAAGTCCAACAAAGACCACTGCTAGACTCCAGGAGACCAAGGCTCTGATGATGCCAAGGAAGAGGCAAGAAGGAAACAATGATTTAAGCTCTTATTTATAACTTTGGAGAATGCTTAGTAAAACAAAAGTTGTATCCTGAGAAAGTCAGGACTGTTTTAACAGGGAATTAAAAGAAAAACAAAAATAATTCTTCCCCAGGATATTTCTTGGGAGGTAGACAGAGGTTCTCCACTGGCAGAGGAAAGCATTGTTCCCACACCCCTTGGGCAGCTTCCCTAATCACTGGATTACCGGCTGCAAGATGGACTGCATCACCTGCTGATTTTATAAATGGGGTGCAAACCTGGCATGCTATTTCTCTGGGTTTGCTTTTAATGGAAATGTTGATATGTAAAATTAAAATGCTTTGTTTCATAGGAAAAAAATATTCCCCACCAAAAAACCCTCTACTTCTAACCAATCTAATCTTTTTTTTCAAGAAGCAAAAACTAGGACATGTTTATTCAGATTTAACTCAAGCTAAGTTCATTTTCCTTTTTTAAAGATCATTGGCATTTAAAAGAGTAAAATATACTGTGTTGTGAATTAATATTTGTTCCATTTTTTTTGATCTTTATGCTACAAGTCTTTGTAAATTAACAGCATGGAAATTTTTACTGGGGCCCTTAGATTTCTAGACAATTTATTTTAACTATGGTGAGAAAGCTTAGTCTTATATATTTGTTCTCTCTACCTAAGATAGAATATATTTTTATATTTCCAATTTTTAGAAGTTACACTTTTCTCCACAGAAAACAATTGGAGTTTTTCCCCTCACTATTTTAACCTTTTTTCCTCAAACTCAAGGATGCCAAGGTTCTGCTTAGCACATAAAGCATCTGATATTTTGAAAGAATAAAAAATATCCTTTTCTTTTCTTGGTGAAGCATTTATTTAAGGATGAATAGACCATTTTAAAATTTCAACAACAGCACTTAGCCAAGAATGCAGAGATTGATAGTTTCTCAAAAAATTAAGATTATTTTAGGACATATTTGGTTAACAAAATATCTCAGGTTTCCCACCCAGCCTCAACAGCTGGCTTTTGCTGTACTAACCACTGCTGTTAAATTATATAGTGCACACTACACTTATGATGGACATGGTTATAATGGACAATTGGTTATAGCGGACAAAAACAGATCTCCGAAACCGAACGTATTAAGTTCAAGACATTCCTCTCTGGTTATAACAAACATACTTTGGCCACAACACCAATTTCTGGGCTTTTTTCTGAATCCTATAAGTGGACTGAATAGAAATGGGAGCTGGTGAGGAAAGTTACAGGAATACTAATTTTTTTAAAATAGATTGTGCCTTAAACCAAAGACTGATCAAGATGGTAAGAGAGGTTATGCCAGACTGGCACTTTCTGCCAGCCTGATTGACTACTGCATACCAGATAAACCCAGTTATGACTCCTTCCTTCACAGGGCTCTTTCTCAGATGACACAGCCTGTCCTTCCCATGCACAAGGCCAGAAACTCCAGGGTATTCCAATTGACATAATAATTTCCAAGGCAGCCTTTTACATCCTGTCTATATCAATATTTGCTAAGGGCACAAGGATTGATGGGCAAGTTAAAGTGTACCCATTTCAAATAGATGAATGAGCCTGTGAGCTGTCAAGAAATGTGTATTATTTATGATCCACAGCTCATGAAAGGATTGCATGTTAGGTTCAGTCAGAATACTTCTGAGCTCTTCATGACACTCACCTAACCCCAACAGCTATTACAGATCAAAACATTTAAGTGACCATTCAGGTCCACTTCTTACAAAGCATCTTAATGGATACATTTTAAAATCTAAACTAACATTGGTGGGTGTAGAAATGAGAGTGATTTTTCAGGTCTGCTTTTGAAACAAACAAACTGACCTTGGTTTTCACTTCTATTAAAAGTACCATTTCAATTTAAACCTTTTGCTCTGAAGAAGGATAACATCAGCAAGGCATGCTTACTCAAGTGTTGGCAAAGCCTACTCACCTGAGTCCCTCATTGGGGAATCTTAGCAATAAAACTTGTGACCCTTTTTGAAAGGCTTCAGCACACTTTCTTCCTTAGTAGCCACAGACTTGCTTTTAGGGGCCTTGCGGTAGACCTTTCCTGGCCAGCATCTGTGTCACTAATGGAGTTAGTGCTACAGGATCCTTGTCTGTCTGGAGCTCCCAGTCTGCTTCACCTCTTTAAAAAAGTAACAAAGTAGGACATAATTCATACTTGCACATCCTACAAATATTCACTTACACCTGTGAAACAGCATTGTTGTCAGAAATAAAGAGGTTCTGTATTTGCATGACTAAGGTCCTGCAAGAGGACACCATGTCAGCTGACGCTAATGGACAAGAGCCGACTCAAGATGTAGTTCCGTATTTCAACAAAAAAAAGCTTCATTTTATTCTATATGTTCTCTGGGGTCCAATTCTACCAAGGCAGAGTCTTGGCTTCCTGATGCCTAAAAGTATAAATGAGTATCTACTACAGTTGGCAACACAAAACATTATCTGTGCATTTTATTCATGTCCTGTATGTTCTCCCTGCAAAAAAGAGGTGAACATCTCAAGTCAGCACAAAATACATTGGAAGTTCTTTCACTTAATATCTACAAAGAAGACCCAACAAGCATCTAAAAATAAATTATTGCATTCTCAGAAATACAACAGTGAAATATCTGCGACCCATGATCTTCTTCTTGTGTGATACAGCATACATTGAAATGACTAGAGTTCACATTTTCCAGGTGATGGAGGTCTGTTTCCACCAATATGTTTCTTCTCTTCTTGTCCTACAAGAAGGACATCACAACACTTCGTGATTGCCTAAAGGCTGCTTCATTTCAACAGCAAAGCAGATGTCTGTAGTCCCTTCCATTTTGGAGGAACATTGCTAAGAAAATGTGGTCAGTGAATTACCATTGGTCAATGAATTATCATTACAGTAAGTCTTGTGACTGGAAAGTATGTAGGGAATAGATACTGGCAAACACCCTTACCATCTAGAATTTTAATTATAAGTGCTTGCAAAGTGGATTCAAATGTACTGTATCTTCCAAAACTATTGAAAATATCTATTAAATTAGTCAATTATTTCAGAGAATTTGGAATTTTGATTTCTTTTTTTCTGAAGTTTCAATATTTTAAGGACTATTTTTCAGTTATTAAGTAGAATCGATCCGTGCTTAGTCAGTGCAGAGAATCTGATAGACAACATGAATCATGACTGGCTGAAAAACAGTTTTCTGTGCATTTAAACAATCGTCTTTGCACACAGCTTCAAGCAACTACTGGACTTTCTTGCCACTGTCTAACTGACAACACAAAAATAAAATACAGATTTGTGAAAAACATACCATTTCCCTTGAGAGTGTCTTGAATAAACTGGGGTGCAGGTTGATCTCTTATGCTTTTCTTTTTATTTCCTTGGTTAAAGGTATAATACTCAAAGGGGAGGAAGAGGAAAAAAAAGAAAAAGTGTATTAAGATTACATTTGGCATTTTGAATACAACAAAAGATACCTATAGGGCTACTTTATTGTAGAGTCAAGTAAATTCCAGCCGTCAGCCCTGTGATCACTTCTTCAATAGAGAAAAAGGACTCAGCTCTAACCTGGCTACATGCTGGTTCTCACCAATGTAACAACTGATATTTTCTTCCTTATGAATTGCATTTGCAGTTATTCCTCAGCTTTCTATATCAAAACTTTGAAAGAAAAATATTACTCGATTTCCTAAGTAAGTGCTTTCTTTTTTCCCCCCTCTTTTGTTAAGTAAAAAAGCTGTATATCTGTTTTCATTTGAGCTGAAATAAAACCTTTTGCCTGAGATGAAAATGTCTGCAGGATGACTTGCAAGATCTTCTGGTTTTATTGGCATTCTCCCTATTGTATTCATACTAAAGAGCCCAAAATATGCTAAGTATGTCCCTGTGCATGAGAGAACAACTACTGCACTGTATGGAGTCAGAAAACATGCATTGCTGAAACTTTGATTACTTCTTTAAATGTGTCAGTAAGGGGAAAGATCCTGGCCTTCCAGAAGTAAATGGGAGTTTCATCATTGACTTCCGGACCAGGGTTTCACTAGCCGTCTACCTGATAAGAATTTCTATATTTACTGTGCAACTTTGTTCAAGATCCACACTTCACAGGAAGAATAAACATAACTGAATACTAGAATTGATTTAAAACTTTGAATAACATTTTATTGAAAACTTCTTTTTCATACTGTTCTCTTTTGCATTCTTAGAGGAGGAAAATGATGAAAAAAAAACCAACTTAATTCTGAAAATCTGTTTCAATTTTACTTGAATTTGATACTGTGTGTTTTTCTGCTGCCCTCTCATTTTTTCTTCATTAATCTGTTTTTCCTCAAAAATCTAAAAAATTAAAAAGTAAGAAGTGGGTGGAAATGGGGAAGAATTAATAACTTTATTCCATATTCCATTTTTTACATTCAAAGCCAAAGATAAGCCAGAGACAAGTGACACAACTTCAAAACTACAAAATTCCATTTTTCCCCAGAATGGCTTGCTACACCATTTTCAAAATAAACCACTGTATTTTGAAAGCTAATTACATGTTGTACGTTGTTCCTTTTATGAAACTTTATTTTCCATTTCTAAGTCCATTCTGTTAAGAGCTTGTCAGAAACTCAAAAAATTCTATTCGACATTGTTCCTCATGTAGATAGGCAAAACACAGAAGACTAGGACAATAAGCAGTCTGTGCAAGGCCAAGTAGAATATGACCTTAAGCAAAAATGAGCCCTAAATAATTTCAAAGAAGTTGCTTATCATGGCATTTGAGAAACTATAGTCCAGCAAGACAAACTACTGACAACTACGCAGTGAACAATTTCTTTTCAGCAAAATGCTTATCCAGGTGGCTGAATGTTTTCTTCTCAGTTCTGATGTCAGTCAGCTAACTAGTCTGCTCTTTCAGACTTCACCAAGGCCATTGACCTTAAGACTTCATGAAATTGACTTAATTTGTTTTGTCATCATTTCTTTATCAGTCAACAGTCTATATGTTAATATGAATATATTTTTTTTCAAATGTCTGAAATCTACATCTATGGGCCCTTGGGTAAATTGTTAATTATTTCAATGACAAGTGCAAAGCATGAGGTGAGCCTTTTAAGCCATTTTATCTCCAACAGTAACATTCTGGTCACTATTGAACCATCTTAATGTAAAAATATGCCAATGAAAAAACAAAATATAGAGAGTGGTGTTACACAGAGGCTTTCTGTTAAAAATTTCTATGTAATGTACAAATAAACAAAAAAAAATATTGCATATTTGGTATATGAAGACACTTACTTCAATCTTTAGCAACAGGTTTCCAACAGATGTGCAAAAAGTAAGCCACATATATATATGAAGGATTTTCTAAGAGAAAAATCATTTCAATTCAATCTAATACAAATTTATCCTGTCAGCTGTATACTTGCTCTGTGCACTTAAGCAATGAGCAAAGCAAGCTTCAAGCTCTCACACTTCATCACTCAGTGTTGTACATTATCTGCATGACGTAGAAAGAGAGACTGATACAGTGAAAGTTTACCAGAGAACCTACCAGAGTCCTCACACAAAGTATTTCGGTAAGTTAACAAAGTTTCTGACAATGCCATCAATAAAAATGGCACAGGAAAATGTTTGAAAATTTTAATATCTGTACCTGAGGATATCCTGTGGTAATTAGTGGTAAAGGTTTACTTCTGAAAATCCATTTATCTGGCATATCTGTTAAATACATGTAACCACCTGTGTACCTCCAGGGGATTCATTGCCCCATGACTCTTCACTCTTCCCTCCTAAGCTTCTTCTAGCAGGGAACTGCAGCTATATTTGGTTTCTAAAAACAATCACAGTTACAAGGTATATCTGTGAAGCTTCTTCCAGAGTGGGTAAAAGAGTCCTAACATTCCAGATAAGATGGAGAAAGTTCCCATAATTTGCCATGTTTGTAAGGTGATGATAAAAATCTTATCAGAAATTATTGCAAAGCCCACTACACAAATTATGCCATGTTATGGACTGGCAGAGCCATATAAAGCCTTGCTGCAGACATTTACTTTCATACCATTGCTTATCATAGCATGTACTCCTCTTTTTTTTTTTTACCATTATTGATAGGCAACTGCCTATGAAAAATTTGAATTCTTTCTTAAATTATTTACACCTAACATTTTCTTTAAAATGGCAAATCTCCAAAACCAACATCCCAATTACTTATTGACTCATCACGCTGTTTTGATAGCAAGGGCAACATTGCAACAGGTATTCCGAGTGGTGCTTTTACCCACTGGGATTTCTTTTGTACCACAGACATTTAAGATTCTTAAAAGTACTCCAAGGACCACAACAATCCAAAGCTTTAAAGCAAATCAGATTTAACACCTATCTCCTTCAACCCCTTCCTTTCTAGAACTGAATTCCTTTCATCAGGTTTGGTTTACAAATACTCACAGAAAAGCCTTTCTATGAATAATTTATAGGCTGAAGTTTGAAACAATGAATGAAACGAAAGCCATAATAATGTGTTCTGGTAATTCAACCAGTTTAAAATAAAAACAAAACAAAAAAGATAAATTATTATTATAAAATTAACTACATTATATTGGTACTGAAGAGTACATCAGAATCGAAGCCAGGATAAGACATGTGGGCAGCTGTGCACACAGATGTGCAACCCTGTTCCAAAGGCTGGAAAAAAAATTAATATTTTATGGGTTCATCATTTCATCTTAATATACAAGTCTTAAAAATACATAACATAAATTTGAGTAACCAAGTAAAAGTAAGCATCCATTTTGCCTAGGCACTTTCAACACACCCTTTTAGACAACTTTAATCTTTAAGCACCAAAACCAGCAATGAAGAATATTATCTTAAACAGACACTTTAATATCCACAAGTACTGTAGTAAAATGCACAATACAGTTCTGAGACATGACTAGACAGATATCCTCCTGGTGGAAGCTTCCATGACCAAGGGTGCACTTAAAAAAATTAATTTAATGCCGAGTGTTCAATGTAGACTTGATATTTATCAAGAGCATTTCCCACTTGTCACTCCTTCCCTCCAGGCAAGGAGAGAAAGCAGCCTTTCTGCAAAAACGACCCAAAACCGTCATATTTGTGTCACTGGCATGTTCCAAGTTCGTGCAGGAAACCACAGCCCATTTGGCAGGAATCCACCATTTTTTAGGCTGGAGTAACAATCTGTCTGTTTATTTCTGGACTTCCTGCAATTGCATGCTGATTTCCCAACAAGGTGGTTTCTGCACAGGTATAGTTCTCAGCATAATTAATGTGTTATAAGAAATGCATTGTGCCACCATGCTTTCAAAGAGCTCTGTGGTGGCAGGATTGCATACCACCACTTCACTGGAGCTCTCAGCACCTCTAGGAGGGCTGGGAGAGGCCAGCACTTAAATGGCTGGGGGACAGAGTCATCAATCTCACCGTGATACAGATTCATCAGGAAAGGGCATGTCTGAACAGCACCCAAAATCACAAGAGAGAAAGGGGTCAGCGCCATGAGTGCTGGTGCACTCCCATTGTACACAACATGGTACAGGTGCTAAACTGGGACAGGTTTATTGCATAGTTGTGCTAGAGCTGCAGTCCATCCAGGCTACCTGCAAGCAGGCACGTGTCTAGCGCCACACTGGTGTTGCTCCACCGCTTCAAGTTTCTGCAGTAGTTCAGCCTACAATAGATGAAAACTGTTTTCTCTATGCTCCCAGGTAAGGATCAGAAAGGTCCTCAGAAGTGACATCTGGAGAACTGTTTTTCCCCCCCCTCTGTCTTTTTCTTAAACCAATACTTAGACTACAGCATACATTTTCAATGGGATTCATTCACTATCTTCAGTGTTCAGTGAGGCTATGGAGCCCCTATAAATCTATTCTCTGTATTTATTAAATTATATTTTTTTCTAAAACAACCTGATGACAGTAACTGGGATCTAGGCATCGTAAATTGAACAAAGTCCCTCCAACATCCATCTCTCAGAAGCAAACACTGAGCCTTCGGTTTCACAGCAACAACTCTGCATTCATACAGCCATTTTGGATAGCAGAAAGCTTAGCTTTCCTTCATCTTTTCTTTCTCTTAGCTGTGAAATTGGTACCCACAAAACCAGCCCCATTCAGTCACTCTGGGTAGACAGCTTTGGCAAATACAACTGTTCCACATGTACAGCTTGTGTAATAGCTCATTGTGAGGTCTAAAACTGGAGGAAATAATAGAACCATCTTCAAAATAAGGGAGATCGATTTAAGTCCAACACAATCCTCTGGGAAATTATTTTAGCTGTAAAATCTCTGAAAGACTTGTACAGGTGAGTACTATCAAGCTTATCTTTTCACTATAATACTTGTTAAAAAAAAAAACCCAACTTTTATTTAACAAACTCATTCTTTCATTACAGCAAATGACTCCTCCTTTAAAAGTTGTTCTAGATAAAGACCAGTTTTATACAGTTTCTATTCTGTTGTCTTGTCAATATTTGGTTCATCAACCCCTCAGTTCTTCCTGTAGCCACCTCTGAAGAAATATAATGGAAGTTTCTTAAGAAATTTAATGATTATGAAAGCTTAGTATGTTTATGGTACTCTAAATTTTTTTAAGACAGACACACTTTTAATTTATAAAATATAGTCTTCTTAATTAAAAGCTGGCAGAACTTAGTTATATTGTTTTATTTCCAAAATATTTTCAAGTCAGTGTAATCAGGTGTAGCGCTGAATTTGTTCTTGTGTTTAAACAATATTCATGGTTTAAAAAAATATGTTATTGAAAGGAAACAAAACACTGAGAATATATGACAACAGCGGCTGTTTTATGCAGTTGTAACAGCTATATCTGCCTGTGAAGCCAAGTGGAAGTAAGGGGAAGGTATTTCCACCAGTTTAAATTATTTATTATTTTAACTGGTACTTAGTACCAGTGTAATGCACACAAGTACTTTCTAAATTCTAAGGAATTTATGAAATCTTTAACAACTCAAAGTGAGATTAATTTTCATTTGATCCTCTGCCATATCAGAATATTATTTAGGAGGTTATTGAAATCTGTCCAAGTTGTGGAAGAAATAATTTTCACTATTTATCTGGGATAAGATGAGATAAAATACCTCCCACACATTAAAAAACTGAAAGAACCAAAATCAGTGCTAGAATATTACACCATTTTCTAATTCAAGATCCAGAAGCACTCACAACTAATAAAATGAAAACTTTAATATAAAATATTCCTCATACAATAACCTTCAGCTTTCAGAAATAGTTAAAATTTTCTAAAAATTCACCGTATATTTTTAGGGGAAGTTAACTGCAAGATATTAAGATATTTCTTTGTGCTGATATCAGAGTGAGAAAGCAGGCAATTAAGAACTAATACATAACACTGAAAAAACATCCTTTTCATTTTTCCTGCTTCCCTATATTGTGCATTTCATTCAGTTATATTTATGTACAAAGAAAAAAAAAAATCACCTATTTTTTTGTTGAAAGCTTTTCTCATTGAACACATTAGAGCATAGAATTTCATTAAAAATAAAGTCACGTTGTTAGAACTGTACAATAGCAACTTTTTGTGAAAATTATCATGGCAATATAAGTGCTAGGCAGTTGTTGAATCATCCTTAGTATTTTGGTTATTTAAAATTTTAGAGCTTTAACTGATTTGTATTCACTTAATGTCCAAAGCCATTCTTCATAACTCAAAAATATTTTAAAATGCTTCCAACTTAAATCAATGCAACTTCTGAGTACAGTTATTTCTCAGAATTAATAAACGTGCCAGGCTGAAAAACAAAACAAAACAAAAACAACAACAAAAAAAAACCCACCAATCTCTTCTGGAATTCTAACACTATTTTACTAAGGGGAAAAAATAAGTAATTGAAAACTTATGTGACAAAATCTATTAGTGATCAAATAAAAATCTACCTATATTACAGTTTCTCATATACTACGTATTTAATCTCATCAAATACTCCTTTTCTTGCCACCTCCAGAAACAAAGGTGCATCCCCTGAAATTACCATTTACATTATATTGAGGAACTTACGTCATATGAAGTAAAATTTATATTTTCATATATTTTTACACTATTATCTTGACATCTTGAAAGTCCAGTACAGAATTATTCAGTTCTTTTAGGTTGTGTAGTAAAAAACACAGATCTTCCCATTATTTGGTTTATTGGCAGTTGTGAAAGAGTACTTCCTTCACTGTCAATTTTCTCAAGTAAAAAGTGAGCTAAAACATAGTTGCTGTAAATGCATGAAGTTTTGGTCCGGTAATAACTCTCGTTTTGCATTTCAGTGGTGGCTGATTTTTCTTGCATTTGCAAAGAAAAATAAGCTCTTTGTTATTTTAGAAATGATTCTTGAGTGCAAGCAATCATTTTCTGGTCTTACTGTGGTCAGTTCCCAGTCTTTAAACATTAGCCTCTTTTCAGGATATAAGGGATTCCTAGATGAGATTTACAGTCTCATTTGAAACCTTCTTCTGATATCCAAAGAAACTAATTTCTCATTCTTGCATCATTATAGCTCTGAAATCCTTCCATCATCTCCTTAGCACCTTAGACTACCCCAGTAGCACACAACACTGAAATCTCATGCAGACAGATGTTCTGCTCTATGTATAGACCTTTACACCTGGAAAAAGGTTTGCAGAGAGCTCTGAGAAGACCTCGACCTAAAACCTGCCAGGAGGAATTTGCTTGCAAATTCACTTCAAAGCCTTGTCTGGAATCTTTGCAGTAAAATATATCAACACTCAGACTCAGCCAGCACGTTTAGTATGATGAATGAAGACTTCAAAACATGTTAATTTTTTTATGACATCACACAACCTGGGTAGCAGAATCCTGAGAAAATATCCTGTTTGCTTGAAGAAAGTATAAAACATTGAGACTCACACCTCTGTCACTACCAGGTGAGGACTTCACCTTAGATCAAGAATACCAAAGAACTTTTTTCTTAAGCCAAGTTCTGTGATAGATATCTTTTAAACCCGATTATTTACTCTGAAACTGATTTAAATTAACGTGACACTGCTTAATGTTATCTTCAAAGCTTCAACTGATTGATTTAGGTTTCTCTTATTTAGGTTGCATGGACTGAGAAACATGCCTTATGGGGTCAAGCTGGGCATTATAGAGGACAAATGAGATACAGCACATATTCTCCTCTATGAAGCCATAGCCATACCGTCATGTTTTCCTATTATATTTTCTCAGTCTTTTGCCTAAATCTCATTCTGTGTCATGCAAATTAACTTCATCAATTTTCTGCTGCTATCTCTATCTTGGTAAAAGCTGAGAAAATAAAATTAACATCCTAAATATACATACCCCAGTCTTATCATTCAGCCTTCTCTGCCTTTCCCCTGAACATTGTGCACACTCATACAAACAAACCCCAAAGAAATACAACTTTCAGCTTTCTACCCCAACTCAGTTCCTTCTTTCCAGGATCACTAGCTCCTTCCATCTCTTCTAAACTGTATTTCTGTCCCACTTCTCCTTCCAGCCTTGTTCAGCTCACAGGTCTGTACTTTCTTCTACCAACCAACAGTTTCATTTCCAATAGGGATTTTACTCACTTTATATCTCATTAAACTGTAAAAAGAAATGCAAGTAACCTGATACAGAAGTGATTCCAACAGAGTTCTTCTGTAGCCATATTCCAGATTGAGGTTCAAAGCCATAAAAAAGATTGATATTGACGGGATGTAGGAAATGAAAGCCAAACTTGTATCTCTCAAGACCTGCAAGCAGCCATTCACTAATGGTCAGAGCTCCTAAAGTGTCTGAAGTTCTTCTGGTACCTTAGAAAGTGTCTGAAAATGCTCTTAGAGCTGTGCTTTGAAGAATAGGTTTGGTTATACCTCCACTTAACTAAAAATAGGTCAGCTGTTCTCAGGGAAGCACTGGAAGCCAAGAACCTGAAACAAGAGAGAAAGAGAGCTCTGGCAGGTTGCAAGGTTAGACACCTAAATCCAAGGGGCAAGACCAAACCAGTCCTTTTTCCTCAGAAGCATCTCCTGACCCAGCACCTTTGTCCCTGTTATGACTCTTACCCTGAGCATACATGGTGAACTGCGAGCATCCCTGCAGGACAATGGCTAAAGGTTCTTGACTGTGTCACTGCCCTACCTTCCTTGGTGGCTCCAGCAGTGAATTTTATCTGGAATCATGTAGCTGTAAAGTAAAGTTTCAAATGTATGTCTATATAAAACATTCCCTTATTGGTTTTAAAGTACCTACATAGTATTGTCCATGGTTAGAAATACAAGAATTTAATCCCATGGTTTATCCAGACAGTCCAGCCCTGACCAGAACTCTCCACATGACTCCTTTCTAAGGGGCTAGAAATAGCATCAGTGATATTTCTTACAGACTTCAGCTGCACTTAGCTTGTCAGGCGTTCCAGTCAATATGTAATGCTTTTTGTTTCTCCACACCCCTATCACAAATTGTATTTATACTTCTGTATTTTGACTCTGCTGAACACTTGAAGGCTGTATTGCTCTGTGCTCCCTAGGGCACCAGGAAAACAAAGAGAGAATTTCAAACTTCTCACAATGTCATGCTGCAGTGTCATTTTCAGTTTACCCTTGTATTTTGCAGACTGTCTCCAGTCATCAGGATTATGACCATGGAGTACATTTTTGCTGCACAAGATTTATTTACTGGTAAGTTCTGCATAGCTGTAAGTTACCCAAACCCCCAACACTGCAGATTATCATGTATTTATAGCTCAGGGACACATTGCTTACTTTATCTTTTGACTGAAAGGTTTATTTACCTGGTGAGAGGGAGAGCATGAGGGATCTTAGTAGTGGAACCAAGGTTTCCAGACAAGGTAAACAGCGAAGATGCTTGTAAAAGAGATAGGAGACTGGAATAGTATTGACAGTACTAGTGTGGCTTCCAGTATTGACATAAAATAAATCAAGCAACTTCAGAAACTTTCAATAATTTCTGACTTCAGCTTTATCCTCTGGTTTCTTTTTTCTGCCCTCAAACAGCCTTCACTAAATTTCTATCTGTCCTCTCACACTCCAGTGCTTGGGTGCAAGGATTGTTTTTTCTCTTGCATTTGGAAAGTGCCCAGGCCATTTCATACATAGCCACAACATAAATAATTTTTATCCGGCTGGCTGGAATGCCCGTTCTGTGTGTTAGCTGCATAGCTGCACGTTCAGTCACCTCTTGTTCTCTCCCAAGGATCGTCCCATATTTCCTGCAGTTTACTGCCAGCAGCAGGTGAGCATCTATACAGTCAGATGTCCAGTTTCAGATATTATTCCCCCTTGTTTTTCTAAGAAAATTAGATAATGACAGTTTTAATGAACTCACTAAAAGGGGTGGTCTACACAGAATTTACCAGCAGTGATGCTGCGTGCACTACTCACCAAGATATGCTGCAAACACAAGTGTAATAAATACTGCTGGAGAGGGCTGCCTGGTGAACTCATGCTGCAGCCGTGGAGTGCTGCATTGCAAGCCAAGTGACCCCAATTTCAGAGCAGTCCCAGAATCCAGCAAGCTGAGTTCATAACAGTTATGTGCTCATAGTCAGGGAGAAAGAGTCAGAACAACAAATATTACTTCTTGCTTTAACATTTGGGATTTAAACTACAAGACCTGGCTTTCTATTACTGACCAGGCTTTCTACCTCTCCAAAGCACCAACTGCTCTGTGTCGGCATAAATGTTGCTCCATGGAGGTCAATAGGAGTTCCAGCTGACTTCCATGAAATACCTGTTAAATAAAATACATCAAAGAACTGGATTCTTTAAGCAATCTTTTCCTCAAGTTTCCCTGCTGTAAAGCAATGGAGAACGTTATTCACTCTGTTGCATAAATCTTTTTAAGAACTTAAGCAGAAAAGCAAGAGATTAATTCAGCTACAAATTTTGGCATCACTGCAGAATACCTACACCTATAATTAAAGCAAAGTTACTTCATCCGTAGTACTGTACACATGACTAAATACTACTCCTCATGAACTAAAGGGTACGCAAAAATTCATAATCAGGCAAAGTTTGCCTCTTTATTTGAGAGTTATGAAGGTAATCTGCTGGAAAATGAAATAAACATTTCTCGTATTATTACAACTTTCACTAAACATGCATAACTGTGAATTTTGCACACTCCATAAATTAATTCCCTCATAACATTAATTTACTTAATTTTATCTATAAAAGTTATGTATGTAAAATATTAATAATGACAATCTGAAAGCATAAGAAATCATAAAAAGGACATGGAACTGTTGGAACAAATCCAGAGGAGGACCACGAGGATGATCAGGGCACTGGAGCACCTCCTGTATGAAGATAGGATGAGAAAGTTGGGGCTGTTCAGCCTGGAGAAGAGAAGGCGGCATGGAGACCTCAAAGCAGACTTCCAGTATCTGAAGGGGGCCTATAAGGATGCTTGGGATGGATTATTCATTAGAGACTGTAGTGATAGGACAAGGGGTAATGCGTTCAAACTTCAACAGGGGAAGTTTAGATTGGATATGAGGAAGAAATTCTTTACTGTAAGGGTGGTGAGGCACTGGAATGGGTTGCCCAGGGAAGTTATGAATGCTCCATCGCTGGTGGTGTTCAAGGCTGGGTTGGACAGAACCTTGGGTGGCATGGTTTAGTGTGAGGTGTTCCTGCCTATGTCAGGGGGGATTGGAACTAGATGATCTTAAGGTCCTTTCCAACCCTAACTATTCTATGATTATTAATTGTATATTTTACATTTATCACACTATCCAGAGGTATAATAATCACCAATAATCTGTCCTCATATATATAGCTTGTACTTTTAGAACAAGTTCTGATAATGTAGCTCCATGAACAGATTCACCATTATTTTATCATGTCTGTCATTTTGGATTTAAAGATATGCTTCCTATGTAATGCAGTCGTACAGAGCCAGCATAAGCAGTATGTACAGATAGTGAACCACCCAGCCATTCAACAATCATGCTAAAATTATGATTGTAAAGTCATGGAGCAAAAATAAATTTCCTTCATTGTGATCTGTGTTTAGGCTGTATTATTCAAATACCATGGTAAGAGTTCTGAAAATTTCTGCATATCAAACCTTTACTGACAACCCAAGAAATTCATAATTCCTCTGTTTTTCTTGTTTGGCATGTCAACTAGACTGATATGGCCCAGATTTAGATTGCAAATTCATGCAATTTGCCTACAGCAAACAAATAAGAACCATTAACATGGCCCTTGTAGGTTTGTAGAGAGAAATAGAGTTTAAGGTAAAATAATGGCACAAGATATATATAATTTTCTGTTTAGAATACTGTATCAGGTCACTTAATAAAGCACATTTTTAAGCACATCTAAGCTAAGTAACAGAATAATTGAGCTGTCTTGCACAACCTTAATTCATCTCACTAAAGTATGTGCATTATGACACAATCTTTAATTAAGTAATTATGCACTACAAATTCTGTACTGCATTTTACAACACACACAATAGACTTAAGGAAAGGAATTAAAATTATCTAGAGCTGTCTGAAGAAACCCTTCTTACATATGCCCATACAATAGCAATAGGAAGTTATAGCTCTAGATATCTAAAACTAAATAAAAACAACACTTACCAGTGTTTTCCATCTGGCTTTCTCAAAGAGATTTACAAAGTTGTACCAGAAAATTTGTTGTCTAGTTTGCAAATGCAGTAAGTGGAAGCACAGCAAAATCTTCATCTGCACTTCGAAGACTGTTCTGCATTGTTATTTGCAATGAACAGAATAAAATAACAGACCTCAATTTTCTTCTTTCCTTGAAACTACTTAAAATTAAGGATTACATGGCTCACAATGAACTTTTAGAATTACTTTCTATAGCTCTAAACAGATAAGTATTAAAAGCATAGGTCTCTATGCACTTTTTAAAGACAGGAAGGGTTCTACCTGTATTTACGTATTTTGATTCAAAATCTCCTTTATTCTCAGCTGGGAACAGAAAAGCCTTTATTATTCTCAGCTGGGCCAAGTCCCACAAACATTTCAACTCTGCCTTCATCAGACGCAGATCACACCAGCATTTATCCCCACTAATCACCACTCCCTCTGACACTGACATTATCCTGGGGAGTTTCCCATTCACCTGACATCAATTACCCTAGACCCTGCTGATACTTAATTCATATCATCATAGTTAATTAATCATTAACCCCTTCACTGCAGTCAGTGTTCTGTAATTGGTGTTCACAGCATCTGAAAAATATTAAGGGTATTTGAATCTACATTCATCATGAGCTCTTCTATGAAAGCATGAGGTACAGCCTACAGACTTCAGCTATGTTTCAGAAGGACATCACCCAAACATATTAACACTAGGAAAAATTAGTACTCCTGATCCAGAATCTCCATAAATCTAGCAGCTGCACATCTACCATTCAGTTCTCTTCAGAGCCATTTAATAAAATCCTGCTTTCACAACGACATCAGGAGACCTACCTGATCACTTAGTCAGGAAATATGTTCATGCAAATAAACAGATACCCTTGTGGAGCTTCAAGTTTCAAAATATTTAAATAAAAAAGACTGATAGAATTAAAAGAAAAATCTGGTTTAAAATTTAACTGTTGTCAGGTCACTCTAGAAATTGGGATTTTCTCATGATAGAATTTGGTGGATAAAATAGCTGAAAAATTCATGAGGTGAAGCACAGGTAGCTATGCATGACTAAGAATATTTTATACTGTTTAGGTGATAGCATATGATCTTTATAGAGAACCTAGAATTCTATTGAGCTTCAAAAATCCATCTACCCAGACTAATATTCTACCTTTTTTTTTTCCATTGAAAATCTAAATGAATAAAATAAGTCAGTGTGCATGGAGTCTTTGGTGTAGGACTCTAAACATGCAGTGAGAAATGCAAGGAGTTTGAGGAATAAAGCAAGTACTGAGGATGGTTTATTTCAGGAAGCAACCACCTACTCTGAATGTGAGAAAGTTATCCATTAGTATCAGTGGCTTGGATTATTAGATTTAAATCCTGTGGCTCTTTATTAGAATTCATTGTCTTGTTTTATGTTTATCTTTTAATGGTAAGTTTGAACTGAAGTTCTATGAAATTATATTTCTCTTTGTCATGGGTTCAGCAGCAGCAGTCATTTTTCTCCTTCTTGGTAGCTGGTGCAGCACTGTGTTTTTTGATTTTGGGCCTAAGAGAAGCGCTGATAACACCAGTGTTTATAGTTACTGCTTGGCAGTGTTTTGGTTTGACCAAGGACTTTTCTGAGCCTCATGCTCAGAAAGGGAGGAGGGGAGCCGGGAGGAGGCAGAGAGAGGACACCTGACCCAAACTGACCAAAGAGGTTATTCCATACCACAGCACATCATGTCCAGGATGTGAACACAGAGGGGAGAGACCTGGAAGGGTGTGGTGGTGATGGTGGACTGGGGGTGCACAGCATGGTCAGGTTTTTGGTACTGGGGGGTTCGTTGCCGGGGGTTGCACTGACTGGGTCGGGCTTGGTGAGCAGTTGTATTCTCTTTCTTTGTATTTCTCTTGTATTATTACTGGTGGTAGCAGTAGTGATTTGTGTTATACCTTAGTTACTAAACTGTTCTTATCTCAACCTGTGGAAGTTGCATTCTTTTGATTCTCCTCCCCATCCCCTGGGACTGGGGGAAGAAAGAGGGGGAGTGAGTGAGTGAGTAAAACTGCGTGGGTGGGGGCTTAAACCACGACACTCTGAAACATAAGAGCCAAAGAATTGGTACAGGAGATATCAGTAGTTCTCAAGTTAACAGCAAATCTGGAGGTCCACATTGTATGCTTACTCTACTGAAAGACAAATAGCACATAGCTGATGAGATGTTTCCCAGGTCTTTATATCCTGCTTTTATTTAGTTTTTCTTTTAGCTTAACAGAAGAGAAATATTTAAAGAGTGGAATAGCTAACAAATCTCATTTCACAAGCATCAAGAAAGAGGTTAATGAGGTTTAAAAATAGGGTTAAGTGGTACCACCATCACAAGAGCTGTGAATGTTTGTAGAAGATGCACATGAAAGAAGACCCATTTTAATAGTATGGAAGATTCTCACTTTCATTTCTTCTAGCAGGCTAATGTCAGAGAGATGTTTAAATTCTTATTAGAGGTGCAAGATAAAATAGAACAAAGCCACATTTACTGGTCTCATATCTTTACGAATCAGGTGGCAGAGATCAATTAATACAAAAATAAAAATTTAACTATTTTTTAATATGTAATTCTCTTAGAAATATCTCTAGCAAATACATCAAAGTTATACATCAGTCCATGCCAGACTGAAATCAAACAGTTTTTCCTTGTGGACAGGCAGAATACAATCATATCTGTTGATCAATGCCTATTACTTTACTTTGAAAATTAAACAAAACAAAAATAATCAAGCATTCTATTCCCTCCACTTCCACAGAACTGATAGTACCGATCTTCAACTTCTTACAAAGACCTGTGAATCCACATGTTAGGTCAAAATCTTAGCGATGTAAAATCACCCCTCCTTATTACAGTCACAAGCATTATGTTTACTTTCAACAAGTAAGGAGCTTGTTGAGTATTACCAAGAAAAAGCGTAATACTGCATGAATCTTTCATTGCAGGAGTGGAAGGAGCTGTTTTATTTCTAATAGTTGGAAAGAGTCCAAGCTCAGCCAGTTGAGAGGAAATTTCTTTAGCTAAATTATTTTTGTTGAAATTTCCCTAAAGAAATTTAGCCTGAGGCAGTCAGTGAGTATGGAAAATTTCAGTCCAAACAGATGAAATATGATGAACACATTAGCATTTGAAAATGTGATTTTATCATGAGATGTGTCAGGCAACTTTAGTAACAGACAGATCTTTCTGCCCCCTCTGTAATACTGGTCTCCTTAAAGGCACCAGTGACTTCTATTAATTCCAGACCTGGTTTTAATGGATGGTGTCATTCTCAATCTCTTTCAGACTAATTGAAAAAACTAAGTCAGTGCATTTATGGAATCCAGCATCATGAAAAATGGAATCTTTTTCACAAAAGAATTGTCCCAATAGCAAAAGCTGCACAAAGCCAGGCTTCAGAGTCTAATAGTTCTTCTAGTGGCTGGTTGTACATACACCTTATGGCCTTTAAAACAGACTGAAATATTCATCTAGATAAAGAAAGTTTCTCCTGGAGGGATTGCCTGAAAGGCAGATGGACTAGCACACTCTTCTGTCCGTTATTGTTGTCTGACAGTTGATGATAAGTACAGACTAAAAAATAAATTTAAAAGTAACTTTTGCTTACCAGTTGAGCAGAAAATAGCAGGTTGGTATAGAATAGAAATAGTAAATGGGAGGCATACGTGGGTTTGGAACTATAAAGATCCCCTGATAGGATTGGGCAAGCAGTTTCATTCCAAGTCCAAACAACCTGAAATCCAGCTGTATAATTATGTTTGGATTTGGGGATTTTTTTCTTCCCATAATATTTTGTTTGGCTTCTGGACTGTTTGGAAGTTAGAATTTCTTTTGCTGCCTATTTACTTACGACATTCAGTGCTGGCAAGGCTGGTGCATTTCTGAACTCTGGAAATCTCTAAATTCCCAAGGTTATTTGAAAACCATCTTCATCAGTTATAAAGTTTAGATATTGTGGGTAATAAGAGCAATTTCAGTTATAAGTGGATTACAATGTATCAGTCTTGTGACTTTGAGAGCTAAGGGATGGGTCAACAAGTATGCGATATGAAGTAAAAAATATTTGTCCTAATCATTAGGAAGATACAGCCTTACTAGGTGGATGTGCTCTAAAAGCAGGGTTTCTAATTTACAGGAAATGCTGGTTTGCTTAGTATTTGGTTGCAAATTCAAACCTACTACAAAACTTTTCAAAATGCCTTATAAACTCAAGACCCTGGAGCAGCCTACTGTTTCTGTCAGACAAATCACTCTTTTCACCACCAAAATTACCTCCTATAAAGCAACAATACTACTTATATGGCCTAGCATGTACTGCATAATCAGAACACCAATCATGACTGGTGAATCCAAAAGAAAATAAGATTATACTATCACACATGCACGTAAAATTAGCCATTTCTTCTCTAACAATAGGTGGAAGGTTGCCTAAGTGCTTCTGTAAAGTATGTTGTACATTGCTGTAACTGCCTGAGTTTAGTTGATCCCATTTCCACTAATTTGTTATAATGCGTTTACTAATTAGTTGGTCTTCACATACTGACAGTTTTTTCTCTCCTACAAGATGTCTCCTAAAGCACCCCCTTTACTGACCCAGAATCCTTGTTCTTCTACCAGTACTTCCTTCCTTCATGCTGTGCACTTGTGTCACAAAAACTTCAAGCTTCTACATGAGATATTGACACCAGCTTTACCTGAGTCTGAATAGGACTCAAATTGCCCTTGTATGAGTGACTCAGCTTTTCCCTCACTTGTTACTTCACTATCAATATAAATTTAAAAATAGTTTAATAAGATAGATCTAGTAGTATGACATAATCTGTACATGGATTGGTACCTGGTTGGTACAATTTACAAAAGAAAACTCAGTAAAAGTACATATTTTTGAAAGATTTCAAAACTTCAGCCAAAGATCCCAAAATCTGGTCCACCATCTCCTTTGGAATTAAGCCTGCTAAGTATCTGCATCTTAGTAAAAGTCCACTTCTCTATATTTTAACCCCACTTTAACCATAAAAACTGGATGTCTTAACCAAGTGAATTCTGCTTATGTCAGACAAGGTACCCCACAAAAAATTCAGGTGGTTGTTGTATAAAACTGAAATGCATTCTATGAGGACGTATTTTATCTGTCTAAAGCTCTGGTTAGGAAGACTGAGGGAACTTCTCCAGGACATCACACAACAATCCTTCATTAGAAGACTATAAAGTTTTCTGAGTAAAAAAATTAATTCTGACTTCCATAGTGTGTAAACCCATGTAACGTTGTAAAAAAACCTACAAAACTGGCTTGAACAGAGACCAAATCTTTTACTTTGGTCATCCCTTATTAGTCACTAATATATCTAAATTTGTCTCAAAATTTCCACAGACAAATCCCATCTTTGAGTGTTTATGATTCAGCTGTAAATTTTTACTGTAAATTGAGATTGAATAAAGACTTATCCCAAGAGCAAATTATAATAGTATTAATTTAAATACATATTAATTTTTTTTATGCTTTTAAACTATCAAGATTTTCATGTCCCCAACACCTTATGTGTCTGGAATGAGTTTTAAAGGAAGTTACATTTAAGATGAGCCTAACTGGTGGTACCAAAACCAGCCTAAACTGTTCTTCTCTGAATCCCCTCAGTGATGCCAGATACACTGGGTACCAGGCCATATCTGACCCCCTATACGGAGGGCCTTAGCAGTGTGGGTATATTCAAATATATAATATATATATATATAAAATATATAATTATATATATTATAATATATAATATAATATAATATATAATATAATATAATACATAATATAATATAATATAATATATAATATAATATATTATATTATATATATTATAATATATATAATTCAAATATTCACACACATATTCAATTCTGTCACCACTGATCTGGAGATGAAAGCCCTAAATTCAATCTCCTTTCTAGCTGTTCAGACTCAGTGGTAGATCAGGGCTTTTCAAATCACCCTTGCACAAGAGCAACCACCTACAGCAGTGCAAGGCAGCCTGTCCTCAGCTATGCTGAGTTGGGCAAGCAGTACTTAGCGGTTGCCCACAGCTCCCAATAAACAGTCATAGAACCCTGGAGGAGCTCAGCATGCATTTCCCTGATCCCAGTCAGCTGCTATTCTGACTCTGTCAGGCAGCTGCTCCCCTGCCTTTGACAGGGTCCTACAGAGCTGAATTCACAGCAAAAATTCAGAGCCAAAGCTTTGCACAAAGGTAAGATTCTTAAGTGGGTTATGCAACTGTTTTCTCAATGTCTGTACTCCATGGAAATTTGGAGCTGTTCCACAGTGTACATGCAAGTTGCTGTAAATTTTCAAGGTCTTGTAAGAAAACAAGGAACCCAAATTTCTTTAATTTTTCTCATGACAAACATAGGTTAAAAGTGTATTGCTTGGCACTGAGCCTTCCTTGCATCTGCTGCTCATTGTTCACTATGTTTTGTCGTCTTTTTAATATATTCTGTAAAGTACCTAATTTTCTAGTGCCATTGGTGTATCGTATATAGATCTGAATTTCTGTTAATAGGCACAATTCACGTTCATTGTTAAAATCAAAGCAAAGTCTTTTTGATTTTTCCCTTGCTTTGTAACTTTCACTGCAGAAATAAATGGTTAAAGAAACACCAAAATCTACAGTCGTTGTAAGAATTACGTACACCATTTCCTTTCCACAAAAATATATACACGTACAAAATTACATAAACCTTAAAAAGTATTAAATTACATAATTTTGAAAATTCCAACAAATTTACTTCATAAAAAATAACATATTTCAGCCAGCACATGTCATATCTAAAAATTTTACCAAAAAAAATTTTGGATAAACAGCATATGTCTTTTTCAGATAATAATTCTACCTCTCCCAACAAATAATCTCTGCTTTATTTACTATTATTTGGTAAACAATCAAATACCCAGAATTTTAAGAAACCTCAATCACCTTATACAGAGTTCCTTTAAAAGAACTTCCTAGCTTATAAATACTCTGAGATCATGAGCGAGAAGGAAAAGCTCCGTTAGAGGTGCAAAAAATTAAACATCAAGCTGAGGAAAAGTAGCAAAGAAAACCTAAAACACCTTCTTCTGCTGCATGAGCAGAGGCCCACTTGTATCAGCTGTGCTCAGACACCAGCAGGAAGATTGAATATTGTATAATCCTGGGCCCCCTGTTTGTGGCCTCATTGTGCTATCTTTTACAGGCAGAGTCATAAGTCTTTAGCTAGGTGTTTCAGGGTGTGTATGCTTGCACTGATGTGTGTTCTTCATCAGATCATGGCAAAAAAAGTAAAGAAGGAGAAGCCTTTCTTATTAAGAAAGGAGAATACCTTTCTTATTATTAGGTTTGAATTTGCAACCAAATACCTCAGACCTGCATTTTACTGTTGTGTGATTTAATAAATTGTATCTGCTTTCTGTGAAGCAAAATATACACTTTGCACTTTGTGGCTCAACCGATCAGATTTTTAAAACCAGAATTTTGCCTTTTAAGTTGTTTTGCAGGGATTCAGTTATTAACCACTTTCCTAACAGTATCTACCCAACCTGGCATGTCTGAGCTGCACGTTGTAGATGGTCTGTGCAAAGACTTTCACACCCCAATAATGTGCTCTGAATTGTTCTTCATGCACCCCATACCAGAGATCACGTCCATGTCCTCCAGGACCAGTCCACACAGGCATGACTCCTAACTGCCACATTAAACAGAACCAAATCTAAATACCTTTGAGAATCTGACCTTGGACGTAAAGTTTGCTATATGTTTAGTAAACCCAGTAGCTTTCTTTGAGTTTCAGGATCTTAAATCTTCCCATTCACTGATAAATGTTGACCTTAAGTACGTGTATATGTTGCTTATGGAAAAAGATGGTTTAATTTTGTTTTTAACCTAGCTAATTACCTCTGTCTACTTTCTGAGGACTGTGCCTTTGTAAATAGGGCACTGCTGTCTAATTTTCAGTCTGAAAGCCTGAATCTTAGTAAGGTATTGTTATTAACATTAAGTAAATCCTTCTCTTAAAATGCAGGTCTTGAGAGGACTCCTTGCATACCACACCTTTTAAAAGCTCAGTAATGTCTGAAGCATGTTCAGGCCTGCCAGTACCCAGATCCACATTTGCAAAGTTGCCTAATGTCTGGGAACAAGGCTTAAATATACCAAGAAAATATTATAGGCAAACCTCTAGAAATATTTTTATGTATCCATTTTTCCAAGGAAAAAGTGATTGAATTGTATAAGCTGCCCCTCTTCCATTTTATTGTAAGAATTCCCTGGTGCTGTTAGTTCATTCAAAGCCAGAAGTATCACTTTACACAGTTTTTCATTGTACTCAGGGGAAGTATATGGAAATTTTACAGCAATAAGCTACAAATGGGGAGCTGGACTACAGCCAGTCTGCATCCTTCTCATGCCCTTACAGCATTTTTCTTCAGCATTCAGTGTTCTCCACAGTGTATAGAATATTTACCCTGAGAGCCTATTATATCTGTTTTAGAGATGCAAAATGCAGTAAGTAGGTCTTTAACAGTGATGTCTAAGCAGCACAGCTGATACTTTCTTTTCTTTTTGTTTCAAGAAAAGTTCATTAGTGGAGTTTCTAAACCCACAAAATCAGACTTTTCAATAATGTGCAGTACTTCTGTTTCAGTTTATTCTTTTCTAAGTGGTCAATAATTACTGTTCTGGTGTAATACAACCTGATTATCATTGCATCTCTTGCACAAATTGTTAACATATGCAGTATGAAGGTGTGAGTTGGCCTGACTCAGAGCCTCATATGTTTTTTCATTTTATCTTTGTAACTGAAAAGAGGAGATAGCCAGAATAGTATTATAATTGCTAGAGGAATATAAGATAACATGTTATGAATATCAGAGGGATGGATTCTCTCCTATGTGGACAGGCTAAGACAGTTGGGGTGGTTCAGCCTGGAAAAGAGAAGGCTCTGGGGAGACCTTATAGCAGTCTTCCAATATCTAAAGGGGGTCTACCAGAAATCTGTAGAGGAACTTTTTACAAGGGCATGTAGTGACAGGACAAGGGGGAATGACTTTAAGCTGAAAGAGGATAGATTTGGATTAGCTATTAGGAAGAAATACTTTACTGTGAGGGTGGTGAGACCTTGGAACAGGTTTCCTGAGAAACTGTGGATGCCCCATCCCAGGAAATGTTTAAGTCGAGGTTGGATGGTGCTTTGAACAGCCTTTGTCTAGTGGAAGATGTTCTGCCCTGGGGGGCTGGGGACTTGGAACTAGATGATCGTTAAGGTCCCTGTCAACCCAATCCATTCTATGATTCCATGATAATGAACATCCTCAAGGACTGAAGCATATAAGACCATAGAAAAATTGTTGGTTTGGACTTCTCAAGGTATGAAACATGCATCAATAACATATATTAATAGCAAGCTAATTTATTTCATCCTTTGTATACTGAATACATACATGAACATAGCTAAGGTAAGCACTCCATTCACTCCTCAGGGAGTGGTAACTCCTATAGAAGATAGAATTTTACAATTGAAAAGATCATATAGTCTGTAGAAACAAGTGATAGTTGATTTCTTCCCAGTGTATGTATTCACTTTCGAACAGAAGCCTATAGAGATTGTCTTTATAAGGAAGACTTTGTTTTCACAAATTTCATAGGTCTTAGGCTGGAACTACCTAATTCACTTACATTTCAGACCTTTACACTTGAGTCAGATACTATTTATGATGTTCACAGTCGATAGAAGGAAGCTGATACTCTAATGATAAGATTCAGCTGTCCAATTTTAAAATTAACTTTAGGGTAAAACGATTAGCACTAGAAACTCTATTGACCCTATCTCTTCTCTGATTATAAAGGGGGACCAAAATGATCGGTTCTGATATGGCTTTTTACAGTATAGATTCCCACATTTAGACAAATGAATAAACAGGCCACTGGAGCAATGGCAGGAGGTATGGTATAGACGCAAAAAGAAGTAGTACCTGCCTGAAATCCAAAGACTATCACATCATAAGACCTTACCATAATGCCATGCCTCCTACAACTTCTGAACACAGCAGCCCAAAGTTTTGCTCAGGATAGAGGTGAAACAAACTGAAATCAATAGGAGAACTTGGTCAGAGTCACACTTTGAATTAGAATCAGCTCCTAGAGATCCAGTTCCCAGAAATTCAGTTCCCAGGAGCATGATAACACTTTGTTGATTCAATAGGATAACAAAAACAAGATCCTAACATGCCTTGAGAGGTACTATACGAAAAAAAATGCTATGATTATTAATTATTAAAAAAATGAGGAGCTCTTGCCATATCCAGGGCTAAAATAAAATTCACCATACTTTTTTTCTGTAATGTATTCTAGGAATAGCCATTTAATCTTTCAGTGTCTCAGCTCCCTGTCTGTTTAGTAAAGGGCCAACATTCTCCCAATTTCTGTAAGGTCAGAGCGAAAGTCTTCATTGCAAAGACTCTATAATGATTTCATAGAAACAATCATAGAATCACAGAATATCAGGTTGGAAGAGACCTCAAGGGTTATCTGGGTCAATCTGTCAAGGTAAAACATGACCTAGACTAGATGTCCTGACACCCCGTCCAACCAAATCTTAGAAGTGTCCAGTGCTGGGGAATCCATCACTTTCCTGGGGAGGTTATTCCAATGGTTGATCTCATTGTGAAAAAATTTCTGTTTGTCTACATATCTTTATAGCACCTAACACAAAGACAGCTCAGCTGGGATCTTTGGGTAGAGTTGTAATATATGTAACAGTGTACAAACCCCAAACTTAATGAACGTCAGTTCCTCACTGTTAATATACATATATGCATTACAATATTAGAAATACTGCATTTTACATAAATTTATTTCTAGAATATTATTGCTACTACATACTCTGCTATTTCAGTGTCTACGGACTATTTCTTAATTTAGAGGCTAACAGCAAGCATATTTGAGATTGAGAATTCATGCTTATGGCTCTGTGTTTCTTTTATAGCATTTGATTGGTAACACCTAAAATTATACTGGGAGCTATATTTCCTGCATCTTTATACAGCCTTACAGCTATCATCACCACCAGATGGGACACAAAGATTTTTGTGTAACTACAAGATTAACAGATGGGGAAAAGAGGAACTGATTTTCAATTATGTATATAAAATAATATATTGCATATTCCACGTTTATTTTTAATACGACAGAAACATTCTGAAAATTGTACAAGATTTTCACCAGGTTACTTCCTAATACTGCTCTACTATACAGAAAGTGTTTTACCACACCAGTCTGTGTGCACTCATTTTTCATGATGATTCTTCAGGAAGATGTGAACTTTTGACCTCCCACCTTCCCAACACAGGTTCTATTCATTAACAAAAAAAAAAAAAAAGAGAACAAATAGCTTACACACATGTATGCCTAATACACATCATGGTGGCAAAAAGCACTTAATGTACTAGTTGCTCAAAGCTGCTCAAGAAGGCAACCCAACAAGAAAACTTTCAATGAATTAATGTGGGGCTTTTGTTGAGTTTGTTCTTCAAAAAAAAAAAGTGTCTTAGGGGTATAAAATACCAAATATTCACTACATGTGATATTTCATATTTATGTATATCATCAATTCAGTTCTTGACATTACAGACTCATGCGAAAAAATACAAGTGAACAGCTATTTCACCAGGGACTATGATAACTTATTATTTTTTTACAAGTTTGGGGGTTTTTAAAAGTTTCTGATTTTTTACAGTCAGACTTGATGACCACAGAGCTCTTTTGCAGCAGGATTCTATGATTCACTTAATTTGAAACTCTTTCCGTGTCTGTGGATGTAGCCACCACAGTTCTGAAAAAATTTTAAGAAGATGGGTTCTTCATATTTGCCACTGACAGTCTTGTAAGAAAATGGGCCTTTGGCTTCCATTAACTTTAAGGGGTTGATGACCAAATTTATTCAAAACCAGTTGAGATTTTGGACTATAAGCCTGGAAGGAGTGATTGTTAGAGTAAGGCAATAGTTTCTTATCCAGCAAAGATGCAAGCAGATGATGAACTTTGCACATGTGAACACCATTTCTGTCTATGAGGAGACACACAATACTGTTTGACACGCAGTAACTTCACGAAGAAATACTATGTCTGTTAGAAGGGAAGATATCACTGGTTTTCCATATGGGAAATTAATTCTTGGATTGTACTATGTATGAAATCTTCAAACCCTTTTACTTTACACCGTACCTGGGTGTAAAGCGAAAAATAAATTGATGGAGAACTAAAAATAAGTTTCCTTCTCTAGTCCCCTGACATTAAATCGACTGTTTCTCAGATAGCAAAAATATCCACAGACAATGAGCTTTGTAATTTCCTTTGTGTTGTACTCTGTTAAAGAAAGGTGCTCAGTTTGGGAATACCATACTATAAGTGATAGCTCTAACTGCTGATACTATTTACATCCCTGTCTTCTTTCAGTGTGTAAATTTGCCAAAATAAACACTCAACTTCAAGACAGGACCAAAACTTGTAAACCTCAACAGCTGTCATTCTCTGACATGAATGTTAATGCTATAGAGCAATAAGACTACTTCATTAGTGTAAGATACTCTAGACGCAGTGTACCAACTTACTTGTACAGTGTTGGCAGTGGAGAGAAGTTAGCACTAAGTAATAAGCTAAGAAATGTGAAGCCAGCTTATGCTCCCTCTACCACTCCTCTTGTGCACATGTTGACTTGCCCTGTTAGGCTGCAGTACATCTATGTAGCATTTAATGCAAATTACTAGCACATTTAAGTCCACCTTGTTTACCTAACTGAAAATCCTAAGGTTTACAACCTTTAACTTTCCCTAGAACCAAAAAATTGGGATCACTGATACTTAGGGATCAATCTGCCAATGTATATCAAGAAAATTTCTTGCACCTCCCTTATATGTGATCTGGGACACATACATGTAGTTGGGACATCCATGAGTGACATCTCCTCCCTCTCTCCTTGGCTTTCAGAAAGCCATACCTATAAATCTGTCCTCTATAGCAGTCAGTGTATTTGGTTCCCATGCAGGGAACTAACTGCCTCGGAGTTTTATGTGTTAGCTCGGTCAGTGCCTACCTCAGGGTGAAAACTCCCACTGAAAAACTACCATCTAACGTTGAGATTCTGAAATTTTGAGGGTTTGAATTGTCTAAGTCATTATGCAGAGTTGGAGTAGAAACTTTATCCATTATCAGTTTCCTGTGAGTTTCACTTTTGTGAATGCTGTAAATCATTCTTTTCTTTTTTTTTCTGTTGTTTTATGAAATACCACACAGAAGCTTGCAAAAGGGGGAAAAAAAAATAAACAAACCAAAAACCCCAAACCCTTCCCACCTCACAAACCCAGAAAACTTGATAAACAAGCCGTGGATGATTAACCTTGGTCTCATAATCCATTATCTGATTTGTCGGTCATTACATATCAGATTTGTGGACTCATTAGCTGACAGTAGGCGCTAAAAGGTAAGCACTGGTAGGTTTTTAAGCATGGTCTCTGGTATCAGAGACCCCAAAGGTCAATTAACAAGATGTCTGCTGAGCTGAGCTAGTGATGATGTGAAGTTATTACCTTCTTAGGACATGAGGGAGTCTTCCCTGCTAAGGCACAGTAATCTATATAGACAGGATGGCCTAAGTCTGAACAAAGGCAAAGTAGTGCCTTGAAGCCTCAGGACATCATTTCCCTTGTTCTCAAACTCAGTACTAAGCACTTGAGGCAAGGTTGAAATGTTAATGCAGGGGGTAAAGAGGGTATCCCTCATTCTCTGGCTTGTCTTTCAAGGGATCTTCTCCCAGATTTCCATTTGAATTCTGGGGAGGAGATACATCAATGCAGTCTTTCAAAAATAAATGAGGCCACAGGCACCCACTGACTACACTACATTTAAAACTCTCTTGTAATACTTTGGTTTAGCCAGTCTATAGGTTCTTGTACCGTACAAAATCCCCACTGGGTAACAGCAGTGTTACTTAGAGAGGTGCTATATCAGCACTGCAGGGATCCCAAAAGTCATTGCAGGCCAGCAGGTGACTGACAAACTACCAGTAATGATCCATTAGCTACATACAGGTCTATATAGAGATGATACAGACATATAGATAAGACAGAGGTAAAGATCTGGAGATGGTAGAGATAAATGATGACACTGACAGTAGAAGAAGAAGAATCAGAGAAATCAGAGTGAATATTTAAACAAATATATCTGAGATCTGTCTAGGGAGAAACAGCAGAGTCTAGCTGCTGAGACACTGTTTTACAGAAACCCTGAGACTAAAATCTTGCAATAGTAAGCAAATGGGTTGTGAAAGCAAATGCAACAGCTCCAGATCCCTCTCAGTGCTACAGGATTTAGGAGTCCTGGAGTCAAATATCTTCTTCATATTAGAAGAATTAGAGAATTACTTTGAATCCAAGCTTCACATACAAATTCCTGGTACCCAAAAAATAAATATCATACCCCATGTCCATTTTAGAAAGAGTTTAGGTCTATGCATACATACAGGTATGTTTGTTGTTTTCCTTTTTTTCTGAAAGGGCTGATTAGTGCCTAAATGTCCATAGGACTTCATACTGAATTAACTCCAACTGATCAAAAAAATCTTGTCCTAATCATTACAGACAATGCTATGCAGAGTCCTACAGTCAGGCATTGCTGAAGGCACCACTCTGGTGCATGCTACTTTGCATTCATGCCACTATGAACTAAAGCAGCATGGGAAATTCTTTCAGAATGGCTGAAATATTTGTCAGCTCATAGCAAAAATCTTGCTGTTATCTAATAAAGGATTTTTTTGTATCACATTAATAGTAAACGTGACTTATGCAGACAAGTCATCATAAATATATGAACTATGTAACTATGTTTTAGGAAAGAACTTTATTCCTTCACATATATTTACAGTTCTAGCTTAAATCCAGTGACTCCCCAGCTCCCTTGAAAATTAATCTGATGATGCCAACTAGGTCTGTGATTTGGGGGGGGAGAGGAGGGGGAAGATGGGGATCCAAAGCATGTTAAGTTTTACAGGGTGATCTTCCAAAAGTCACTGTAACTCACTAGGAGCTATAGCAGGAGCCAAGATTAGCTATGTGATCTTTAGACAGTTAAACATGAGAGATCCTATGAAATCCTCGACCTGTAGGGACCCGACAAGTTCATTGAATGGCCATTGAACCAGTTACCAAAGGCTGCGTATGCAGTATAGGAATAAAATCCTACTCTTATCAGAAAAGGGTTAACCTCTTTACTTTTAATTGGGGGAATATGTTTTTTTTCTTAAAAGAGGCAAAACACAATGAAAAATCTAAAACCCAGAGGAGCCTGTCTCATTTACATTTGACAGCCCCAACCAAAATCTCTTCACATCAGAGGCAGAGTTCCTCCTTAGCAACAAGACATGACACCTGACTGTAAGGTCAGGGATGTTAGGAGATTGTCATGGTTTAAGCCCAGCCATAAATCTGCCATCATATCATTAGCTCACCCTCCACCCTTCCTCCCCCCACTCCCGGAGGGATGGGGAAGAGAATTGAAAGAATGTAACTCACATGGGTTGAGGCAAGAACAGTCCTGTAACTAAGGCATAACAAAAACGACTACTGCTACCACCAATAATAATAATGATAAACGAAATAACAAGGGAAGAGAATACAACCACTTGCCACCTGCTGACCAATACCCAGCCCGACCAAGCAGTGAACTAACTCTTCCAGGTGACTGCCCCCAGTTTATATAGTGAGCATGATGTGCTGTGGTATGGAATACCTCTTTGGTCAGTTTGGGTCAGGTGTCCCATCTCTGCTTCCTCCTGGCTTCCCCTTCTCCCTGGCAGAGCATGAGGCTCAGAAAGTCATTGATCAGACTAAGCATTCTAAGCAGTAGCTAAAAACATCGTTGTTACCAGTGTTGCTCCCAGGCTGAAAGTCAAAACCACAGCACTGCACCAGCTACTAAGAAGGAGAAAAATGATTGCTACTGCTGAACCCAGGACATGACATGAATCCTGTTCTCTGCCAAAGATGACCCAGGGATTACAACAAAACATCCGAGCAACATCAGTGCACATGCCTACTCTGCCCAGAGAGTTCTTGCCATGGAAATATTTGGATGGATGAATGGGTGAGTAACCAGAGCCATTGTCCTGAAGGCTACTCACAGAGGGGAATATGGTGCTCTTAGCTCACTTCTAGTGTCCACCTTTATGACCTTTGGAGAGATGCTGTTACAGATGTCACTCAGTGTTACTTGCTTGCTCAGATGACTGCTTATGTTCTTGGCTCATCTCTCTGCCACAACAGCTTAGGAGGAAAATAATGACCTATGTTTGCTTGAGCCGTCTCTTGCCGAGTTCAGAGTCCTGTTGTCACTTAAGGTGGTATCTCTCAAGATAAAAAGTTTTCTTAGCTTTTTTGTCTCCTAGTATCAATATAAGCTGAATCACAACCAGCTTGTCTGGCACCTGAGCAGTCCATCTCCTCAAATGGGAAGAATTTTCTCTGAACATGTTTACGAGTCCTTTTATCACATTCTAAATACAAGGAGTTTACAAGATTTTAATCATATAGTCCTTTGGTAAATGCACTGTAAAAATAACTACTGCCAAACTTAGTTATAGAAGTGAAAAGTGTCAAGAGGTTATAATTTCTGTTTAGTAAGCCCCATACATGCCTGGCAGACAGCAAAGCAGAATGTGTGTACTGGATGGTTTCTCAGATATGTCCTATTTCTGAAGAGGTTACCTGTTCTCACAGGATAGTGTGTTACTGAAATTTGCTGGTCTCATTGGTTTAGAATTACTTACCACTTGCCTTTTAAAGCAATGGCAAGTACTTTCTAGCAATATCTAGAATCATAGAATCATAGAATAGTTAGGGTTGGAAAGGACCTTAAGATCATCAAGTTCCAAACCCCCTGACATGGGCAGGGACACCTCACACTAAACCATGCCACCCAAGGCTATGTCCAACCTGCCCTTGAACACCACCAGCGATGGAGCATTCACAGCTTCCCTGGGCAACCCATTCCAGTGCCTCACCACCCTTACAGTAAAGAATTTCTTCCTCATATCCAATCTGAACTTCCCCTGTTGAAGTTTGAACCCGTTACCCCTTGTCCTCTCACTACAGTCCCTAATGAAGAGCCCCTCCACAGCATCCCTATAGGCTCCCTTCAGATACTGGAAGGCTGCTATGAGGTCTCCAGGTAGCCTTCTCTTCTCCACGCTCAACAGCCCCAACTTTCTCATTCTATCTTCGTACAGGAGGTGCTCCAGTCCCCTGATCATCCTCGTGGTTCTCCTCTGGACTTATTCCAAAAGTTCCATGTCCTTTTGATGTTGAGGACACCAGAACTGTACACAATACTCCCAGTGGGGTCTCACAAGAGCAGAGTAGATGGGCAGGATCACCTCCCTCGACCTGCTGGTCATGCTCCTTTTGATGCAGCCCAGGATTCGGTTGGCTTTCTGGGCTGCGAGCACACACTGAAGCCGGCTCATGTTTATTTTCTCATCGACCAACACCCCCAAGTCCTTCTGCGCAGGGCTGCTCTGAATCTCGTCTCTGCCCAGCCTGCAGCTGTGCCTGGGATTGCTCTGACCCAGCTGTAGGACCTTGCACTTAGCATGCTTAAACTTCATCAGGTTGGCAAGTGTGTCAAGGTCCCTCTGGATGGCATTCCTTCCCTCCAACGTATCAACAGAACCACACAGCTTGGTGTCATCAGAAAACTTGCTGAGGGCGCACTCAATCCCACTTTCCCTGTCACAGACAAAGATGTTGAACAAGACAATAGAGTCATTATGATTATTCTCCTGATGGTTAATTTAACTTTAACAATTCTTTTCTCAACCATAAGAAAGTCTTGCAGCTAAATTGTACACACAAATGAAATTCATAATGACCTCATTCAGAAGGTTGTTATACATCTCCACATTTATACATCTCCAGTCCTCATATACCTCCTTGGGCAGGTTTGTGTAACTGAGGGTATTCAACGGTTTGCCAGTTAATATAATAGCATTCCTAAGTGCTGCAGACAATACACAGTGTAGAGGTTTGCTAAAAACTGATTTTCAAAACCTGTTTGGTTTGGTGGGGTTTTGATAGAGAAAATACGTTGGGACTTCATTGTTTTTTGGTGGGGTGGAATATAATAGGGAGTGTATTTTCTTCTTTGGAAAAAAACCTGAAGAGTCAACTCCATGCCCAAACTTTGGCTTCTCCCACACCTACCCTTGGCTTATTAACTCCTATTTGCCCAGAATTACACTTCCCTTACTTTTTTTTTTTCTTTCTTTCATGGGCTGTCCCTCTTCCCACTGTTTTCATTATCACATCTCCATCATTTAGATTTTGTTTCCAGTTAAAGAAAGGGCTGTAAGCCTAGAAAGGGCTGTTAGCCTAATGACAGAGATTTTGCCAATTATGAAACCAGAACTCTCATCCAACCACAGATCTGGGAATATGACTTGAAAAGAATTTTCCTATTTATTAAAACAGGGGTAATTTTTAGTATTTTTCTATGGTTATCATATAATTGTGTGATTCTTCATGTGCATTGTTTGAAGCAGCCCAGTACCTCTGTGATCACTCAGGTAGCTCAGATTTTGTTGTTCTCATTATATTAAACCTTAGTTTGAAAGAGTTTATTTTACTTCTATTTGAATTCTATGATACTTTCCAATGAACCTTTCTAAAGAGATTCTTGCCAGAAGGTTGTATAATTCCCCTATGATTCAATATGCATTCCTCCCTCTTTCCAGCTTACCTTTTAAGTTGTTTTTACAAGTTCTCTAGATACTCCAAAGGGTCCATCATTTATCTACAAGTCCTTTTGATGCATCCTCGATAGTGTTCATTCTCATCTACTCTGTGCTTGCAGTTTTGCAGATAACACAAAATTTGTTGTTTTTTAATATCTCTGTCATGTGTCATCTCTCCTGCTCCAGTCTCCTAAATTCTGTAAGAGAACAGATCAACTTACAAAACCTGCATGCTTTACAGCAAGGAGATATTGACACCAGTCAATTTTAAATACTATTTCAAGTTTCCACAGAGATCAGGATGGCAGTCACAACCTTGATGAATGCTGCTTCTATTGAATACTACATTTCCTAGCATGCTGGGAAACCTGAGCCTTCATTTTCTTCCCACACTGGATATACTCAGACAAACTGTCACAGCACGCTCTATGACATGGAAACAAAGAACACAGAAATTAATGAACACAGTGAAATTAAAGGCCTCTAAGATAACTGTCATGGGTTCAGCAGTAGCAGTCATTTTTCTCCTTCTTGGTAGCTGGTGCAGCACTGTGTTTTTTGATCTTGGGCCTAAGAGAAGCGCTGATAACACCAGTGTTTATAGTTACTGCTTGGCAACATTTTGGTTTGACCAACGACTTTTCTGAGCTTCATGCTCTGCCAGGGAGGAGGGGAGCCGGGAGGAGGCAGAGGCAGGACATCTGACCCAAACTGACCAAAGAGGTTATTCCATATCACAGCACGTCATGTCCAGGATGTGAGCATGGAGGGGAGAGACCTGGAAGGGTGTGGTAGTGATGGTGGACTGGGGGTGCACAGCATGGTCGGGTTTTTGGTACTGGGGAGTTTGCTGCTGGGGGGTGCACTGGCTGGGTCGGGCTTGGTGAGCGGTTGTATTCTCTTTCCTTGTATTTCTCTTGTATTATTACTGGTGGTAGCAGTAGTGATTTGTGTTATACCTTAGTTACTAAACTGTTCTTATCTCAACCTGTGGAAGTTGCATTCTTTTGATTCTCCTCCCCATCCCCCTGGGACTGGGGGAAGAAAGAGGGGGAGTGAGTGAGTAAAACTGCGTGGGTGGGGGGCTTAAACCACGACAATAACCAGTCAGATTCTTCTTGTTCTTGTAGATGGTAAAGAGTGAATGTTTTGTTTGACAACAGTTGCTGTTTTGAAGAGTAAAAAAAGTCAGGACAGGGAAATGATTAAATCAACCCATATCAATTTTCCTTCTTTAGTGATTTTTCTGTTTGGTAGCCAAAGTAAAGGTCAGTTAAGCAACACAGTCCTACTTTTAATCTTCACTTTTGGGTTCTTGCAGACAGACTTTTGTAAACCCAGGCAGACCAGACAGCGTATGGTAACTTGTTCCTGCTCAAGATAGATTTTTGCAGCTTCATTTACTCCTCCACTGTTTGTTCCTCAGCAAAATGAAACTTTGAAATGAGGAGACAGAGCAGAAAACCTACAGGGTAGGAACATGGGCTTGGAGATGGATGAAACAAGCCTCTCCATTGTACTGTTTTCAGTCTTAAGATAAAGATGTGTCTTTCTTTAATAGCACGTTTACGATTTCAGTCTTAAGGTAAAAATGTGTCTTTCTTTAAAAGCATGTTCACAATACTACATGTAATGTCTTCGAAGTTCAGATGTTGAAATTTTAATGTAGTTTGTTTTGTTGGTTTTTTTTAAATCTGAGAAACAACATTTGAAACATGTTTCAGTATGGTTATAATGAGGAGTAAATGGCTACAATTCCTTATGTGATTCTTATTCAGGAATACAGAATTACTATACTGAGTAATTGAGGAATATTTTAGGGATGGGAAATAGAGACTACCAGCTATCTACCTAGAAAGTCATTTAAGTTATCTTTTCAGATCCAAGAGATGAGTAAAGAATTTATAATTCAACCCTGTGTCTGAGTTTTGATTTCAGTTCCCTCCAGAACTTCCTTTTTCTTTTCCCCACTGCTACCAAACTTTTCCTGGCAGGTATTTCTCCTGGCCTGTTTCTCAGCAATCATCTTGGTTTCCAGTGCTTGGAGAAAAGTCTGCAGGAGGAAGCACTTAATTGCTCTTTTACCAGCACCAGCTGGTTCTGGTAAAAGCATCAAGTCTCTAAATCCCACTGAAAGTTGCAAGCTTTTTAAAAGGAGCTTGCAAGAAGGGACAAGCCTCAGAATAGGCTTATAATGCTAGGACAGAGAGAAAAATGAGAGAGGATGCTTTATTTGACTTTTCAGTCTTCTGTGAGTTCTAAATTAAGAATAAAAGAAATCTACAGTCATAGAAAGCTGACTTTGTGGGAGGTCTGAGTGAAATAACCCATAGCAGAAGGCAGAAGCCCTTCGGGAAATGTGCCATTCCATCTGCATTAATTCTAGCCTTCTTGAATTATTGTTATTAAGCTCTCTAGGTCTGGTCACTGATAAAATGAGCTACTAAAAGATTGTCTTGTCCAGGACCATTCCAGGAATGGCAGTGCAAGCTGTTGAAGGCTCTTGTGAATACAATGGAGCTTCTGTGAGAAATATATGGTATAACACTGTTGGCATTTTGAAGTGTCGTTTAGCATCAGAGTAAAGGTTTACACAGCATACATAATACATAGCTCTGGTTGCTAAATGCCTGCTGCCAGTGCTTCCTGATGTCAACAATGGCTGCCATTGTTTAGCCAACTTAAAATCTTTACAAATAAAACTGTGAAATTCTTTCCTCAAATGCAAATTGAATGGCCCTAATAAATACACTGAGCTTTTCTGACATATGAAATTCCCTTTAGGATTGCAGGAAGCTGAAGAAGTTTGTTAACATAGCACTCAGTGTTATTCAGACGTAGTGAGGCAGGAGGAAATTTAAAGGTACTCAACCTGGACTGATTGTGTTCCTGCTAAATTCAGTCTCCCATTCACTTTAATAGCCAGAACAGAAATTACTTAGTAGCACACACTGAGGTGATGCATCTGGCGGAGAAAGTCCTTGAGAGTTGCTCTGTAGAACTAACCAAGTTACTTGCTCCTAGTTGTGCCTTTGGCTCTGAACCCTCTAGGTTTTGTTTTTCACTTCTCTGTTTTTTCAGTATCATTACTAGACAATCCTTTCAGAGAGAAAGCACCATTTGGTTGGTTTGGGGTGGGGGTTTCTGTTGCTTGTTTGCTTGGTTTTTTGTTTTCTAATGCTGTGAGAGAATACAATAAGTGCCTTAAACTTTCCATCTGAAAGAATATTCCTCTTACTTGTTCTTACAAAGCTGTCTCTCATTCATTGATTGCTGGGGGTGTTTGATATTAAGCAAATTAATTTCATTGGGTAAAAAACGTTTTATAGAATAGAATAGTTTATAGAGTGCTTCATCCACAGAGTCCTCTTGATCAGGCAGTCTGTAACAGATCCCCACAATAGTGTCTCCCATCGCTATTCTCCCTTTAACCCTGACCCACAAACTCTCCACTGACTGCTCACCTGTCCCCAGACAAAGTTCCATACTCTCCAGCTTATCCCTAACATAAATAGTAACTCCCCCTCCCTGTCTACTGGGCCTGTCTTTCCTAAAGAGTCTGTAACCTTCCATTCCACTACTCCAGTCATAGGAGCCATCCCACCATGTTCCTGTGATACCTATTATAGCATAACCCTGTAGACCTGCACACATCTCTAATTCCTCTTGTTTGTTCCCCATGCTATGGGCATTTGCATAGAGACATCTGAGTAGAGCTTCAAATGAAATCAGCTCATTGGCTGGAGCAGCTGAAATATCTCTACATTGCTCCGAGCATTTATTATAGGTGCTGGCAACTGCCTGGGTGTGTTGGAATGGAATGATGCCCCCCTCCCCCAACACGTCTAAGTCAAAGCATCCTTGACCAGCCTCGCAAGCCTCCTACCAAAACCATTCTTCCCTTCATTGACAGATTATTTTTGGTTTGTTCTTTTTTTTTTTTTAATTTCACCTCCAAAATTCTTTTCAGATTTGTCCAAGATATAAAGTAAACAAATGTGACTTGGGATCCCAGTGTAGATTGGAGAAGGTGATGGGAGAGGAGAAAAGGAGACAAAAGAGAGTATCCCATTTGCAAGAACATGTATTTTACCTTTTTGCTTTACAGTGCAAAAAAACCCAATAAATCATACATGAACTAAGACAGCACAAGAACTATACTACAGCCTGCAAAAACTATTGGTTTCATACTTCTTATTCTTTTCCCTTGTACAAGCACATTAGGCACAGTCCAAATGGATGATTTTACTGGAAATTACTGTGAAGCAGGTGACAAAAAGAGGTTTTCAAAATAAACCTTCAGTCTGCCCTATAGCACGTTTTATGGGCACAGCTTTTTTATCTACAAAGAACTTCTTAAATCTAGATTTTGAAATATTACATTTAAATAGATCAACAGTGGCATCAGTAGTGGATCTTCCATACTATTTCTTCCCATAGAATAGATATTTTTATCACTCCTGATCAAGACTAAATCCCCTGTTTTCATAATGACAGACTGGCCCTTAGAGTTTGGTTCCTCAATTCAATCATTTTATTCCCAAATCTTAAGTCCTTGGGTTTTGTAGCAGCTTTTTATACTGTGCTTCTTAGTAACATAGTCTGCATTATTTTATTTTTTTTTTTTTCAAAATGTAACACCATAATAGTGCATTTTCTGCAAACAAGACAAGTAGAAAAGTGGGCCAGAAATATGCTGAAGGAGGGCATAGAAAAGTCTCTTCTCAAAAGATTTAGTCTTGGGGGTGAGGTCTCTCTTCACTGGTGTTACCTTCTTTGCCACATACAACGGCCACATAGTTACGTTCTATGGCCGCCACTCTGGTGCTGCTACCTGAAGTGTCAATTCCCCTTAAGTTAGCTACACCCGGCAGCGCTGATGCAGACAAGCCACACAGAGAGCGAATAGCTGGGCTTGGGTGATGTGTGTGATGCAAGAAACAAAACAAAACAGCCTGGAAAAGGATGTATGAAGTTTATATTTCATTGTTCAAGTATAAGGGGTTTGGTAACAAATCTGCTCGAGGATTTTGGGCTTTGGCTATGCAAAAGCACCATCTTTAGTTATCATATGTGGAGCAATGCCAGTCACAGCGCAATAAAGAAAATCTTTAAGAAGCAGCTCAGTGTGGGTAATGTCCATGAAGACAGTGGGCATCAGTGCTGTTCTTGCACATACACATCCATACTTCTGTCAGCGTTTTTCAGTGTTGAAGTAATACTGTTCTAGTCTCACATCACTGAAAGCATAATTTATCTCACCACATTTCCACAGATGTAGGCAATAACATGATTTAAATAGCATACTACATCATCTACAATTATTTCTAGTCATATTTACACTGATTATTTCAAATGAACCTCAGAATAAGATACTCTCTAAAAGCAGGTATTCACTAGTCAGGATTCTAGTGTTTGGGGGACCTGTTTTGAGTGTTCACTCTTTCTATCTTGACTTCTTCTTTCTCTGAAACAAAATAATTCTGTATATCCAAATTTGGATGTGTTTGCTGCTGATGAAAGTAACAACAAATACACTAAGCAGCAACATATGCTTGCTTTCAAGTGGAATTATATCAAAGCCATAAAATTCATCATTCATAGTCAGTTTTGGACTCATTTTCATATATTTGGAACTTAAAATATTTGTGAGGTTTTGTTAACTGAAACTCTAGTGGAAGCTGTTTATGTGTAACTTCTAAAAAAAGAGGTTTATTATTTAGAGTGCTTAGAGGGTGAATGCCAATAGTTCTTTAGCTCACTCTGAGCACTATAAATGTGTGTCTGAATCACTACAGCTTGTCTTGGTATTAGACTTGGTATTGTCTTGGATTATCATCCTCTGGTTTTTAACAGGAGGGTTATAACAAAGTGAAAAGATGTATTGCAGAATTAAAGTTAGCAAACAAGTTCTCTCGTCAGGAACATATTTTGTTTGTATATTTAAATGAATACTGTCAAATTAGGAGAACTATTATACCTTGAATAGTTTCCGAGGCATGTAACTATAATTAACTTCTAAAAGCAAAAGCTCTGTTGGATAAATCGTTTTGGAATTTTACAGTAGAGAAAGTGCTTTTTTCTGGAGCAGTTCCTTAATTAACATATGGGTTTCTATAAAAACAGAGCATATTTCTTTAACTTTCAAAGGAAGGCATCGCATCCTTAACAGTCAAGGAAAGAGCAAAAGAAAGAAAATCAGTTCTTTCTTTTTTTTTCTTTTTTTACGCACTCAAGCAAGGCAGCCTATAGCTTTGGTGATAACTTTGAAACTAGTTCTCAAAAACTGAAACACAAAAGATAAGTCAGTGTTGGGGCTGCTGTAATTTTGAAAGGTATCCAGTTAGTTACTGCTAGAAAACACCAGCTCTTCTAAAATACCTAAATAGTGTAAGCTTTACAGGAGTTCTGCCAATTAACAAAAAAGGGGGAAAAAACCACACAGAACCAGCATCCTTTAGGACAACCATTCTTCTGTCTTACATGAATTCTGTAACCTTTCACTTGAAAGCCATTTGTTTGAATCTTGCCTTGCTCAGTATTAATAATTTCAGTCTACAATCATCTGATGGTTGCTTACATGTAATTAACAGTTCTTTTGATGGTAGAGTTCACAGCTGACAGATATGCATTAACCAATATCACTATCTATTTTCCCAGGTGGTGAGCAGCATCTCAAGGACATGAGTTAAAGTCTATTTATCTATACAGCTTCATTTGTGCTCCTTGTTGACAGGTAGTGTGTGCAGATGTTACTCTCCTGAATTTAGGGATATGTTGCATAGCCTGCATAGCAAACCTACAGAGGAACTACCTATTTTATAGAGGCAAAAGCAACAGGAGTTTTTCAGCTACTAAGCCAATGCTATACTGAAATGTTTTTTTTTTTTTTTGCTTGTTTCTTTGAAAGCCTTTGTAATGAAACTACTTTAGAGAGTTGCTTGAATTGCCCCTGACATGGCCCTCTTTTCCAATATTCTTGTGATCATTAGGATTTTTTCCAGCATTATCTGTTTTGTTTGCTTAAGGCTTTGGGGGTGAGTTTCTTGGTGGTTCAGAATTAGCCTAACAAAAGAGAAACTGACTTGTCTGCTATGGTAGTTTTGCTAAGTTAAGAACTCATGAAACCAGTGGTTAGCTACATTTTTGTATGCTTCACTTTAAGAACAATACCATTCCTTCATAAAGTGCTGGGGTTTTTTTGCTGATGCAGGACATGATCCTTCAAAACTCATATATTAAGCCTCTCACCTTTGAAAGTAGCTATATTTCTGTTCCTGTGGTTCATGAGGTTGTCACTTCAGTGTACACCTAAATGTGATCTTGCTTTACTGAAGGAAGTAACACCGCAGAGGAAGGGAGTTTTGAGCTATGGATACCAGAAATTGGCCATTAGCCACAGCAGTTCATTAATGTTTATTTAGCTATCTCTGAACTGCCTTAGCCATTAGGTGTGTGTTTTTTTATTAGATTCACCTGCAACACATATGGAGTTGAATAACTCAACCTTTTTAGCATATGGGTTTGTAACGATAACACAGGGGAATAGAATTTAGAAAGATCAACAATTCCTATGTAACTATGCAGGTTCATGTAACTTTTGTTTTTACCATTTTGGCAACCCTATGTCTGCTTCCTTCTGTCCCCAACTATAGAAATCAGCCTGTCATTAAGGATCATTCACATACCTGAAGGGCCCAAAACCCTGACCATTTAGGGTATTTTTAGTTTAATGAACTACCTAGAAAGATGTTTTGCTACTGAAGAAAAGCTAGAATAGTAAAGAAAGACCGCCTCTCATTTAAAATTTATCTCAAGAACAGCTTTCATTTCTCCTTATGTCTTCTCCTGGCCATTTCCAGTGCCAGCTGCAACACTACAGACACAGAGAGTAGCACATGCGGTTCTTGTAGCATTCAGCCTTAGAAAATGCTGCTCAGTCTGATAAAATGTCCATACTTTAAAACTAAGTACTTAAAGAAAATACATAACCCTTTCAATAAATACTTCTATTTGCTGGACACAAACGACCTTCTTAGATGAATAAAATGTGATGAGTCCTACAAAACTTACTCAGTTCCTATATGTAAAGAACAAGGAATACAGACAGTGACAGAAACAATGAAAGTAACCCAAGGAAGGCACGTAAAGAGAAGATATTGGTATTTTTAATGTTTACATGAACAAAAAAAATTTGAAACAAACTTTTCAGTATATCCCTAGGTTCCCATACACAGCTCTAAAAGTCATTGAGCACTGACCAGCTTCCAGCAGTAAGGCGGCAAGGGAAATGTCCAATCAAAATCTGATTTTACTCCCCAAGGAAAGATACAAGTTAGAGTAATAAAACAAATGGAAACTCTTATTGGTCTTGACAGTGTCTTGAAACACCAGCATCCAAAAACAGAAGACAAAATATTCAGTACCCATGAGCAGGACTAAATGAGTAGGGCAAGTAAGGTGGCAGGGCAGAAAAAGGTTACCAGCCGTGAGGAAACCACTCTTTCACTTCTGGGGCTGGATGAGTACCAAAGCTCTGCTCTGTCTGTCTCTGGAAGTGCATAAGTTCTCTCTAAAAGTGGGCTGCTGCATCGTTGTCAGACACAAGCATACCAGTGCTGTGCTTCCCCAGTGCAGGATGCATGGATGCATTCGGAAAGCTGGATGGTTTTCCTGCTGCAGGATATATGTGAGCGCAGACGTCAGTAGGGCAGCTGTGAGCTGACCAAGTGTTTTACCAGCAGCATTTGTCGCTTTTCTGAGTCAGTCCAGCAGATAAAAACATGGTTTCTCTACTTTGTCAGTGCTCTCTCCCTGTTTCCTCAGGGAAGTGTAGTTTCCATAAGAAACCTGGTTATGAGAAGCTGATTCTTCCAGGGGTCTAACACCAGACCCCCTCAGGCAGGAAGGCAGTGTAGTGGGCCCAGTGAGAAGAAGCAGGTGGACAGAAAAATTACCTGCTCTTCAAAAATATTTAACTCTAAATGCTCCTTTGTTGTGGCTCTGTAAGGGATATATAAAATCAACGATTTTTTGATCAAAAAGAAGAGTCACAATGGGGAAGTACGGACAAAAAGTCATGCCAAAAAGAAAGGCAAAAAAAAAAAAAAAGGCCTTTGTAAATGTAATTATAAACCCGATAAATGTGGAGGTAAATCTGTCTCTGCCTTGAGAACTGTGAAGTGACACTGCTGAGAATGGTATCTAGGGAACAGCTGGAGGGGTAAAAGTACACCTTTTGGTGCTGATCTCCTGGGTATGAATGTTGTCTTTTACCATGGCAGTCAGAAGGATTTCTAGCAGAGCTTTTTCCTTGATTCAGCTCAGGGCTATCACTGGATGAAAACAGAACTTTCAGGTAATACCTCACCATCACATAACTCATTAGTTTACAGGTAAGCTGAAGCAGATAGTGCTTGTTTGCAGTACTCCCCCGGTTTCATTCATGGTCTGTTATTGTATCTAATGTGCTGAGGAATTTGGTCACTTTGAGAAATCCCCACACTACTATTAATCATTAACTTATCTGAACACAAACATGCTCCTAACTGCCAAAAAACTTTGAAATCAATTCAAGAAAGGACTAACATCATCTTAGCTTGTCAAAGTAATAGTGTAGGTAGTAATTTGCATGTTTGCAGACTGACACACAAATGAGATAGAGTAAGCATTAAGATAGACATTTCAGTAATAATATGCTTACAGACAAATTTCCCCAGGAAGGAAATATATTTTAAATATTGTCAACACAGATATACAGTGGGTTCTTTCTCAATGGGAAAGGTGGATGAACAACATTCAATTTCATTTGTATATGATTTTAAACCTGTGAGATATGCAGTAAAACCATAAAGAATTAGAACTTTAGACACCATTATAATAAAGTTAAAATAGATGTCAGTGTTTGTCCGTGGTATAAATATGAGGTTATGGATACCCCCAAAAATTGCTGAGTTTTGTTGCGCAAAAAGCATGCTAAATAAAGCAGAGGAAAGAAGTAATAAAAGTTCTCTTTGGTATTCACCTAAAAATAAAAAATAAACCTGAATATTTTCCAAAGTACAGGTGCAGAAATAAAACTTCAGGCAGCAGGATTCAAACTTGCAGTGATTTTTAGTCCTTTGCTTGGTCTATTATATTTATTATATGCACAGTGTTTTATTCAACTGGCAACATGAATGCTCTTCTTGGAAGTTTATTCACTGTAATTCAGCACAAGCTGGCTGGATGAGGACTTCTGTAATGTATTGCCCCAAGTCACATTAAAATATGATGACCCAAACAGATTATTTATTTGGAAAACCTTTTTAACATTTATATCCTTACTTACTGATCAAGCTAATAATCACATGTTGCTAAAGGCTGTCAGAAAATAAATCCTGTCAGTTCAAATGCCAGCAATAATACTGAATTCGCCATCTTGTGAGACCTCACCGGGAGTACTGTGTACAGTTCTGGTGTCCTCAGCATAAAAAGGACATGGAACTGCTAGAACAAGTCCAGAGGTGGGCCACGAGGATGATCAGAGGGCTGGAATACCTCCCGTATGAAGATAGGATGAGAAAGTTGAGGCTGTTGAGCCTGGAGAAGAGAAGGCTGCATGGAGACCTCATAGCAGCCTTCCAGTATCTGAAGGGGGCCTATAGGGATGCTGGGGAGGGGCTCTTAAGTAGAGACTGTAGTGAGAAGAAAAGGGGTAACGGGTTCAAACTTAAACAGGGGAGGTTTAGATTGGATATGAGGAAGAAATTCTTTACTGTAAGGGTGGTGAGGCGCTGGAATGGGTTGCCCAGGGAAGTTGTGAATGCTCCATCCCTGGCAGTGTTCAAGGCTGGGTTGGACAGAGCCTTGGATGGCATGGTTTAGTGTGAGGTGTCCCTGCCCATGGGAGGGGGATTGGAACTAGATGATTTTAAGGTCCTTTCCAACCCTAACTATTCTGTGATTCTATGATTATGCACATTTTTAATTGAACATCAAAAACTCTTGCAGCAAGAAAGGGAACTACGTTTCCTGGATCTGCCAATTTTTCACACAACCAAACTAGCAATTCACATATCTTCGTAGTATCAGTCTGTTACATGCTTCAAGATGCACAACAAAAATACAAAATGTGCAATCTTTTTTCTCCACTCCTGACTCCACCTTGAAAAATGTCATCTTCTGCTCAATGCCCAATTTGTTTCAGGGCCTGGACTATGGCAAGCTTTTTGCTCCAGCTTATAAAGAGAGTTTCCTATAGGTCTGTGTTAGAGCTCTGCAGTTACTTGATTCCCATAACTTTAAAGCTGACACAAAGACATGCCTTCTAGTGTTCCCACTCTGACTTTTCCTATTTTGACGTGAAAGGGAATAAACTTGAGATCCAATTGAATTTATTCCAGAACTGAGAGAGACTAGATGGTGATGCAATGAGCATCAACAAATACAGCATCCAGTATCCCCATCCTAGATATAAAAAGCAAATGTAAAATACATGATAGAGCAGTTAAGGTATTTCATGGCAGAGATTCTTACATGCTATGGATTAGATAACTTGAGAATTTGATTTATGTTAAGCATAAAATGTCTAAGAAAAAATGTTGAGAAGTTATTTCAATAAAAATGTGTTTACATGCCAAAAGTGGGAGAGCTTGTGCAGTATTACAAAGCAAAACCAAGGCAAACTATGAACAGAGCTCATACTGGAGAGGAGATTCATTGTTGAGGAATCTTGAATGAGAAATACTTCCACATACTTTTTGTTTCTTGACAGTGTAGGTATCTATTATGGATTCAGCAGTAGCAGTTATTTTTCACCTCAGTAGCTATTGCAATGCCGTGCTTTTGACTTTCAGCGTGGGAACAGCACTTCAAATACAGCAGCTACACCAACCCTAGTAACAAGTACAGCAGCTACTCAAACTCCGACTGCAACAGATAACGCAGCTACTCCAACTCCAAGTACAGTAGCTACACCAGCCCCAGTCACAAGTACAGCAGCTACACAAAACCCAACAACAGATACTGCAGTCACTCTAACCACAGTGATAACCACTGCAGCTAAACCAGAGGACCAATTTGTGCCAATATAGGTTGCCCCTCTACGCAAGGGGAAAAGCAAAAAAGAGGCAAGAAAGATGAAGCAAGATGAAGAAACAACGTACTCTCCACTGATAGCATCTGACCAGGAGTTATTAGTACGTGAATCGAGGAAGAAGAGGGAGAAGAGGTGACTTCTCAACCCCGGCCCTCGACCAAGCTACAGGATATGCAAAAACATTTTACCCGTCAACCAGGGGAGTACATCGTCACTTGGTTGCTCCGATGCTGGGACAATGGGGCTGACAGTCATGAACTAGAAGGTAGGGAAGCCAAGCAGCTGGGATCACTTGCTAGGGAAGAGGGAATTGACAAAACTATTGCAAAAGAGAAACAGTCTCTCAGCTTTTGGAGGCAGATCTTAGCAGCTGTGAAATAAAGGTTTCCATACAAGGACGATGTTATGAATTGTTCGGCCAGTGGACCACTCTCGAGAAAGGCATCCAGTCTCTGAGGGAATCAGGCATTGTAGGGATAATCTATTACAAGCAGGATGCTCGGAAAGGGCCCATAGATGCAGATAAAGCCGAATGTACACTACCCACATGGCAGAAATTTGCACGGAATGCACCATCGTCGTATGCTCACTCATTGGCAGCAATATCCAGGAATGATATAGCACCACCAACAGTGGATGAAATGATTATTTAACTATGAGAGTTCAAAGACAATCTCACCTCTTCCATCATTTCAGCTGTGGGAAGACTGTCTCAGGAGCTAAAACAATTGAGAGACGATCTATCTGATCTATCTAGCTCCTCATGTGTACCAACCCACGTCTCAGCTACAAAAGGCATCCTACTGCTTGAGAGAGAAGATATAGGAAGTATACGCCACTGGCCACCCCATGGTTTTACCTGCAGGATCACGGAGGAGACATGAGGAAATGGGATGGAAACCTACCTCAGCTCTGGAGGAACGGGTGCGTGAATCGAAGAGGAGAACAAAGGTCCAGGATGATCATCCCATGAAAGTTGTGACTTCAGTCTCTGGTGAGCAGGCCCCCAGATGGAGTGGAAGAGCTGATTTTAATTCAGCTCCTTGGTAAAGATTAATAATTGTCAAAAAGATGTAAGTGACCAACATGATGACTATTAGAGGGGCCCTGCCTCCAGCCAGGTGGAGGTAGGGGACAATCCGATTTACAGGACTGTGTGGATCACATGGCCTGGCACATCAGTCCCACAGAAGTATAAGACTCTAGTAGATACCAGTGCACAGTGTACTCTGATGCCATCAAGCTGTCGAGGTGGAACCCATTTCTATTTCTGGAGTGACAGGAGAATCCCAAGAGTTGACTGTACTGGAGGCTGAAATCAGCCTGACTGGGAGGAAGTGGCAAAAGCGCCCCATTGTGACTGTTCCAGAGGCTCCATGCATCCTTGGCATAGACTACCTCAGGAGAAGGTACTTCAAAGACCAAAAAGGGTACTGATGGGCTTTTGGTATTGCTGCTTTGGAGACAGAGGAAGTGGAGCAGCTGTCCACCTTGCCTGGTCTCTCAGATGATCCTTCTGCTGTGGGGTTGCTGAAGGTCGAAGAACAACAAGTGCCAATTGCGATCACAACAGTGCACCGGCGACAATATCGCACCAACCGAGACTCCCTGATTCCCATCCATAAGCTGATCCGTAGACTGAAGAGTCAAGGAGTGATCAGTAGGACCCACTCACCCTTTAATAGCCCCATATGGCCATTGTGAAAATCTAATGGAGAGTGGAGGCTAACAGTAGACTATCGTGACCTGAACGAAGTCACACCACCCTTAAGTGCTGCCACACCGGACATGCTAGAACTTCAGTACGAATTGGAGTCAAAGGCAGCCAAGTGGTATGCCACGATTGATATTGCCAATGCCTTTTTCTCAATTCCTCTGGCAGCAGAGTGCAGGCCACAGTTTACTTTCACTTGGAGGGGCGTCCAGTACACTTGGAACCGACTGCCCCAGGGGTGGAAACACAGCCCTACCATCTGCCATGGACTGATCCAGACTTCACTGGAACAGGGGCAAGCTCCGGACCACCTGCAGTACATTGATGACATTATCGTGTGGGGCAATACAGCAGAATAAGGCTTTGAGAAAGGGAAGAAAATAATCCAAATCCTGCTGACAGCCAGTTTTGCCATAAAACAGAATAAGGTCAAGGGACCTGCACAGGAGATTCAATTTTTGGGAATAAAATGGCAAGATGGACGTCACCAGATCCCCACAGATGTGACCAACAAGATAACAGCAATGTCTCCACCAACTAATAAGAAAGAAACACAAGCTGTCTTGGGTGTTGTGGGGTTCTGGAGGATGCACATCCTGAATTACAGTTTGATTGTAAGCCCTCTCTATCATGCGACCCAGAAGAAGAATGATTTTAAATGGGGCCCTGAGCAACAGCAAGCTTTTGAGCAAATTAAGCAAGAGATAATTCATGCAGTAGCCCTTGGACCAGTCCAGACCGGGCAAGATGTAAAAAATGTACTGCACACTGCAGCCGGGGAGAATGGTCCTATCTGAAGCCTCTGGCAGAAAGCTCCAGGGAAGACTCGAGGTCGACCCCTCGGCTTTTGGAACAGTACAATGAGCTGTTAAAAACTACAAAGAGAGCAATGGGTGGTGGGACTTTCAAACATTGGGATACACATTCAACAAAAGTCACCTGGTTGGTCAACACTAGAGGATCTGCCAACAGGGCTGGTCCACCCCAGTCAGAACTTTTACTTGCTGTAGAAGGGGACAAAGTTCCTGTGGTGCACATAAAGAATTTGCTGGGGAAGACAGTCTGGGTTATTCCTGCTTCAGGTAAAGGCAAACCCACTTGTGGGATTATTTTTACTCAGGGACCCAGATATATTTGGTGGATAATGCAAGAAGATGGGGAATTCTGATGTGTACCTCAAAGGCATTTGATTTTCGGGGAAAACAGCCAATGAACTCAATTGCATGCTGTTGCCTGCTATGTAGCACTTTTATAGCCCACCAACTAGATGTCTTCAGGTCACCAGCGACTGGCCCTGACTTCCCTCCGACTATCATCCCAGCAAAGAATGAACTTTGATGAAACCAGATGAGTTCTGTGGTAAAGGAATGATCAGCATCAGCAGGTAGCAACCCAACACTGCACACAGCCTCTCCTGCTCTGAAAGACTGTTACAAGAGATGGAGCCCGACATCATGGACCGGATGGACTCAGCAACTTTATGGGGATTGGTCCATGCACTAAGGAATGATCTCTCTCTCTCTCTGTGTATGTATATATATATATGCATATATATGAGATAAGAGTGATGGTATATTGAAAATGTGGGATCTGAGCATGACGTGAATGGTATGGAATAAGGGGTGCATGCTGTCCTGGGTTCAGCAATAGCAGTCATTTTTCTCCTTCTTAGTAGCTGGTGCAGTGCTGTGTGTTTGACTTTCAGCCTGGGAACAGCGCAGATAACACCAGTGTTTCTAGTTCCTGCTCAATAATGTTTACTCTGACCAAGGACTTTCTGAGTCTCATGCTCTGCCAGGGAGGAGGGGAAGCCAGAAGGAAGCAAAGACAGGACACCTGACGCAAACTAACCAAAGAGGTATTCCATACCACAGCGCATCATACCCAGTATATAAACTGTTGGGCTGGGTACCAGTCGGCTGGTGGTGAGCAGTTGTATTCTCTTCCCTTGTTATTTCCCCTATTATTATTGGTGGCAACAGTAATGGTTTTGTGTTATACCTTAGTAATTGGACTGTTCTTATCTCAGCCCGCGGGAGTTAGATTTTTTCAATTCTCCTCCCCATCCCTCTGGGAACGGGAGGAGGAAAGGGGGGGGGGGAGTGAGAGAATGGCTGTGTGGTTTCTGGGTTGCCGGCTGGGCTTAAACCATGGCAGTATCAATATGTGACTTGCCTGTAGTCTTTTCCATATTTCTGTTCACATGCTGGTTTTAGTTTGGGTGATGTGTGGCTATGTTTGTCTGTGAAAAGTGGATAACATATCCACAATGTCCAGAGATAAATGTACCTAAAGCATGAATAAACGTGTAACTGAGAAAAGTTGATGGTGTATAACAACTCAGATGCAAGTCTAAATCAACAAATGCAACAAAACCTCATGCAAGAAGGAAGGCATAGGTATCGCAGGGTTAGAAATGTCTACAAGCTACTGCTTACCAAGTTTGCGGTAAGTCACAAAGGTTAAAATAGCAATGTAAAATTAGTAACATTTAAGAAAACCTTAGATGTGCCTTGACCTGCAGCTGACACTAAGTTATGCCAAAGAATCAACTCTGACTCTTATGCTACAAAAGTACTTTCTCCTCCAAAGAGTTTCTGCGAAGTTTATGCAGAGGGAACCAAATCCCCTTTCTTCACCTCTGGGATTGCCAGATGACTGTACACCATGACTGTACATGATATAAAAGCCTCTATTGATACAGTCTGGACCTACAGATTAATTTACAGGAACGTCCCCCTGGGCCTCCTGGGCACAGGCACTGCCTCAAGGCCAGCACCCCAAAAGCCTTTCTCTAAAGGCATGCTGGGTGAAGGGGCAGCAGCAGTAGGGTTGTGGTGGGCAGGGCTGTGAGGGCCCCATCACCCCCCTGTCATAGCGTCACCACCTGCCAGTGCAGCATCACAATGCTCTGGGGGAGTATAAAGCAGCATCCTCCCTTATTCTACTGCCAGAGGGCCCAGCTTTGCCACCAGGACAGAGCTAGCAGCCTATGAGGAATTCCTTGAGGCACTGGTGGAATTACTTGGAGGGGCTGAGTCAGGAAGACTGTCCGAAGCTGACGGAGGTTCTCTGCTGCAATTCCGGCTCCTGGAGGGGCCACACTCATATCTCATTGGATAGATGGATATCCTGCTTCTGTCTTTAGGGAGATTGTTGTTCTCATCTTCTGGGGAGATAGTGGCAGTAACCATAAGAAATAGGATCCACAGATGGCCTACTGGCCTCCCCCAGTGCTTTGGAGCCTCACTGACAGGCACAGGAAGGGGTTTTGCCCATAGGGTTGACCAGGCCAAGGACATTTTACTGTTGCTGGAAGCCCCTGAGAATGTTCAAAGTGGAGACAGAAAAGGGCGCACCAGGGCTCCCTTAGAAGCATAACCCGCCCGTGGACCAGGAGCAGGTCTTGCTCACATGCTCAGGGAGCAGCCGATCACCAGCACTGGGGTCAGGAAGGAATTTTTCCCCGCGCCGGATTGGCGCCGCTCCCCAGGCGTTTTTGCCTTCCTCTGAGCACTGAGCACAACCACTTGTCAGGGCTCCTCTAGTCCTCTGGGTTATCCCCTGGGGCTCATGCGCCACGAAGGTGGCCTCTTGTGTCCTGCAGCTGGGGAAGGAAGGGCTTTTTTCACCCCAGGCTGGGCTAGCAAGTGTCCCGGGGGTTTTTTGCCTCCTCCGCAGCCGAGCACAGCCCCTTCATGGCGCTCCTTTGGGTTATTGTAGCCCAAAGGCAGCTGCTCGAGCTCCACGCAGGTGGCCCTCGTGCTCCGCACGCTGGGGGAGGAAGCCTTCTGCACTCCCAGGGTGGGCTCAGCGTCCCCCCGGGACTTGATGCTTCTCTCTGTAGCATTGAGCACTACTCCTTGTCAGGCCTTCTCTGGCCCATTCTGACTGGGTTCTTGCACGGTGCTCACACCACCACAGCACCGCTTGTGCCCCAGCTTTCATTTGTTAGGCTGCAAGGAATGTTTTCTCAAGCTAAAATTAACTGAAAATTAACAAAACTAAACTAAACTATGATAAATAAAATAACTATTTATAAATAAATAAAATACTCTTTCCAACTCTAAACTGATTTGTGTCTTTGAAAATGTTTTTGGTGCTGAAATTCCCTTGGCATTTAGGTAAATAACAGCCTCATCATTATACAACTCTTTGAAGAGCAGGGAATGGAATACAACAGAATAGCAGAGAATGGAATGGAACGGAATGGAACAGAACAGAATAGAACAGAACAGCTATGATACCTTATGCATATATTTGTCCTCCCAAACACACAAAAATCCTCTGGAATTTCAGTGTAACTTGGTACATACGAGGATTTGAGCAACATTCATTTCTTATTTATAAGTTGACGTAATAACAATGGAATAGCTCTCTTGAGGAAAGATATGAAATGTTTTGTATTACCAGAAAAAGGAAAGAAAGAACTTGAATATAATAAAGAATATAATGTAAAATGCACCAAAATTCCTAAAAGAAAGTATACCCTACAAACCCTCTGCTCAGCGCAGTGTCTCTTGCCCAGTGTTCTTGTTCACTCGAGAACCTGACTCGCTTTTTAAGTGTTCTAAGTGCACGCTTCCTTGGCTTGTGGGTTTCTACACTGGCTTCAGTCCCATGCAGTTCTTATTTTAAATCCTAAGATCACAGGTGTTACTGGGAGGTTTGTTGCCAAGGAATATTCCTGCCTTTCAGGTCATTTGGAAGCTTGAACATGCCAAGTAAGAGGATGCCCTAGCGTTACCAAGTAGAAGATCAGAAATAAAGTGAAGCCTCTCAAAGGCAAGGTAGTGCCTGTAGTTCTTTTGCTCTACTGCTTGTCTGGACATTAAGGCAGCATGTCTTTCCAAAAGATATGCTATAGTGGCACGGGAAACTTCACCTTAATGAAATATTAGAGACAAAGAGCCTATGTGCAATGTTATGCAAAAGTACAGACTAGATATCACCAAGTTTTCTTTCTGACTTCAGGACAAGTGAACTTGTGAGTGTTGCATCAAGGAAGGCACACATGCCAAAATTGAACTTTTGAATGGATTTTATAGAACATTCACAGAAGGAGGTATGTCTGTAAGATTACTAATATTCTCACAGTAACTGTAATTTTAATAATAATGCATGTCATCATTAAAAAATTTATGCTGTGACCTTAATACCTTATTTGCCAATTTGAATTTTGAATATCACATGCTTTCTGATCACTCATAGGAGCTCAAATCCATTTACAAGTTGCTTTGGAACTTGAAAACAAAGAATCCTGTTATAAATTAATTAAAGAAAAAGTGGATGTTCACCCAGAACACTGTTAAGCATATAGACGAGCCACTGAAAGAAAGAGAAAACTATTTGAAGGGGGTTTTATTTTTTTAAGTCACTCACCTATGGGTCTAGGTGTACCTAGCAGGCACCAAAATTTATGGTGCTAATGTGATCACAAGTGGCGAGCTAAAGCACATTTTTTCTTCTGCATTCTCTGACAGGTTATTTACCATCACTAAGCCTCAGCTGAAGAAACCAGCAGATTACGTTTCTCTCGGCCTTCAGAAACACCACCATATCATGTATTTGTTTGAAATCAGTGATACTCAGGTCGTTCTCTATTTAACTAGTTCTCTTCAAAGCCCTAGCCTTTCACCCATATTTCTAATCCGTGTCTTCAGAGTCTGGTGCATCCGCAAATCTCCTCACTGGAGGAGGTGCTCAAAGCAAAACTCCTTCTAATTCCAAGAAAATATTTATCAGTCACTACATGTTTCTGCTAGAAATAAAAAAAAAAAAAAAAGAGGTTCACAGTTTAGTCATCTACATGGCAGCCTAGAAACAGTGAAAACCTTTTTTCCCTCTCTCACTCACATTTAACAATTTTTAAACTGACTGTTCTGTTGGCAAAAAGCGAGGAAGGGGGAAGGGTGTCTCTCCAGATGTTAGCAGCAATCTTGGCACAAAGAAAGGCCCATATCCAAATGCTGCAGACTGGAAAAGTCGAACTGAGGGCAGTGAAGCAATCCCACAGCAGGTCTAGCTCCCAACTGTCCCTGATTTTTTTCATCAACAATCGTCATTGTTTGTGCTCTGTCTGGGGGTTTCCCTTCAGTAGGGATGCAGTTTTGGAAAGACTGAAATATGTCAGTTTTAAAAGCAATTGCTGAGTTCTTTTGCACGTCTTTCAAGTCTTTCACTTATTCTCATTCACTGTCCCTGCTCATACTTTTACAGTTATTAACTGTATTGCTGCATTTTGTCATTATTTCATTTTTGTCACTTCTACGTATTTTAATTTCATATCCCAATTTCTTATTGTGATACGTATTTGAGAAGGCTTAAGGTGACAGAGTCTTAAGAAAAAAGAAAGAGTAATGAGTGGCAGAGTGTATTGACTTCTCTAGATTTACATTTCCCTTAGCAATCGCAGGAGTCTGATTGATTTATGGACCTTGCGAGCTTTCTCCCTCAAAAAAAAAAATTGTGTATGAGGTCAAATTATACCCAGGGCAATTAAGAGTCATAATTTCAGTTATAAAAACCAACAGAATTCAAGACAAAAAACAATAAACTTTTTTTGGTCTGTTTCCTTTCTAGAAGAGGTCAGAGCCAACCCTTGCACTGAGTTCAAGAGGAAGACTTCTCTTGCCTTTTTTGTCAGGTAAACACAGTTAAAATACATAAACCAGACATATACAGACAAAAATACATGGACTATTTCTTAGGCCAAATTTGGTAACCGATTGCAATGAATTCACTGTTTCTATATGAGGGACGAAGTTGTCTCTACAAGACATTTTCTTTTATTTAGAATTTCAGTAAGCTCTGCTGAGTTTATCAAGACCGGCTTTTATGTTTTGCGCGCACACAGCACCCCATACAGTGGGCTGCTGCTCCATGTCTAAGCCTTTATGACAGTTTTGCAGCACAAAACCAAACCAAACAAAAAAATCCCAGCATGCCAGAAAATCCTTTCATCTGGCACTTTTCTCCAGAATACTGCTGTTTATGTAAAGATTGCCATTTTGAGATCAATGTAAGGCCATCTTTCTAAATGTTTAATGTTTAAATAGATTAGAACACCTGCACACAGGTGATGGCATTGTCCTAAAATTTAGAAGAGAATCATAAAACCAAAACAAACAACAACAAAAAGAACATTGAGCTGGATTTCAGTTTAGTTGGAAAAATTGTCAGTCTTTAGGAGCATCCTCTGCAGAGAAGCACAGAGAACCTAAAGCTTGAATATTTTTCCAAGCTAAAAGAAAGAGCCCACTGTTGTTAGTATGCTATTAGCTAAAGGTTGCTTAGGGATGGGAACACAGTTCAGTCCCTTGGAAGTGAGAGCCTGAGAGCAGCCATTCTAGAGCCAACTCTACAGTCCCTCTCTAGTGCAGCTGAGAAGCCACAGGAAGACAGCTAAGGGATCAGACCCAGGTCTAGCTGAGCTGTAACTGCTGGAAACATAATATTCCAAAACAAAACTGAAGTAAATTATCAGCTGGAGCAGGGGGCTGACTACACCCAGCGTGATTAATATTTTCATGTGTAAGGAGCTGAAAGAAGGTTCCCAGACTCTGCTAACTTCGATCATTTCTTATGACTGATAATATCAGGGACACAAAGTGCAGGAAAGTAGTTAGGGAATTGCTCCCATGGGGCCAAATCTACACACCTTTGCCCTCTTCATTTGTAGGAAACTTGTTAAGGAGCTGCTGTTGCTTTCAAGGTAAAAGTTCTCCAAAGAAGGCTCTGCTGTTCTCTTCTTGGATCCTACATAACTACAGGCTCTCAGTTTTCTGTAGGGGAGATTTTCTGAGGTGCAGATGGGAGCTACATGCCCAATTCCCATTATCTCCTGAAGAGAATTACATGTTTAACTCCCTTTGTGCCTTTTATAACCTTCACTTTTAGAGTCAGATGTTCATGATTACATAGATTATCTACAATAGATTTCACAACAGCAGTACTTTGAGGTACTTCTTTAAAATCCTATTGGAAGTTTTGACAACATACACAAAAAAACAGAGTAATGATCATGTAGTCTATGGATTGTTTGTTTTAAGAAGCTGAGATTTGCATGCTAAAATAGGACATATTTTTAAAGAAACATAGCCTAAGTCTAAAATATATGTAATTATGGTTCATTCCGTTGCTCCAGTGGATTAAAACATTCATTATACAAACCACAGATAAGATATAATCTGGGAGGTTGATGACTTTTTGCAACATCACAGAAGACAAAAGGGGAGATTTTGTTCTAAACTAGTTGAGTTTGCAGCAGAAAATTATGTCCACTATGTGGTAAAAGGGCTGCTGTCACTTTCAGCTCCAGCCTTGCTTTATTTTTTCTACTCTAGCTGGCTGTAAATCTTCAAAATTGCATAATGCCAATTAAGAAAAATAAAGAGCAAATTAGAGATACCAGTATTCATAGAGGAATGCTGTTGGCTGAGGCCCCAGATATTTTTTGTGTCTCCAGTGATTTGCCTGTAAGTGTTCCAGGAAGGTTGGGAAAATTTTTGCATTGACATAGTGTTGCAAGTGCTGGAAAAGCTTTACCCTGGGAAAAATTTGAGGCCTAGTTCAATGTCCTGGGTAAACTATCCTATGACTCCTATAGACATTCTCAAGGTTAATGAATTTTGCAGAAATATAACTCTTCTCCCCTCACCACCCCCTTCAAAGTTGTTTTACTGAAGGTTAAAAAATTGTTTAATTTTGTGTTATTTTTCTCCTGATATCTCTCTTCCAAAAGACTTGGAGTTTTGTTTTTCATCTAGTGGGGAAGGTTTTTTTGTTTTGTTTTGATTTGTTTTCCTCTCAAGGCAGATGACGAGCCATTTAAGGGGAAAGAATTTTAAACTACTTTGATTTAAAAAAAAAAGTATTTTTAATGCCCATAGTAGTTTATTTTCACTACCAAAATAAGAATGACTCTCCTCTTCCTAATTCATGGGCTTCAGACTTGTTTTTTTTTCTTTTTACCAATAAAAAATAACAGACAAAAAGACAACAGACACAGATGAATAGCAATTAGAGAAAACAACAAAATCAGTGGGCCATTTAGCTTCAGTTCAGGAGGATAGTCACTGTAGAAGAGTAAGCCCTATATGAGTTAGCTTCTGAGGATGGAAGAAAGCACAATGTTAGCATCAGCGCTTAATCTCTCAGTAGAAGATTCAGTGGAATTACTATTTTGAGTGGGGTTTTTTTTTTAGGAATTCCTGTATTTACTTTCACTTGTCAGCAACCTGTTAGGCTCTTCTGACCTAGACTGTGACTCTCAAGCTGGGTCATCTAGTCTCTACAGAGGTATCAAAGACCTGGGAGCTATGCAGCTCTTCTCAAGGTTCCTCTCTCTCTCTCTGTATACAAGAAAAGCTAGTTGAATAGCTTAAACTAGGAGCCTTGTTTTTAGATGGCTGAATTTATTCAAGGAAAAGGTCAACTAAATTAATTCTAATATTGCATTGCTCTTTATTTCTAAGTTAAATCTAGCAAAACAAAAGGTACATAAAAGCTGTAAAAATGTGAGAAGCAGCAATCATTTTTTCTAATAAAGGTTGAGGAAAAAACAGGAAATAGAATGGCCTTGAATGCTCACAAGAAATGAAATTCTATTGCAGTTGTTTCCAAATATGTCCATTTTTCTGACTTCTTATTCTTAAAGTACATTTTCTTCATAAGTATGTTTTGTGGGAAAAATTGTTTTTATAACCTCTCACATTTGGCAAATTGAAACCCCAAAGTCTCATTTTGCTTTCTTGATATTTCACAGACAAGGTTAAGTAACATCTTAGAAACAACGCTGAGACTATGTGTACTTGTTGTTTTTAATAAAACTGTCAAGTGTTAAAACCCTGTGAGTGCATAGGTATATTTACAGATATCCCTCTCCAAATGGATAGGAAGAATTGCTCTTAAAACCACAATCTAAAATGTAAAGCTAAGGAAACAAAAATTAATTTAATAAAATTAAACATAATAAAATAAATGCAGGTCTTAGAGATAGAAAACAACTATTGAGTAAACTCAATTAAAAATATTCAAAATTTTACTTAAAGAAAACCTTAACAATGTATTCTAAAAATAATATGTTTCTAAGCAATAAAATAAAATAATCATTAGAAATTATTTTATTTCCTTTTGGCTTTGATGTGGCTTTTTAGTGTCGTGTCAACCTTATCCAAGACAGATAATCTGCTATTAACATTTCAGAGTATATCATAACCCTTATTGGACTTCAAAAAGTCAAGTAAGAATTAGTTATTTTTTTTTACAGGTAAGCAAACTCAGATATAGACAGATCAGGCCTGATACTTTAAATTCAAGTACTTACATTTACTGAAAAAGCATTTAATATCACTTTCAGAGGTACTGACTGCAAAACCCCAGTAAATTTAGGTAAGAGGAGAGTGCAGGGATTAGATCTGTAAAAAGTATTTAGGCTACTAAATCACAGCAGCTATTTTAGCAGAAGTTGTATGCTTAAATACATATAAGGATATGGCTATAAAACTGCAAGAGCTTATTAAGTTTTACATATCTTAAATGTCCAGATAACTTGTAAAAGTAGCTGGTCCTAATTAGTTAGTCAGACTTACTCCATAAGCCTGCAATAGAAGCAACATTTTTGGGCACTATTTAATTGAGGTATGAAAGCCATCAAGTTAATCATGCATTACTTGAACCTGCACGTTTCAAAGGGCATCTCAGTCCTGTCCTTGAAACATAATTTAGCTCATATCTTAAGACTTAAGGTTTGGTAATTTCTTAAGAGTCAGAAACTCTACTCAAATTAGCCCTTTGCTTTCCCATAACGAGGTTATTTTCTGCATTTGTAAAATCTGAAAGGCACATCTGTACTGCTATCCTTGTAGACATCCAATAAACCTACCCATATTATACACAGGCCTCAGAACCCCAAGACATGTTTTCTTGTTCTATATCAACTCTACAGATGCTGAGAGATGGGGGCTAAACCATATGCTTCACTATGGTTCTTCTGAAAGGATCAACTATTATCTCAAAATGCCCTTTTAGATATTAGCAACAATGAGAAACTGAAAATGTTCAGTTCAAGGCTAAAGATTCTCATAGACTTTAAGGACACTTCAGCTCTAAGAGTAGAAATAATCTGGCTCACTGTAGATGTCAACACGATTAATCACCCTGGGTTCCCTTGACTAGTCAATGGAGATCTATTCCGCGTAGACAGTGGAGCTCCGGTTGTGATTCATGTCATCTTAAAGTACACACTTAAAATAAGTCAGAGAAACCATGCCCTAATAAGGCCTATTTCTCTTCATAGACTACAGATGGAGCCTAAGATGATGAACTCAATTGAAGATAGCTGAAGTTAAAAGTAATCCATGCTTGTATTATGCAATGCAGACTTTCTGGATGAAGTCTATCATACTCAATGTCCTGCTTTCTAAAGAAAAGAATGAAGAAAATGCATGTTCAAGTATAAATATTTTAAAGGCTAGACTCTAGCAGATTTACCTGTAAAACATGTCCTTAAACTTCTATATATCTATTTTAAGGTTACAGTAAAAATTAGTGTAAAGAGACTCTGAAGAACCAAGGTTTTTAAGATAAAAAGAAGTAGGAATTAGACATGGGATTTCAAAAGCAAAGGGATTTGAATGTCTAATGGAAATTGAGCAATCATATCCTATGGGTTTCTTTGAAAGCCTAAATATTAGTAAAGGGAAAATAAGATCAATAAAATGTTGGCATTTCTTACTTCTTTTATTGAGAAGGGAAAGCAGCAAAAATAACTTGTTCTCTTTTAGCAAATCTGTTAAAGTAATTCTTTCACTCATTCCCTCATATTCTATGCCTGAAGAAAGATGAACATTCCAGTAGCCACATTTATTCACTTCAGGATTTTTTTCAGTACACATAAATCCACCTATTGCAACCTCTGACCACTGATTTTGAAAATTAAAACTCACAGGAATACTGTGAGCATAGCTCTTTTTCAAAAGCACCATTTAAAACTTAAAAAAAATCATTGCTTGGTTGCTCCAGATACACAATATTAAGCTCTGTCCATTAAGAAGTTTCTAAAGAGATTTTGATGGGAAGACTTATAATGAATACCTTGACTAATAATAAAACCCAAAAGTGCATGTATTTATCTTTACATTAGTCTGTCTCTTTCAACAGGAAATGTTATAGAACCATGATTACCAGCAATCAGGGTTTTTTTTTTTAGTGTGTAAAATAGAGAAGGGACGAACTGTGGTGAGGAAAATGCAAGCATTGTACAACTCACCAGACCTCCTGTCCCAGAGAGATTTATTTATTGGAAATTATGGTGAGAGGAAAAGGACTAAATAACTTTAAGTCCCTAGTTATTATGTCATATGTAACTACATAGTACAATATAGCCCAATCTGCTGTTTTGTAAGCAGAGCTGTCAAACACTTGTTATTTTAAAGCTGCAGCTTTTCAAGGTCCTCTGACAGCTAGTGGTCCCAGCTCTCAGTCTGATTCATGGCTGGCTCTGAGACAGAGGAAGTTCGCGTCTGCTATAATCTAAACACTTTGCAAATGGAGCATTGGAACAGTGGTGAAAGAAGAAAACAGCCTAAACCCTATAACCCAGACAAGAATCCCGCAAAGCTTCTAGGGAGAAGAGAAAGGAAATAAGTACAACAGCAAGGTCTGCAATATCAGCAAATGTATTCACATGATTTTATTTCAAAAACTCTGAGAGTTTCAGGCAGAAGGAAGAAGTTGATTTTAAGCCACTTAGCTGAAAAGCAGGGAAAATTAGTCTTTGTCAAAAATATGGAAACAATGTCCCAGATGTGTACTTCTGCAACATCTGTATTTTCCATTTCAAGTATAAATACAAAAAGGTTGGTTGTAGGAGGATTTTTCCTTCTCTTCTTCTTCCCACCCCTGAGAGTTGTGTTTAGCCCTTAAATTCAGATCATTGGAGGATTATAAAGCACAAAGAGATGTGGATAATTTCCACTGCACTGAACCCGAGACTTACTGTTTCAGAGTCATAATGCAGACAGTAAAGGGGAGATGTAGTCCTGGGCTTTAATAATGCACCCTAGAAAGACAGAGATAAGAAAATCTAGACACATCTACTGCTTCTTCTTTCTTAAAGGAAGCAAATGTCCAAATCCAGTGAAAAATATTTTAAAAGCTCCCTCATTAATTAAGCAAAAGCACATGTATGATATAATATTACCCTAGAATTAATTTCCTTTTTTGCCTTAATTTTCCCACATCTGTGGTTTTCCTTGTCTCCAGTACATGAGTTTGCTACTGTCTATGCCTCATTCCCTGTTCCCCTCCTACCAACTTGCATAGAGCAACCCTTACCAAGACATTCTGCCAGGACATAAAAGAGGCCTTCACCTGTATCTTTTCTTCCTGGTCTGACCAAGTATAGAAGATGCTTATTTTAATGATGTAAAACTTGTTAGGCACATATGTAGCTTCAGGATAGTGTTTTAACCACAAGTTTCTCTAAATTGTCAGTATAAAATATATTTCTGGATCAAAACTTGGTAATTCTGTCCTACCAGACCTCCTGGCAACATAAATCAAATGTATCTTGTAGTTTGTGTCTGGCGAGTTATGGCTCACTTCTTTAGCATTCATTTTATAGACAGTAACGCAATGCATATAAAATTGTTGCAAATGGGAAGAATTTGTGGGAAGAAATAGGAGCATAATTTGTACACATTCTGTGCACAAAGACACCATACTGAAGATTTTGGCAACTTACTTGAAACGTTTATAGCAGCCATAATACTTCCCTTTCAAAAAAATTATTTATGGGCAACTTTGGAACACATTGCTTGGAATCTGTGGAATAGTCTCTATGGTGGTTCATGCCCTTCAGAAAGCTGGATGCCCTAAAGCAGAGCTATGGATAATATGGAAAGAACGTTCACAAAATATCTGCAAACACATGCTTGCATTTTTTGCCTTGGTCATCAAGAATGGAAAGGCTTTTATAGTTACACTTAAGTAATTAAATCTCCCTGCTCTCATTAAAAAAAAAAATAAAATACAACTGTCCGCCGTTGGTCTGAAGAATGGCACCAAGTAAATGCATATTTTAATTTCATGGTGTGAGTGTTAAATTATTACCATCTAAGCTGTCTGCCAATATTACATGAAATCCCACCACATTTTAATAACTCATTTTGTTTTGGATGGAAATACCATGCGTTATGGTTTGGAAGTTTTTATGTGCAATTAGAGCCCTGAGAACTACAACAACATAACCACATTCAGTTCACCTAATTGGACTGAAAGAAAACTTCAGTTTTCATTCATTCTGTGAAATGATTTGTGTCCTTTTGTGTGTCTGTGCATGTGCACGTGCATGTAAAAAAAATTATTTTCTCCTTCATCCTGTGTTAAAATATGAGAAACCCATATTTTGATTTAAATTGTACATATAGCTGGGTGTTCTGAATTAATCTCAAAACAACTGTTGGAGTGCATGTAAATACAAATCTATCCTTCTGAACCCAGAACTCCTTCCTTGAGTTTTCTTTGTTATCACTTATAATGCTAACATGGATCTGTTATTGATTCCCTGTCTTTACAGTGCATTGGATAACATTTTTAGAGCCCCAAACCATACATATCAGAACCATCCTCTTTCCTGTAGAAAGAAATAGTGATTTTTTCTTTCAGGAGTACAGAACTTATGGCAAGCATGAAACCATTCACAAGATGGCATCACCGTAAGTTGATTAACAAAAAAAAAAAAAAACAAAACTACATGGAGATGTTTACATTACTTACATGTGGTTTTAAATGTGTTTATAAACTCATATAAAGAAAGGAAAAAAGCTGGGAACAGCCATATGTAAGTCTAAAATAATTATGAAATGATCAATTTCTGTTTAGGCATTTTGGGGGGAGCAGGAGGGGGAAAGAAGTTTTTCATTTCTCTTCCATAAAGCCCACTAAGGTATGTCAGAAAATACTGCACTGACATTTCTACATGTCCAGTGGCTCAGTAGCTCTGCATGGTCCCTTGACTGGGGTGGCACTGGCCATCCCTAGTCAAGAAGTTACTTAGTGTATTTGCGTCAATTCTGCTTGAACAAGCCGGCCCATTCTCTCTGTTCCCACAGAATTTGCACTGGCGCAAGTGCCAATGAGATGAAATCTAGAAAAGTCAGAGAAATGCCACTAACTGCTTTTCTCTGATTTTATGATTTCTGCCCAAAAAGTAAGCTAAGAATTCCAAATCCAACCAAAGTTATGTTCCTAAGTCCTGTTTCAGCACCTAAGCTTCTATCAGAGCCCATGAGCAGGTCACACAGAGAAGATGTAAGAGCTCAATGTACCCTTGGGAATCTGACATTTCTTTCAGGAAAGTAGATATGGAGACTCAGAGCTTCTTCTCTTCTATGCCTTCTTTTGCCAAAGAGTTCCATCCTACATGCTAATAATATACCTTGACAAAATCTGGCATTAAAATTTCACCAGTGGCAGCACGCCCTCCTGTTTGAGTAACTCCATTTTGCAAGGCCACGCTTTATTTTTTTTTTCTCCTGAGCAAAGACTGAGACTGAATGTCTCTAACCATTACGTCAGTGAGTCTGTTTCTGAGAGACTATCCCTTGTTTCACTATGAGGATTTAATTGTGCAGTTAGACACTGACAGCAGCTGAAACCTTGAGTTTTGGAGAGTCCTCTCATAGCAGAAGAGATCACCTCATTGCCAAGGTACTGAAAAAATGTTGAGATACCACAGTCCTCTTTTCCAAATGTCTGCAGACATGGACAGTCCTGTGCATGCCTAGAAACTCCCTCATGGAAAAATTTAATGACAGAAAATTAAATATTGATAGGATCAGATAGAAACTAGAGTGAAACTTGAAGATCAGGAAGATTCCAATAAATTCCTATCTGTCTTTACCTAGACATCTGAGATATCTACAAGTATGCAAGATTTATGTCTTACTGAGCCAGCATTGTCCTTTCGCCAGGCTTGTGCTGACAACATATAAATGCCCACTCTTGGCAAGCCAAGCATTTCTCTACACTCTCGTTAACTCTCGGATTGATACTTTTGTCTAAAATTACATTCTAGTGACATCTGAGGCACACATAAGACTGACAGAGAGAATAGAGAACTCCTTATGAGATTTCCTGTTGTGGCAATACAGGTATCCTAGAACACTGCAACTGGTCTTGTGTTTTGATAACCTATCTAAACTCTGAATGAGATTTAATCCACATATAGATACTCCAGAGGCATACACCTAAATTTTGGGTTCGATCAGTGACAATGAATCTCACTCAAGGGTCGCAGACTCTGAATCTGGGACATAATCAAATGGAGTCCCTTGAGAACCACCAGAGTCCCTTCTTCCCTTACAGCAACTGCTTATGGATTCAGCAGCTACAGGGAAGAGAGAATAAAATCCCAAAAGAAGATACCTGTAAGCATATTCCCTACCCAGAATACAAGAACAAAGTGGCAGTGGTTCTTAAGGTTTTGCATCAAATAAATTATCTGGTTTGGTTTTTGGGTGTCTTGGAACCAGCATTGCCTGTGATTTCACAGGTATAGCCTGAAAATCTGTGTAATCATAATGCATACTACAAACAAGATTTACTGGTGAAGGCCTAACCTTGTAAACAAGTCTTGTTTACACGAAAAGACAATTGGACTACTCTTCTGTTTTTAAGTTTACATGGTCAGAGGCTGAGATCATTATTTTTAAAATGTGATGATGGGAAGACACAGTAAGTACCCTTGTGAATTTTTTACAATGAATCCTGTAAATAAAGCCCACAACAGAAATGCACAGTGTCTGCAAAGAAACAACTATCATGTATTGTGTTTGAGTAATGAATCACAATGTTTTATCATAATCTGTTTACATAATAAGTCATAATAACATTTCAAAATATGGCGTATGCATTTTTATGATTGCCTTAAGTGCACAGAGGGGAATTGCCACAGCTTAGCATCGTAAACTTTGTAAACATTTCTTGGAGACTGCTTTTTCATCCCCATCCTCTACTGCTCAAACAAAAATGTGGAGGAAACAGAACACACAAATAAAACTGCATTAAAATAGTCCCATGCTTCTGACTAAAACAAAAGACAGGAAATTCTTAAAAGTGTGGTTATAAACTGAAAAATGCATATAAACAGGGCTCCCTAGTGTCCTACATTTATGCATTCATAATTATTTCATTATCAATATTCTCACTGTTTATAAATATATATAAATGGTATTGGTCTAAGTGCCAAGATCACATTCTTAACCTGAGATTTAGAATAGAAGCCCTGCTGCTGCTGGCTTCTACTTCGTCATTAAAGATGGAAGTGAATGAAGTCCCTAAAATTCAGCTCCTGGAAGGTTTATGATTTAAGCATATTTCTAATCTTCAACCATATTCTGATGTAGAAACAGAGGTCCAGATTCTGCTTTCAAGAATTACATGGTAAATCTCAATGATCTTCAAAAATGCCAAGAGGACAAAAGGTACTACAACTGCAGCAAAAATTCTCAGCAGTTTCCAAGTGCTCCAACAAGGCACCTTGTTGCCTACAGGAAGATCAAGAAGGACTCGTAGACCTGGGCAAGGCAACATCTGCCTGGATTTCAGGCATCTAGCCCACAAATTATAATCCAAACCCAAGCCTAAATATTTGTTACAGAAAACACAGCTTAAGTATATCTGAGGGCATTGACTCAAAGGAAAAGACCAAATGCTGCTGAGGTCTCTAACCCCAGCTCACAATGCTGAAACTCAAATTATGTCACCCTATGGAGTTTAGGCATTCAGTGACACAGCTGAAAACTATGGCTGTTTGAATACACAGACCATTAGGGGCATTCAGCTGCTCTTCAAAGGTTCATGCTTTTTTGTAAAACTGAGACAATATGGTAACTGCTACATAGAATCATTCCTAGTTCTACCATTTAATGAAAAACAGACATTAAACTTTTTCTGGGGCAAAAACAAAGGCTAGAAAACATCTTGCTCCACACAGTTTCCTTCTTTCTTATCTATGTCCATGAATCTTAATTTTTGCAGATGCAGTGCATAGCACTTGCCCAACTATGTAGGCTAGGCTGGGACCCTGTGGGTAAGCTGAAACTCAGAAATGAGAGGTTTAAATGCCCAAGATCAAAGCCAATATTTAGAAAACAAACAAACATCTACTTGTGAAACATTCCCAGATTTATTGGAGCATATTCATAGAATGGCTTGGGCTGGAAGGGACCTTCAAAGGTCATCGAATCCAACCCCCCCAACATGAGCAGAAAACATATTTCACTAGATCTGGTTGCTCAAAGCCCTGTTTGTCCTTAAACACTTCCAATAATGAGGCATCCACAAATTCTCCGGACAGCCTGCTCCACTGCCTCACCACACCCATTGTAAAAATATTTTTTTCCTTATATCCAATCGAAATCTACCATCTTGCAGATTAAAAAAATTGTCCCTTGTCCTGTCACTACAGGGCAACACTTTCTCCATCTTTTTTACAATCCCTTTTTATATATTAAAAGACAGCAACAACATCTCCCCAGAGACTTCCGTTCTCCAGGCTGTATTACTCCAACTCTCTCAGCCTATTAAATTATGTGGGTCTGAGCACACTTCCCAGGTCTCAGCTATAAACAAGCCACCTTTCTTATCTTCAGGATCCCCAGGGTGCTTAAATGAGATGGCTCTACCCACCTGGCTAGCCTTTCTGAGAATGGCCAGAATATCACATACCCTGGAGAAGCTTCAGACAAACAGGGAAGTCACTTATTTTTAAATGACACTGAGGTCAGGCAGCCAACAAATGCAAGGTTTTGAAGTCAGCATTTCATTGTAGCACCTTAAACCTAGCCATGTTCTATCTTAGTTAAGTAGCTTTATTGACCCTAACCTGTCGTTGACTTGTGAAAAGTATGCAGATATGTCTCCCATGTCTGATATTGCTTCTGCATTGCTTATGAAGAAGCTCCAAAACAGTGGTTTTTTCGTTGTTGTCACGTGGAATACTTCTGAATTCCTTGTGGGTTGTTTTTCTTTTTTTTTCCAGAAAGACTTTGACATGTATCATTCTCTTTAAAGTTTATTAATGTATTTCTCATGCAGTTTCATTCTTAAGGCAAGAAGATCAAAAGGATGGGTAGGTTCAGAGCACAAGCTGTAAACTAGTTAGATTTCAAGATGATTGACAATACCTGAATCCTGTTCTTACAAACTGTACAAATGACTAAATAAGAAGGATTCTTCAGTTGACTCTTTTAAACAAATTTCTACCACGGGACTAGACATATCCTTTGGAAAAGGGCAGTGTTTGGGCTCTGCACAGCTATACAGCCACCGTCATGTCGCACTAAGTGAAAGCATGTGCACTACCCCAACACAGCTTCTTTTTCTTCCCTGCAGTAAATCCAGGTGCATGGCTCTACAACGACTCTTTTATCCCAGTTCAGTTTCAGTCTAGTCAGCTTCTCTGTGGATCCTTTCTGCCAGCCATATAATGCTGATAATTCACCAGAACAGCTAATCTGGGCAACAGAAGTACCAGTCATGGCCATATCAGTGGAGCCTGTGCACAGCATTGAAACACGTAATTTATGTTTCCTATATGATGACAACTTTCTTGATACAGAGCTTCCTTTTGTTTAATTATTAAAGGTTGTATAATGTGTCAAGACATGCAGCAGCTCATAACTAAACTATTTTTTGGCCAGCACTTACTCACATACTTGCAGAGCATCCAATTTATACATGAAAAAGAACTAGTTTGTCTTCTTAGGTCAACGAGCTGATCACTTCACCTGCCAAGATCTTTCACAATGGTAAATTTCATTTTCTTGTGGGAAAAGAAACAAAAAAAAACGATCACAAAAACCAGAATCCCTCATCAATTTCAGGCTGAGTGTGTCATTCTATAGTATTTTATATGGTGGTTCAAAAGGTTACACAGCTCTTATCATTCAGTATTTAAACTTACAGTGCTTTTTAATAATTTCTGTGAGATCCTTTTGGCTTCATGCTTCTTGCAATGTGCTAAACTTACCTTTCAGCTCTAGTTCTCTTGCAGCATAGAGGTCTTTCCTGGCAACATCAAAGCAAGACAATAACTAACTTTAATGCCAAAATATTTTCCCAATGGAATTTTACCCAAATACGCATTTTCTCTCTATTCTTGCTGTTTACATGCATCAAATATTTGAAGACAATTATGTACTTTCGTATGCATCACTTAGTTAACTTAGAGTATACATATTTTGCTTCTTTAATTTTTCTTTATAAATCAGTTTCTCTACACTCCTTAATCATGCATATTAGTCCTCTCTGAATGGCTTCCAATATAAAAAAATCTTTTGTTCATTCTTTTGGATACTTTGCTTTAAAAAATTAATTTTAAATTTATTTAGGCTCATGAGGGAAAAGTCAAGAAAATATAACAACATTTTATATAAATAATAATTATTAATATTTCATGCTTTCCTGCAAGTTTTAATATATAGCAAACATGCACAAATAAAACTAATGTATATTAAAAGTTGAATTTTCATAGTGCAACACAATGTAACTTTACTTCACTAAAAGACAGGATGGTGTTTATTTTACCTAACATTCAGATTCTGCCCCACTAGCCTGTTTTAGATTGCTACCTCAGGATGACATGAATCACAGGGCTGACTACAGTGGCTATGAAGACAGTTTAAACATTCAGAACCCAACATTCAGAACATGAACCTATACTATCAGAGGTCTACATACAAAGGTTTTTGCATCTAGTCAGAGAAATCCCACCCACGTCATCTTCACACCACATTGTTTGAGAAAAATGTGAGGACCAAAGGAAGTTCACTACTTCATAGCATAAAATAGTTCTTCCTCCAAATCAGGCTGTATTTATCTGGGGATCTTCCAGGGTTTTTGGTGTCAGATGCATCTGTGTGTCTAACTGCAGTCTAGACAATGCAGAGATGGGAAAGTACTCAGTAATCAGATATCAAGACCCCCAAGGCATTAGATCATTCTCTCAAGGAACAGAGTACTTGAGAAGTTAGCATCAGAGTCAAAATTTACGCACAATATAATTAGAAGATTTAGGTAAAATTAAGACACTGCCTTTGGGAAAGTCTGTCTCTTAATTGGAAGAAAGATGATTAAACCTGCCACGTGAGATACTTTTGTTAAATCAAAGGTCTTAAGAGGATAGGAATTATAAATACAAGTTCATTTTCTTAACTCCTCAATAAGACCCAGTAAACTGGTAAATTTCTTGTCTAAAGCACCATGATAAAAAAACTGCAACTTTTAATCAGTTCCTCCAAAAATATTAAGATAGGCTTTCCTTCTTATGATAACACATTGTTCCTTAAGGAAATATTTACCTCCTAGAAGCTTCTGTCAAACATTTTCTTCCTAACCAGCAAGCATGAAAATTCTAATTGAAAGTGATCTACAAAACATTTACAGATGTCTTGTAATGAGTGAATGTTCACTGTCTGCAATTAGCAGAGCCACCTCATTCCAACCTCAGCAGTTTGGAAGAATTGCTCCTCTACAGGGCTGTGCTTCTGGAAGCACAGAGACACTGGAAAAGTCACCACATGACCACAAGACCCAAGAAGTAATGCTAACTCTTCTATGCAGTTCAGGGTCAATACAGCACTTCCTTGGAAGAGCTTCTGAAAGATCACTGAGCTTCTGAGAGAACTGCAGCAACATAGTGAAAGATGCTCAAGTCATGCCTGTGAACAGCAGGGACTAAGCTCAGCACAGAGTGGTAGGCCTTATTATCATAGTAGAATATTTTCCTACAGGAAAAAAGTTTTTTTCCAATCGACACTGTAAGACTATGACTTCTGCACATGGTAAAGTAATCAGCAGTGCAACACTCTTCAGGATTCATTCAGATGTTTGTACACATATTATGTGGTTTTCCATATTACTTCTTTTTGCCCTAAAATTAGCCCACTCTTCTAACAACTGTGATAATCAGCAATCTATCTCAATATGTAAGATGCTGCCTTTATCTTCTTTCTTTTCTTTTGTAACCTGTGAACCTGTAATAAATGACAGCAAGTCAGACCATTTAATTAAAACAAAATGCTAATTAAAACAAAAACAATTCTGTGTTTTTAAGTCTTTCATCAGTAGAATAAACATAACATTTTGAAATATAGGCTTGTGCTCCTTTTCCATTTCTGTTTTAAGACTAAAGAAATAGCGCAGAAAGATTGGAAATATAAGAAGTAAAAAATGATAATGTTCAAATATACTTAAGACACAAAACTTTCAGGAAGTTTCACAAGCACATTCCTGCTCTTACAAAAATTAAGTGTTGTAGAAAAAAATTGTTAGAGAAACGTAACCTGCTGAATATATTTCCCTTTTTATTTTACCATTTTCTACCTTAAAATCAGAATCTTTACATAAACCACATTTCTTTAAATGGTGTCCTATACATTAGTTTTGCAATATTTTCTCCCACAGTTTTGGAGCTGAACAATTTTTCATCATATCAGCTGGTTTCAGGCAAATCCTAAGTTTCAAATATTTTAAAGACACTCAATTTCCCTCCTACATTATTTCATCTGTAGTTTCAGTCTTCCTTTTAGTGTCACAGCAAGAGCTATGCCCTGTGCCAGTGATAACCACCTTTAGGGATGGGTCTGTGACCAATTTTGAAGTGTCCTTTGTGCCAGCACACAAAATATCCTGTACTAGGTGCGCTGCTCCATGCAGTAAATCCGGGTTTGTACTAACCCTGTGAACAACTTGATTTCATCTGTCACTATTTGAAGAGATCATTTCAGACTCTATTTATGGTTTTGACAAGCCAAAGAATTACATCAAATGTAGCCTGTGAATATTAGAGTATACAAACAAGTTTGCAAAGAACTTTACTTCCCATTATCTCTGCAGTGACAGCACACAGGAATTAATTAAGAAAAAAAAAAAAAACACACCAAAACCAAACCACAAATATGGCATTCAAATAGAGTTTTAATAAAGAGAATAAATGGACCCTCCAAGTCAGGAATTGGTTTGCTTTGCTTTCCTGCAAGGACACAGTCAGATATGAAAAGCAAACTGTTTAAACAGTTTTTAATTTGCATCATAAAATGTTTTGCAAAAATAAAAGTAGACTTTGCTTCTGAATAAGGAAGGCACAGCTACCAATTTACAACTGGAGCTATGCTGTAGCCTACCATAGCAATGCATACTGAAATGCATACTAGTAAAGAGAGAATAAAGTCAGATAAAAACACATATTGAACATACATCAAGTATACTCAGAATTTCATTACACCTAATTCTAGGTGTTCAAGAATAGTAAATGGTTATCAATAATGCAGAAGAAATATTAGAAAACAATCACAAAGGACTCATAGAGAATTAAAGAAAATAAAAAATAAATAACTTACAGGCTAAAAAACAGGTAAGAGCAAAATAAAGATATTACAGAAGACTATGAAATCACAGAAAATGCTTTCAAAAATGTAAGAACAAAAGGTGAGTGACAAACATAGTAATGCCTAAAAAGTATCACTTTTTAAGAGGTGAAGCAGAAAGTGCTGGAAGATTTAAATAAATTCTTCACATAGTTTATGAGGAAGAAAAGTTATAAGCAGATGGAAGTCCTATACGCATATAGGTATACCTTTCCTGAGGCAGAAAGAATACAAAAACACTAAAGTAAACAGAGAATCTATCTGAAATATTGCGGGGTGACAATCTTAGCATGGATCAGATGAAACAGTTACTCAGTGTTAAGGCATATCGCTTCAGAATTCACAGAAAGGGACAAAACCACAGCACTCTTCATACGAGTAATTTAAATCACTTCACTGTACAAATAACTTTATCATATGCAAGACATTACTTTGAAATCAACTGGGCTGTTCACATGACAGCAGTGTGACTTTGGAGAAAAGGAATTTTTAGTGGATTAAAAGAAAAACTAGCGGAGCTGTGCAGGAAAGGGCTTGGTGCAACCCTGCTCAAAGCATGCCTCTGAAGAAGCAAGGACTGTATTCAACTGTTTCTTTCTGGCACATTTTAGTGATATCCTTTTGCTTAGGAAAGCAATTTTCTTCAAGCCCAAATAGGAATACATGTTTATAGGAGAGATGTTTTACAAAAGCAATAGAGCCTAGCTAACTTCAGCAAATTATGGAAGCAATGACAATTCCAGTGAGAGTGAGAGAATCTACCAATGAAAAACAGAAGTTTCAACTCTGAAGAAAAATTATGAACTCTGGTAGCCTGGATTTGAGTTTAAACTCCTACAAGTACTATTCTACATTAAAGGTAACCATCTGCCAGTATTTTTAGCTACATCTATAAGGGAGTCCAGTAACTTCAGTCTAAAAATTCAAAACACAGACACATATTTTCAGCCAAAACAAAGACAGCGCCAGCAATAATTTTAATTATCTTCACTAAATATTTTTTTGGCAATGAGAATATGTGTAAAATGGATGTGGTTGCAGCCACAATGGCCCAGGGATATATAGAGTTTATAAGGCAAACAGGTTGCAAAGGAAGAATTCGTATTCCTAAATATTGTGTTTTCTTCCAGTTATAGCACTTCCTGTAGCAAAAGTATTTCTCTCTCCTTGCTGATCTTACTTTTCTCTAAAAATCTTAGATTGGGAAGCAACAAGACAGCTCTGAAGTCCTTCATGAAAAGCTTTATCAATGTGTGAAACTAGAGCAGTTCAACTTTGGAGCCCTGAAAAGACAGGAGTTTTGGAAATGCCTCCTTGCTCTGCACCTCTGCAGGAGCCCTGCTCTCCCTTGGCCTGAGCAGGAGTCTCAGCTCCACCTTCTAGCTGAAGCCAGACCAGGAGAGGCACATGGATATTTGCTTTCTGCTTGTTGCCTGAAAACCTAGTCCTCGTCTCCTCTGGAGAGAAGACAGTCATATTGGCTGTACATCTGCACCTATGGAAAGTTGCTGAAAGAGGCTGTCTGGAAAGTACCTTCATGCTAGAAGGTGGTAAACTGGCTTGGACTTTTTGATTTCACCTTTGTTCAAAGAAACAGGGCTTTGAACTTTCTTACAAACAGAGTTGCCTCAAAGACAGATGACTCCACCATCAATCTTTCCACCTGAGGAATAACCCAAACTTCCAAACCTTTAAACACACAACTGTATAAAAAGCAGTCCAAAAAAAAAAGGCTAAGGCAGTGATTACAAATAAGTGCTAAGTTATTAAGTGTACACAAGGTCTGCAGGGCTACAGGTCAGTTTTAACTGAAAAGTAGACTGATTTCTAGAGTAAATTTCTCTGTATCTCACCACTACAGCCAATTCATTTTATACAAATAACTAATGGAGCAGAAAGTTAATGTATGTACAATAGCTTAAAAATTCACTCAACCAAGAGACTACTTGGCTTTTTTTCTAGGTCCAAACAACATTTTTGTCCCTATAGAAGGTTACAACTTCTACACAGGTCCAGAAAGATATCCTCAGAAGTCATTGGTTTGGGGGGAATGAGGAGAAATAAATATTTGAGTATAATTCACCCAAACTTTATGTGAATTCCATCATGACTGGGCTGTGAGACTACTGGCTCTTCCTGCTCTTCTTCTTTCACTAAAAAGTTAGTGAATTTTACTTCACCCCACCCCATCTTATACACTACCTCATTGCTATCCAGTTGTCTGTTATTTAACACAACAGTTTCTACTAAAATTCACTTACAGTTTGGTTTTGGGTTTTTTTTAATTTGCCAAAAACCTATAAGATATCATTTCAGTTTAATGTGCAAATAGTTTATGCAACTCCAAATGAACTGGAAAAAAAAAAAAATGCTTTTATAGAGAACTAACCTCTTCTGTACCATGCTCCTTTCTTCATCTTAATCTTCCTGTTCTACTGCAAGACTTTAGTGAAAATACTGTTAATATAAAACAAGTATATTGCATAAAAAGCAGAGGTAAAAATTTGATCAATCAGAAAGCTGCTTCTTAACCCACACGCTACTGTAGCTTTTCATGAGCCCTTCATCCTATGCTGAAAGGGAAGATTGAAATTGGGAGATAGGTTGCACTTGTTAGTGAGCATTTGTTATCTTTCCATTAGTTTAAATGCTTTCTATCTGCCTAATTATAGCAAATTAGTACCATTTGGGGGACACAGAAGAAAAGCTGTGATTTTCTCTCTCATCTAATGGTCACACAGTTTGTAGAGACCAAAGTCTAGAAGGATATCTGTGATTGTGACCCATTCTCATTATCTGTTTCCATCCTAAGTAACATCAGCACAGAGTTTTATATTATGTGAATGAACATTTAAAGTAAAATTATAGCTTTCTGTGGCAAATTACAACTAGATGTGACCAAGAGAGGATTAAGCCCATCATTTTGTTTAAGAGCTCAGATGGTTGGAGTAATTGGATGATAGCTGTAGGGCATCTTTTTGGTCTATAATTAGGTCATTTCTTTCTCATCCTCTCATGGTGTGTATAATTACAAATTAATTTGAAATCCCACTGTGAGTAAAGAAAATCTGTTTAATATAATGGAAGTGCAAAAGCCACAGGATATTATTTTTTAAAAGACTTTCAATGTTTATACCAAAATACTCGGTCTGGCCCAAAGTCACATCCATACAGACTGCAGGGCTCATATTTGGTTTCTTTCTTAGCTTTTATATGGACACAGATAAATTTTCTTCCTTAAAATAAATGACATTTCACGGCTGCAATCTGCTGCAGGATTTGTCAGCAGGTGTCAACAGCACAAAAATTTGGGGAAAAAGCTAGAAGCCAATCATAAGAGTTTTTATAGGAAACAGTATTGTCAGAGGGCTTACAGACAGCTCTAAACAAGGTGATCTAGGCAACTATTTTATTCTTCAGTCTTTCCATTATTTGCTTGTCCATTTAAAATGTATTTTTCTGCTTTTACCCTGAACCCCCGAAAGTGTTAAGTGTTGCACAGCCCTGCTCCCATGTGCTATAGAAGCTCATCCATTTCATCTCCTGGCTGAGGTATGCTGCTGGCAAGTTCCGCTTCACTTCCTTTATCACAACGCTGTGGTCGGATGTGTTAGGCCTCCTGCCTGCCTTAATGCTGATACAGGTAAAAACATGCACTCTTGACAAATGGATAACCCCAACCAGATCCACAGAAGCAATGTTTTGACTTGCTGAACTTCCTGTTTCACTCAAGGGACAAATGTGTTTTTATCTCTCCCCAGAAATCTTGAAAGAGGTCGGTGAGAGGGTCCCAGGTGTGATCTGAGCACTGGGGATGTCAATAGTGAGCCGGGGGCCACGAGGGGTGTGCAGTTAGAGGGAAGAGCAGAAGAAAAGACTGTCAGTGCAGAGAACAAGGGTAGTGAGATTTGATCATATCTGTAGATGTGTTGCAAAAACTGTAGAACATCCCATGCCTTTAGCATGATAAGATTAGACTTCTGGCAGAAAAGAAAGAAAAAATAAAAGGGGAAAGGTTTATGGAGGGGGAAGGAAGGAACTGCTTAGATATAAGTTCCAAAGATCATTAAGAGGGTTCTTTGTTGCATAGCTCCAAAGCTAAGATGCGCTGGGGCATGTAGAAAAATAAGGAGGTGTTTAAAAGCTACCAAGATTCTTAGTTTTCAAAATCAGTTCAAAGTCCTAGTCTTGGATTATTCACATTGTGACCTCCAGGCCTATTTGGGATGCCATAAAAACTGTATTCAGGAAGGAAGGAAGAAATTATCAGAAAGGAAAGAACTTTTTAATTTAATAACATCTCAATGGCAATAATATTTTTCTTTTACATAAAACCTTTCATTTGAAGAGCTCAAAATATTTTTTAGAGTAAAAAAAAAAAATGGAACTCAGCAACACAGGGAAAACCTGGAGCAACCAGCTTGAAAGAAGAGCTAGAGAAAGAGGAGAGATATAAGACAATAAGGTAACCCTGTCTTCTCATCCCAGAAAAAAAAATGTAGACATGCTAATAGGATGTATTCATCATGGTGTTTCTGGTAATGTCACTCTGCAATTTTTGAAATTGAGGTACTTTAAAATTCCCTTATGAAATTGAATAGGAGGAACATTTATTTTAAAATTTTCATTAGATATTTTTATTAAAAACAGAACTATTTATTTTTTACTAAATCTAATTTTCTAGAAAATTTTCAACTTCCTCTATGTAGCCTGTAGACCAGAAGGTGCAAATGAGGTTATATGGAAAACAAATAATATGTAGAAGACAGAATTATCTGCTCCAATTATATTTTTTCTGGCTGCTATAATTAAAACATTATATTAATTAAAAATAGATTTTATGCCTGCCATACAAATAATATACTTGAGTGATTAATCTTCTGTAGGAAAAATCTACCATACAAATCTATTACTTATAGGTATTCACTCTCCCTGCTATGACATTTAGAAGTGAATGATTCTTATTAGTTGGAGGCTATCAGTGAGAGTTCTTATACAAAAATAAATGCAAGGGCCAAAACAGACTAATTATTGGGTTGATTAAACTCAATTTCTTAAGATTTTTTAATCTTTCTAAACCACAATTAAAAAATGGATGGTCTCAAATTAGCTTCTAAGTAATAGAGTTTAAATTATGTGAGTAGTGATTAACTCATTTCAATCTAAGCCTCTACAACTCTGTTTGTTATGCAAAAAACTCATGACATTTTATTTATACCAGATCAGTGGGAAATTTAAAACCATAATATGATATTTTTCATAGAATCATAGAATAGTTAGGGTTGGAAAGGACCTTAAGATCATCTAGTTCCAACCCCCCTGCTGTGGGCAGGGACACCTCCCACTAAACCACGCCACCCAAGGCTCTGTCCGGCCCTGCCTTGAACACTTCTTTTCTTACTATTCTCTATGCCTTAATGCTAACAACAACAAATACTCCATTGACATATGCATTTATAAGATAGAAAAATATTCATCCATACTGTAAAGTTGCCCTATAATCATTCATCTGTTGAGGAATATATTAAACACACTTAAAACAAATATATCCTGCTGACAGTTTACCCACACTCCACCCTTCAGGATGCTACCAGAGTGGTGCAACATTCACCTCAAACCTCAAAACCACTTGAATAAAACCTTGGTTTGATGTGTTCTTGACCCTGAGGCCATGCTTACAACAGTTCATGAATGCAACTTGAGGTTTTGTACACATCTGGGAAATCTGGTCTCTCAACTCTTAAAGTTTCCCAGGTGGTATTCTTCCCACTTCCTTCCACCTTTGCTTGATTCAGATGCCTGGGGAAAAACGATGATGGCAATTTAGAAATATAGTTCCTAAAAATATTCCTATGTGGTAAGGAGTTAGAGGATATTACAAAAAAGAAAAAAAAAAAAAAAAAAGAGCTGAATCAAGGATAGTGATTCCACTTGCAGGAAATATGAAACATGTTAGATTCCTTTGTGTTCCACAGTAGACTTAAAAAACCTTATGAACATTTTTCCTAAAATACAAGATTGTGGTAGGTATCTGTTTTCTTTTCAACACCTAATATAAGTGAAAGGAGTTCTAAAACGGTGGGAGGCCCAGCTACAGGTCCCTGATCTGCTTGGTATAAATATATTAATACCTGTTTGATATTAGTTCAGTGTATATCTGAACCAGGAATTTTTCCATTCATGGCACTGCCCTAACCACCCACCATAAATCCTGAGCATTGTTACTTGCTTCAGTGGAATCTCCTTCTCAGAACTATTTTACTTTTGACATGCTACTTTCCCAGCCACTCTTTCTATGCTGTTCTAAGGCAGAATTTTTGCAGCGTTTCTACATGGAGTTTCAAGAAACTATTCAAAGAATTAAATCAGATTTTAAGAGAGTAAAAGTGATTTTCCAACTTACTAAGTCATGATAGTCACCTTCTGTGGTGATATCCTGAAGCCCCAGTAAAAGTTTGATTCCTTAGTCAGGAATGGAACAGAATTTACTGATCTAGCACTAAAGATGCTAAAGGTCCTAACACTTTCCCAGGAGATTTGTGTTTAAACACACATTGGCATAGCTGGCTGAATTCTCCATCCCCGTGCTGATACAACCCTCTGTCACTGGGCACAGCTGTTCCTCTGGTTTGAATTCTGATGGGGGTTTTCTCCTCTGCTTTTCCTTCAAGTGTCTGAAACTAAATATTTTTCATTGGTTTATATGGTAATTTCCTGTTATAGTATTTTTGGTTCAGTCTTACATTTCATTAAGAGAATGTTATTCTTTTCCATTAACATCATTCTTTTTTGCCATGGGCCCCTTAATCTATTCTTCTATACCAGCAACACAAAGGGGAAGACCCTCTCCTTGTGTCATCTCCTTGAGGGTGGTAAAATGGTAAAATGTGTGTGAACTCTCATGGCTCCTTACAGAAAGAAGAGTCTCTGCCTGTTCCTGCACCTTGTAAGTACAGATAAGTCCAGTCTACACGAAGAACCAGTATATATTTAGTAAGGCTAATTTCATATAAAATTAATCTAATTTCGGATAAAGCTATTATTCTTGATTATTTTCTCTAAGATTAATGCTCAACCTTTTCTCTGAGCTAAAATTTTAGGTATACTGTGCTATGACATAGTACCCTATAATTATTTTTAAAATTATGACTCAAAATTGAGACTCAGACCACCTCTGCGATTTCCTCCAGGCTTAGATCTATAAGAGTAGCTTTTCATAAGCACAAAATTGGCATGCTGGTGTTTGCAAACAGGAAAATTTCTGTCTTCTATATAGAATATTTTATAAAGAAATGAGAGTTATATGTTCTCTCTTTAATTGTAAAAACCATTAGTACCTAGGCAGTACCTAGACATTCTTGCCTTTCAACTGTGGCAATAGGGTTCTGACTTCAAGCAGGAGTGACTAGTTTCCAGATTTCGTGGCTGCATATGGACATACTTCAGCTGTGATCTTGGGATTAGACAAGGTTTGGGATGCAGCTTAAACTTAATTAAAAGTTTTCACAAGCATGTTCTTCAGCTCCGAAGAGAAAGAAAAAGAGACTAAAATAAAAAGCAGCCTGGATTAGGTATATTACTGTTTAATGAAGTCCAGCTTGTAGATTTAAACTCAAAAGTGACCATCCTGTCTGACCACAAGTATAATAAAAGCCATAGATTTTCGCCCAGGAATTTTATACTTTCACTCAGTAACTCACAGTTAAGTTGATTTGGTCTTTTACAAAAACATGCAGTCTCTATTGAAAGCGATGAGTTTATTTCTCCTCACCAGCAGCCTTACAGGTAATATTGCATACAAGCAGTTGTCACTTCTCAGGTTACTCAGTCACTGACAGGAAAATCCATTTAAGAAACAAATCTATCCTGAACAAACAGGCCTTTAATCTTTTGCATTATGGTCATCGAAGACAATTTTATTTTGGGATCCTAAGGAAAAAAGGCTTCTATAATTGTACCACCTGCATATGAATGTGTTTAATGACTTGTTAACCCATTGTTGTGCTTAAAGTCCAGATGTAAGTCAGAACAACGCAGCCGCTCTCTCACCCACTGCATTACTCCCCCCACCCAACCTGGCTCCCAGAGGGATGGGGAGGAGAATCGAAAGAATGTAACTCCCACAGGTTGAGATAAGAACAGTCCAGTAACTAAGGTGTAACACAAACCACTACTGCTACCACCAATAATAATAATGATAAGGAAATAACAAGGGAAGAGAATACAACCGCTCACTATCAGCCGACCGATACCCAGCCTGACCCAGCAGTGATCTAGCCCTTCCGGGTAACTGCCCCCAGTTCATAGAGTGGGCATGATGTGCTGTGGTATGGAATACCTCTTTGGCCAGTTTGGGTCAGGTGTCCTGTCTCTGCTTCCTCCCGGCTTCCCCTCCTCCCTGGCAGAGCATGAGACTCAGAAAGTCCTTGGTCAGAGTAAACACTACTGAGCAGCAACTAAAACATCGGTGTTATCTGCACTGTTCCCAGGCCGAAAGTCAAACACACAGCACTGTACCAGATACTAAGGAGAAAATGACTGCTAGTGCTAAACCCAGGGACATCCATTAGCCAGCCATGGGATAACAATTTCAACTAAATATGTTTTACAGAAATAGGTAGCTAGAAAAAAAGAGTCTACTAGTGTCCTAGTAGACTTAAAAATGAGACATTGGAAAATCTGAATGGGAGAATAGCACCATTGCTGAGGTGACTGTCTCGAGGGGGGACGCCTGCGGCACCTAATTGGGGTGAGGCTCGGCGTCCAGGAGCTTCAACTTGGAGCAGCAACAGACACTGCGGGAGCCTCAAGTCCTCGACAGGGCCTGCCCAGGAGCCGACAGCTCAGCGGAGGTGAGCAGCTGACTCAGAGGGGTGGCGCCTGGAGGAGCAGCACCACCCTGACTGGGTAAAAACCTGCCCCTGGGAGCCTGAGCAAACAGGGCGGGCAAACAGGGCGGGTTCAAGGCAGTTCCCACTGGCAGGCGAGCAGGATGGTGAGTGGGATGGTGAGCACTCACCGTACGACCAGGGCTCAGTCTGGGAGCTCTGCTCTGACTGCCCCTGCAGTGGCCAGTGTAGGCACCCAGACAGAGCCGATGAGAGGGGAGGCTGCAGTGCAGAGCTCAGGGTGTAAAGACTGCATGCACTTCTCTCCTGAGGGGAGGGTGCGCGATGGGCAGGGCTGCGCTCTATGCTTCCTGGTGGAGGTCCTCCTGCAGCAGGTGGCTGAGCTGTGGGATGCTGTTACTGGAAGGTGTCAGGGAAGCTGAGAGGTTGCAGCACCACTTGCTCCAGGACCAGACTGTGCACAGGCCTCAAGTGTCCACTGTTGCTCATGCAGAAAAGGAGGGTGCTAACCCAGGAAGCTGGGAAACAGTAACAGAAACAACAACAACAACAACAACAACAAAGGAGGAAGAGGACGATTAAAAGCAAGGGGCTTCCTCCTAAATCTGTTGTCCCAACCCAGAACCGCTTTGCTGTCCTGCAGGGGGCTCATGAGGAACAACACTCCCACCAGGAACAACAGGGCTGATGCACTGGTGAAGAAGATCACTGCTGATGCTGCCAGGAAAAAGCGGCGGGCTGTAGTAGTAGGGGACTCTACTCTGAAAGGAACAGAGGCACCCATCTGTTGGCCTGACCCAGGCTCAAGGGAGGTGTGTTGCCTGTCGGGGCTCAGAACGAGGATGTTGCAGAGAAGCTGCCTGCTCTAGTTGGTCCCACTGACTATTACCCACTTCTAGTGATCCATGTGGGTGCTACTGATAGAGATAGCAGTAGCCTGGAGACAGTAGCCTGGAGAGCATAAAGAAGGACTACAGAGCTCTGAGAGAGGTGGTTAGGGGCTCTGGAGCGCAGATTGTCTTTTCAGTCAATTCTCCAGGACAGCAGGGAAGGACCTTAAAAAGGCTAGGAGGATTGGCCAGGTTAATAAATGGTTAGAAGGGTGGTGCCATAGTCAGGGGTTTGGGTACCTTGAACATGGGACACACTTTAGTAGGCCAGGTCTACTGGGGGCTGGTGGAGCTGTTCTGACTAAGAAAGACAAGAGTGGATTTGGTAGGAGGCTTGCCAGACTGGTCAAGGATGCTTTAAACTGGATGTGTTGGGGGAGGGGGGCATCATTCCATCCAAACACACCCAGTCACTTGCCAGCACCTATAGTAAATGCTCGGAGCCCTGTAGAGATATTACAGTTGCTCCAGCCAATGAGCCAGCTTCATTTGGAGCTTGCCTCAGATGTCTCTATACAAATGTCTGTAGTGTGGGGAACAAACAAGAGGAATTAGAGATGTGTGCATGTCTAGGGGGGTATGATATAATAGGCATCACAGAAACATGGTGGGATGGCTCCTATGACTAGTGTACTGGAACGGAAGGTTACAGGCTCTTTAGGAAAGACAGGCCCAGTAGACAGGGAGGGGAAGTTACTATTTATGTTAGGGATAGGCTGGAGAGTATGGAACTCTGTCTGGGGACAGGTGAGCAGTCAGTGGAGAGTTTGTGGGTCAGGGTTAAAGGGAGAACAGCGATGGGAGACACTATTGTGGGGATCTGTTACAGACTGCCTGATCAAGAGGACTCAGTGGATGAAGCGCTCTACAGACTGATAGGAACAGCCTCATGCTCACAGGCCCTTGTTCTCCTGGGGGACTTCAACCACCATGATATCTGTTAGAGGGATGGTACAGCCCGGCACAAGTAATCCAGGAGGATCCTTGATTGTGTGGAAGACAAGTAATTCCTTCTGCAAGTAATAGAGGAGCCGACAAGGAGAGGTGTCATGCTTGACCTTGTCCTCACCAACAGGGAAGAGCTGGTTGGAAAAGTGACGCTCCAAGGCAGCCTTGATTGCAGCGAGCATGAGATGGTTGAATTTGAGATCCTCAGGACAGTGAGAAGAGTGTGCAGCAAGCTCAGTGTCCTGGTCTGCAAGAGAACAGACTTTGGTCTTTTCAGGAACCTGCTTAGTAAGGTTCCATGGGATCTAGCCCTAGAGGGCAAGGGAGGCCTAAGACTGCTGGTTAATATTCAAGGATCACCTGCTGCAAGCTCAGGAGCAATACATCCCTACTAGAAGGAAGTGCATGCAGGAGGGCCAGGAGACCTACTTGGATGGATAAGGAGCTGCTGAGGAAAATTCAAAGGAAAAAAAAGGCTTATAAAAGGTGGAAGCAAGGACAGGCGGCCTGGGAAGAATACAGGGTTGTTGTCCGGGAAGCTAGGGACCAGGTTAGGAAAGCTAAGGCCCACTTAGAATTAAACTTGGCTAGGGAAGTTAAGGATAACAGGAAGGGATTCTATAGGTACATTGCAAATAAAGGGCAGGCTAGGGACAACGTGGGCCCTCTCCAGAAGCTATCGGAAGAATTGGCTACCCTGGATCAAGAGAAGGCTGAGGTTCTCAATGACTTCTTTGCCTCAGTCTTCACCAGCAAATGCTCTGGCCACACCACCCCAGTCTTGGAAGGCAGACGCAGGGACAGTGAGAATGAGGATCCTGGGTCCACTGTAGGAGAGGTTCTGGTTCGAGACCATCTTAGGAACCTGAACATACACAAGTCCATGGGACCTGACGAAATCCATCTGCAGGTCCTGAAGGAACTGGCAAATGAAGTTGCTATGACACTGTCCATCATAATTGAGAAATCGTGGCAGTCAGGTGAAGTTCCTGAAGACTGGAAAAAGGGAAATATAACCCCCATTTTCAAGAAGGGGAAAATGGATGAGCCAGGGAACTACAGACCAGTCAGTCTCACCTCTGTGCCTGGCAAAATCTTGGAGCAGCTTCTCCTGGAAGGCATGCTGAGGCACATGAAAAACAACAAGGTGGTTGGTGACAGCCAGCATGGCTTCACTAAGGGGAAATCCTGCCTGACCAATCTGGTGGCCTTCTATGATGGAGCTACAGAACTGATGGACAAGGGTAGAGCAGTTGACATCATCTACCTGGACTTGTGCAAAGCATTCAACACTGTCCCACATGACATCCTTGTCTCTAAGTTGGAGAGACATCAATTTGATAGGTGGACCACTCAGTGGATAAAGAAGTGGCTGGATGGCCACACGCAAAGAGCTCGATGGCTCAGTGTCCAGCTGGAGACCAGTAACAAGTGGCATCCCTCAGGGATCAGTGTTGGGACCGGTTTTGTTCAACATCTTTGTTGGCAACATGGACAGTGGGATTGAGTGCGCCCTCAGCAAGTTTACTGATGACACCAAGCTGTGTGGTTTGGTTGACACACTGGAGGGGAAGGGATGCCATCCAGAGGGACCTTGGCATATGTGTGAGGTGGGCCAACGCCAACCTGATGAAGTTTAACCATGCCAAGTGCAAGGTCCTACGCCTGGGTTGGAGCAATCCCAGGTAGAGCTACAGGTTGGGATGAGAGGAGATTCAGAGCAGCCCTGCGCAGAAGGACTTGGGGGTGCTGGTCAATGAGAAAATGAACATGAGCCGGCTTCAGTGTGTGCTCGCAGCCCAGAAAGCGTACCGTATCCTGGGCTGCATCAAAAGGAGCGTGACCCTGCTCCTCTACTCTGCTCTTGTGAGACCTCACTTGGAGTACTGCCTACAGTTCTGGTGTCCTCAACATAAGAAAGACATGGAACTGTTTGTACAAGTCCAGAGGAGGACCACAAGGATGATCAGAGGACTGGAGCCACCTCCCCTATGAAGATAGGATGAGAAAGTTGGGGCTGTTGAGCCTGGAGAGGAGAAGGCTGTGTGGAGACCTCATAGCAACCTTCCAATATCTGAAGGGGGCCTATAAGGATGCTGGGGAGGGACTCTTCATGAGGGACTGTAGTGATAGGACAAGGGGTAACAGGTTCAAACTTCAACAGGGGAAGTTCTGTTGCAGCGTTTCTTGCTGAAAACGGACTGTGAGCAATCCAGACAGCTGCTTGACATTTGTAAAGTAGTGAACTAAGGGCTGTGAGGCCCTGCTTAGAGGTTACTAAAGAATGTGTGGAGGTTACAATAGGTCGTGTACTTGCAGAAAGCTTTGAGAAAGTTGTCACAGACGGTTGTTAAGAGGGATGCATACAAAGAAACTGATAGCTGTGTCCTTGAAACCATCTGCTGTTGTGGCCAGCCTGGGAATCACTTACTATTGTAACAACCAATCATAAAACCGTTGCTAACACTTGGCTAAAGAATGTAACCAATCAGATGTTATTGAATGTTCTAGTATTCTGAGGCTTTTTCTATAAAAGATGCTGCTTGCCTGTAATAAATTGTCAACGCTTGATCGTATTGATTAGAGTTCGATGTCCTTAATCTCCCACAAAGTTCAGATTGGATATAAGGAAGAAATTCTTTACTGTGAGGGTGGTGAAGCACTGGAATGGGTTGCCCAGGGAAGTTGTGAATGCTCCATCGCTGGCGGTGTTCAAGGCTGGGTTGGACAGAGCCTTGGGTGGCATGGTTAATGTGAGGTGTCCCTGCCCATGTCAGGGGGGTTGGAACTAGATGATCTTAAGGTCCTTTCCAACCCTAACTATTCTATGATTCTGTGATTCTATGACTATAATTATTCCTACAAAAGTAAATCTCCAGGTAAAGACTGTAATTTCATAGGCACCACAGAACTGGTAACCCACTAAATCTGTCAACGAGAGTGTCTGACCCATTCCTCTGAAGGATCTAGGAATATAGATCACTGGCAGAGGAGGCTGAGGAACCCAGCTCACCTTGGCTGAGTCCTTTTGTCGCTGAGATTTTGGTCAGCTTGGCTTTGCTTTGCTTGCAGTTCTGTGAATCTGCCCTTCTTTTGCTTTCTTATTTCCTCCAGTTCTCTAAAAAAAAAACCTTCCCAATTCAGTAAATGGAAACATCCTGCTGAACAAAATATTATTTTCTGCAATTTTTTTCAGTGTAGAAAAATGAAAACCTGTAAGCTTGATTTAATTTCAACTGGTTTTTGGCTTCATGGCTCAGCTGCCGGCCCAACACCAATAATTAGTTGCACAGCTGTATCTCATTGAAAGTACATTCTCACTTCCCCTGTGAAGCTGGACACTGAACAAATGTCAGAGAGGGACAATCCCTCTGAAAGAGTTGTAAATAGTAAGAAAAATTAATCATGCATGGAACTGGAGGCATAGAGAAGTAAATGTACGAAGAGCCACTTCCAAAAGAACAGGAGCAAGGAGAGGGTCTTCTAAGACTAACTGCACTTAATCTCTCTGTAACTGGCACACTTAGCAGTGGTACCGTTCAGTTCATTCTATAAGAGTTTAGTTCAACTAAACCAAACACCACATAGCTCCAAACAGTAGAGTTCATTCTGCCATAGCAGGAACCCATTTGGAAGATGCAAGGCCAAATGATCTAACCTCTACTCTATGGAAATCAAACAGTAAGTGAAATTGTGTTGTTTATGGAGAAGAGCAGTATACTGAATTATTAAAATTTTAAGCAAGACAGTAATTATCAAAAGGATTCTGAGTAAATAATAGTTCAGGAAAGACTTCCCATTTATTCATGCCTAGTGAGAAGAACTAAACCTACTGAAATGGAGTTGCCATAATGGGGTTTCCCCTCCCCACTCCATGACAAACCAAGATCCATATATATATATAAAGGAAATTTAAAATAGTACTGTCTTCATGTGAGGTGATCTATTCTATAGGCCTATATCTAAGGTCTGAGATTTTAATGGGTAATCAGCCAGCTACAGACATTCCCTCGAGGTGCCTGCATATTTTGATTACAGAAAAACTCAATACTACTGCTCAGGCTGAGCTCTCTGCGCCTAGTACCTTATAATATTAGACATATATTTTGTATTAATTTATACCTTGGGGAATTATGGCACATTAGTTTCCAACTTGAAGAAATCACATGTCTCTTTAAATTGACATCAGGTGAAGCTCCTACAGACACATAACAAAAGCTTCCTTACATATGTGTATAAGAAAAGGTCCCTCTAGAGGACCAAACGGTGGTGAAAATGGCCACTTAGAAGCCTTCCACAACTGCAGTATTGCCAGCTCTTGGCATTCAGGTCTCACGATTTAAACTTAAAAAAAAGATTGTGAAAACAGGCTTCATTCTCGTTTGTCTTTTGTTCCTTTTTTTTTTCCTTTTTATTTCTTTCCAACCTTTCCTCTCTCATTGTGAAGGCTAAAGGAATTGAGAAGCTCAGTTCCTTTAAAAGTGAACTTAGTGATTTTTCACTCAACCACATTACTCCAGCACATGATATTTTAAGAAAACCGTCAAATATTGCAAGCATCACTAATAAAATCACAGCAGCTGGCAACATGGTTAAATTAATCATTCTCCTTATGATCTTTGAATAGACCAAACTTGCTGGAATGAGCAAATATTCTCTTCAAATAAAAGAGATGGAGCCAGAAGGAATGACTACAGCACATAAGCTATGACCTGTCTTGACTAAGCTCATTTTGATATTTGGCTTTGTTGGGATTTGTTTACTCTTCTGTGAGAATAGTCAGAGTATGTGTCATCTTTTGCAAACAATCTTGCATTCATATTACAAATCTGCACAGAGAGATAGCCAAGCACAACCCAGCTGCAAAACAAGTAAGTATTGCAATATTATGCTCAAGATGATAGTAAGTCTGAGAAGAACCCAGCCTCAGTGCCTGGATTATGTGTCTGTTTGTTCATTTTACGGAGCAAGCAAAAAAAGCATCATGTCTCCATCCATGAATAGTCACAAGTGTGTAGCCCAATGTTATCTCTCACTACCCTCCTCTTTTTGAAATTTCATGGCTAGAGTCCATCTGTGTGCTCTTGGGTACCATTGTGGAAGGCCATCTTCTAGTCCAAACTGTACCACAACAGTTAAAATGACCTCTTTTAACACAGCTCAGCCACAGCTCAAAGTGTTCCCCTCACGACCTAAGAAAGGTACACATACTCCAGAAAAAATAATACATACAGTTTGAGTTCCCATGCACTTTATGGCTGGGATCCAACACAGGGATTACAACACGGCTTCTGCAAAATCCAAACACTATGTCCAACACTGAATTTATCACAAATACATATTTGCTGTACTTAAATAGGGAGGTATGTAGGACTCTTACCATAAAAATTTTCCAAGTGCCTTGAATTTCTGTGTCTCTGCATGTATACAACCTCTTGAGTCCTCTCATATTCATTATTTTGATGGGAAGAGCTTTTATTACTAAAAACTGAGGATACTCAGCTCTATATATCGTCTTTCAAGAGGTTCTCCTAACTTGAAAGCTATATAAGAAAAGCATACCCAAAGCCCTCCTACCAAAGATTTTCCACCTTCCATAAAAGTATTAGAGATCTTCTAGAGAAGGAGGAAAACACCTGAGCCTGTGGTTAGAATACTCAGCTTGCAAAAGGCACTGAAAGTGCTGGCTCTTTTCTCAAGGCTTCTTGTGGATTTAACTGCCACGGGATAAAATACAGAAGCAGGCTGTGATGCAGGGACTGCACAGCACCATTCCTCCTCCAAAGTGAATTCTGTAATTCTGCCTAGAGAATCAGCAGTGCTTCCTTTCCAAGTGACTCATGGTCAACAGACACCAACTCACCGCTAGAGCCTACTACTACTATCTATATGACCTGTTACTTTGGGAAAGCAAGGTCTCCATTTATTTACCTTCACTGAGCTGAGATGTGCAGACGGACTGAGCATCCTGGAGGTTAACTACAGAACTAATAGCCTAATTGATCTTTCCTCCTTCTCTATTATTTAAAAGAAAAAGCATGATTTTGGTAGCACTTTTGAAAGAAAATTTACAGATGCTGACATGCCGGAGAAGCTTCCTTACTGTGAATTGCTTGCGTGAGATAAGACACTATTTCATAGTTCTTAGCAAAATTCAAAAAATTCAGGGAGAGGGAGGTATGTAAAACACCTTACTCATTAGTGCTTGTTATTAAATTAAGCGTTTCCACACACTCACAGCTCTGTTTGAGGCATAAAGTTCTGCCCAAGTATTGCATAGGCTCAGCACTATCACCAGATCTTCTTTGGAAAAGACTAAACGCATATGCTAGACTGCAAGAGTTAGGGTTTTGATGGCCACGTCCCTGGCCAGACGCTATAAAACAAGCTTCCAAAAGTGAAATGGTTGTCTCCATTTCTTGGAAGCCTGTTGAAACACTGTAAGAGCGATTTTCAAAAACCTATGCTCCGTGCTTAGATTTCAGATCCTTTCTCAATTTAAGTCTACAAACATGCTTACATATAAACCTGAAAATACAGGCTTTATGTTTGTGGATATTCTTGTCACATTTGCTTGACCATAATAAATTTACATTTATGGTATGCATCTTAATCTTTTCTTTGGTTAAAGGAAAAATTAATTTTGTATAAAACAGGTATGTAGTGAAAAACTCATAGTGATTTCTACCTGCATTTGCTAAACATAATGGGTGGGATCCTGATGCTGAATTAAAAAAAGTATCATGGAAGACTTTGGATCTAAATATTAGGAAAAACTCTCACTTCATAGGTCTAGTAGACATTTAATTTAATAATTTGGGGGAAACATAACTATTTCAAATGAAATTTTTGTTTGATTAATAAACATCTCCTGGCTATTTTGTGTCACCACCTCTAGAAAATTCATTCCAAACTAATGAAAACACATGTGAAGATTTGAAAGATCCACTTTCATAGACCACTGAATAGGGGAAAATTAAAGCACACTGGGTCCTGAAGGCGGTTTTTCCCACAGGAAAAGCAAAAACTATATAGAGGTGAAAACAAGTTATGACAGGTTGTGCATGGACATTGCTAATAGTCTGTGCCTTTGACTGTACATTTTCTGAAGTTAATTCAGCCTTCATTTTCCAGCATTCTGTGGTATATTCAAGTGGTATATTTTTCCTCTACATTGCTGAAACTCTCCCAGAATTATTTAATACATGACTTTAAAAAAAAAAAAGAACAAACATATTCTGGGCAGGTGCTAATAGCTGTCTGCATCAAAACCTTTTTCAAAAGCTGCCAGAGTGCCTCTGCAGGCACATCTGGCAAGGGTCAGCCCTTATAGCAAACAGGCTATTGCTGGTTTGAGAAATCAGGCACACTCAGGTTTAGCTATTTCCCTTACTCCCAAATAGGCACAGGCACCACCATGTTTACAAGCCTTTGTGACAGGTAGTCATGGGACCCTGTAGACCCCAGTGTGGTTACTGGTGGTGGGTGGTGCATGCAAATGTGTTGTTCGAGCTGCAGCTAAGTCACTCAAACGGGTTACTGAGTTTTCTGCTACTCTTTCCCAGCATGCTGCAGGAAACCAAACCTCCATGTGCAATCATTTCCTAACCTGCCAAAATGATATTTCTCGCTTAGCCTAACCACTTTTAAAAATGGTGGTGTTATTTACAGAACCAGGTTAGAGAGTAAATGTGCTGGCAGAGCAAGAGGGACAGTATAACCAGGTATGAGGATGGCAAAGCTCCAGAGATGTGGAGACTTCAGTGTCTGAAAGCAGCTGAGCTGTGGTTGGAACAGCATGTTGGACTGCAGCTGGAGAGGTCTGCAACTATGAAGATAAGTAGCAGCACATCCTTATGGAAATATTTAAAACCACGCAATTTCAAAATAATCCTAATGACCTGTGATTTCTCCTGGGGACTTCTGTACAATTTAACTGTGGTTATAGGGGACTGGCACTGACGGGATGGCTGGGGTGTGGTAATACCTGTTTGTTTGTGGTGAGTGGTAGTGGTGATTCAGCCTAATGTCTAGCATATGCCAAATAGCATAAATCCCACAAATTTGGAAGGAAAGCAACATTTGGATAATAGATTTAAAATAGACAGGGTATCCATTTTCTGGAGGGAGTGTGGTAAACAGAGAAGTAAATCTGAAGAACAGAGGATGAAAGAAGGCAATCTGGTGAAGCCATTTAATTCACAGTATAGTCCCAGCTGACAGGGATAAGTGAAAGATGGAAGAAAACACAGCAGACTGGGGAAGAAAAGAAAAGGAAGCAGGTGACAGAAAGCCTGTGAAAAGCCTGCTGACCAGAAAGGCTACTGTCTCCAATTCCCACCCACAACTGCTCGGCAGCCTCACAAACTGCTGCCTGAAATGACTGTCTGATCATATTGTCATTCCAGCCCTAACCCACCTCATTCAAAATGAACAAAATCAGCCTAAATTGGTCTTTGCTGACTGGTCTTGTGACTGAAACTATTTCAGAACTGTTCACAAAAGCAGTTCACCTTCTAATTTATCCTAGGGACACTAAGATAATGAGGGCAGTAAAGTTATTATTTGGTATAAATGTAACCAAACCATGATGGGTGTCTAATCACAACTGTCATCATTCAGCAAATATCCAGCTATGCCTGCTTAGTGAGGTGTGGCTGCACAATGCTGCTCAGAAGCACAGCCAGATGACTACACCAGATTAGCCAAGGACACAACTTTTCATGGCATTGCCCAAAGCAGAAGCATATGAGCTTGAAATATAAGTCTTTTCACTAATGTACTTCTTTAAAGGAGCTGATATGTAGAGAGAAAAGAGTGCTTCAGAAATCCTGACAGATTATCCAGAAGAAGGAGAAACAGGAAGGATCACATCTCATATGCCATACTTCCCACACACGTACTTGAGCATACACTACCACTTTCAGAAATGGGACCTCAGGCCAGATGGACTTTGCACACATGAACAGGCTTGCAGGCTTTGAAGTTCTTGAGGGTCTGTATGTACTCATACAGAGATGATCAGCCATGGTAATGTGGGCAACATCAACAAGCTCCTTGTAAGTCTGTGACTGTAAGTGTGTCCACAATGAGCTTCCACACTATTTTCCCAAATAAGCTAAATAAAGACTTTGCTTTTATAATTGCTTTTGAGAATACTTTAATAATGGAGACTAACAGTGGACTGGGCAGGTGGAAATGATCCAAAACCTAGACAGCTAGATGAAGTACCAGAAACGAGCAAAACTGTCTACATATTCCAGAAAGATGGTTGTTAGACAAGAAGAGGCAATGTGAAGTCACCCAAACTGCATGTGATATATGATACAATCCATTAAGCTAAATTGCTAACACCTTTTTATAGGTTGAGGGTGACGTTTTTTCCAAGCACTAGCATTGCGTCTACCTGCCGCACCTCTGAACTTTGTGGCTATGGCTGTTCCTCTTAGAAATGGGCCATGAAGTCAGCTATCAGCATAAGTAGCTGGTATGGGTGTAGCACAGCAATGTGTTAGCTACCTTCTTTTTGCAACAATTATTTAATGGATTTAAGGGGGAATTTCTGCCTTTGCGGATCACAAAACAGTAGATTTTGAACCACAATCTTCTACCGACCTCTCATATATCTTCAACATTTTGAATCACATCTGCCTAATTTCTTATATCTAAATAAATTTCAGCTCTCTGGAGGAAAAATAATTTATATAAACAACCAAAGAGTTTCTGACCAAATGCATTCTTTTTTGCTGACATTATGAAGGACTGAAACTGCAAGTAGCAAGAACTATTACAAACAGAAGAATACAATGAAGTCAAAAGAGATCACTGCTGAGAGGTGCTATGACTGCCTATAAATACATCAGAAGGTAAAGCTGCAGGAAGGGGTGACAAGTACCAAGGCGTCTTCAAGTGCTGACAGGCAGCAGCTAGTTGCATGGGCTGGGCTGGGCAGTGACGTGACCTTGGCTGTGGCAAATCAGACCCATCCTTCAGCCTAGCGTGTTAGCATTACTATACTCCAGCAAACAGTCTGTACTGCATACCAAACTGAGGTGACCAAGGTAGAAGTGTGCTTTCTGCAGTGTCCGATGCAGTGGACAAGACTCATCAGGGCAGGGTGAGGTGAATATCCAGCTACACTTGCCTGAATCATAGCAGCAAAATCCAGGTATTCATCATTCTTATCAAAGCCTTTTGTTATGAGTATGTGGGGGCAAAAAAAAAGGGCCACCTGTTCCTCTTAGTTTTCACCTCCTTTAGGTTTTACACAGAAAGGTCATATACTCTCTCTGTTTTAATTTTAGTGCAGTTAGCAGGAGTCTCCTCTCCCCACTAACCAACATCAGCAGCACCGGTCTCCTCTGTAACAGGTATTATTGGAAAAAATGCAGGAAGATGCAGCCTGTTCAATAATGTAAAACTAGGTACTTAGGTTCATTGAGTCTAACTATATAGACATTGAAGGGATAATAAATCTTTAGCTAATAAATGTTAATAACCTCTAAATGTGACTTAATATCTTCAATTTAATTACTTTGGGACGTATCCAGTGACAGAGTTAGAGTTTTGGATGACTGATCTCCAGCATGGAATCTGATTTAGGTGACAGTGTTCCCAGAGGGAGGGTTAGCACTTCAGAATGGGACCCAAAGAAGCCAGCTCAGCAGGAAGCAGCTTGGAGCTGCTGTACTCCAAGAGGAAATAAGGGATGCGTTTCTGTCTTCATGAGATGCACAGCCTGCCGTCCCTTTCTAAACTTCATATTTTTAATTTGAAGGAACAGCATGGAATTACTCTTTGCTTGTCAGACTTGTAAAGGAAGCAGAAAAAACCATCTTGAAATCTAGGGATTGCCACCTTCATGCAAAAGGTGAGGGTTGATTTCTTTAGAGTAACAGGTTAGAACACACACACGAGAATGCCTCAATCCTCAAGACAGTTGAGGAGGATGGAAAAGTTTTCACTAAAAAAAGGAATTTTGGGTTTTGTTTTGGGGGAGTTTTGGGTTGTTTGGGTTTTTTTGGTTTCGTTTGTTTTTCTATAATAGTGTATGTTTGTTAGTATAATAGTATGCATCAGACTGTTAATTAGTTCTGGTGGAGACAAACTAGTGAGAAAGTGCAATTCAAGCAGTCAGAGGTGAATGATATAGCTCTGTAATATATTACATGGCTCTCATCACTTTATGTGATATATGTGTGAATAATTAAAAGCTTGAGGCTGCTGTGTTTAGGGGGGATTTGATTCCTGATACATAATATCTAAAAGCAGATACTTATGAGTCACACCAAAAATTACTGGTGCACAACCTATGTAAAGGAAAATAATGAAGAACACAAGCTGCAGCTCCCAAGCAGGCTCAAGTTAGCTTCTTTATTTCCACTCTCCACAAGTGTAGTTGACAATACAGTTAACTCAGTCAAGAATCTTCCTTTTTTTTCCTCCTTTTTTTTCTGACAGGGGCTTTCACTCTCACCACTGAAGGAAACTAAACTCGGAGAACTTTACAGGCATTTCTATTGACTCTGTGAATAATCTTGACTCTGCGGATTATCCTCAAGCAGCTGTGGAGAACACAAAAGCTTCCCCCAGAACACAGGAAAAAGAATACTGATGCAGCCTGGGGCAGAATTTTTTTCCCTCTCAGTTCTCAAGTGATTTTTAAGAGCCAGCCAGTCTGGAAAACCATGAATTTGTTTGTAGGAGAGGTAAACACTGCCAAAATCAACAAGTTCCTTCCTTAGGGGCCTGTAGAGCAAATTGGTCTGCAGATTAAGACAGTTCAGTCAAGTCATGTTGGGGCTGACATGAACCCTCCAGGCTCCTTAGCTTTTACCCCAGAAAATTATAAAGAGAAGTGATACACTTCTTATGGAGGAATTATATAATGTAGGGTCAGAAAAATTAAATAAATTAAAAGTGATCTCCTCTGTGAATATCCTAGCACAAGATTTCTTAACTGAGATGGCTGATAGGTTTACTAGTAGTTGCCTTTGTACTGGGTCAAATAGGCTCTGTCTTAACTCGCCAGACTGGTATCAGTGAAGGATTTAATGGTGATTAGAACTGTGTAAAATGATCTCATATGTTGTCACCTGCCAAAGAAATTTCAGTGGGTGAAGCCTAACCCTATTCACAAGTCATTTTTCCAACCTAAGCCAGGAAATGTGTTAAACAAGCAGAGCCACGGTGTCTCACAGAGGTGTTTACAAAGGCATCTGCATGAATGTGCAAGATGTGTGCTAGACACAAAGTAAGATGGGAAAAAATACAGCATTTTGCAGTCTGCTTTGCACTTTCCCAGCACTTTTTGTTTCAAAGGCATTAGGACAAACTGGTTTTTAATCCTGGTAAGAAATAAAAATGTGCATCACTGTAAGTTCACTGATCAAGAAACGGAGGGAAATAGAAACTCAATTTCCCTCAACAGAAGGAAATAGAAATTGCCAATTCTGTTGCCATAAACCACAAGAAAATTTTATCAGAAACAGTATAATGGGTAGGTAAGTTTAAGTTTTCAAATTGCTATACTACACAGAGGTGCCTAGAACTTTAGCAAGCAGCTCTGAATACTTTGGCTGGCTGTAGTTAACATGGCCAGGTCATGCACAGTTCAGTCGGACTTTATTGGCATGACAACATCTTCACACACAGCTACAGAAAATCAGCAATACAGCTGGGAGGGAACCCAGGCCTCCTGACTAGCAATTCTATGTATTAATGACAGTACTCTGCCTCCTAGTCCCTTACATCCTCACAGCATTTTTCAACCATTAACTAATGCATCAGTGGGGTTTGTTTGAGATAGAGATGCAACAAGCAAGCTCAAAATGGAAAGCATGTAGGGCCACCATTTCATTGGGAAAAGCTTAACTCGCTCTAATTAAATCCCACAGAGCCTCTGTATTCAGAAACCACCACATTTTAAAAGCAACAAGGGTTAACATCTCATTAACGGGGAACTATAGGTTGCTATAAGTCTTCTATAAAGGATTTTTGATACTTTTGCTGGAAATTAGTTTAGGGGAATATTATATTCAAAATTCTTTGTCAGAAAGGCTAAGGAACTACTTGTCACTGCAATAACACTCTCATTTTCACCTAAACTAACATAGCTCTTCAGACTTTTCCATCTTATAAACATCCATGCATGGGACCCTACATGCTGTGTGACATAACCAGAGGGAGCAAAAAAGTACATCAGGTCTTTTGACAGATATGCTCTATCTTAGGGCAGAGTTGTTGCACCAGGAGGGAAACATTGAGCCTGCTCACAGTGGATGCAGTGATACACTACACAAAAGCCCCTCACTGTTCAGTGTCCTGTGCACCCAGTTCTCTGTCCTGCTTCGAGACTGCAGGCACAGATGCTGAGCACCAGTGCGTATAAATGACACAGAAATTCTTTCGTTGCATGAGACAGAGATACCACAGTGCCAGCATGACCTGAGCCTTCGTCTCAAGGGGTGCCAAGTGTGGATCTGGCATGTAGCAATGATCTCTTCTTTGTTTTGGTCCTACTGTCATAGGACCTCTCCTATGTGTTCAATTTATCATTGCCACAGAAAGTTTTTATGCACTCCGTATATGTGGAGGTAGTAAAACTTTGCCTAATCTTGGAAAGATTATTAATTTAGATTAATGAAGTGCTATTTAGGTAGTGAGTGACTGAATAAGAAATGCTAATCAGTTAAAGGAAGACCCAAGGAAATATACACCTCATATGTGACTCATAGCCAAGAAAGAGGAAGAATTTATGCCAGCTAGAAGAAAATAGCAAACAGTGTATGAGTTGTAAGCAATTAAAAAATATACTCCACAAATTTACCCATTGAAGCATAAATTTACAACGTCTTTCATCGTTAGATGACAGAAGAGCTCATTTCTAACATAGCCACAGGTTAGTATCTTCAGTTAGCTTCTCATACAACTGAAAAGCAGCAACAGGCCTCATTATTGCCATAGGGTGGTAACAGAATTCAGTGAATTCCAGAAAAAAAAATACTTAAAATGTCAAAACATAAGCTTAACTAAATAAAAAGCTGAAGTGTAAGCCCAACCCTGAGAATGGAAAAGTACTGGATAAAACATTGGAAAATATACTGCAGGGAACAATCCCACTTTGGCAGTGGGATAGACTAAATGACCTAATGCAACTTTTCCATCCCTAATTTATACAATTCTATGATTCAACAAAAACAAACTGTGAAATTAAAAACTGAAGCAAGTTTATAACCTGGCTACCATATTTTATGAATGCATAGGTACACATTTCTGTAGGTATTTAAAATAGGGACTCTCTTGGCACCAGTACTACAGGAGATATATGCATAATGTCAAATTTTGTCTTAAAACATTCATCTGGCTGCCAGGCTGACAAGATGCCAGCAGCCTAAAAGATAGATCTAAGAATAACTCTGAAGACATAAAAAGAATTAATCACTAAAACTGAAAAAGTCAGTGTTGACCGCTATGGGCTAAAACTCTGGTTTCACTGTGAAAATGAAGGCAAAGACCAAAAAAAAACACTCCAGGAGCAGCAAGAAAGCTGGGCCCTCAATGTGAGTGGTTCTGTTGCAGTAATGGATGCTCTTAGGCACTTACTGTTCTTTAAAATGTGCTTCTTCTCTGCAGGGAGCAGTAGCAGTGTTAAATGGTTTAGGAAAGTCACTGTAGTCCATTGTTTATAAACACACAGCTCAGACACTTACAAATAAAGTTCAAAACCTGGACTGAAAGTTACTGAGTAGGCTGATCAGAAGATATAACATTTAATTCCTCTCCTTACTGGATAGATGCACATCATCAAAAATTAATAAAATATGGAATACATCCAAGGCCCTTCTTCTCTCTCTCTTTTTTTTTTTTTTTTTAAATAATCTTCTTTTAAAGGAAATCACTACTCCCAAAACACTGCAAAGTGAGATTTAGATGTTTAGGTTCTCTTAGGTTAGTATAAAAGTATTCCAAATGAGAATATACGCTAACAAAGATTGTCCTGTTTTCTGAGAATGGCAGTACAGACTTTTAGATATGCTTCCCCGTGCAGATAATCCTGTGAGTGACCACAGAGGTTCCTGCAGTTGTAAATAATTTGGGACCACCTGGATATGTGTAATACATACAGCCTGGGGAAATAAGTCATTCAAAAAGAAAAGTGAAGTCTTCGTATTTGAGTTCCTTGGTACAGATCTGTAGCTCTAAGGCTAATCAATTAGCTCCCCAGAAGAATGGATGGTTCTGCTCTGGAGTACCAGCTTCAGTGCCTTTCCAAACAGTGGAAGAGGCCTGTCATCCTGGTTTAAATAAGGAACAAGCTTCACAACTGAGGAGGACAAAAATATGGTTTAAACAAATAGTTTATTAAAGAAAAGATTCATCCTTGTTTTTAAGGAGTATGTGCTCCATCTGAGAAAAATAACTACTGTGAATTGCCTTTTCCACAGCAGTGAGCTTCCAGTTATTAAAGATATTTTTTTCCTCGATGAAAAAAAAAAAAAAATAAAAATGAAAACAAAACCACCCACCACTAGAAGTGTTAGGAAAAGCAAATGCTGGAGAGACCATATTCAAGGAAATGATTACCACTGGAGCTGGTGAAAACAAATTTACCTGGGAAAGTAGCTCTCTTGGTGGAATAGAAACACTAAGTCCATAAAACTGCAGGCTACTTCAGCTGCTTTTAAACCCTATAAAAACTGTCTTATTCTCTACCCTCCCACTTCTCACATCTGCTTTAGACTTTATTCTACAGCAGATGCTACATAGCAGTCAAACCCTTATGGAATCTCACATCTCATGACTTAAGAACATTTTCAAAAGCCTCTGAGGGATTTAGGAGCCAATATTACTGATTTTCAGTGAGTTTTGGGCTCCTGGGACAAGACTCATGAGTTGGTTTAGAGAATTTCTATTCTGAGAGTCAGAGTTCCCACTGCTCTGTCCCAGCTGGTGATGGCCCTGGAGGCCACAGTTCTCAGTAGCACAGGAAGCATTGCTGGCTGCACAAAACCAGCAGAAACCTCAAGAAGGATTTTGATGCTACAGATGGAAATGCCATAACTTGACCTCTCAGTTACAGCTAGCTTGGTTTGTCTAGCTTAGTTTGCAGCCTGATGCATTTGTTTGGCTACTGTAATAACATTCTAATTTAGTTGCAAATATGTCAATACTGTAAGTTATACCTAACTTTACAATTTCAGACTTAGTGACCATAAATCTAAAACATCTGCTTGACTTGTACAATTCCTTTATACAATTCATGGAACAATGTCTAAAACAGACACCACCCCAGTTAATCAGCAGCCATGTACAAGAAAATGGTCTACAAGGGTGACCCAGAGAGCACTTTGTGGGCTTAGCTCTAACTCACAAGGTGAGAGCAAAGCTCCTGGATCCACTTGTGTTTCACAGCCATGAACTTTGAAGAGCTAGGGAGCTAAGCCATTCACAGAAAAATGGAGAAGGAAAAGGTAGAAGCAAAAATCTGTCCTTATAGTGCTATGATTTGTTTCAAAGATCCACGTTCATATCCCTCTGTGGGTAAGTGAATTTGAGCTTGAGCCTCCCTATGCATATGCTTTGGGGTATCTGGGGACAATGTTTCTCAGTTCCTCAGATCTTTCGCTTTCTGTTAATTAAGTAGCCTGCACTTTAGGGTAGAGGGAGGAAAGCAAGAAATTAAGTGAAGGAAAAAGCTGAGGGTAAAACTACCCCCTAACTTGCCAAACAGAAAATTTTCCTGAGAAGTAGGACACCTGGAGCTGAAACAAAGTTGTACACATCTTACTCTCCAGGGCTACATTCTCTAACCAGGCCATTCTTCTGCAGCTGAGAGATACTAGAAAGCATGCAGGAAATTTGAGACTGGACTGAGTGCGTCTACCCAGCAGAAAAAATGAAAGATATATTTAAGGATGAGTTGCATGGATCAAAGTACTACTACTGCAAGGATTTTAAATAGGTCTATTCCAGAAGCAAAGCCAGAGAGGATTTTCATAGTGACACATAGACAGCTAAGATGGTACTTAGTCCTTGGATTTAGAACAGGCTGGTGACTTGGATCTATACCTTAATCACAGGGGTTTAGATGAAGTCCCTTTGCAAAATGAGCCTCCAAGTACCCAAGCTCTTTTTGAAGTGGGACATGGGTGCTTCTGAACTTGCTGTCACTTGCAGTAGTGTTGTGCAGAGATGTCCCAACTGAGTGCTAGACCTGTATGTGCTATAGCTGCACTATGTAGGTCCAAGGATCTTCAGTTCTGAGGTGATCGAACTTGGTGGATGGCCTAACTTGGACCAACATGACTCAAATTCTGGTTTCTGTTTCAGATAATTAATTACTACTTTTTTATGCCTGGATCTAAAATCTAGCCCTCAGGTGCCTCATAATTATGCTTCCCCATCGAAAATATTCACTACAGTCCTTCAGTCTATCATACCCATCTTCCTTATAAGCTGTTTATGGTCATTTGATGCAGTAAGCAAAGCTAGTCTGAGTAACTAGTAGGAAATTTAGAGAAAAATGCAATTCCCTTGCAAATAAAATATTTGGTGAAAATAGGGAAAATTCTCAATGCTGTAATATCTTATTTCAAACAAAATATATTTATTAATCATTTTAATAGCTAAAAACATAATAATAAAAACCACCAACACTGAACTGATCTTTTTCCCTCAGAAAACTGTAAAACTTTGAGTGTTTTACACCACTTAGAATAACGCCAAATTTTTGAAAACTTGAAATATTTTATAGAATAAGAAGTCAGCTACTTAAAGTAACATGCAATTTAGGCCCCTAGTTGCAGTGAACTATCTGGGTTTATGGGATCTGTCTAGATAGTCTGGATTCCTTGATCTGCAAATGTTTTACCCATGCTCAACTTTCCTACTGTGTGTGGTCCCACTGAAATCAATAGGACTCTTCACAGTGATTAAATTAAACATGAGTGTGAGATTTTGAGTGTGTGTCTTATGACCTGAGACTGCATATACCTAAGGAAAAGCACATGTTACCTGGGGAGAGGGAAGGTCCTCTGAATTACCTTACATTACCTACCACTCTATGTAAACTATGAAATTAATATAATAGTGTCGCATTTTCAACCTCAAACTCTAGATCTGGAGGCTTCCTTATATGATGCCAAGAATCATAAGTCAAGAGCCTTAGAATCGACAATAAGTGTTTAAAACTATTCCCTTATTTTCTTAAGTTGACCGGACAGGATATTTTACATGGCCCTTAATTTATTATCTTTCATAATAAGGAATGTTACTGCAGAAATACAACATTATGGAGTATTGCTAAACTTATTATTAAATCTAATCATGGTAAATCAGTTTCCTGTCCAAAATTGTACAGTCCTACCTTTCCCCAAGATTTTTTGATGATTAGTGGTTTCATTCTTCATATATTTCAAGCTCTACTAAATATGTTATGAAAAGATCTTTACAAAGTGAGTGCTCTGGTGGGTCAACACTGCTTTTCCAGGGTGGAGGTTAACTAGTGCTGAAGCAGAGGGACCATACTGCTGAGAAAAACCAATGGTCCTGGCTTTTATGTTCATCTTAAATGAGACAAAAAGGTCTATTTTTCTAAGAATTATTAGTATCAAGAATACTGTTCCTTTTTATTAGTGTTTGGGTTTTAAATAGCATCAGTTTCAAAAACAGTCATCCTTTTTATTTTACCATTGGAAAAGAAAAATCACACAGAATCACACCAAATCAAGTTTAGTACAGAGTAATGACTGGTCTTAAACCTCGCATTATACAGAGGAAAATTCTGTAGTCAAATAACAGCTGCCAGATGTGATTTTGAGCCAGAACAACAGCTTTTCTCGCAATGTGCTGGGAGGTATCTCCAGAGTGTGTGGGATGGTGTACAGCGCTCATTGGGAACAGGCTGTGTCACTTCTGCAAGAATCTAAGCCCTGAGAGGGAAAGTGGAAGCAAGAAAGACAAGGACAAAAATAAGTACCTGTGCCCTGGCTTGCCTCAGTGTAATCCAGAGAACGTAAATCATCTGTATTGCTGCCATTTTTTAGGATTTTTGCCTGCCTTCCACTACCAGGCTGTAGCAGCAGCTTATACAAGTGTGTCTTAGGTCTGAAAGAAGAGAGGAGTGAGAGCAGGGGCAGCCATATGGGCCAGCCACTAACAAAAATGCTTCCAAAAGTCTCCATGAAATATTATCTCTCTCAGGCAGCTGTTCAATACCTCATGATGTGTGTTAGGCACTGCTTTCCTGCCAGTATACTAGACTGCACAGCACGTTCACCTCATATTACTTTATTAGATTGTGAATTAGAAAGCATTATTCTCATTGCTCAGCAGACAGCTTCCTTTACCAGTGACTCACTGCTGCTTTCCTAACCCCCATGTGCCCTCAGCACCACCCAGGCCATAATTTGTCTCAATATATACTAAGTCATGTCAAGTGCCTGGGAATGTGGTGATCCATCACATCCAAATAAAACAAAGTTTTGTCTTATGCATATATATGTGCTAAACAGAGAGTAGATCACTTTGATGAGATGACAAAGCTAAATTTGTCACCATTTTAGCTGGAAATTTCTTTTGTCTGCCTGCATGGAAAGTTTCTGTTTGGTGACATTAGGACTTCCAGGGATTTAAAGCCAAATGGAAAAAGTAGATCCTGGATGACCCTGCTCATTGAGAGCAAGCCCCTTGTACCATACCATAGTCCCAGTCTGATCATGAGCCATTACACAAGCATACAACATACAGAAGAGTTCAAGTCCAGTAGAATCCAAATGACATTAACAATTATTAATCTGTTGGGTTTTTTAAAAAATAGTGAAAGAAAAACAAATCTTCCATGTGAGTAAGATGAACAGACAAATAAGGCCCGTGAGGAATAATTCAAAGGAAGTTTGCAATAATTTTATGCTGTTTGGATTAGTTAGTCCAAATAAAAATTTCTTTATTCACAATCTTAAATCCAGGCTATCAGTGAAGGCCTGTTTTGCAAGGCTTAATCTCACATATAACTGGAGTTTGGATAGTGGATTGAACAGATCTCACAGAAAATTTTATTGCTCACCCTTTAGTATGCCAAGCACTATTACAGGCCAAATCTGCAAACTCTCCTTTGAGTAGCCTCTTCTTTTACTGACTATAATGCAGATTGTTTTCACTTGAAGAACTGAAAATAGAAGGCAATAATTCTTTAGTTAGTCAAGCAGAAATTCTCTGAATTATTAACCAGTTATTTAGCCAAAGTCCAAGACCACCTCTGAGTTCAGCAGAAGCTCACACATAACATGGAGGAAAGGCAAAGTTTTTGAGATCTATGACCTCCAGTTTTTAGCTGCATGGTGCAATAGTTACACTTCTTGGTAAGAGGGAAAATGAGTGTCCCAGAAAACACAGACAGCAGCAGCTTCTCTTGCTTGTGCTGCAGCTGCTCACCACATCAGGGGGTCAGAAAAGAGTACTTATTTCTGCCACAGCTACGACGAATGTGGGGAAACACATACCAGTCTTACCACACGAGTCAAAGCATTAACCAAAAAGATGACTATAATGAATGTCAGGAAGATTAAATTAGGGTCAAGATAGCTAGCTGCTCTGCTTGCTCACGGTTTACTCAGAAATAATTTCCTCTTTATGTGAGTTATTTGCTCAAATGAGGTTTGTAAGAGGCTGTCCTGGGTTCAGCAGTAGCAGTCATTTTTTTCTCCTTAGTAGCTGGTACAGTGCTGTGCTTTTGACTTTCAGCCTGGGAACAGCACTGATAACACCAATGTTTATAGTTGCTGCTCAGTAATGTTTATTCTGACCAAGGACTTTCTGTGTCTCATGCTCTGCCAGGGAGGAGGGGAAGCTGGGAGGAAGCAGAGACAGGACACCTGACCCAAACTGACCAAAGAGGTATGCCATAGCACAACACATCATGCCCACTGTATAAACAGGGAGCAGTTACCTGGAAGGATTAGATCACTGCTCGGTTGGGCTGGGTATCGGTCAGTCGGTGGTGAGAGGTTGTATTCTCTTCCCTTGTTATTTCCCTTATCATTATTATTATTGGTGGTAGCAGTAGTGATTTGTGCTATACCTTAGTTACTGGACTGTTCTTATCTCAACCCGTGGGAGTTACATTCTTTCGATTGTCCTCCCCATCCCTCCGGCAGCAAGGGTGAGGAGGGGAGGGGAGTGAGACTGCGTGGCTTACTGAGCTTAAACCATGACGGAGCCCTTATCTGACTCAGTCTCTAGGCAATGATGTCTGCTTTGCTGGGTCAAATCATGCAGCCACTGAAATCAATAGTAACATTCCTTGTGATTTCAAATGGGGGCAAAGCCTGAGTTACCATCTCCTATAGTACATATTTTGCTCTACGGTTACTATATACTAGGTACAGACTTCATTGACTTCATGCTGTTCTCTTCCACTGTCTATGCCACCATAGAGTCATAGAATCATAGAATGGTTCAGGTTTTTCAATAGTCATGCACAGTGGAAAGCTATGTAAAAAGTGCAACCTCAATAAGAATTCTCCTCCTCTGGAAGGGAGCTGTGCATTTCTGCCAGGGCACAGATAGCAGTACCAGCCAGTTCACCTGGTCCAATCAACCTGCTGTCCTAGTTTTATGCAGTTCAGTGCATATCTAAATGATCCTTGGTAACTGTTTCTTTACCCAGAGACAAAAATGACCACCTGTTAGAACCTCAGTCCCTGAAGTGTTAATATAGAACAGATACCAGAGAAATCTGGCATTTCTGTTTGGATTTGTTGGGGTTGTTGGTGTTTTTTTCCCCTCAATGACAAGCCATCACTGCAGGAAAACCTCAGTTCCTTTTAGCCTCAGAATTTAATTCTTTATTCACCCTATGTTCCTCAATAAATATGTTCATTTGGAGTGCTAGTTTTATCCAGCTAATACCCAACTGCTGCTGAGTTAATCAAACAGAAGCAGCAAGGAAGCAAGCACATAGAACAGACCTGCTATTTACACACTTTGCAGCCAGTGATGGGTGGGCACCCAGCTTTGCTTCAGATAAACAGCTTGAAAATTAGATCCTTATCCAGACTACGTTTCTGTTTCTCTGTCTGAAATAAATAAATAAATAAATAAACAGACTGAAAAAATTGAGAAATGAGACTTTTACACGGTATTTTAGAAATATGTATTTTTTTAAATAAAAACCAAAACAAAACTTGCAGTTATAAAAGTTATTTATCTTGAACAAAGTGATGCAGAGGTGCAAGAGACACATTTTTTGTAAGTTTTCTACTTTGCTTCTCCCCACCTTCCCTTCATTTCCACCCAACTGCCAAATGATTTTGTTAGTGATAGAACAAAGGGAAAGGAAATTGGAATTTCTTAGGGAAATGATTACTCACTGACCCAAAACGTGTCACAGAAGGACCTCTCTCTGGATGAAATTCAGCCTGACTATGAGCACACTTGTGGAAAGCTTGAGGCTTCCTGGGGCTCTGCTGGGACTCACAGGTTACATACACTGTTTGAGCAGCCCTATTAAAACTCGTGACAGTACTTTCGTGTTCCCTGGCCATCTGAATCTCCATCCCACTCCATTTCTAGAACTCTTCAGAGAAGAAATGAAAAAGGCAATATTTCACTCAACAATTGCTACAATCAGATGCAGCTGAAAGAGGCAACTTCAAACAATGTTACAGTCACTGTTGCTGAAGGTGCCTCTTTCACAAGCATCTTTTTTTTGTAATTATCTTCAAACTAGGCCTGGAAATTTTGGATTTACAAATACTGAAACTTCCGCTGAGTCATAAATTCTGATTTTTAGTCATCTCTAGGTAGAACAATTCATAGTCAAATGCAAAATCTGTCTGACCTAATTAGGTGATTTTGACTTCCTCTTTCACCCTTTTCTATTCAGTACTCTGCAAGATGGAAGAGAAAACTTGAGGTGTTGGAGACCAGCAAACTGAATAGCTGGTAAAGAAATCAAGCAGGCCACTTAAAGCCACTGATTTTCCTTCCATCAGACAAACCCCTATGAAATAGAGAAATGGAGACCTGTTAAATGAATACCTGAGGAAGCAGGTCTCTAGTGCATCCAGCACAAAGAATAAAAGAACGCCATTAAATTAATCTGGTTTTATCAAATCAAGCAAAAATATATTTCCTGTAATATGATAGCCTTCTTAAATGAGTATCATTCACTCAGAAGAACTGCTAAAGTATTTTGGTGCAATGTGGATGCATATTTAACAGATTTATACATTCCATGTAATAACTCTTTAGAGATTTACCATGCTTATGGCTTCAAAATCAGGCCTTAGGACTACTGACTACTAATAGGGATATTATTGATGTCTTTTCCTGTGTATAAGAAAAATTGTGCAGTACACTGATATTGACTTTCACAGCTGTGACTACTCTGTGTATGCAATTTTGTTCTGATTTTGATAGGACTTCAGACCTCACTGTATGTCTTATGCAAAGCCAGTAGAGTTATCTCCAAAGGGACTTTGGGTAGTCAAAAGGTTATTTGAAAAAAGGAACCAAAAAATCTATTTAAAACCCCATAATTTTTCATCTTTTTTTTCCTGAATGAAATCGTTTGGGGTAAAAGCACGATTCTAATGTGAATGTGACCTCTCTAACAGTATTGAGTTTATTAATTTTATAAAATTTGGAAATTACAAGTTAATTAATTACAAGTTAAGCTCCTCTGCAATGTCTAAAATACATCGTATAAGTCAGGAATCAATATATCAGCAAACATTCCACCCTCTACGAATTATGTGCCTATCTTTTCTGAAGAAAGTTCTTGAAAACAGAGATTCTCTGAACAGGAGCACTAAGATGTGCTGGAAGACAGCATTCAGATCCTTTTCTGGAAACCCCCACTGCAGTCATTTATAAAGCAAATCACTCTAATGAAATAATGTCAAGACAAGCTGACCTGTACTGTCAAGAAGGAATGAAAAAGATAAGCAGCCTCTTAATTAAGGAGGCTCCAAATCATATACAAATTCATAAATCAATGGCAATCACTCAGAAGTTGATAGGGAACCAGGCACTTATCAGTGAATTAATGTAACTCACTTCATTCAGCTGCCACTCTTAAACAATTTCTGTCACACGATTTGTACCAACTTTCAGGTATAAAGTGTATTGCATGATGCAGTTTGGAAATCCCAGGGGTGTGGATAACTGTAGCATCATTAGAGATTGCAGATGCCTTTCATACATTAATCATTCTTTCTCCTAACCTTAGCACAATTAAAGGACGCAATACTTTTTAAAAAGTACATCTCTCCAACACAAAACTTCACACTTAAGAAAACCCAAAAAACCTACAAAAAAAAAAAAAAATTTAAAACATAATTAAAATTTGAAATATTTTCACAAGAAGGAATTTCCTGGAAAAATAAATAAGCAAAAAATGTGTCTCTGCTTCCCAGTTAATAAAAATTTCCACAGAAAATTAAAATGCCAAAAGCCTGTTCTTATGGGAAGTCCAAGAATTCTTTTTTTTTTCTTTCCCCTGTGAAAAAATACTGGTTTTGAAAAAAAGAACAATTCTCTTCCATATAGTCACTTCCACAGAAAATCCCTGCTCTGCCTGTTAAGCACAAGAAGCTATCTAGATTCTCTAAAAAGGTGGCATAAATCACATGAAAAGGTGCCATGAATTATTTTGTCCATTTCATTGTAGCACAAAATGTCTTACTATCTCTCTACAGTGGCAGGCAGTACCTTCTCATCTTACTGGTGAAATCAGTGGAAAAGACAACTCCCAATCGAACATGTTCAGAAAGTTCTGATACCATGAGGTGATGTTCCCTAGATGTGCTGACATAAAAATATAGTAGTAGCGTGAAACTTCTTGTTTCAGCAATGTCAGAAATTTTTCCCTCACAAATGCTGAAGTTTCAGGAAAATATATATGATTTTGTAGTGTGTTTGCATTTCACTTGAAAAATAAAATGGGTATGATGAGTGCCTCCAGAGAAGTTCTGCTAAAGAGTGAAAATGGTTGGCTGAAGCTCAATTCTAAGACCATTGCTTGTCCCCTTGGGACATACATCCACCACTGCAGAAGCAGACACTCTCCAGATCTGACCTGAGAAAGCAGTAAAAGCTCATCACAGTGAGAATAATCTGACTTTGCTCCCACAGAGAGAAAACACAGATTCACTAAGCTATACATCACCTGCAAGGGCTTTACAGGTCAAACTTCATATATATTAAATGAGAGAAGAGTTTATTTTCTTTTTGCCTCCAAGAAGTTCCTTATTAAAACTGGGTCTGTGAAATTTGTTGCACACATACCCATTGACAAAGTCTGCACAAAACTACTTGTGTGTTGTGAGGCTGTTACATACGCTGTGAGATGAAGGTACAAAGAAAACATCACCCATGCAATAGACTTCTTCACCCAGCTGATGGCCTTTCATTATTTCCCCATCTGGAGACAGAATGAATACAGCAAGGATCTCAGGAAACAATTCTATGAGATAAGATATAAAGGAGCTTTTGCCAACTTAAGCCATTACAAGGTGCAGTGAGATCTTCCAGCTTGAATTTGTGTTTTCTGCCTCTTGTACAAACACTCATAGCCAATGTGTGAATTTGTCATCAGGCTCTAACAAATTGATATTTGTTTTGCAGATTGCCTATGTCATCCCCAGCAGGAACGAGCAGAGTGCAGAGCAAGAGGCATTGCAGCTGGTTCAGCGGCCTCCCCTGACAGACATGAGACAACTGCTGGGATTTAGCACTCCCCTTCTCCCCACACAGGCTGATCCTGCATTACAAACTTGCCACCAGCTCTCTTTACGTTGTTTTGCATGTATGTGCATTGTAACCCCAGCTTTGGAATACATTTACATTCCCTGGTTATTGCCACAATTGCTCAGCCGAGCAGAAAGCTGGGCAGTGTACACATAAATAACCTGAGATCACCAAAACCCTCTCAGGTAAAATCAGCCCATGTGTGACAGAACTGTGCTACTCACCCGACACACATATAATCAATGTCAATTATTCATTCCTTTATAAGGGAGTATTAACAGATTGTGCCACACAGGTCACAGGGACATTGTCATTCTTTCAATTCCTCAGACTACAATGGGAGTAATCTCCAATGAGCAGGAAATTATGTAGATGAGTAATCTAAACCAGGAGATTTCTGTGTTGTTTCCTGAAGATTACTGGAAGACCTTTCTCTAGCTCTAAAAGCATAAGTTAATTTTTGCTCTTTCTCTAGAAATGCATACATTTGTTCCTAATATGTTTCAGGAACTTCACCACAAAAATGAACTCTGTCCTCATCTGCGTACTATTCATCTGGCAGTACTCAGCAGTCCTGTCCTGTCTTGTTCTGTCCTCTCCTCTCTTCTTTCCTCTCCTCTTCTCTTCTCCTCTTCCTCTCCTCTCCTCTCCTTTTCTCTCCTCCCGTTTCCTTCTCCAGCTCAGTATACATATTTACCTAACAAGCCTCCCCATTTTTAACACTGAAGGAAAACTTTATCATGGAGGAGTAAAGAGGTAAAAAAGCTCATAAATAGGCTACTTCTCTCTTCTTTTTTGAGTTATCAGCTCCTATCTCATATAGGTGAGCTACAATGATGTCCCGGTACAGTCTGTAACAGCCAGATCGCAATGACTCAAGTGGTCTAAACTTCACCACATACATCTGACACACCAAGAATTAAGTAGAGCAATGATTTCTGCACCAGAACGTGCAGAATAAGAACTTACAGACAGGGCCATGGGTGGAAACCTGCTGAAGGTATGCTTCTTAGAATATAAAAAAGAAAATATGTTTTGTTTTCCTCAGAAATTTAGAAAACACTAAATTCAATGGAAAAAAAAAAAAAAAAGCAGCAGTGAGTTTCCTGGTGCTTAGGACAAGCTGAAATCAGAGAATGAACCCATAAGCACAAACATAGCTTTACCATACTTTTCACTGACTATCAGTGAAAATGTAGCGGGAGAAATAATCTGCTGCTGCAAATTAAAATACCCCGTACCTCACCTTTTAAACTAACAGTTTACCAAACACAATTATGTCACCAATATGAATCATTTCAGTGATTTCGTTAGTGATCCTGAAAGGAAAGAATTAAGTCTGTAAAATGAAATTAAAGTTTTGCATACTCCCCTGAAAACAGCCCTCTTTTTCTCAAAGTGCCTTTCTGCTTTGTCCCCCCAGCCCTCAAGAGAGAGAAGAAGCCTCACCTCAGATTTGCATCACCAGGCAATGAAGATGTACTGTAGATATGGGAATTCTGAATCTCAGCTCTCTAATAACTTTCTGCAGAATGAATCTCTAGACAAACTCAACAATGTATTTTGAGAAAATGCTTCACAGCAGTCTTTATCCTGGAAAATTTCCAGGCAGCCATAAGAAGAATTAAGGAAATATTATCTGAGAAGCTAAAATTTCCTTCAAAGAAATACAAGGAACATAAGCAGCTTTCTTCTGGCTGTCCACAGGCAGCTGTGACTCCCTTGAGTTGCTATTCCTGCTACCAGAGAACTGAGCACCAACTGGACCCAGCTGGGTAAATGCTCTGTGTAGGAGTAACCTTCATCACTTGACCAAAGAGTGGACAAAACGCAATGTATAGCCTGTCTGCTCCCCAACTAATGCAGACTGCAGCCATCAGTTTTATTGCCTCATGTCCCACTCTAGAGGAAGTGGGAAGAAAAATATCAGGCTGCCAAGTAATTATCTCATGTTTCTCCTGAGAAGAAATTAACTGCTGAAACTCAAAGAGGTGTAAGCGAGTTCTGTCATCTGCCTTAATGTGGCTATTTTTCTATCTTAGTCTGCGTCTTTTAGGCTTTTTTTATCATTGTGAGCTGTCAGAACTTGCTGTGGGACATGATCAGTTCCAAGTCTCTGGGTTTTGGGGGATAAGAAGGATCAGAAAGGCAGAGGTTGTGTCATTGGCTACTATCGGCTAAACCTTCCTTCTGAAAACCAGAAAGGACTTTGCCTGGACATAGGACTGAATGTGAGGGCTGGTAGAAAGTACATCTATATCTCTATTACAAGTAATAAGAGGTGGGATTACCCTCAGATGGGAGCCCGCATATTGACCAACTGCCCTGGCAGCCAAAGAGTACCGGTGCAGACAGCAGGGTGAATTGCTTCACAGGCAGGAGATAGAAGAGGGCTTCAAATTAATTTCCTTTGAAGCCAGGACATCCTTTTACCTTGGTCAGGTGAAAGAGGCCAAGGATCTGGATGCTATTTCTTACCCAAAATTTTCTCCTAATTAACCAGGTCATCTTGTTTCCATCTTGATTCTCCAAATGAAGGAGAAAGACTTCTGCCTTAAGGATCCTTCCCGAGTTATACAAAATTAATCACAATCTTATGCAAGAAAAAGAGTTATTTCCTGTCAAAAAAGAAAAAAGAAACAAAGAATGTCAAAGAGTCAGCAAATGCAATGGATGGGCTTCATGACTGAAAATAATAAAAAAAAAAAAAATAAAATAAAAATATAAAAAATAAAAAATAAAAATAAAATAATAAAATAAAATAAATTAAAATGAAAATCCAGACACACATTTTGTCTTGCATCATTTAAACTCAGTACCATTTTCATTCTCGGTCATGTGCCCTGCCCTGAAGTCGCAGTAGCTGTTGTCAAGGTTGTTTGTTCTTAAATCTCTGTGAAGCATTGCAAAGACTGATGCTGCTCTACTTCTCCATCCTCACTGCCTTCAGATTACTTCTCCACTCCCCACTATTATTTCTCTTTGGAGTTTTTTATCCACTTCTTTATTTCCCCTTGAGGTCCCCACTCCTTGCCAGATATTTTCAGCCCCATCCACAGGTTTCTGTTCCCCTCAACTCTTCATATTTGCATCACTTGTCTCTTCCCTTTTCTGCCTTCTCTATTGCTGGAGGGAAGGAATGTCATCCAGAGGGACATTGACACACTTGTGAAGTGGGCCAATGCCAACCTTATGAAACTCAACCATGCCAAGTGCAAGGTTCTACATCTGGGTCGGAGCAATCCCAGGCACAGCTACAGGTTGGGCAGAGAAGAGATTCAGAGCAGCCCTGCGGAGAAGGACTTGAGGGTGTTGGTTGTTGGTTGATGGCTGATGAGCTGGCAGTGTGTGCTTGAAGCCCAGAATGCTAACTGTATCCTGAGCTGCATCAAAAGGAGCATGACCAGCAGGTCAAGGGAGGTGATCCTTCCCCTCTACTCTGCTCTCGTGAGACTTCACTTGGAGTACTGTGTGCAGTTCTGGTGTCCTCAACATAGGACATAGAGCTGTTGAAACAAGTCCAGAGGAGGGCCACGAGGATGATCAGGGGACTGGAGCCACCTCCTGTATGAAGATAGGATGAGAAAGTTGGGGCTGTTCATTCCTGGAGAAGAGAAGGCTGAGTGGAGACCTCATAGCAACCTTCCAATATCTCAAGGGGGCCTGTAGGGATGCTGGAAAAGGACTCTTCATTAGGGACTGTAGTGACAGAACAAGGGGGAATGGGTTCAAACTTCAACAGGGGAAGTTTAGACTGGATATGAGGAAGAAATTATTTACTGTGAGGGTGGTAAGACACTGGAATGGGTTGCCCAGGGAAGTTGTGAATGCTCCATCACTGGCGGTGTTCAAGGCCAGGTTGGACAGAGCCTTGGGTGATACGGTTTAGTGTGAGGTGTCCCTGCCCATGTCAGGGGGGTTGGAACTAGATGATCTTAAGGTCCTTTCCAACCCTAACTATTCTATGATTCTATGATTCTGTGCCATGTATCTCATCTGTGCTTTCTTGCTCCACAACAGTAGTTTTACCTGCTGAATTAGAATATTAGCTAACACTGAGTTACATTTCACATGAAGAGTAGCACATTGTAGTCTCAGAGAGACCCCAGGACTTCTGCTATATGTAGAGGCTCGAACTGCTCATGTGCAATTTTGTTCTAGTATACTGTAAGTGGAAAATAAGTTAAAAATGAGTCATTATAATGTGTCAAGAAAACAATTAGGTGCAAGATGAAGAAAAAGGGTGGAAGGAATAGATAAAAACAATGTCTGGACATCAGAAAGGAAAATAAAAATAGATTTTATAAGACTGTCCTTAAACAGTGGTAAAAGGATGTCAAAAGAAAAATGGTACAAAGGGGGAAAAAAGAAAGAGAAGAAAAAGGTGATACTGGAAAACAATATTTCTCTTTTAAAAGAAGAGAAAAATCTGCAAAAGAGAAGAGTCTCAAGAAAGGGTTCCCCACAGCATTGCTATAATAGATTGAAAATAGCCTCCTCAAAAGAAGCAATCTGGTACAGAGCCAGCCATACTGGTGTTACAGTGACAGGGACAAAGAGTGAAGCTGGAAACCCTTGGCACAGAGGATTAGATCAGATGGAGATAGGGGAAGAAAGGATAAAAGTTCTGAATACAAGTAAGAAGACAGAAAGCAAAATTCATAAAGATCTAGGCCTAGGGCTGATTTTATGGTACATTAAAGTTTGAATTTGTCAGCCATGATTCTAAAAAGTGGTGGATTTTCTTCCTACTAGTAACTTTTGAAGTCCAGCTACTACCTCAGTTTCAGAAGAACAGTCCTAACAGGCGGGGTACAACAGTAGCTCCTTAATCCTGACCAATGCTCATGGAAATCAGATTTTTTTCCACTGACTTCTACAGGAACCAGATTGGACCCTAAAAGAAAGCAACGTGGTGAGAAAAAAAGAAAGTAGTACTGTTCGTTGGGTATTTTGCACGGAAACTGCTTTTTTCAAAGAATGGTAATTCATCAGAACAAACTCCGTCTGCAGCAATACTGAATATTGAAAAGGGAGCATTTCCAAGATGAAAAAGAAAAAAATCTTAATAGATTGTTGATTAAGAAAAATGACCACTCTTTTCACTCATCCAGACTCAGCTCTTGCCTGACTGCTCAAAACAAGGCATTCGCATCCTCATACTTACCATATCAGGAAAAGCTCGAACCTTCATTTTCCACACTCAGGTACACCCAGGTAAAGGTGCTTTCAATACCTTGCTTCACAAGATTGAAAATACATCCAGGACAGGTGGCTTCAGAAAGATTGAACAAAATAAAAGGAACAGATAATCTATGGTAGTGTTTGTATAGATTTCAGAGGTAAATACAGGAGAAACTCCTGAACTGTCAGTGCGGCTGAAGTTGCAGGGTGTTAACCACTTGCTTAAATGTTGTGTTGTTCCTGTTCCAAAATATTCTTATATGGTCACATCTTTGAGAGGAAACACACTCAAGACATGTGTATCTTCCCTTTTCTGAATTATCTTGACAGAAATACTAAGAGCACCTCATTACAAATAGTTTACTTATTCACATTTTCCATTGACAGCATATCTTTGGAGTTCTCCCTGTCATATGAATGGGTTCATATAAGTAACAGCATTTCTTGCTGGCTAGAAATATATCACAAACCAAAATTATCTTCTCTAATCACAAAGCTGCCTGACCTTTTGCTCAAAGTAGTACCAGGAGCATGGCTAGTTTTTTAAAGACACTTTTTCTCATCTTTTTAATGGAGTGCTATGGCAGATGTCAGAAGGAATGACCCAAAGGAGGAAGCTCTCCATTTACCTACCATCAAACAGGTACAGGGGACTGTAGGCTTCTCCACTGTATTTTGTAACCCTGCCCGTAGAAGATTACCTCTATTTGCAGGGGGCAGTTTAGTCTCTGTGCTCATTAACTCCATGACCTGTCTGCTGAGACAATGCCTTGGGTGTACTTACTTTAGTAACACACAAGCACAGATCAAAAACGTCATTCACTTCCTCCAACTTCAACTGAACTGTAACCAGTAGGATGCATTTTGAATGGAAAATATTTGTGAACATATTGTTTATTTTTTATTATAATAAGAGATGAAATTATTGACCTTACTTCAGATTAAGTTGGCATTATTCTGGAGAAAAGCGGTTTGGGCTTCAGGTTCGTTGTAAGGCACAATGTCGCTGGCAGAGCTTGTGAGGAGGTACAAATCTCCCATTTTCAATGTTAGATCTATTCTCAGTGTCTCTGTTAAATTCTTTTGATGCATATTGGACATACACATTCATGCTAGACCACCCAAACTGAAATTAGTCAATATAATACTGTGTGCATATCACATGGGTTTGAAAAAAAAGCGTGCCATGGACTGTGGATATTTTTTTTAATCCAAATCCATCATTTTTGATGGGTGATACCTTCTGCCTTCCATTTACTGAAATTAAACTTGGAATCTAAGTTTTCCAAAAAATCTCATTGTGGTCTGAATTTCCTGACTCCAGCCAGTTCTGATATTAACTGATCTTGAGGGAAACTCATGCACATTAAAAAAAAAAAAAAAAAAAAGAAAAGTCAATTCATATCAAATTACTGACAAATTCTCAAAGAGCAAGGAATAGCACTGAAGTTCTGAAGCACATATATCACTCGCATCCCAATATAATTATTCTTGGGAAAATTTACAAAACAATTCTCCAAAAATAGCACATGCTTCTTATATTTTTCTTCCAGAAAAGCACAGGGAAATGATGACATTTCCTTTGCCACTGCCCTTGATTCATTGTTCAAATTTTGCACTACTAGACGTAAGTGTCATTATGCTAACTTCATTTTATACTAGCAAAGACTTTGGCCAAACATGTTAGAGATTCTAATAGTTCTGATCAGATCTACTGCTGCTTCTGGAGAAATATATTTTTCTCAATAAGTGTATGCATTATGATGTGCAAAAATAGCCTTGCTTGTTAATCAGTACAGAAGGAGTTAAGCCAGGATAAAAATGTAGTTTCTGAATCAGAGAATTATTTTTGCAGACACTACTTTAGAAAGGGGAAAGCTTGCTTCATTTTTGTTTAAACTAAACCCAGTGTTGTACTGACATGTCTGGATTAGGTTTTCAATGCATTTTTCCAACCTGTTGGACACCTTCCACAAATTATAAAAAGACACCACAAACAGAAGTGAAAAGAAAGAGAATGTTACTTTTGTTCACAGATTTCTCCCCAGGGGTTTATAAAGAGGGTCCATACACATTTTTGTGTAAAGATACAGGACAAATTTATTGCAACAGAGAGGAGCAGTAAAAGCAAATTTATTATCATTTTTATCATTCCTGGCAGTTCTTCCAGCAGACAGCGCAGGTCCATGAACTGTGGATGGCTTTCCTGTGGCTCAGAAATTTTGCATCTGAGTAGGTTTGGGAGCTGAAATTTACTGCTCCTGTCAAAGTGGTATAAAAGAATCAGCCACCACTTCTGGTATATGCTGTGTTCCTGCACACAAAACCTTAGGAAGAGTCTATCTTGAGGAGGATTGCTTATTCCAGAAGCAAAATAAATTTCTTTTTTTAATGAGTTTAATTGAAAAACTAGATAGTTTAGTGTAGACTGGTAACCTTTCCTCAGATTAAAGATTCTTTTCCTATCTTTTTTTTCAGTTCCACTGTTAAATTAGCTCAATGTCTGAAGGTAGGTGCTGGGAGATAAGAGCAGCTTCACAAAAAGCAAAATCCTCTTAGTCCATCATTGTTTCAGAAGCAATAATCCCAGTGATTCACACTGTTGTATTCACAGTAGTTCTGCAATATATTCTTCATCCTTCAAATAAGCCAGTAAGCCGCTCTCTAAAAGCTGAAGAAACATCTTCTGTTCTTGGAATGAGAACAATCCAGAAAAAAACAGTATTTTTCCATTGGAGTTATAGTTCCTGATCTGATCTGCAGGCATTTCTGATGTATTCCTCGTCAGTCTAATGGAAAGCATGTAACAGAGTATTGCAGCTCATACAACTGCATTGTTATGAAGTTCAGGAATAAGGGGTTTCATTAAAGATGTAAAATGTATCTGCATTAGAAGATAATACTTTTCTAAAATCAGAACTGTTTCTGTAATAGATCAGAAGGTTCAGTAGTTTTTTCCATTGACAGATAATTCTGACCAAATTCTGCCCTTTTATTTGGAGTAAAAGTTTTGCTTACTCTTTATCATTAAACAACATTCCATGTCAGATTCAGTGCTCATAAGTAATCACAAAGTATTGTCCAGCAGATCAAACAGTTCCCTCCCATACATCCACAGTGCCTAGGGAATGACGTAGTGGATTTGTTTCCACATCCGCAGGCAATGAGCACTGGCACCTGGGATTTTGGTCACACCACACAGTAACCCTAAAGGAGATACAAAAAGGCTCCCAAGATTCAGTTGTTACATCCCTTCCAAACTACAAAAAAGACAAGCCCTTTTTCTGTCTTTTATAGATATGCCACACTGTAAAATCTCCCATACGGTGTTCAGATCCCAGATTATGTCCATAGCCGAAAACTGGTATGCCAGATGATGCTTTAAAAAGGTGAAGTGGGTCTGAAAGGAAGGGAATGAGCATAACTAAATATAACTACCTAAACCTACTGCTAAAATCTGACAATTCCAGGATTTACCCAAAACTAAACTTAAAAGGTGCCTTTCAATTAGCTTCAATAATCTTTGGATATGTCTGTTTACAAAATATATTATGTGAGCTTCATTCCACTATTCTCCAGCTCTCCTAAAAGAAATATGTAGAAGTGAATGGTTTACAACTTGAATCTTCATCAACGCTTTCTATCTTTTGGTGGCCTCTGAATGCAGCTATAATATTACAACACTGTTTAAAAGTTCTCTTTGAATTCAGAAACTGTTATTTTTCCACAGCCTTCTAAATCATCAAGAATTTAGTAAACTCTTATTTTTCAAAACAAACCCTACTAGAGTTCACTGAATATCACAAGTAAATGCACTTAGATACATGACTTTGAAACTTCACTTAGCAAAGAGGGAGATAATGCTGGCAGAAAAAATCAGAAGACATCAGCAATGCCTGGATATCCAAACCACTAAAATCACAGAGATCTTCTGGATTCATAGCAGTCATCACCTTCAGAAAGCATTTGATTTTTCTCATAGGGATCCAAGTCCCATTTCCTGAGGATAAAAGTGAAGACAATGTAGTACCTTTCTGCATTGTGATAGTTACCTATAACAACTTGGACTCTCCCGTGCATTACCTTGCACTTGCTTAGCATCCTGCATGAAATTTTGGGGCAACAGAGCAACCCCACATGTGAGACAATGCTTGAAAATTTTGATGCACATCTTACTCCTCCTTCAGAAGACAACCTTTGGTAAGAATTAAAGTGTATGTAAAGGAGAAAACAAAATCAAATAAGCAAGGATTAAGAAAATACATGAGTAAGTGCTGTGTTTCTTTTATACTTACCACCATGATTGCATGCTAATGTATGCACCACATATGCAAATAATTCATACCAGTAATTTTATGAGAGAATTTGCAAGGTCTTTCGAAGAGCTTAAAAACTGGGCTAAATTCAGGCAACAGAAAAAATTGCCAAGCTGAAGAAATTTTACTGGCAGTTCATGCATGGAAGGAAAAAAAAAAACCCTATAACTTGCTGAAAACATTCAAGGAGAATCCTCATTCTTCTAACTAATTGCTATTTTTGTCAGAAATGTAAGCCTTTGTCATGGCACATCATAAATTACTGATAACATATCACCAGTGAACATTTGTAAGTGAGATAAATGCAGAAAGTATTTATGCTGCTTCCAGACCAATTAACGCTGCCACCCTTCACCACCCAAGTTTGCTGGTATTTGAGTTATTGACAAACTGAAGCTGCTTGTCTTTAAATAATCTTTGCTGTTGTAGGTTATTATTATCCCAGATGCACTGCAGAGTTCCAAATCTGAGCCAGTGATTAAATTCTCCCCCAGCTCCCTCAAAAGGGGCCCTTGTTGACTTCTCAAGTACTTCAGCAGCCAGCGCCCGCAGTTGCTCTGTGGAAAGACATGACTCATGCCCAATTCATTCATTTAAAATTCTCTCCAGCTCAATAACTTCTGGCAGTCATTCCAAATATTCTCTGGGTGTCAGAAACACAGGCTGTTTTAGCTGGATGTTCTCTCTGGCTTGTTAAATGGAGGAGGTGGATTGTCATTACTTTGCTATCAATCAGGTGCTGTTCACCAAAGATGAGCCAAGAAAGAGGTGTGGGCTTATTTATTTATCACTGAAAAGAAATACACTATTTTTACTGTTGCTATGTTGTTTTATACCAGCTGACCATTCAGCCATTATACAGTAATTTATCGGAAATGAGGGAATTTTAAGGTAAAGCTTCAGTAAGTTCCTATAGCACAATTTCTGAGCTATTTTAACCTGGGGTCACTCAAATCAATCCTTGCAGTTGCAGTCCAGGAACTCCCCTTTCTCTGGAAAACTCAGATAATATATCAACTGACATTGCCCAAGACTGCTTCTTGGAAAGGTAAGTCTGTCCTCCAGCAACCACACTGATTCTTAAAACTTTCTTAATGTACATGTGGCTTCTCCTGAGAAATACCAGGCAGTGAACAGCTCTTTCATTAATGTTCAAGAGCAACTGCCCTCTGGCTCTGGAAGAATTGAATCTATATCCACAAGGCTGAAGATTGGACTGTCTTGAAAAGTTCCCTGAAGATAAAGGCAATGAAGTCCAGCCAGGAACTCAGAATGGAGTAAAACATATTTTCTGATATCCACACTCCCATCCTGTATTACCAGCCTGTAAAACTGCTCTCGGGTGCAAGGGACATTAGAAGCAGACATGGGAAGGTGGAAAGATATCTGAATGGGGAGAGGATGGCAAGCCAGAACTGTTAGATCTGATTCAGCTCCCATTGAAACCATATTCTTATTCTGCTCACCACACACGCTGAACTACCTCAAAAAAAAGTCTATACCCTATCATGTACTACAGTAAAATGCCAGACTCGCCACCATCTTCTAGATTGAGAAAATGGCAAAATAACATTCAACCAAATGGCATGCCTTTAAATTTGCACAGCCTTTGAGACAGTATGTCCTAAAGTGCTTTCTCTGATTCAGGAACAGGGAATGTTTTATGTTTTGACACTACTTTGAATATATTAATAACAACATTAGTAATGCTGTGGAAAAAATGCATAAGCTGCAATTTTATTGTGCTTTCTGCCTTCCAGTGCTTCTGCTCATCAGTCTGCTAAAAAATTTTAATGGCCCAGGCAAACTTCAAGAGTAAGACAATCTCCCACATTCAAAACGCAAGATATCCTTTAAGGTTTTTTTGTAGGACCTGCACATTTTTACATCAAAAATAAAACTGTTGGATATACAGAAATAAGACTGAGTTGCCTTGTCCATTTTTTAAATATTTTTTGCAAAAAATTACGATGATCCTAAAATCTGACACAGCTGTCAGAACACACAACTGACCTGTAGCCATACTTAGCAGAGCCATTTATCTGAATGTGATTTTGACAATTTGTCAGCCACACTTTATTTTTTTAGTTGTTTTTTTAAGGCAATATTTGGAAATCGATCATTAAATCCAGTTCAAGTGACAGGAGAACTTGCAGAAAATTTTGCAAAACACCTTTAAATATTTGAAGTTCAGCCCTTTCAGTACCTTTAAGCCTGGATTCATCACTTCTCTCCATCTTCAGACACTCAGAAATTGAATGTTTCACTGAAGCTAGGCATCTCTTCCCACTTTTTTTGGTTAATGAAAATATATGGATGCTCTACCTTAAGTCTACATTTCAGCTGCAGATTTTGTATTCTTCAGAGTTTTCCAGCAGATCGTAAAGCACCTGTGATTCCAAATCCCAATAAAATTAAATGTGAGCTGGGCCCAGCTCTGTTTATTGGTAAAGAGAATCAGGCATTTAAAGGCCAGTGCTTCCTTTCAAAATGTTCCCATTTTGTTTACTGTAGTTTTCACATTATGATATCAGAAACTGCACTGCTAAAAGACACAACTTTCTTAAAAAAAAAAAAGTATCCTCTTAAAAGGTATCTTTAAATGATACCCAGCAATGCACTTGCAGAGTGCAAGAACTCCTTGCTCTCTGGTATATAGAACCCAGTGACACTATGTAGAAACACCACCGAGTCACATAGTTGTCTGCAGCTTTTCCCATATCAATCAAAACAAAGCTTCTTACTATGCAAGAGACACTCAAGATCCACTTGCATTTGTATGGCAACAATGATATTGCACTTCAGGGTATTGTTGAGGTAGAAGTAATATTCAATCAGTAAGTCACACCCAGTAGTGCTTGTTATTAAGCACTGGCTTCCTCTTTCATTGTTTTTTATAGATACATGCCATTAATTGCTCTGCCACCACTCAGATTAGCATGTAGATTTTTGCTTGGTATTAGACAGGTGTTAACACTGCCTAAGAGTCAGAGCATTCCTAATTAGGAAATCCTAGTCTGTGAGCTGATTTTGATTCCTATAAATTTGGGATTTAACTTTCCTCTTTTTAGAAGAAACCTGGGTTTGTATCTTGGGTGTAGATGTGCTACAAAAGGCAATGAAGAAAAATCAGTAGTGAGTGTTTATTGTTCCTTCTGTACTTTCTCAAGAATGAACTCATACAGATTGTTTGGAAGAAGGTTAATGAATTTATATCAGGGTTTGCAACAGCTGCCAGCAGATGGGGAGAAGCTGGGGGCACAATCTGCCCGAGGTGAGGAATGGCTCTTAAAGGAGCAGGAAAGAACATGCTGAGAATTCTGCTTTTTTGACAGGTCAAGTAAAGTGCAATTTATGAGATCAATAAACAGACCTGCCATTATTATGGATTAAGCAAGCTTTTCTTCATCTAGAGACTTCTGCAGTACTGGAGAAAATATACAGGATCCCTGAACATCCTGAAACAGGCAGTTCTAGGGGTAACATGCAGGGACAGTTGGAAAAAGGGAATTTTTCTATAGCAGAGAATTGCTATAGAAATTCAGCTTTTTTACCCTCTGTTTCATGAAAATATATACTTAAGCCTCAATAGGAAGGTTCACTATTTTTCCTGTACTAAACCCATTCATCATACAAAAAAAAAAAAAAAAATTAAAAAAAAAATTGAAGGTCTGAGGCTTTATCCTTACAGATTTTTCCTGATGACTCTTCATTAAACTCTTTTCCACATAACACTTAGACATGTGTCAGCCTGTTCAACTCTACACTAAAATGAAAAAAACAGGCAAGGGCTTCATGCATCTTTATTTTTTATGGTGCTGTGCTCTCCTGCAGGTCTGCTATTGGCTGGTTGGGACCAGTTAGCATGCCCTGTCAGAGATGAAATCACGCTTCTTGGCAAGCTTAGGACATGGTAGTACTGAAATAATGAATCTGGAGCAATAGCAGTGCTGAGCAGCCATTCATAGAATCATAGAATCATAGAATAGTTAGGGTTGGAAAGGACCTTAAGATCATCTAGTTCCAACCCCCCTGCCATGGGCAGGGACACCTCACACTAAACCGTGTCACCCAAGGCTCTGTCCAACCTGGCCTTGGACACCACCAGAGATGGAGCATTCACAACTTCCCTGGGCAACCCATTCCAGTGCCTCACCACCCTCACAGTAAATAATTTCTTCCTCGTATCCAATCTAAACTTCCCCTGTTGAAGTTTGAACCCATTACCCCTTGTTCTGTCACTACAGTCCCTAATGAAGAGTCCTTTTCCAGCATCCCTATAGGTCCCCTTCAGATACTGGAAGGCTGCTATGAGGTCTCCATGCAGATTAACACATAGCAAATTCCACTAGTATTTGTGAAAACATGATGTTAAAGTTCATATGAAGGCGGGAGGTTATCAACTTCAATAAGAAGTAGCATATACGGGTACTAAAACCACTTACCATTGAAATTATAAACATAAAAATGGCCTATCTTTTGCCTGTTTGTGGAACACTAAGAATCACATAGCATCAGTCCTGACTGGGGTTTCTAGGAGCTACAATAATACTACTAATAAAGAATGTCATTGCTTTATATTTTAGAACATATTCCCATATGAAAAAATAATGCTGCCTTGCCTGAAGCCAACCAAAACAATTTAGATTTGGAGGATAGGCATTATCAACACAAACAGAATAAAAAAGAAGGTAGCTCTTGTGTCAGACCAGAAGACAAACTATTATTGCTTATAAGTTTGTTGCTAGGTAGGAAAAGGCAGGAATCTCATGGCAGTGCTTGATTTTAAACGTGCAATGGAAAACCTTTTCTTGTGAAGATTTTGGTTCAAGCAAAAAAGCCAAAGACTTCTATAAAAAAAAACCAAAATAAACCACAAACTTGAAATCCTCTAAATCGTATCTCTTAGGTGTATATACATATATATGTACATATACACACATTTAATTTTGTGCTCTGAGATTCTTTTCTATGTGTATTTATGGGGAAAATTCTACTTCCTGAAAGGAGACAGACATAAACAATATGTAAATGTCCGTAGGCATTTTTATGGCTATTTTATCTTGTTCATTCATTCTTATCCAAATCTATCTTAGAGATCAGATGCCACTATGATCTGAGTATAAAGATGAGTATATAAGAATACTTGCATATTTGCATACTTTCACAAGTGCCAATACAACTATTGTGGCCATCTCGTGGCCTATGCAGTCCTTTATTTTTGGCCCTTCTTGAGAACTACAAGAGACCAAAGACCAAGAAAATAAAATCTGCAATTTGAAAGGCTCACAATAGTTTTATGATGTAGTATTTCCTTGCTATTTTTACAACAATAAGCATGTAGGCTACTACAGCCACCACAAGATGCTGGAAGGAGGCTTCCAAGCTTATAGATAGGTGATAAACTTTTACACTTCTACTCCTAGCCCCAAGGCTCCTACCTTCATACACTCATATTCCTGCACCTGAGATTTCAGGCAGCTACTTTTCTTGTCTAGTGCAATATTCATGTCTCCTATTTTCCCCACAGAAAACCTCTACCCAAAAGCCTTTCCACACATCAATCCCCAACCTTGAGTTCTTTCATTCCCCAACCTTGAGTTCTTTCATTCCCCATCACAAACCTAATTATTTCCTCTATGGACTCACAGCCATATACAGAACACCAGTTTCTATCATCTACAAAGGATAGATTCGGAAAAGACTGAACATGCAGAACGGAGGAGACTCGGATGTGTTGCTGTCCCCAAGTCAGGTACAGTTCATCAGCGTTTAGACAGTTCTCTAGTGCTGGAGGTGTGACAGCAGATTTGAGACAGCTTTAATCTTATCTCAGTATTGTAGTGACAGTAAATTGACATAAATTTGAGTGTAAGGTGGTCAGCAGCTAACAGTCTAGAGCACTAGTGGCTATCATGTCCTTATTTCAATGAATGCCCTACACAGTCTGCATATTGTTTGTGGTGTTACACACTTTGCAAAACCTAGTTTGCAGGCATCAAGTCTCTTCAACTTCCAGCAGCTCAAATTGTTACTTCTGTATTACACAGTTTAGGGTATGCCATCATGCATTCAGAACAACAATATACTTGTACACATATTTAAACTGTCTTTGTTCTTGGCACAAAACTAATTGTGGTAATACAGAGCTTAGCAGGGTAGTACAAGCAGTCTGAAATCTACTTCAAGCTATTTGCCTCTCCTGAGTCCCAGATCACTACACCTGCTGCAGGTATCCCAGTGAGCTAATCAGTGTGAGACAGATCCTCTTATCACACACAGTTCGGAAGCTTACTGTAAAACAGAAAAAAAAAAAACAAAACAAAACATGGTTTATTCCACAAAATACTTCTCAAGAAAAAAAAATATCAGGAACAGTACAACAAAAAAAATATATATCATGATATATATCATCACAAATAACACTTGTCTCATCATAAGTTGTGGGCACTTATGTATCCCAGTTTTAAAAACTCTGTTTTAAATGTATTTGCTAGAAATTCCACATCTCGTCACTCGATAGGCTCAAGTGCAGCTGTAGCAAGGTACATTGTCATCTTATAGATGGGAAATGGATGTGAAGAAAGAAGCTGATAGTCTTTTGGGTTTTGTTGTTGGTGGGTTTTGTTTGTTTGGTTTGTTTTGTTGGTGTTTTTTTTGAATAATGTAGGCTAAATAATAACCTTACCTCCCTACCTGTGCTGGTACTTTATACCTTCCTGAGATTTCTGAGGGTTATATTCCCTGCCTTTTCCATGCAGTTATTTTTAAAGGTGAGTCACTTGCAAGTCACATTGTTTCAACTGCAGAAATATGATCTCAATTATCTGTGTTTTCCTAAGTGGTTGTTAGCATTGTTCTTAGTTAATCATGCACGTGTTTTGCAACAAGTATTTGTCTAAGGCTGAGGGCTGCAGGCCTGTTTGTTCTTCACAGTATAAAGCCAAAATTCTTCAATGAATGATCTTATAACACAGTTTGAAGGGCTAATGAATGGTGAAGAGGCAGTGTACAATGTGAGAATTGGGCTATCCTCCATCTAAATATGCAGCACTGCCTGTCTAATAGACTACTGCATTATCTATTTAGACTGTTACTTCAAACCATCTTCCAAAACTTATTTCAGTATGTGTAATTTCACCAGCTTGTGGAATTTGGAACTACATGATAATGAGAAGGAGAACCTGTGGAATGTCAAGGTAGGTAGGAATCCCATTAGAAATTTGGTGGTGGAAGCTGTCTTGTAGCACTGAGATGCTAATGAACAGGAAACAAGAGGTCATCTCATCACAAGCTGCTCCTGTACTAGAATAGTCATCATGAAAATAGTTCAGTTGCTGCATAGTTAGATAGCAAAAAGGTCTGACAATTAGAAGGCTAAAGACCCATTCCTCTCTTTTCCACCATTATTTTACTCTGCATTTAGTTTCAATGTTTCAATATTTTCAAAACACAGTGTTTCAGCTTCAGAATTTGAAATGGTTTTCCATTTCACAATTAAGCTGTATTTTAAATGGGTTAAAAATTGTCAGTGTTTCATTTAGTCTAAACAAATTTTCTCTGATTTGATGTTGCATCATTCTATTGAGAAGAGTTGTAAAGATTTGTTATCCAAATAAAAAAAGTTACTAATAAATATAAATACATGTGGAATTAAAAATAACTAAATGCAAGCAACCAAAGATCTTTTTGAGTTAAAGAATAAAGTTTTTGCTACATAATCCATAAAGTTTTGCTACATAATCCATAGTTAAAACTACAGCTTCAGATAACATTTCATAAATCTAGGTAGATAAAGGACAGTCTTTATTGGCTTACTTTTGTGCACTCCTAGAAGCTAGTATAGATAAAGTTTCCCACCTCAGGGAGCTGGTTTTCCATTATTATTGCATTGTATAATTTTGGATAGTCTGCTTCTCTAATATTATAATATCATAGAATCATAGAATAGTTTGGGTTGGAAGGAACCTTCAAAGGTCTTTTACTCTAACCCCCCCTGCAATGAGCAGGGACATCTCCAACTAGATCATATTGCCCAGAACCACATCCTACTTTGCACTGAATGTCTCCAGCAACGGTGCACCTATCCACAATCTTCCTACCATGCATGGTCTAAGATGTGCAAGATTGAAAGAAGGTGGATTTCCTCACCAGTAGAGAAAAGTGTTCCTTCAGGCTTCATGCTCCTTTTTTAGGCATCTGGAAAATCTGAAGTTACTCAAGAGAATCCGCCAATACCAGTAGAAGCATCTCTGGAGTAAGATTCATGAGTCTGAAGCAAGAGATCCAAAGCAGGTCATTTGAATTACCCTCTATTCGTTATAGAGGTGCCTAGATAATACACTGTGAATTTCTAGAAAGCAAACTTAATATGAAATTAATTGTTTCTTGCTGTGTAATGTTTATCTTCAGCAACATGAAAATAAGCATGAGGTATAGGCAGCAAAATCCCTCCATTTTCTACAGATGTTTGGAGTTCCTGGGCTAAAAAGTGTTGCCAGAAGTTAACAGAAATATTTATCAGTGATGCTCAGGGACCTTTCTATATATGCAGCTTGTGTCAATGTCTAGGTTTCTAGGTTGCAAGTGGTAAATTAAACTATTCCCTTTATTATTATACTTGATTCTTAACTGCAAGGTTTTTTCTACAATTCCAAGAATTCAAAAAGTAATACTAACTTATCAGAAACATAAATCAGCATTTCTGTTCTTACAAATTTTCAGTGACAGGATCTGTGTGCTGCATCTTCTTACAGTAAACAAATGCACAAAAAATAGTCCCTTGGTACTCCACTTTAAAACACAAATATTTCCAGGATGCTCCCTTTTAGAGGCTGACTGTTCATAGTCCTACTTAGGTCAGCTACCCTGTGTGGGTTCCACATTATCTCCCTGTCTTTCTCTACTTAGAAAATAATCTGCTCTGCTCATTGAATTATTAAGACTTCCAGATCTGTCCTCTATACTTACAACATTATTACATAATTGGAAAATGATTTAGCAACGGGCTGTGAGTAGAAAAAATCAATATACCTTGATAATGAGATCTGTCCTATGTGTTCCTAACCAATTATTAAAAAAAAAAAAAGGCATATTACAGGAGGTGCTGCACATGTTACTAATCTTGCAAGCCCATGCTTCGTATTCCTATTTTACTAATAAGGTCATGCGAGGAAGGGTGAACTCTGTTTAAACTATCATTCATCTTCATTTTATATCCTGCCAAGTCCCTAAGCAAGGCCAGAAGGGCATGAAGCTTTTGTGAAATAATAAACTATTCCTTACTCAGAGCACTGATGACATTATCTAAAATTCTCTGATTGAGCATCTGTTTTCTACCTCGTTAATCATAAACATTAAAATGCTATAAACCCTGTTCTGGAATCTAAAAAAAAACAACATTTAGCTTATTTAGGTCTTACCTTTTTAATAAACTCTGCTCTGCCTACTGCAATGGCAGAATTTTTTCCCTTCATGTACTTATAATTCAGTATATCTATGTGAAATTCAGCTACTTATACAAAGTAATTTTTTGCTCATCTTTTGATCAGATTATTTTGCTTTTGAAGAAACAAATTCCACTGACATGCATATTAGACAGACTCTGTGATAATGATTTTCTTTTTATTTTTGCTTTGTGAGATCTTTTAATACACAGGAACACCTAGGGTAACAATAGGCCATTTAAATCGTGACCTGTGCTGGGTGCATTGTAACTGCACTGTCCCAAGAGAAGGAACAGTAGGAGAAAATTCTGAAACCTCAACCTGAAAGTTATATCTGGTTCCCCTTTACTTTGGTGTCCCACGTAACAAAGTTAGAGTTGTATTATTAATTTCTGCAGTCCACAAGATATTTCATCTACCTTTCTCAAAATGATAGAAAGTAATTTACAAGAATTTATAAGACACACATGCAATTACCATGATGAATACAAAGAGAAGAGACTTTTCTAACAATTTAGTACTTTTTCTCTCCAGTCCTCTAAATTAATGCAATTTTTTAGTCATATTTCATCAATACAAGTCTTCATTTATGATACCCGTGTGATACTTGAAAAGATGTAATCGACAGCATGGCAGGTTTCTGAACAGGTGGTAGTGTTTATTCAGGTGCATAATATGATTTTAAAAGGTCTTAGTATGGTGAATTCGGGGCTGTTATTCTTCACCAGCACAATGATAGATATTTTTAAATCTTCCTTAGAAGGTTAGTGGTAGGGATTTTTAAATGCCTTGAAATGTCTATTAATTTAAGTTGCAATCTAAAGTCTAGAAGTATTTTATTACTTAAGTGAAAGCTATAACTACTGTAACAGTTATGTTGTCAGTGATCATCTCATACTTCTATGAGGCTTATGTCTTTTGTAAGGGAAGGCAAACAATATATGATAAAGGTGAACAGCTGGAGAATTAAAATCTTGTTTTGGGTTTTATTTTTTGCCTTTTCTTAAACCACGTTTCTTCACATTTGTTTTTATGTCAATGCTTTGGATATAAAGGTATGCCAACAAAGACATAAAAGACATAGAGTGATTTTCAATTAATGGCAACCATGAAAGAGGGTTCAAGATCAGCCTTGAGAACCACAGAGACTCGATGAAAAAAACCAAAGCCACAACTAAGGTTGTAGATGATCAAACAATTGTAAAATCACATGACTGATGTTGGATGTTTTGGGATGGTTTGATGGAGATCACATTTTATTTGTTTTTTGGATTCTCAATTATTTGCATGGATTTGGATGAGTCTTTCAAAATTTCTCCACAAGAAGAGGGCCAGAAACTAGCTTTACTAACAGTATCTGCAATTCAGCATATGCCACAGGAGTTTATAAAAACCACCAAATACAGAGGAGACCAGCAAGAAAAACCAAATGAGTTTGCAGTCATCACCTACAAAGAGCTGATCTTCAAGTGACCAAAGCTCGTATTTCTATTAAAAAAGCACTGAGTTCAGAACTATCATTTTTGTGGAGTCATTCTCACATACTTAAAGTTTCATAGCTAACTCATTTTATTTGCATCAAGTCTGTTCTTGTCGTTTCGACTGAAATGAGCAACTGACCTCATTATCTTTAAGATCACCAGTGCGCACATCATAGCTTGCAAAGTTCACAGCAGTGCTCATGTCAGTAACTACAGTTAATTAACCACTTTCAGAGGTCATCCTCCTTGTGCTCTTATCTTTCATTTTGAATGCTGGCCTTCTTGATTAAGTAATTAGGAACTTTCTGTAGTCAGGGATTGAACTAGCCACAGTAAGTTCCTAAAGTAATTAAAGATGACCAGGACAGGGTAAGTCATTCTTTCAGTACAAACAATTCCGTTTCTGAAAGTCAATCCAACCTCAGGAGGTGAGTCAGAAGGACAATCCAGGTGGAGATAAACATGTATTTATGCGCCAATCTAATGTATTAGACAGTGATAAACAAGACTTGTCTCTGTAGCTTAGTCATAAACAGGGCCCAACACGCCATTAAGGTTAAAGGAAATTCTGTTCCAGTTCAGATCCTCATCATGTGCCTGCTATTGAGCTGATCATGATCATAGCTCATCGATGCTGAGATCAACTGCTACAGTATATCCTCTCTCATGCTGGGTTGCTGAGTCTGTGAATGGGCAGACCAAATAGCCTTTGACATGGGATTAACAGCATTCCCAACACTTTTAAGCACAGAGCACACAGGCGCCATAATAATGCGCTAAGGTGAACAGTCCAAATTCAGGTGAGTTAGCTAAGACAGCTACCACACTGCTGTGCATTATGCGACCCAATGAGTTGTTTCATAATGAAGAAAGAGGGGGCTCCTTTTCCTTCCTGCGTGGAAAGCAAATAGAAAGGCATAGCTTTTCAAGTTAGAGTTCACTTATAGTGTTGGACCACACAAGTACCCTGTTCACATCCTAAATTATCAAAACTGAGCAAACAGCTGATGGTGCCTTCAACCTCAGAATCATTAAGAAAAGCTCCATATATCTTATCTTTGACCTTTCTTTCTGTGTATGTCTCTGTTGGCATTTCAACCTCACAGTGTCATCTCCACTTTGAGGAAATCTTTGTCCAGATAATGACTACCATCCTATTTTTGTTCTCTCATCCCACAGTTACACCCAAAAAGAATTAGCACATGAACAACTGCAGAGATCTTGAACACATTTGATTCACTACGCACCCCCTAATCTGGCTCAGGATCCCACATCTGAGATAACACCTTTAAAATTGCTGAGTGCTGTAACTGTGGTCTGTGATACAAAGAAGATAATAGAAATAACTTTTCCTGATAAGTGATTTTGATTAACATTCTCTTCAGCCAAGTACCTAAACTGTTGGGGACAACAATAGGTTGCTACAGAGGGAAATAATTTTTCAATTAATTATAAAGCCAGACAGGAAGATTAATGGGCTTTATGTAAATATTTGACCAAGGCCATTTAGAAAGCCCCAAGGTATCCCTGAAACCAATGGGTAGGTATCATAAAATCGAAACTGTGGAGTACAATTGATTTGGTTCTGGAACTGCTCCCAGCCCTGCCTAGAATAACAAATAGGTGTAGCTAATAGCACATGTTTACACAGTGGTTTATAGCTAAAGAATGCAAAGCAATAACAAATTATCCTTTTCAATAGCCCAGAAAAGTGAGCAGTTGTTAGGCTTATAAATACTGATAGATTGACAGGACTGCCCAAACCCTTTAGAGAGATATTGAACAAAGAGCTTGAAAAAAGTTTCACTCTTGACACTCAAGAATGGAACTTCTAGTGTGAGTTAATCTTTTTTTCCTTAGCTAGATGTAAATACAGACTCCTTTTAAAATGCTAGTATATTCTAAAACTCTTTCTACTCCTTTAGGCCTTCTGTTAGTCAACATTGAAGAATACTCTAAAAGCACTGGTTTTGATCATAAACTGCAGGAACAGCAAGGCAGGATTGTTTGTGTAAATCTGCTCTAGAGCTCGATGGCCACTTTAGCCTAGCATTATACCATAGCAAATCTCTCCTGTCTCACACAGCTTTGATAAAGCTGTCATTTGCAGACAGAACAGATATGCTTCTAGTAGCTCACACTGGAGGATCGCAAACCCGCCCTGGTCCACATGCAGTTCAGCCACTCTGGCGTGCTCAAGCTAATCTGCACATCCTCCCAGCAGTGCCTGAGTAGCTGGCACAGCTCTGTGCAAACCTGACAGCAGCATTTCTAGTTGAGTGCTGCCTTATGTCCTGAGCTGCCTGAGCAGGGGTCTACACAGCTGTGTGGTGCCTCTGCTTTGGACAACCATATGAGATTGTGCTAACCACGAAGACAGTGCTCCCTAGATCATCCTTCAGCTCCTCATATGTGAAGTCTTGTTTCGTTAATGCTTTGTACACCTGTCCTGGGTTCCTTAACCTTTTTTTCTTCCATTTGTTAAACCAAGGTACCATTAAAAATCTGTGTAAAGCCCATGATCAGTATCCTTGGATTCATAATCTCTATAATATTCTTTATTAAGTAATGCTGAACTCATCTATAAATGTAAGCTCATGAAAAAGATAGCTCCTGCCCCACTATGTATATCCAGATTTCTGCAAAGCTATCATTATCTCATTGAACATTTCACATTGCAACAAATATTTCTGGCTCATAGGAGTTTCTAGAACAAGAAACAACAAGTAGGTATTGTGAAAGTCTCTCCGTGTTTTGTTCAGCTAACAAAGAAATGTGTCCTCTTACTGAAATCTCTATCCCATACATGGACAAACAGCCCTTGCACTCCAAACGTTTCAACAGCTGGAATCCCACAGTATTCATGTCACCACTAGCCCTACAAACCAAAACCAAAACCAAAGTAAAAATGAGCCTCCTCCTGGCTAAACTGTTCTCAATACACAACTGACAATCAGTAGTACCCAAATGCAGTGAAAAGAGTGACAGTAATAACAGTAGAAAAGATAATAATTACAATTCTAATAATGATATAGCTACATACCTCAAGCTGCATTTACAATAGCTTAAACAGGATAAAACTGATAAAACCAGATTCAGCATGTCACCATATAACTGCATCCGCCCAGGAAATTCAGAAACACTTAGCTCACCGCAAAGCAAAGAGAAAACAATGAAAATACTTGCAACAGATTCTTGTTAATGGGATATTTATGGGCCAGTGCTTAAACTGGAAAAAAGAAAGTAGAAGAGCTGATTACTGTTCTTTAAAAGTTGAAGTGTTTTTCAGTGTTTCCAAATTATGACACAGAAAAGTTTAGAGAAAACGATAATCCAATAAACCTGCCAAGCTGAGGGAAAGCCTCAGCCTGTGTGAATCAGCACAGTTACACTGACATCAATGGAATATCAAATTACATCTACCGAGCATTTGGCAAAAAGAGCAAGAAGGAAAGATAATGAGTTTGTACATACAGGGGTGCCTGAAAGTTAAGACAATGAAAAAATACTGTATAGGAGGAAGATATTGTAAGATAAAAGTGAGGAAAACAGAAATGGTACCTAGGGCAGTTAGTTAGACAGAATTCAGGTTCTCACACTGGCTACTGAGGTGTGGATAATGTTTTCTACTAGATGAAAGTTATCTAGTCCTTTCACTAAAATATACACATTTGCACCAGATGAATCAGTGGAACTGGTTTTTTATTATTCTGCACGCAAGCTTCTGGGCCCCAGGAATCCCAGAATCCACTCTTGTGGAACATACAAACAAATGTTCAGGAGAATTAAAAATACAATAAAAAGAAACTGCTCTATCAAGCTACTTACGCAACCACTATCAAGACACTGTATCTCTTAAGCTTGACAGACAGCTTGCTTCTTCAGAATGTTTTTGTCAACAACTTTTAAAGCATTGGATGTTCACTTAATTGTTTTATTACAAGATTTTCATCAGGCTGAGATTCATGCCACATGACTTTCAATGTCTATACTTTATATATCTAGCTTGCAGAGTGTCCCACTCAGCCTGACATGGTCAGTACAGAAAAGTACAGTTCTTCCAGAAATACTCAGCAATATCAACCAGCCTCATGTGGATGTTCCAAATACCTTACAGCACGTGAAACAGCACCTAATATTTACATTTAGCAAACTAAACAGCACTCCTATGGTCAGATGTAACTTGCGGATTCAGGCACCCACATTTAGGGGTAGGTGGGTGAGTTGGGCTCCTAAGCCACTATGACAGTCTGGGGAGGGGTGGATGCTCTCAGGTAAGATTTGATACTTAAAGATAGGTACCTAATACTGTTTGAGAGGGTATTGGATACCCCAGGATTTCCCTACAGGCATGGCAGATTTGAGAAAGACATCAGGGGGGAATAGCCTAAGTTTTGGAGAAGCACCTGGAAGTCAGGTAAAGCATTCTTTTTTTGCTTGTACATTCCATGAGATGCTACTTCTGCATGTCTGAATCCTAATTCAAGCCTATGCAGTCAATAGAGATTCGAGGGCGGCTCATCTGCTGGTGCATAGGATGCTGCCTTGTGATGACACCAACCAACCCCAAAGCTCCATGTGCTTCAGATTAAAATTTCATTGTCTGTGACCAAAGTTTATAAACTGATCTTACAGGTGAATACACACATGCATCCAAATTTTGGTGCCTGAATCTGCAAGGTCATTCTCATCCTACACTCCACAGCTAATGGAGTAAAACAGGCACAACTCCATAGCAGCTATCTGATCTCCTTTAGACTGTATAGTAGCATTATAGGGAACTTTTTCAAGCAGAAACATTTTAATTGGAAGATCTACTCAGTTAAAAAATCAACATTTTTCTTTTCATTCAGAATAGAGTCAAATTTCTAATTCTCAAGCCATTTTCCAAAATTGAACTAATCTTAAATATTCAGTGCATTCATTTTCAACTTGCATTAATTTAAGCAATATGCTTAAATTTTCCGTACATTATTTGATCAGGTTTTTCTTGTTTTCAATATCTTTTTCATAAGGGGACATATACCTCCAGAAATGTTAAAAATAGCTCTCATTTTTGTGGACAGATACCTTTCAAGTCTCCCAGTACCTGTGAGAAAGAAAGAATGTATTTTCACAAGTAATGGGCTGGCACTGTGAGGAGGCAGCCACTTAGGAAGACTGAAGTGCACAAACACTATGGATCTCAAAAATATGCTTCCATTTACATTTGACTGAATACCCCATTTGTCCTTTTTTTTATCCTATTTGCTCTTTTTCTCCTGAGATATCAAATTCTTTACTGTGCCTCAATGCTTTGGATCACAATACCTTTTAGCATTAAAAATGAAGGTGTCCACGGATGTCTTTCCTTTTACGCCTTTCTCTGAATTCCGTTCACTTCCTTCATCCCCCCTGTTCATTTTCCCCAAAACTAAATCCTACCTAATGGAACCTCATTTGTTTCAAATGCTGCCTGCAGAAATATGTTTCACACAGAAGGTGAACAGAAGCCAAGTATAGGTATCTTCCGCCTTTACACAAACAATGGCATAAAGGCAAAACTCGTGTGGTTTGTAGTGCCTATACATCTCACACAACTCTAGTTGTGGTAAGATGGAGTTCTGCATACCCTTGTGCTTACACAACTGTTTGAATGACAGAAAACTTAATAATATTTCAGCACTGCAGATGACTGGTGCCTGAGGCTTGTTTTAGTCTCTTTCTCTTAATCACTGTCACACAAACTCATCCTGGCTCTCACAATCATGGCACTGGGTTCTGATTTTATGACACTAATCCTCTTGGACCGTTTTGCCTGGTACAATGCTCCTCCACGCAGAGCTCCTTGTCCCTCCATGAGACTGGAGGAAAGAGCTTGCTTGGTGGCTCTCGTGGCTGCCCCAGAGGCCCCTGAAGCTGACAGGTCACCAGTGTAGCAGTGATCCACCACATCTCCATGATGTCCAGTATCTGTGCACCACACTGTCTGAGGAGCCCAAAGTTACTGCAGAGCCAAACAAAGGTATGGTGTGGGAGTTTCCTACATTAAGGTCTTACCTAATGGAGTCTGGGGTAAACTCCTAAGTCTACTCTTTTTTCACAATTCCTTTTCATCAAGTAACAGGATGCACATATCTTATTGTGTAACAAGCAAACAGGTCATTGAACAGAGTCCCTCTTTGAGTCCAACTCTACTTCCATAAGTCCAGTTAAGAGTACAGGTATTTTACCTAAGCAAAAGAAAGAGAAAAGCAATTCACTCCTGTCTTCTTTTTCATCTGCTTTGAATTGTCATTACTATTTGCATCATGTGTATTTTTGCCTCCTGTCACCACTTCTTCCTGGTAGTTTGCAACCCTCATAATGTGTAGAGGCTTAGTACCTGCACTCTCCAGAATGTTAAGGTGAGCTAAATTGACTTGTGTTGCTGTGGTTACACACTTGAATAGTAAATTACAAGAAAGTCTTTCTTGTAAATATACTTGTATTTCCTGCTTTCACTTTTGGCTGCCACCCAGAAAAACAGGGGTGTATGAGAAAATGGAAAAATGACTTGTTTAGGGAGAAGGAAGGATTATTTTTCTGCATCTTAAAAAAATGATAACAAAAAAATGTATCACCAGTCTCACATTTTACATTCTTTTCAAACTGTTACAGAGTTCTTTACTGGGAGATAGCTCGTTTTTCTCTCAGGACATGCCACTGATCAGGAGCAATGAGATTTGGAGCACCATGGTACTTAAAAACCACAGTCCTGCTGCAGTACAGTTTGTGCGAGGTGATGTAAAAACACTTTCAACACACCTCACCCCAACAAGACCATGAGGCAGATTCTCCTGGAAACTATGTTCAGGCACATGGAAAATAAAAAGGTGATTGGTGATACCTTAGTGGCTTCACTAATGGCAAATCGTTCCTAACAAATTTGGTGGCCTTCTACAAGGGGGCTGTGGTGTTGGTGGATAAGGGAAGAACAAGTGACATCATTTACCTGGACTTGCACAAAGCATATCACACTGTCCTGCACAACATTCTTGTCTCTAAACCGTATGGATGGACCACTCAATGGATAAGGAATTGGCAGGATGGTTGCACTCAAAGGAAGAGTTGTGGTGAATGGCTCAGTGTCCAGGTGGAAAATAGTAATGAGTGGCACTCCTCAGGGATTAGTACTGGGACCAACACTATTCAGCATCTTTGTTGGTGACATGACCAGTGAGATAGAGTGCACCCTCAAGAAGTTTGCCAATGACACTAAGCTGTATGGTGCATTCAACACACTGCAGGAAAAGGATGCCATCCAGAGGGACCGTGACAGCCTTGAGAAGTGGACCCATGGGAACTTCATGAAGTTCAACAAGGCCAAGTGCAAGGTCCCACACCTGGGTTGAGGCAATTTCAAGCACAAATACAGGCTGGGCAGAGGTTGGATTGAAAGCAGCCCTGAGAAGGAAGACTTGAAAGCGTTGGTTGACAAGAAGCTAAGAGACCTGGTAATGCACGCTTGCAGCCTGGAAAGCCAACCATATCCAGGGGCACATCAAAATGAGGATGACCAGCAGGTCAAAGGAGGTGATTCTTCCCCTCCACTCTTATAGACCTCACCAGGAGTACTGTGTTCAGCTCTGGGCCCCTGAACATAAGATGGACATGGACATTTTGGAGCAATACATAGTACAACAAAGATGATCAGAGGTCTGGAGCACCTTTCCTATGAGGACAGGCTGAGAGAGCTGGGCTTGTTCAGCCTAGAGAAGAGAAGTCTCTGGGAAGACCTTAAAGCAGCTTTCCAGTACCTAAAAGGACCTAAAAGAAAGCTGGAGAGGGTCATTTTACAAGGTCATGTAGTGATAGGACAAGGGTGAACGGCTTTAAGCTGAAAGAGAGTAGATTTAGATTAGATACTAGGAAAAAATTCTCTTCTGTGAGGGTGGTGAGTCACTGGAACAGACTGCCCTGAGAAACTGTGAATCCCCCATCCACAGAATTGTTAAAGGCAAGGTTGGAAAGGGCTTTGAGCAACCTGGTCTAGGTGGCAGGGGGATTGAAACTAGATGATCTTAAGGTTCTTTCCAACCCAAAGCATTCTATAATTTAATGTGACCAGCAAGGAGTAATGTAATGTAGCCAGCTCTATTTCAACTGTTATTTTCACCACTCCATAAAGTAGCACAGAAAAACTCTTTGATGGTAATTGCCAAATTTTAATCATTTAATAGTTGTAAAGGAAACCTAGGGTAACAAACTGATTCCCAGTCTGTGCTGTGAAGGTGAAGGCCCATCCGCAGAGCCATTCCCTGTTTCATGGCACAAACTATGCTACATAAGGGGACATTAGTGCACAAAGCTTCATAGATGGCCAGCAAGATGAAATTAAACTCCTATTTTTCTGCTTTAATTTACCCTAAGCAAATTAAGTTTGTGACCTGTCATCTTTGACAGAAGCCTTTTTTCAATTTGGTCATCTGGTAATCTATATAAAAGGTGAACAACTGCAGTATTTATCAGCACTAAACCTGAGTTGCAGAGGATGTAAAGACAGCAGAGCAAAAGACAGGTTAGACAATCTGATCACAATGTTGTGTTGGAGATACTTGTATCAATGATCAGAGAAAATCCTTCTTTGATTAATGTAAAAAGAAAAGGCAAAAAGATTGGTCTCTGTTAAAGACCCGTCTAAAAAGACATTACATGCAGACAGAGAAGACTTTCCAAACATTCTGTAAATTGTAGTAATTTTATTCGCCATCTTTTACCCAATGGTCTGAGTCATCACTCTTAAAGCTTCTTCTCCTAGAGTATTCACTATAAATTTTGCTGTATGCTTACTGATAAGAACTATATTTAATCATATTTTTTCACATTATTTCTCTTTTGGGGACCAGTCTTTAAGAAACTATTTCACCTTGGTCTCAGGAGGCTAAGTTTGTGTAGATTCATTAATTTAATATCTTTGAGCAGAAAAACCTTTTTTAATATTTTTATAATTTATTTTCTCATTAGTAACTTCTGTGTTCCTGCATATTTCCTATGCCACTCACACATACTTCTACTGCATAAATCCTTCTTTAAAATCTCTTACTTAATATTTATTATTAAAAATAAATACAGTAAGTTCTGCTGGATATTTCCTTTTGTGCATTTGCTTTTTTGCTAGACTGATGTTGAATAACGTCAAGAGAAAGCATGAAGTGCTTAAACTTAGTTGCAAATAACACATTATAAGTCACATCCATTATGGGACTTATACCAGAGAAGGTTTTATTATTATATTAATAGATCTTATTACCCTCCCAGAAAATAATGCTCTTTATTACAGTAGGAAGAATAAAGTGCACAGAAATTAGCTGGAACAATGAAAGAACTACAAAAACAAATATAAAGAAAATATATATTTTCATTTAAAAATTGAGATGAGTACCTTACCTTGTTGAACGACTGTCCTGTTTGAAAAACAATAGCCTCAGAAAGAACAGAGCAGTTAATGAGAGAGATAACTCCATACATATTGTCCTTTACAATGTTTGTAAATATCATCAGATTTGATTCCTAGAAGAACAGCTGTGATTATGAAATCTGACACTTGCATACCAAGAGAGCAGATCTTCACAAGCTAATTTCTGCAGCAACTCCGCAGCATTGGTCTGAATTAAAGAATTTATTAAAAAGACTAGTAATTTTACAATATTCCTAGTGATAGATAATCTACAACTCACACAATATTAGCCTGTTGTTTACTTACTGTTAATACCTGCAGTTCATTTCTAGTTCTTTTATCAACCTTTTAATTAAAAGAAAGTTTGTGGAAAGTTCTGAAAGTTTAGCTTTTTTCCCACCACTGTGATCAGATTAGGCCATTTGTTACAGCTGGACTTAACCTCCCTTATAAAAATACTGGTTGATGCGATAAAATCACCTCTTCCCCTTCTTTTGCACATGTAGATCTCATGGGCCTTATGAAACAGAGGATCATCACTGTAGCTCTTTAATTCCATCTTTCCTGTAAATTTCCTTTATAAAGCGCAGGTGAACTAAAGGGTCTCAGGATTACAGCAAGGACGCTACTTACGTATTTGCAGAATACTATTCCTTGTTCCTACCTAGCTTTCTCTAGTTTTATGCAAGGATATTGTTTTCCTTTGTAGGATCATCGTAAAACCATAGTCAGACAGGTCTTTACCCGAGTCTGGAAGGCCTTTCTTACCTCCCAGAGGGTTGTCAACCATACACTAAAATTGACGTGCTTTTATTCTTCTAGTTGTGTAACATTTTATTTCCCAGTACCAAAGAAAGCTTTTCAGGGTTTCTTAGCCAAATAATTCACATTTGCCTATACTATTTATTTATCCTATTAATAACTTTTCTACAAGCTTTTGTGATGCATATGTCTTACCAGCATTTATTTTATACTTTCATATTGCCGAAAGAAGCATTAAATAATATGTGGCCTAGAAACGTGTCACAGGATGATGAATTCCCATCCATAACACTTGGAGATCTATCAGTAAATCAGTTTTTTATTTCATTTACAGAGTACTATATTATTCTAATCATTCTTTCCTTCTTGACACTTTCCATACTTCTGTGTACTGTCTATGTCACTTCTACTTATTTTGTGGCTGGACAAACCCATAAATAACTTCTGTTTGAAAGCCCTGAGTCTAAAAATAGACTGGTAAAAGCCTAGATGATTAGCTTGTAATAAATAACTAATTGTTTATCAAAGTTGAGGTGAAAACATTTGTAGGTACTTAAGCTTTGATGGGTGGCAATTCCTGGCAGTGCCTTACAAAGAATTCTACCTCTTTCCACTATTACATAGAGAAAAATTTGAAAATATTGCAGTCAATAGAGAGTTTGCAGGGTCAGGGTCAAAGGGAGAACAGCGATGGGAGACATTATTGTGGGGATCTGTTACAGACCGCCTGATCAAGAGGACCCTATGGATGAAGCACTCTATAGGCAGATAGGAACAGCCTCATGCTCACAGGCCCTTGTTCTCATGGGGGACCTCAACCACCATGATATCTGTTGGAGGAATGGTACAGCCCAGCACAAGCAATCCAGGAGGATCCTCGATTGTGTGGAAGACAACATTCTTCTGCAAGTAACAGAGGAGCTGACAAGGAGAGGTGGCATGCTTGACCTCGTCCTCACCAACAGGGAAGGGCTGGTTGGAAATGTGATACTCCAGGGCAGCCTTGATTGCAGTGATCATGAGATGGTAGAGTTTGAGATCCTCAGGACAGTGAGAAGAGTGTGCAGCAAGCTCACTGCCCTGGACTTCAAGAGAGCAGACTTCGGGCTCTTCAGGAACCTGCTCAGTAAGGTTCCATGGGATATAGCCCTAGAGAGCAAGGGAGGCCCAAGACTGTTGGTTGATATTCAAGGATCACCTACTACAAGCTCAGGAGTGTTGCATCCCAACTAGAAGGAAGTGCAGCAGGAGGGCCAGGAGACCTCCTTGAATGGATAAGGAGCTGCTGAGGAAAATTCAAAGGAAAAAAAAGAGGCTTATAAAAGGTGGAAGAAAGGACAGGCGGCCTGGGAAGAATACAGGGTTGTTGTCCGGGAAGCTAGGGACCAGATTAGGAGAGCTAAGACCCAGTTGGAATTAAACTTGGCTAGGGATGTTAAGGATAATAAGGAAGGGATTCTATAGGTATGTAGTGAATAAAAGACAGACTAGGGACAATGTGGGCCCCCTCCAGAAGCTATCAGGAGAACTGGCTACCCTAGATTTGAAGAAGGCTGAGGTTCTGTCGTGGTTTAAACCTGACCTAGGCTAATAACTCACGAAGTTTTACTCACTCACTCCCTCCCCTCTTTTTCTTCCCCCAGTCCCGGGGGGATGGGGAGGAGAATCAAAAGAATTCCACTCCCACAGGTTGAGATAAGAACAGTTTAGTAAAATCACTACAGCTACTACCAGTAATAATAATGACAGGAGAAGTACAAAGAAAGACAATACAACTGCTCACCAAGCCCGACCCAGCCAGTGCACCCCCCAGCAGCGAACTCCCCACTGCTCCACCAGTAATAATACAAGAGAAATACAAGGAAAGAGAATACAACTGCTCAACAAGCCCAATCCCAGCCAGTGCACACCCAGCAGCAAACCCCCTCAGTGCACCACCACACCCTTCCGGGTCTCTGCTCTCCGTCTTCACCTCCTGGACATGACGTGCTGTGGTATGGAATAACCTCTTTGGTCAGTTTGGGTCAGGTGTCCTGTCTCTGCTTCCTCCCGGCTCCCCCTCCTCCCTGGCATAGCAGGAGGCTCAGAAAGTCCTTGGCCAGACAAAACATCACCAAGCAGTAACCAAAACCACTGGTGTTATCAGTGCTGTTCCAAGGCCCAAAATCAAAAAGCACAGCGCTGCACCAGCTACCAAGAAGGAGCAAAATGACTGCTACTGCTGAACCCACGAGGGGTTCTTAATGACTTCTTTGCTCAGTCTTCACCAGCAAATTCTCTGACCACACCACCCCAGTCTTGGAAGGCAGATGCAGGGACTGTGAGAACGAAGACGCTAAGCCCACTGTAGGAGAAGATCTAGTTTGAGTCCATCTTAGGAACCTGAACATATATAAGACCCGATGAAATCCATCTGTGGGTGCTGAAGGAGTTGGCAAATGAAGTTGCTATGACACTGTCCATCATATTTGAAAAATCCTGGCAGTCAGGTGAAGCTCCCGACAACTGGAAAAAGGGAAATATAACCCCTATTACAGACCCGTCAGTGTCACCTCTGTGCCTGGCAAAATCTTGGAGCAGATTCTTCTGGAAGGCATGCTAAGGTAGATGAAAAACAACAAGGTGGTTGGTGACAGCCAGCATGGGTTCACTAAGGGGAAATCCTGCCTGACCAATCTGGTGGCCTTCTATAATGGGGCTACAGAATTGATGGACAGAGGTAGAGCAGTTGATGTCATCTACCTGGACTTGGAGCCTGGAGAAGGCTATGTGGAGACCTCATAGCAGACTTCCTGTATCTGAAGGGGGCCTATAGGGATGCTGGGGAGGGATTCTTCATGGGGACTGTAGCGAGAGGACAAGGGGTAATGGGTTCAAACTTCAACAGTGGAAGTTTAGAGTGAATATGAGGAAGAAATTCTTTACTGTGAGGGTGGTGAGGCACTGGAATGGGTTGCCCAGGGAAGCTGTGAATGCTCCATCGCTGGTGTTGCTCAAGGGCGGGTTGGACAGAGCCTTGGGTGGCACGGTTTAGTGTGAGGTGTCCCTGCCCATGTCAGGGGGGTTGGAACTAGATGATCTTAAGGTCCTTTCCAACCCTTACTATTCTATGATTCTATAAAACAGATAGGTGCTCAGTCTTCACCAAGCTTTTCATTATATATGCCTGCACAAGTGAGACACCTACATTAGACAAGAAACTTACTTTTATCAGGTATCACTGCAATGTGATGAAATAGATTTTAAGTTTTACACATCCAGTTTTTCATAAAATCCTGCTAATATCATTCCTTTACTATCAGTTATTATTATCCATAGAATCATAGAGTAGTTAGGGTTGGAAAGGACCTTAAGATCATCTAGTACCATCCCCCTTTGACATGGGCAGGGACAGCTGACACTAAACCATGTTACCCAAGGCGCCGTCTAACCTGGTGTTAAACACTGCCAGGGATAGCACAGCAGTTCTCCCAACAAGCAGTGACTTCTCTGTCATTACCAATCAATACCAGCACATTTTACCGATTTCTGAAGGATTCTTGAAGTTCCGCAGTGTTGCAGGATTTGCAAATAAGAGAAACAAATTCAGTCTCCTCACTCTGACTCCTTTGGCACTCAAGGATTTCAGTCCTGCTGATTTCAGTAAAATATTTAACTTCCATTGTTTGTTTATGGTCCTCCCTATCTGCTGGCTCAGTAGAAAGTATTTCCTTAATACTTTATCATAGGAATATATCATCCTGCTTTTCTTCAGGAGCAGATAAAAAAATATTTGTTGAACACTTCCTTTTCTTGTTCTTACTACCGTTATCTAGTGCCAAACTGATGCTGTTGCTGAACTATTGTTTGCTCCTGACACATTTTACAAATTCTTTTCTGAGTTTCCCTGATTGTCTGCTTTTTCAGTGATATTTATTTGCATTCATTAATAAAACAGCTTAAACATCTTTTTTTAACCTGCCTGAAAACAAGAATATTCTGAGCCATTGGATCTAAATATCTTTTTGCATGGGTACAGAAAGGGTAATTTAGGGAACCCCCGGTAAATACAGATGTAACAGCTGAAAAATAGCCCAAACACAGAAGAGACAAAGGGACTTACCTTGTAACTCAGCTACTCTGCAATTTTCTGTAGTATCTCAATTGGTCAGGGTCCCTGTTCTTTTGACATAAAATCTTGTGGCTAGGATTATCTCTCTGGATTTATAGCATATATATATTTGTTGCATAACTACAGTTGAACTTCAATTGCAACCATAAAATATAAGTAGATCAAAAATATAGGAGTCTTACTGTTGAGCCTCCCTTTTGCTGCTTTACAGCATCTCCTTCTTGCACACCTGTATATTACAAACTTGTTATTCTTTGACTTTTCAACCAGGACTTTTTTCTTCTTTTTTTTTCTTTTACTTTTGGCCATAGCAGCAACAAAACAGAACACTGGTTTCTATTCAGAACACTGAATCAGGAGTTTGTAAAGCTCCTACTGTTTATTTTTTTAAAAGCCGATTTTGCTGTTATAACAAGCTGGTGCAATGCTGAGAAACAGTCAGTCAGCAGTCTGCATTTCAGTTTTTCCTTTCAGTTTGTCACAGCTGATCATATGTCAATCAAAACCACTTGTTATGGACAGGTTTGATGCCTGCAGAGATTAACAAATCCAGACCCCGTGATGAAATCCTGAAACCCAAGTGGAAGGATATAACATATGGAAACCAGGTTTTGGTGAACCATATTTGCTCTGCCTACTCCATCCAGATGTTTGCAGGGACCCAGATATGTCAGACTCTTCCATACCTCAGTCTATCACATTGTCAAACAGAAAAATCAAAAACTACAAGAAATGTTAGGCCCATATGCCTGAAACCTTTATAAAGCCATAATACACAGATCTGCAGCCCACTTTCTAGTTCAAATACAAAAGAGTCTGCCATTCATTTTACTCTGTAGGATTACATGAGAATCTGACTTACATATTCCAATGACAAAAGAAAATATACACGTATTTTTATAGGACTAATTTACAAGCAACTTCAAACCCCCACCTACAGAGTAACTTCTCCTTCTAACACCCTTTCTCCTGCGTAAAAATCTTTTCTTTTTTTTTTTCTTTTGAAACTTTCATATTCAGGGAACCAAAGTGACATGAAGGAATGTGAGGAGCTACGTTATAGAGGAGAATTAGGATGCTTTTCATAGTACTATTTATTTAAAAAAAAAAAAAAAAAAAAAAAAAAAGCTCAGTTCTTTTCTAACCATCATGGATTTATTAACCTTAAAATATACTAAAAATAATACAACCTTCTGATGCTGATGTGAGCCTCTGTGGGGAGGTAGTCTGCACTTAGACTCCTGCATTTCACCCATCATGCTTACACTGAAACTCAGGCAACCCGGAGGTGAAGATGTAAGACTTCCTTGGTAACCTGCAATGGAGTGATAGGAATAGATAAGAGGGTGGTTAGTTAGGGTTGGATGGAGATATATCAAAAAAGAGAAACTGCAAATGTTGTTGCCCACCATGATCTTAAACCCAAAACTAAACAAAAAGTATTGGGTTTGGTAGTAATCACATGGAAACATTCTCTGGGGTTGGAACTAGATGATCTTAAGATCCTTTCCAACCCTAACTATTCTATGATTCTATGATGTAGGTGCATCTTAATTCCATTACTTCCAGGAAGACCACATTGCAGCCCCTATATAAAGTGGTCTTATAAGAAAGATGGAGAGAGCCTTTTTACCAGGGCCTGTAGCATTAGGACAAGAGAAAATGGTTTTAAACTGAAAGAAGGTAGATGTAGATTGGATATAACGAAGAATTTCTTTTATGATAAGGGTGATGAGACACTGGGGCAGCTTGGCCAGAGAAACTGTGGATGCCCCATCATAGGAAATATTCAAGATCAGACTGGACGGGGCTTTGAGCAGCCCCATTGGTGGAAGATGTTGCTGTCCACAGTGGGGTTTGACTAGATTATCTTTAAAGGTCCCTTCCAAACCAAGCTATTTTATGATTTTTTTAATTTGATGTCTGGTCCAAATAATAGCAAACTCCTGGTAGACAGATTGGTAATGGCAGGTTTACCAGCTTGACCTATGTTGCCCACCTGTATGTCTCAGATCTTCCAGTGACCATCTTAGCAGTTACAGAATTTGTATTTCAGGTTGCCTATTCTCCCTCAGCCAGCTGTTTTATATATATGTCTGATGACAGAGTCTTGAGTGATAGGATTTCATAACATTTTCCATTCAGTGGATGAATCAGCAGTATAAATGAGGCAATATTTTCTTTTTCTTCTCAGCATTCATGGCACAGTTTTAAGCCCCATTTACTGGGAATCATCCAAACCTTGCAAAGAAGATAGAGTCAACTCATCTTATGAGCATTGTTATGGGCATGCCTACACCATACAATGAAGGGTGGTGTTCAGACTCTTGGAGACTTCTGTCTGGGCCAGCTCTTGAACCAGAAGCTGTGTTGCCACATCGTCAGGGTGCTGCAACTGAACTAATTACCTTTGTTGGCGCCAAAACTAACTAGTATGGGTGCAGTATTGTATCAACACGTTTTTTTTTTACTTTTGATGAGATATGCATAGGCACAGGGGCAAAGGACTTTCAAGCCTGCATCTTGCCACTTCACCGTTCTTTTAACCTAATTGCTAGAAACACTAGCTAATTCTTTACAGTTGCTCCTTCCCACAAATGAATCTTAAACCACTTCTTTTCTGAAAAGAAAAAAAAACCCAAAACCTAATTTAGAAAATCTAGCCTAAGCCATTCTGCAGACTAAAGAGAAAGTTAAGATTGTCTTCAGAAGTGCTAAAGCATTTTAAGACATGATGCTTTCACAAAAACGAATCTTTTCCTTTTCTTTTTCCTTATTGTATATAATATTAATTTTGCTTTCAAAAATTTTAGTGATATCATTTTTTCTCTGAAAGAAGTTGAGATTCTGAGGACTGTGGTGATTGGTGCTTAACTATCACTACTCTATAAGAAAATCACATAAGCAAAGACAAAAAAGCACTAGAAGAGAATGCCTGTACTTTAGATTTTAGCACTTATATGGCAGATACAGTGTGAGTAATAGACTGTGCCCATTCCATATACTAGCAAAACACGTTAGAGCTTTTCTATTACAGACACAAATTAGTCATGAGCCAGCAGGTTTGAGAAACACAAAGAGGTAAATTACAAAGCAATGTGCAGGGATTTAGCTGCATGACTCCCATTAACATCAATGGGATTTAACTGTGACTCCATGTGCGACACTGCAAATTTACCCTAAATTGACTAGCATGGTAATTCCTGGACAGCATGCTGTAGGGAAGTGCCTGCTTTTGTAAACACATGGGACTGTTGATTCTCAAATGTCTCCATGCTGCACTCAACAAACATTCAAAGAAACATTTTATTCCCTACATCACAGGAGGACAGGAAATAAAGACACAAGCTCAGAACTCTTTGCTCCATAGGGGACTCCAGTTCCAGAAATGCCTTTTAGGAAGAACAAAACTCTATTAATGATCCCTGATGCTGTCAGATTCCTGACATGCTGAGCCTAAAAGGATCTGATCTACTGGTACCACATAGGAACTGAGCCAGCCAATAAGAGCAATTCCCTAGTTCCTGTACTAAAATGTGCTGAGAAATGCAAAAAAAAATTTGATTCAAGTATTCTCTTTGATATTACTCCTCCTGAAAAACTATTTTTTATTTGTTCACTTGTATTTTTATTTGTTTTCTGCTAAAATGGGTTTCTTCCTTTGCTTCGTTTTGCTCTCATAAAACTTTTCTCATTCTTTCATTATTAGCTACCTAAAGGCTTCATTATTAGGTAGCTAAAGCTGCATTTCAATATCTTTCCATACTAGCTTGAACAGATGTATTTCTGTCTGAATAAAACAGTACAGGTCTCATTTAAGTTGTGTATTTCCCAAATCAGAGCACAAAAAGTTAAATAAATACAAGCAACACTGTATGTGGGACAGCAGAACATCAGCATGAAGGTTCTGCTCATTCAGGAGTTGAGGGGAATAAAAGCAGTCAATGGAAAATTCTGGAAAAATGTTAGAAGTCATGATAGGAACAATAATTACGTCCCTCCTTACTGAGCAGTTAATTTCAGATTTTCAGAGCTGGTTTTAGTTTTCTGCTCTATAAAAGCAAAACCATATCACTCCTTGTCTTTTCCTTCACCTCCAGCAACAACACAGATAAAAGCAGTCACACAGCTATTTCATTCCTCTGGCCTTTTTTCCCAAGTGTTCAACAGTAGCTGGATTTTTCACGTTTGGCTGTTGGAGAGGCACAAGAGTCTTAAAGCATATGAAAGGCCTGTTGACATGGTGGGTCTAGTTAGACATGCATATGCCAGTAATGCCACAGTAGTATATGTATATCCATCTTTGTAAAACCGAAGTTCAAATTAAGATTGTGGCATTGCATGTATGAGCTGGAAGTGACCATAGCAGCCATTCATAGAATCATAGAATAGTTAGGGTTGGAAAGGACCTTAAGATCATCTAGTTCCAACCCCCCTCCCATGGGCAGGGACACCTCACACCAAACCATGTCACCCAAGGCTATGTCCAACCCAGCCTTGAACACTGCCAGGGATGGAGCATTCACAATTTCCCTGGGCAACCCATTCCAGTGCCTCACCACCCTCACAGTAAACAATTTCTTCCTCATATCCAATCTTAACCTCCCCTGTTTAAGTTTGAACCCATTACCCTTTGTCCTCTCGCTATAGTCCCCATGAAGAATCCCTCCCCAGCATCCCTATAGGCCCCCTTCAGATACAGGAAGTCTGCTATGAGGTCTCCATGCCGCCTTCTCTTCTCCAGGCTGAACAGCCCCAACTTTCTCATCCTATCTTTATACAGGAAGGTGCTCCAGTCCCCTCATCATCCTCGTGGCCTTCCTCTGCACTTGTACAAACAGTTCCATGTCCTTTTTATGTTGAGGACACCAGAGCTGTAGGCAATACTTCAAGTGAGGTCTCACAGGAGCAGAGTAGAGGGGCAGGATCACCTCCCTCGACCTGCTGGTCACACTTCTTTTGATGCAGCCCAGGATACGGTTGGCTTTCTGGGCTGCAAGCACACAATGAAGCCGGCTCATGTTCATTTTCTCATTGACCAACACCCCCAAGGCCTTCTGTGCAGGGCTGCTCTGGATGTCTTCTCTGCCCAACCTGTAGCTGTGCCTGGGATTGCTCTGACCCAGCTGTAGGACCTTGCACTTGGCATGCTTAAACTTCATCAAGTTGGCACCAGCCCACCTCACAAGTGTGTCAAGGTCGCTCTGGATGGCATTCCTTCCCTCCAGCATATCAACCAAACCACATAGCTTGGTGTCATCAGCAAACTTGCTGAGGGCGCACTCAATCCCATTGTCCATGTCACCGACAAAGATGTTGAACAAAACCAGTCTCAACTCCGATCCCTGAGGGATGCCACTTGTTACTGGTCTCCAGCTGGACATTGAGCCATTGAGCACAACTCTTTGCCTGCGGCTGTCCAGCCAGGTCTTTATCCACTGAGTGGTCCACCTATCAAATTGATGTCTCTCCAACTTAGAGACAAGGATGTCATGTGGGACAGTGTCGAATGCTTTACACAAGTCCAGGTAGATGACATCAACTGCTCTACCCCTGTCCATCAGTTCCGTAGCCCCATCATAGAAGGCCACCAGACTGGTCAGGCAGGATTTCCCCTTAGTGAAGCCATGCTGGCTGTCACCAACCACCTTGTTGTTTTTCATGTGCCTCAGCATGCCTTCCAGGAGAAGCTGCTCCAAGATTTTGCCAGGCACAGAGGTGACACTGACTGGTCTGTAGCTCCCCCACTCATCCATTTTCCCCTTCTTGAAAATGGGGGTTATATTTCCCTTTTTCCAGTCATCGGGAGCTTCACCTGACTGCCATGATTTTTCAAATATGATGGACAGTGTCATAGCAACTTCATTTGCCAGCTCCTTCAGGACCTGCAGATGGATTTCATCAGGTCCCATGGACTTGTATATGTTTAGGTTCCTGAGATGGTCTCAGACCAGAGCCTCTCCTACAGTGGACCCAGGGTCTTCATTCTCACAGTCCCTGCGTCTGTCTTCCAATACTGGGGTGGTGTGGCCAGAGCATTTGCTGGTGAAGACTGAGGCAAAGAAGTCATTTAGAACCTCAGCCTTCTCCAAATCTAGGGTAGCCAGTTCTCCTGATAGCTTCTGGAGGGGGCCCACATTGTCCCTAGTCTGTCTTTTATTACACTACATACCTATAGAATCCCTTCCTGTTATCCTTAACATCCCTAGCCAAGTTTAATTCCAACTGGGTCTTAGCTTTCCTAACCTGGTCCCTAGCTTCCCGGACAACAACCCTGTATTCTTCCCAGGCCGCCTGTCCTTTCTTCCACCTTTTATAAGCCTCTTTTTTCCTTTGAATTTTCCTCAGCAGCTCCTTATCCATCCAAGGAGGTCTCCTGTTCAGTATGAGTCATGGAAAATAGTTTGTCAAGACAATCCATAGTCCAAAATTTCTCTTTAGAAGAATGCAGTAGTTGAAATTCAAAGCCTGAGCTAGTATAAATTTGCATAGATCCACTAATACTTGCTGTCCTGCAAATCTTGTTATGAGCCCTGTATTTGACTCACAGTTCATGCCAAATCACTGTGAAAAAATCCACCCAAATATCATTGTCAACCTGACTGTAACAACTTTCTGTTCAAAAATAACCTTCTAGAAAATTCCTGGTTCCAATTAACTATAGCACAAAAAGCTTTTAAAAGCTTCTACTTCAAAAAAAGAGTGAACTTGAAGACTGAGGGGTCAAGCAGACAGAATTAGATAGCATAAAAATGCCTTTTTTTTTTTTCCTCTGAAATTATGGTAAAAGAAGTAGATTTTGTTTCATTATTTGAAACTTACTGTAAGACTTGCAAAATTATATTTTTAAATATATGCATTTTTATTTCCATATGTACTCTTTAATTCAGTGCTAGGCAGTACCCAGGCATTTCAAACAAAAATCAAATCAGCACCTACTTTCTCTGAGGAAATCTGGATTTCCGTTTTCTGTCTCCAGTATCTCTGTCTTTGCTGTGATACAGAAGGAATATGAAGGAAAGATGTCTAAGTGAGGTGGATATTCATCATTTTCATGTGTGTCTCTGACCATTCCACAGTATGTATCACAGCTTTTCAGTCAGCCTAACCTGCTTCTGCTTTGAATGCATTCTTCTGGTCACCAGGCAAACCAGTGATTAAGAAGTAAAAAAAGAGTAGAAAAAAAAATAACAAACAAACAAAAAAAAAGCCCCACATTGAATATTAAAAAGAAAATTATTGTTGTAGAGTTTGTGGTATGCAAATATCCTTTTCTGAAGGAAGAAGAAAGGATATGGAATTGATGACAGCTCCCCATCTTTTAACATACAACTTGTCTGATTCATATCAAGGACTAATGTTTTACACAAAGTGAACCACACGTGCTCTTCTACTCTAAGTGTAAACGTTGTTGCTGCCAACGACACTGCTCCTCAATAGGTAATTTGATAAAAGTCAATTTGGAGATACTACTGGTTTTGGAGAGGCAGTACTGTAAATAACCAACAGGAATTACTCCAATATTTCACATTATTTATTTTAAGAGAACAGTTTCAATTTTGTTACTTCCCAAATGCAGAATTTTTAAGGTGAAAATTTCCAAAGAAAACATCAGAGAGAGTTTTTTTAATTTTTATTCTTTCTGTCAGAAGAAGAAATTTTCAGCTACTTATGCAACATAAATCACTGCCATAATTCTCATTCTATATAGTGTCTTGCTGAGCACTTGTGAACTGTGTTGGATACATTCCAATACCCTTGGTATGAACCAGCAGATGCATATGAGAACTTTCTGGCAAGGTATCAGTATGTTGCTGTTTATATTATACCAGTTTCCAAGAATCCCAGTAGGAATCTGGCTCATCTCTTGGGTGCAACATTAAGATAGGTGAAGCAAAAAAAAAAAAAAAAAAAAAAGAGAGAAGGGTCTAGAAGTGTGTAACAAAACATACAGATGTAAAAAGCAGCAGACATTCAGACACAAGCTACATCTAAGCATGCATTGTTACTAGCCTGTTGCACATTTTACACTCTACAATCCAGCCCAATAAACTGTTTCAACAGGAAGCCCCAATTTTCTCTTACAAGAGATTTTCTAGTCCTTCAATATTCTCAGAGTTAGGATATGGACTTCAGGTCCACTGGAATCAATGAAGAAAAGCTGATAAAGTGCAGTCCTATATGTCATCAGCTTCCTTCCATACTCTTCTTTCAGTTCTTCTTGGAGCCTGGGGGAATATCAGCAGGTATCTATTTCCACCTTGTATTATCTAAGGATTCTCATTTCATCTTCCTATTTGAGGAGTAAGGTAATACTTCTGTATCACTTAACTTCTCTATTAGCACTGAATCTCCTGAGCCCCTTTAAAGTGAATTCTCAGATTAAAATCGGCTGTCCTCACAGTCACTTCATTCAAAATGCGCTGAAAAGCACTGAAAGGGAACTGTATGTTGGATAATTATCCTGATAGCCCAGTGAAAGGATACATGCATCCCTTTCATGTCTGTGTCATTCTGAGGGGTTAGCAGTTCAAGACTGTTCGTTCTGATTCAGATACTAAAAGCAAACCTATCACAGACTTCCTGGTTTGGTTTTTGGTTTGTGTTTGGTTTGGTTTGGTTTGGTTTGGTTTGGTTTGGTTTTTTCCAAAAAAAACTAACAGTGTATTTTTATTAGTATAGCATCACTGAGAAAAATATACAAAAACAAAAACAATTAATCCATCAAAGTACTGCTCCTGTTGAAAGAATACTCCCTTTTTCCCAAGTATCATCCTTCCCCAATGAAAACACTACAGTGCATACTGGAATGACCAGCACAAACCCCTGTGGTCACTTCTGTTGATGAACTAGGGAGCATGGGGTGTGTGCAAGCACAATCACACGCACGTACGTTTGTGCACATGTATACTCAGGGACTTCAGAGCCACTTTTCATTCTGAACTTTGCAGTGCAATACTGTGAATATTTAGTTACTCCCAAGGTTTTCTATAAAATCAAGCTGATTGCCACTGTCAGCAGGCCCTTTTGCTGCCCTTCATCTGGCCCAAAATATATAAAGAAGTGTATTAGTTTTAATGGCAAGCTTCATTATTATCTGCTTTTTATTTAGAGCACCCATTCCCAGATTCATGCAGTTACAAAAGACATTCTTCTTTATTTCTTTATTTTTCCTGGGTGTTTCCAGTCCTCATGCAAAGAACAATTAGCAGGAAAACCTGAAAACAGGCTTTTCAAGTGGTTGAAAAACATAAATATGAAAATCACCTACCTAGTTGAAAGTAGTCTTTGAAACACTGTGATTAGTTGCAATACTTAAACAATTAGCTTGTTACCTTGAAAGACTCATTCTTCAGCAATGCTATGATCTCTTGAGAGCTGGGCCTCTGACATCTAAACACTTGGGGTTTCAGAGTATATAGAAAACTCTATGGAAGCAACATTAGTCCAGAACATCTTGTCTTAAACAGGCAAGCAAAAGGACTCCTGAATTTCAGCTGCACTCAGCTGTCCAACTAATGAACAAAATCTATGTTCATTTCAAATGTCCCCTTTTCTTTGTCACAACTTACTACACCTTTCCTGTGTAAGAAATATGCCCACCTAAATCTGGCCACAGACAAATAACACAGACAAAAATAACTTTATCATCACACTGATGTCTTGTTCCTTGTGAGAAGGAACTTGCACTGCTTGCCCTTGGAGCTGAGTTGCAGTTAAAGAATACTTTCTCACCACATGATCAGCACCTGGTACAAGATAAACTGGCTCCCTACCAGCTTCTTCCTCTTTATTTCCTGCTTCCTTACCCATTCCCTCCCCTCCCCACTGTCTATTGTCACAAGGAATTGAGTAGTTTCCAAAAAAACAAGCACAGAAGTTTCCAACAGGAACTTAAGCATAGGTGAGAGCTTGAGCTCCTGAGGACGCATGGATTGGCAACCTTACTGCAGCAGAAAGATGCTGAAGACCCTACCCTGTATCAGCAGCAGATAGCCCAGCCACTTGACACCTGCCTTTGAATGTAGTTGTATAAGAGTCTTCTGACATACAGGAATATAAAGTAAATGTACAGCTAACTTACTGGTTGGGATTAGCAATAAAGATACACTGAGATACCTTCCTAAGCACAACTGCTCCTTGATCTGCAGACCAAAGGCTTGTTTCCCAGTCAAAGCTGTTGGCACCTAGAAACTACATATATTTTTTAAATGTAATTTGGGAAAGCAGGACTGATTTCTACAGCCAGCCCCCAAAAAATATAATATGACATAAACCCATCCTTGAACTATTTATCTTTTAAATTTATTTCATTCTTCACAAGATACACCTGCTTTCAGAAGTGAAGAGTCTAGTCTGTTATTAAACTGTGAAAGTATTTTATATTTTCCCTAGTAATGCTACCAGTAAAGTACAGGACACCGTGTGTGGCAACTGTATTGAGACACAGAGACTTGTTAACTAGAAATTCAAGTAAAATATTTTAAATTCACTAATCTATAAATTTCAGATAAGAACAAGAATTAAGAATAAAAACAAGTGGTCAGTACTGTCAATAGATTTAGATCTTCCACCATGGATTTACCTATCCTTTTATTACAGCTATGCTGATCCCTTACCAAGGACTTAGAAAATCTCTTTCTCTCCAGTTCCTGGAGGCTTTCAGTATCATGAAAGCGCCAAATCAAAGATTTCTGTATCTACCTTTTAAAAACTTATTTGGCAAACATCTTTCAGTAGCAGGAAATAACTGTTAGCTGATAGCAGATAATCAAAATGCCTAGTGTTCTGGTCATGGGAATTACTGTGGTATTCATCAGGTAGGAGAAAAAGAACTCATTTGTGCTAGTAATGATGCCAGAAAGAGTTGATACTGTAAAATCTGAAGGAGCACATTCTGTATGCATAGGTTTTATTTTCCTGGAAAGGTTACAATCAGATAAAATACATTCATTGGCTTTAAAGCTCAGAGAAAGCTATCCAAGACAGTCATTGTAAATCTATCATTCAGGGATGTCTGCTATATTTTACTGAGCCTTTGATTTTCATTTCTATATACAGCTTCAGGTGGAGACATTTTGGCTAGCATTAACGTGATAACATTAAGAGCCTTCTTGCACCATTTTTGAATGCCTAACAAAGTAATTTATTACTCAACTTCAGGAAGTTATAACACAGAGAACAATCTTGTAGGTTGCAGTCCATTAAAGCTTTGTACAAGTGTTTGGATTTCTCAAATAATGGGCTGAGTATCCAAAGCAAGGAAAAAGACAACCTAGCTGCTTGAAACAGGAGAACTTTTATTATTAGAATGAGGCTGAAATTTCCAGCACTAACATCTCAGATCACTCTTCTCTTCATGCATTGCTATCCAGAAAAAATAACGAGAGTATGGTAGGAAAATAAACCAAAAAGAATCTTCCCTGACTGACACCCACAGTAATAAAATGATATATAATAATGCACTGAGCATTTTGACAGACCTCTGTAATATTCAGTGCCATGTGTGCTGCCTTTAGCATAGAGATGGGCCAAAAGCTATGAGGTGCAGTGTATTGGTAGCCAAATATTTATGTCCTGTGCTATTGATGGAACTTTGGAGCTGCCTCCACTGCTTTGAGACAAGCTTTGACAGATGCAAGCCACAGCTGTACACAGAAGTGCTGCTACTGAGCTTGGAAATTTTTCTAACACAGATTTTGCCAGCTTCAAAAAACCAAGGTTCATTTATGGACAAAGAAAGCCATCTGTGCTGGGGCTGGTCTGCAAAGTTTCCTTCCTTCAGCTACCTCAGTATAGAAGTTTTAAAGTAGTCCCTAGAAAGACTAACCTCCTTGCCAGGGTTACATCTTTGTAAGAGAGAGAAAGATTTCTTTCACTGCAAACTGTCATATTTTGCAATTGCTAATTTATGACTCTCCTGGGTATGTCGCAGTAATTCTTCCATGCCATATTTGCCTAATTTAGCACTCCTGACTTAAGCAAATGTTCAGTTCTACTCCCTATAGGAGTTCTGCTCCCTGCAGGAGTTCTGCCTAAGAAAAGAGTAGGTCCCAGCAGCAAAAAAAAAATAATTAAATTAAAAAAAAAGTCAAGCTAAAACTACTAATAGGTTAAATCACTCTATAGTGGAAAGGCTACCTACATTCCTTCCACACTAAAACTAAATCAGCTGAAAACTATCTTAGCGTGCATTGCACTTGAGGGGGTTTCATGTGTGAACTTGAAAAGCTGTCTGACAGTGGTCAGAAATATGTTTTGAGACGTCAGCTCTATGAAGTAACGGAAGTATGTGAAATTGTGGCTGGAACTGTAAAGCAGATAAGAATACACTTGAACTTGGCTAACTTTGGTAGTTACTCATTCCAAACAATCCCAGCTGGTTTTACTGCTCCAGAACTATTATAAAATGTATATTTTGAAAAGTCTTCAATTAGGGAAAATTTCCAACTAGACAATAGGGTTTGCATTTCATGAAGTTTTGGTGGTGCTCCTGGTCTCGTTCTTCTCAAATGAAGAAATCCCCAGCATATTTATATCTGAAGGAGAAGATAATCATGGAGCTGCCAAATTTTAAGTTCATTTTCAGTTAGTCAGTAGTTTTCAAAGCTTATTTTCACTTTCTTAAAAGAATTCAAAAGAAATCCAAGGAAAATTAATTATATTTTAATTAACTTGGCTCTGATTCTTCAAGACAGCTATGGTATAGATAAAAGTTATGGATTTATTCTCTAATTATAAGATTGAAGGCAGAATTTTTGTCAATTATGCAGAAATATTGAAAAGTTTAAGCAAACAATTTCCGTGACATATTCACTCTTTATTACACCCTTATATCTCAACAGGTTATATGTAAATAAATACAGCCTCTGCCAAAATAAAAACTTAAAAGCCATCAAGTCACATTTCGAATCTAACAATGTCCTTCACAGGAAACAGTTCCTGTAACAACAGCTAGTTGGCACAGGCTGTAACACTATGTAGTGGCTTATTTTACACAATTTTGAATGAAAAGACAGCACACTCAGACTCCCGGACTCTGCGTGCTTACCTGTGGGCTCAGATTAAGGCTGTCTGGTCCTCTAACAATTACTAAGAGATTACAAAGGGCTAGAAAATTATTTCTTACAGCTTGTGTTATCATTAACTCCATCTCATGATATGAGAAAGATAGTAATATTGAGGCAAAATAAAGATAGGTAAGGTGGATTATGCAGAAGAAAATGCCCTGGAGAAACTAAAATAAAACAATATTTAGGCTAAAGTTTAAATTTTCTTGCAATTTAAATCAACTTCTCTGAGCAAAAGACTCACTAGGACATTGATATGAAGTAGAAGCAAGTTCAGAACAAGCTCACACTATATTTCAATGACAGTCTTTTATATGCTTAGAGATTACATTAGGAAAATTTTAAATTCCCCACACTTTTAAAAAGATTGCATTGGAGAGCCTATGAAGTCTCTAATTTCCACATCCACATTTACAGCTGGTTGCAGAAATGCTTGGTTGGGGTTGCTGGATGAGTTCTTTTTCCAAATGCTTTCTTTTTTAACTGAATAAGATACCTTTTAAAAAGGAACCCTTATAAAGAGCACATTGGCTACAATTAACTATTTATCAGTGAGGATTGTTGAAGACCGTTGAGTCCAGGAGGAAATTCCATTGAAGAGTGAGAGACTGCAGAACGGGTTAGCACATAAGAGGCGTGGGGTTTTTCCACATTCTCAGTCCACACTTTTATTTGCCTTACTTTGCAGTATATTTACTAAAAATATTTTTGTAGCAGCCATTTTCTTCTTATAAATCCTGAGGAAAATTACAGATGTTCAGTGAAGCTTTATTTTATTCCCTTCTCATTGTTTTCCTTAATTCAAAATGCATATTTATAATGAGAAAAAATAAAAGTGTATCACAGCTCATGCAACATATCTGAGCTCCATGGAAAATGTTTTTTACCATAGCACTAAAGGCACTAGCCAAAGGTTAAGGAAGTAATTGATGCCTCTGTGAGATACATATACTAGACATCCCTCCAGGAACAGCTGGAAGGGAGGCGGCCACCACTCCAGCTGATTGTGAATGGTCATAGCTATTCCAGGAAACAAGATAAAACAAGAAATCTCTTCCTTCCCAAACTTCTCCCAGAAAAAAAAAGGTTGGCTATTGTCTTCAGACAGAAGCAAATATTTGGCTTAAGATAGGCCTATTACCTTCATGAGGAATAATGACTGCTCAAAACCACCTACAGGTCTATAGTTATTATCTACATAGTATGAAATGATGCAATACTGGTTTTTTGCAAGTTCTTTTCCCAGGGAACCAAGAACTGTGGCTCAGTCAATTGCCATTCAATTAAATCAGTCAAAATCACAGCCACTGAGTACTAAATGAGAAATCTGGCTAGGACCTTCTTATTTTATCGGCCTTTCCTTGCCTTTCCTCTCAATTTCTACTGTCACCCTTTTCATTCTATATAAAAATCCATTAGTATGAAGACCCACCTAAATTCATATTTTTGCGTGCATATCTTTCTTAAGGAACTGACTTTCAGCAAACTTTCCAGAGCAGCAAGATTTTAATACTTCCAGTGTTTCTGAGGACAGACACTGAGACATGAGGGTAGATAATGACTTGGGCTTCAAGCCCACCCTGTCTGGGTGGTGAGTGGCAGAATTGCTAAGCAAACATACACCCTGCAGTGTGATGAACAGGAATACATGATACAAAGATAAGCTCAGCCAGTCAAGTATACAGACACTTGGAGTTGCAGGATTTGTTCTGATGAGGTCAGAATCCTGTCCTTGTTCAAATGTATTCATTGAGAACAGACTAATATAAAACACCAGAAAGTGATCTGTGTAAGAATACAAAACCACAACATTTCTCATAGACAGAGACAAGACATTCATTAAAACAGAACTATCACGACTACCTGCCAAGAGATACAAATCTTTCCTAAGGGTTCTACCATCTTCTCACGTATACAGAAAGAGCCATTTAAAATAATACTTCCAGTAACTGTTGGAGATCCACAGGTCACAGTACTGATCCACCCATCCTCTGGCATTACAAAGCATCAGTTGCCTGAGGTTGCACCCTCCACTTTTTATCTCAAGCTTGCAGTACTCTGGCTCCTTATAATGCTCTTCTATCGATAGCATGGAAGTGCTGAGAGTATCCAAAACCCACAAATGACACTAGTATTAACATATTTATATAGTGATTCTAATGTGCAAGTCTTGGGGACGTGACAAAGTCATAATCGCATGCTCTGTGGTGACTGGCCCTGAGCGTATTCTTGAAACAGAAGAAATAATGAAGTTCTCTTAGGTCCCAGCATATTATGCTCAAGTAAATTACCTGACATATGCTGGGGGTTTTGATTGTACAGACTGTTTAGGCTACAGCATCCTCACCTGATGTATGTTTCTTAAGCCATGTTAATTTCATCATGATCCTTAAAATCTTGGTTACAGACCATGTTGCAAAGAAAACTGCTATCTTACAATATTTAACACTTTACTTATAAAGGCATAGCAATAACACATTTAACAATAACAAACAGATTTTTCTTTGTGATTAGTCCCCAAAATTCATTATCACAAAACATAGAGCAAGATACTATAGATAGCAAAGTGTTGCAGAATCTAGCTTAGTAGATAAACTGACCAAATAAAACATCATTGTAAGTCTGCTCCAAAGCCATCTTAAGAGGGCTGGATTTGCTGACATCTGGCAGATGATAGCTTTTACATTCATGAACATAAGCTGCGTGTCTCTCTGTGATTCTCACGAGTTGTTGAGAGCACTGCCTATCCACACTGTTAGCTGATTCTCATCAAGCAGCAGCCTGACTTTTTGTTCCCTTCCATCCCCCGGGGAGCACCTTGTACCCCCCTGTCGTGGCTTAAACCATGACACCCACACACAAAGAAACACAGGAGCCTAAAGGACACAAATAACAAAGCATCCTTATTGACCACGGAAAAGCAGACATTAGCCTCATACAGTGATCACCTCACTTTGATCAGAGCTTCATGCACCACTTACAGATGCCTAAAGCCAGTGTGTGTTTCTGACCCTCATTTCTCTTCACAATTACTCAGCAGCACACAGTTTTATCCTGCAATGGTCAACAGGACAACACATATTTGCCCACTTTCCCCAGCTTGGGCTTTTGCCTTTATTGATTATGATCAGCTATAAAGCCTGTGAATTCTGGATGCTCCAGGGGTTTTCTTGACAGCTAACTAAGCCTGAGGCAAACACAGACTCATGCAGCTCCGAACAATCCTACCTGGGTTTCTTCCTCCTCCCCCTTCCACCATGCACTGCATTTAATGGTAATTGTTAACGATGAGGAGATTGTAATTAGGAACATGCACTGGCATAAGTGTCCAGCATTTCATATGCCAAGCATGTGCCACCAGCGCAGTCAAGATACCTCCAAAGATTCATTTAATTTTGTATGATTTTCTTACAGCAGATAAAGAAACCTTCCCCCTATGCACACACATATTTATGCAGTTAAACTCCACTTTCTTGTGACAGCTGATTCAAATACAGCCCAAGTTACTAACACTGCACAAATGAAGTTGTTGGTTCTTTCCCAGAAAGTAGGAGACAAATGTCACAGAAACCAGTGCAGTGAACTTTTAAAATGGCACTCAAGCAGAGAAATTTATGGGTGAGCATATGCACAGACAGCTAGCCAATGTCTTATTCCCAGCCCAGTGAGAGACCTTGCCTTTGTAGTTGCTGTTCATGCTGCATAGATTATAAAAGGATTTCATAACATATAGAATGTAAGAATATAAGGATAAGGCATGTAGATTATAAAGTTCACTTGCAGGCACACACAGCTGCACGTAGACCCAGAGAAGACAATGGTCCTGTGAGAAGGAGAGTCGGGTTTGCAAAAGACAAAGCGCAGATGGTAATTTGAGTCTTATGTTAACACTCTTTCTTTAAATTTTGCTTATTCATTCAGGCTATCAACATGTTGACTCATTTCTGTTTGGGTAGAGGTAATAGCTGTACTCTCCCATGCATTCAAGTTTCAATCAAATTAGAGTGCAAGTTAGGATCTTAGCCCCTGGCTGACAGTCTTACACAGCTGTCAAGGCAGCAGAAGGCTTTCTCCAGGTAAATGAGAGATCTACATTGCTATGGCACAGTTCCTGCTAATCCCTTTATCTGGTGCTGCCATCAGTGAGACCCACCAAGGAAGAAATTCATGCCATGCCCACAATTACACATACTCTTCTAATTGAGTTTCCTTGCAAAACAATAAGCTTCTAGTAAAAAAAGAAAAAAAAAGAAAAAGCTTTATGCAATTGACAGGATCAATGCTTCAGCCTCTCGAATCTCACTGCAAATGTAAAGAACAAAACCACTCCAGTTGCATATTTTACAGGATTTAGAGAAGGAAAAAAAAAAAAAAAAGCCTTTTTCTGAACTACAGGTGCTTGTACAAACATTTTTTATGGTTTAGATTGACTTGAAAGATGGCTATTCCCCTTCATTAAATAGAGACGCAATCACCAATTGGAAGAGGATGGATTTCACAACACATTTTCAGGCAATTACAATCTTAAAGTTTTATCATTCTATGCAAGTAAATGGAGTCCAGTAAACAGATGTGTCTCAGAACGTCAAAGGCTGACCATGCATTACCCAGCCTTTATCTACCAACTTATTACACATCATATAGAGTAGCCTACTCAAGAGTCTAGAAATGCAAAGAAGCCTTTTAGCATTGAGGCTTGTGATAAGAGCAAGGGGTTTGAGATATTTGAAGACCAAAGTATATAAAGAGGACAGAAAGTTTTCTGGGCAGCACTGCACATGGCAATGGCTGAAGTAGCAGGTGAGCCTACTTCTGTATACTATCATCTTCCCAGTTCCATCCCCAGCAGGGAGTCATGACCAAGCAGTTGTTTTTCAGATGACTTTTCATCATGCATAAGTTTGGAAAAATGCTGAAGTAGAAAAATATATCAGGGATATGTTTATTAATTTCATGATGATTACATTTTTCCTCCAGCAATGTTACTTAATTCCTCAGGCATCAGCCTGCTGCAATAAAAGGTAATTTTCAGGATAGCAGAAAAGGCACTCCCCTGTTGAACATTATGAAAAACACCACATTTTTAATTCACTTCTATACAACTCAAAACATGAGAGGGGTATGACACTGAAATAGGCTGCTGTCGTAAAACCAAAGGTTATCTCCAACCTTCATACAGGATATTTGCTTGAAGCGAATGAAGTGGATTGCTCATCTTGTAGTGCAGGGTCTGAGAACCAGATTTCATCTCTTAAAGTACTCTATTGAGGAGAAATTGAAGTGCATATAGGCATAGATTAGCCCACTTAATTTCAAACTCCTAAACTACACATCTAAATTAAAAACTCAGTTACCCCAACTTTTACTAAGCAAGGAAAAAGCAAGAAAGCAGTTTCAACCTTCTGTTAACTGACTTCTGCCCTAACAAGACTTTAAATTAGGCATCCTTGTGCTTGGAAATGCATCAAACATCTGGAAACAAGGAGGATGAAGCTTACATACATTGAACTCATGTTAAAATATTACAAAACTTTTCTTTCCAAGCATGTCTTTTCTGGTCCACATTATACAACTTTCTGATGCCATGTTTCTCTCAACTTCCAAGACATTAACAGCAATTGTTCCTCATTTCAGAGCAGAGATGCAGATCCCTGCTTCAATCTGTTTGCCAATATAACAGTGTCAACCAATCCAGTTTTATACAGCAGATTGTTTCATCTAGTCAATCAATACAGGTTTGCCTTCCTTACAGACAAAAAAAAAAAAAAGAAAATCAATCTTAGCTATTGTGAGAAGTAGTGTCTGAAGCATGACAATGAGCATTAAATATAGAAGCAACCCTAATGTTTACGTTGCTCTTCAATTATGAAAGATTATGACCTTTTCCTGGGATACCTTTGCAATGAAGGCCTCTGCTGCAGATCTTTGAAATTCAGCAGAAAATGCCCTTGAGCTAAAAAAAGTGCTTTCCCCTTTGTTTTATAAAATTCCATTCAATTTTAGCTGCAGCCTCAACTACTAAAAAAAAAAAAAAAAAAAAAAGTATCACATTTCCTTTCTTTCCCTTGCATTCCCCAGAATATAAGAACAGCTGCACTAAGTCAGGCTAAAGGTCCATCTAGCTCAGTTTCCTGCCTTTCTGACAGTGGCCAGAAGCAGATGTTTAGGGAGAACATAAAAATACAGGGCATACACAGAGATATTCTCCTGTAAACCTCCCAGCTCCTGACAGTCAGCAGTTTATGGACTTCCTGCATCTAATTTAAAGCCCACCATTCTATATGTATAATTAGATGGTGTATTCCCCAAGTGCATTACTTCACATCTATCAACATGAATATTGTCTGCCCAGCCATTCAGTATTATCAGATCAGCCTTCAGTTCTTTAGACTCCTTTTTTTTATTTTTTTATGACTCTGAACAGTTTTGTACCATCATCAGTCTTTGTCAAATCACACTTCACCCCTTTCCCACGCTATTTAGTAATACCTTAAGTTGTACAAGTTCTGGAGCAAGTCCCTGTGAGACTCAACCAGTAATCCCATGCCATTCTGAAAAAATGACCATTTATGCTTATTCTTAACTTTCTTGATCATTTTCATCCCACAACAGCTTTGTTTCTCTAAGGAGATTTAGTAAGAACTCCTGGTAAAGCTTTTTTTTTTAAATCTTCATACACAGCATCAACCAGGACATCCCTAGCCACATGATCCTTCATTCCTTCAAAGAACTCAAATGGATTTGTGAGGAAACTTCATTTTTTAAAAGATGGTGGCTCTTTCTCACTGTGCGTGTACTCATTACAGTTTATTACCGTTTACACCAGTTTTCCTAGTACTGAAAAAAGACTTAATGATTCGTAACTGCTGCCATGCTTGTATTCCCTATCTGAGCTCCATTAGAGGTCGTGGATGAATGGCTGTGACAATTTGCTACTACTGTTCTCACTGTTCCAGAGTAAAACATCTCCTGTAAATATATGATTTTCAAGTATTTTCTCCAAGTCATTTTGCATGGCTATCTCTTTCATGTGATTGGTCTCCTGCTCTCTTCTAGTCCTCAGTGAGCAAGATCCCAGGTTGCACCTATGCCTCCACTTGAAGATTTACTTAGAATAAAGCAGAGGCTTTATTCTAAAACACAGGCTGTGTCCTGTGAACTTCTATGATCTATCTCACTTCCAAAGTACCACTGGGGACCAATTTAGGAGCACTGAGTTCTGAAGGGTATTTAAAAGCTTTTTATGTCATTCTGAAATGCACACCCTGTGATTTTAAAGTCAATTACAAATTGAACACAACTTTTTCAAATTCTGCCTAATTAGGGGATCAAAACCCAGGGATGTCAGTTCTGTAAGCTACAATTAATGTTCATAAACTAGCAGCTGCTATTTATACCTTTTTCACATTGCAAAATGACTTCAGCCATTTGATACAAGAAATACCTGCACAATTGTTTGTGTTTGAAAGCAGCTGGAGGGTGAGTTACTTCGGTTTGAGCATGACCGGCCTGTTTAATCCTGCTGCCTGATCAGTCTGTGAAGTACTATAAATCCTCTCCTTTTTTACTGAACAGCCTCTGGACGCTCATAACAAGGCATCTGCCAAATTAAAGGACGCTGTTTGGCACTTTTTGAAGAGGACACAAAATTTGAATGCAAAAAAAAATGGGGAAACTTCTATTGAGACTACTGAGCAGAGGCATTACCTACAGTCTTCCTTGGCTCTTTCATTTGTAGACAAACAAATATGGACTGCACTATAACTAGTGAGTTGACACTTAATCTTCTCTTTAATGTGTTAGCATTTCAAAACTGAATTCGTGCACATGGATGACCTTGCAAACAGCACAGAAAAATAAACTATTATTTAGAACCACATGTCAGTGAGTCCCATTAAAATTCTTACTCTATCATTTAATATTTTCAGCTTACTACATGACCTCGCATTGAAAAGCATGTTTGTATGCACAAACTGTCTAGGCAAAGCTGTATGTTTCAGAAAGTCAACAGATACAAAGCAGCTGAAACTCTTGATTTAAGAATCATATGATTACTTTTGGCAACTAAAAAACAAATGAAGCTTTTTGGCAGAAATAGGGGCAGCTCTGTGACTGGCTTTAAATTTAGAAGAGAAGCACCCATATGTGCTGCATCTCACACTTATGGCAATATATTAAGCTGAGAAATCTACTAAAACAGCTGAATTTATAAAGTCTGAATGTTCAAAGTAGGAATCAAGCACTTATTTACTAAAGTCTCAGCAAGGTGGATAATTCAGTACTTCTCAGTCCATAGGCATACTGAAAACTACATCAGTCCTTGCAACATAAAGGTCTGAGCATACACAGTTTGCAACTAGGGCATGGGTTTTGCTCAGTTGACACCTCTAGCTGAGATCCTCAGTCTAGGATCACACTTATCAGACCCAGACTTCTGTATGGTCAGCACATAGGTAGTTATGATTCTTGATTTCACATATGTTGTATGAGCATGCAATGGAAATCTGTGATGTCAATCTGATCCTTGCTCTAAAATACATAAAAATTCAAAAACCTCTCCTCCTTCACAGGTGAAGAATGGTGGAAATAGTGGCAGTGCTTAGACATGGATGGGCAAGAGAAGAGACTATCTTTGTTTTTCTTCAGAAAGAGCTGGTCTGCTCAAACTCCTTAAATTCACCAGACAGGTGGGTATAACTAAAATTGCAGTCTTACATGAGGTCTCCAGGGGTTTTGAAAGACACGTAGCTATTGTTAGCTAGGAGATATTTCTACAACTCTTGGTTTCCTAAGTAAAGATTTCACTGGTAAGCAAAGCAATAACCGTACAGTTCATTTGTCAATGACCCCTTATGCCCAGAAGCCAGGTTGAAGATGTTGGGCAATTGGTTGCCCCATATCCAAAAATCACAGAACAAAAGTCTTCAAGAAATTCAGGCAAACACTCAGAATCCAAGCTGAATGAAGATCAGTCCAAATTATTCCTTATTAGGTACTGCAAAATTAGGGAGCTGACAAATAAATTCCAAATACAGAGTTAAGAATGTAGTTCTTATTCTTTAGCTTTACCATTTTACCTGACTGCAAGAAAAATAGTAAAAATCTAGATCACCTAATTCTACATCCATGATCTCAGAGATAACCATATGGCACCAAATATAATTCCAGTCCAACCCCAGCTGTGTGCAAAAGAAGAAAGGATAAGACAGCAAAACCTGCATCATTTCTGAACCTGGTTTGAGTAATGAAAATAAAAAACAAAGAAAAAAAGATCAGGTTTTGCACCCAAATTTTACTTTTTTCTCAAAATATTAATTAAATAAATTTATTTAATTTAGTTGCTGAGGATCCTAAATTTTTATCAGCATTATAAACTTATCTGAGTGTACAGTATACAAATAATGGTCAGAAACATTCTTACTCCAAATGATAATGTGCTCTGATATTGCTATGTTTATATGCTGTAAGTTCCAACTGTCAAAATACTGGGTTGCTGGAAGTTTTGACAAAAAGTTTCGCAGACATTTGTGTTACTGTTCACTGTGCTTTACTATATGAGAGACAGCTTCAGTAACAAAAATCAGTGAGCAGTCCAGGAGCAGACAGACCTTGCAGTATACCCCCCTTACTTCAGAAACATTGCATGGACTTTATGTACCAAACATACACCAAACCCACCATTCATGTGCCAAGCTTCTCTGTGCAATAGTGAACTGCTGACCTGTTGCATTTAGGTCACATTGCACAACAGACAGACATCTCGATGGTTAATGCCCACTGAAGCTTGCACTGGCCCCAAGCTCTTGGGCTCCATCATCATCAGCTGCTGTTCCTGCTCCCTTCCAGCCCCCTCAACATAACAGACCACACTGCACCAGCCCCTTAGCCAATAGTCCCCTAGGTAGAAGCTACCTGAAATACCCTCTACTCTGCTCTTGTGAGACCTCACTTGGAGTATTGCCTACAGCTCTGGTGTCCTCAACATAAAAAGGACATGGAACTGTTGGAACAACTCCAAAGGAGGGCCACAAGGAGGATCAGGGAGCTGGAGCACCTCCCGTATGGAGATAGGATGAGAAAGCTGGCGCTGTTCAGGCTGGAGAAGAGAAGGCTGAGTGGAGACCTCATAGCAGCCTTCTAATATCTGGAGGGGGCCTATAGGGATGCTGGGGAGGGACTCTACATTAGGGACTGTAGTGAGAGGACAAAGGGTAATGGGTTCAAACTTAAACAGGGGAAGTTTAGATTGGATATGAGGAAGAAATTCTTTACTGTGAGGGTGGTGAGGCACTGGAATGGGTTGCCCAGGGAAGCTGTGAATGCTCCATCGCTAGCAGTGTTCAAGGCCAGGCTGGACAGAGCCTTGGGTGGCATGGTTTAGTGGGAGGTGTCCCTGCCCATGGGAGGGGGGTTGGAACTAGATGATCTTAAGGTCCTTTCCAACCCTAACTATTCTATGATTTTATGATTCTATACACTATGCCTGTGTGCCTCTCTTCAGCATTTTCTAAGCGCTACCATAGGCAACCTCATGGCTCCTTTTAGTCCTACACTGAATCACACGTGGGCAGGCATGGTATATATAAGGGGGATGGAGGTACTCTAATTAGAAGCTACAATTCATACAGCACAGCAACAGACACATTACATCATACCCAAGCTTACAGATTTAGCTTAGTGTCAAAATTTAAGAGTAATTTTAACAGGCTTTACACTTCATATCTCTTCAATATTAAATATACAGTAATTGGATAACCTAGTAGCTCAAACAGGTGGTACTGCACAACTGCACAGTTTTTCCAAATCACTTTGGAGCCCTAAGGTTAGAAAAGATTCCGCTCAACTCCATTTCCCCTTCAGCTGAAATCCAAGTTACTGAAACACAATTATGCAGCAAATTCAGAAAAGTAACAAGATGTGTTAATGTATATTCAACACACTGACTTCCTTTAAGCTTAACCATTTAAAAATAAATACCAGAGAATTATTTACATTATGTTTTTTCAGAACAACAAAGAGAAAAAGTTAAATACTCATACATTCCATCCCCATTTTCCATGGAACACTTCCAGTCTTCGTTTTCATTGCTTCTTTAGTGCTGGCAAGGAGAAATTAATTGCATTAATTCCTTAATTCTTCAGTAAAGAAATCTAACTTTGATTTCTAAGATATGGCAGTTTCCTAATTAATTTCATTTGAGAACTTTCTTCCTGAAAAAGAACTTCAGGCAAGGTTATATGTAACTACATATTTTGCCTTTGTTTGGAATCCTCATAGCATTAAGTTTTTTAGCACCTTCAAAGCAATTAATAAAGTCAAAAAGTTTCTCATGATATCACATTCCAGCCATGCTAAAGCCTCCTGCTTTAATCTCTACTCTCTGAGCCTGAAGTAAAGAAGTGTTTCTTAGCTTAGCTCAGTGAAATAAATTAGTGCAAGAAAAAACAGGTCAATGATGTCCTTCATTCTGTAGTCTTACACAATTGAATGAAATTTCATGCCAGTGGTGTACCTCTCCCAAGATAAATGTAACAGTATTTTACATAACTTCAAAAATGCTAAAATAAAGTGAGGCAGAAAAATCTGGCTTTTTGCCAATTCCAAACAACACAGAAATATGTTATTCTCATCCACTCCAGGTTTACAAATTTTGCTGTGAGCAAAACAGATTTTTCCTGCATCCTTCTCAAAGTAATTTTCCCAAGGTAAAATATGGCTCTTCCTTGAAGAATTTTGCTTTGCAAAAAACCAAAAACAAAAACAAAAACAAAAAACAACCCCCCAAAAAACCTACCATTTTGTTGTTGTTGTTTATGAAAAGCAGTTTTGTGGAGTACATTACAATGAAACATACTCTCCTAACCACCTAATTATTCCAGCACCTATAGAAATCAGAGACAGGTAGTAGCAAGGTAACAGTTCTAAATTCTTCCCTAAAGGTTTCTTCTCTCCTCACTTCCTCAGCCTGCTGGAGCGCATGTTAGCCACGTTCCTTGGAGACATTCCCCTAAGGATGCCAGGAGATTCTTCTTTTTGGACTGGAAGTAAGTGAAAAAATCGTAATTCTTTTTGGTGAGATGTAAAAATTCTCAAACCATCTTTCTCAAATAAAAGATATGCATTAGCATTGAGTAGTCTGAGCTACTAGTACTATTCTTTAGCAACTCTGAGACTAGCTCAACGATCTGGGAAAAGAGAAAAAAACCTGTCTCCTAAGTGCTAATTCACTGCAAAGAAGGCACCTTCTGCGGCAGGCCAGTTACTTGACGTTCCTTATATAAAATAAGGAGGAGATGCTTTTTCCACTCCTATGTGAACAAGATGAGAAAAGATCCTCCTCTGTGTTACTGAGGGATGTCTATACCACAGATCATGTAGTTATCTTCAAGTTAGCTAGTTCAAGTAGTATAAGTAGCATAGGCATGGAAGCACAGAGCTCAGTATGGGCAACAAAACCTCATTAAATAGAAGCCTTAAAAAATAAGGTAAATATTCCATAATTAGCCCAAACATAGCTGCTATGACCAAAGTGCTTCTGGGCTTTGAGCAAGGTTGCTTAAAGCTGCTAAGGAATGTCTTAATTTATAGGCTACACACTTAGCATTCCTTGAAAGCTCTTTTTCTTTTCTGCTCCACCCTGACTGGATGCAGATCCAACAAGGCGTTGATGATTTATTTTTTGTGTGAAGCATGGTAAAACCATGTATGTCCAGTAGCTAGATTTTTCCTCTAAAGTTCTTTCATTCAGTGCCAATGAGGAGAGTTCTTTTTGCTCCCTGATCTGATAAGCTGAAAGGTTTGTTTTCTTTGCTTTCTTTGTTTAGATTACAAAAATTAAATTCAATCAGATCTCATGCTTGTGATCTAAAGTGCTCACCAATATATAGTTTTTCTGTGTCTAAAGCACTTTACAGATGCAGAGAGAGCAGAAAGTAATAGTTGCTATGAAGGTTAGACCTCATAAATCAGTGGCTTAATCTGTTATATTATTAAGGTGTCTTTCTATGCAGTCCTCAGTACACAGACTTAAAAACCTCACTACAGGAGAGGAAAATAAAGCATAAAAATAGGTCTTCTCAGCAGAGCCAAGAGGATAATCCTGTTGCATCTAGGAACAAAAAAAAAATTAAAATAAAAATCAATTAGTTTTTCCCCAAGTGGTCACTGAAAAATAGCACATGCTAATGCATTTCATCAAATGAATAAACATGAAGAAAGTATGGCTAAAAGAAGAGTTGAGGGCCAGGGCTCCAAAGCTGCCACTGATTCCTGGTTGTCAGAAAAATAATCAGTGCTGGTGTAGGAGGATTGGAACTGCTAGAAGAGAGTTGAAAACCAAGTTATGTTTTCTGCTTGGGCACTGGTCTCACAGTCTTCAGAGGATGTGTCTGGGTTATTTCAGTGTCCTCTTTGTAAGTTGTGAACCTTCTAAGAGTTATTTTTACCTAATTCTACCTCCAACACATGATTTCAAAGGTTTGATCTCAGGCCAATGCAGCTGAATGTGCCCGTGCACTCACAAATATCACAGCTTTTTATCTTAAATATAACCTGAGGCCACCCAGAACATCAGGCATGCATCTATACAGTTAGAAGAACTGGCAAGGTTATGAGATAGAGACAATTATCAATTTAAACACCCAGAACAGCCAGAATGGGATTGACTCTGCACTTCCCTGGGAGACCACCCACAAACATGCAATAGTATCAGATCTAAAGTATGAAACTCATGGCCAATCAAGACATTTTTCTTCTTCCACATGATGGAAAACCAGACATGCTTGACAAGCATATTGAATCCCAGAAGTAAATCCTTTAAGGTACAATGTTACTGAAAATTTCAGAGTTGCCTATACTCTCACAAACAGGATACACACACTATACGTACGCTGAACTTTCCCCCCTGAACAAAATCATGCCTTCCAACTATTTCAGAAAGAAAAATACCCCATACAGGTTATATTAAAATATGTGAAGTGTATAAAATGCATACATGGTCAAATGAAAAGTCTAGCATCAAATGCAGCATTGAGGTTGCTCAGTCAGCCACTCAGATCAGGAAATTCTAAAAGTTAATGGTCCATGGTCTTCTCTTCTATAACTCCATTGAAGCTATTTTGCATTCCCAGGACTTACTATATTTCATTACACCAAATATATGAAGCATTTCCATTCATTTTAATTTATTAATGTTTGCACTACTTAATTTGGGGTTGAGACAAGTAGAACATTCTATCTGGACAAGTTAATGTCATGTGTGGAGACCTCATAGCAGCCTTCCAGTATCTGAAGGGGGGCCTATAAGGCTGCTGGGGAGGAATTCTTCATTAGGGACTGTAGTGAGAGGACAAGGGGTAGCAGGTTCAAACTTAAACAGGGGAAGTTTTGATTGGATATAAGGAAGAAGTTCTTTACTGTAAGGGTGATGAGGCACTGGAATGGGTTGCCCAGGGAAGCTGTGAATGTTCCAACCCTGGCGGTGTTCAAGCCTGGGCTGGACAGAGCCTTGGGTGGTATGGTTTAGTGTGAGGTGTCCCTGCCCATGGGAGAGAGGTTGGAACTAGATGATCTTAAGGTCCTTTCCAACCCTAACTATTCTATGATAAAACTGAGCTAAATCTAATCTGGGTGTATAATGTTTGCATGAGATACCCAAAATTAAAATGGTCCAAAGATAATTGAAACACTTAACAGTTAGGTTTGGTTTCCTATCTCTCCTACAGATTTCCATGCAACTTTTGGCAAATCATCTTAATCTCCATGCAATATTCATTCATTCCTATATTTGTATATTTAACACAGAATAACTTTCAGCTTGAGCTACATTATTTCCTTCTGCAAGGACAATGAAATAAGCAAAGATTGAAGTTGGCATCTGTCACATTTTTTATTAATTTGGACATTTATTCTCAAATCATATCAAAAGGAGCATACCCTTCTCACACAGTCGTAATGTAAGTAGCCCTATAACAGTTTATGAACATTCGAAACAGACCCACCAATCATGGAAAGTGTCAACTTGAAATGACTTTTAAAGAGGCAAGACTGACTTAAATAGGCTTAGAGCTGAAGTTTGAACGCATAAAGGAAATTTGGACAATTATCCCATTGACTTCTCTGTTGTCAGGATGTCACCTAGCACTTTCATTATGTTAGCTGTCACCGCTACACTGCACATTCATTGGGAAGAAATACATATAATTTTCCTGAAAAACATTGAAAATTTTTATATCAGTCACTTCCATTGATTTGTTTTCAGGAAATAAGACATGAAGGTACCTTTCAGTTGCATTTTAGTTCCCACCATTCTGTTCTGTTACATTTCTCCCTACTACTGCAAAGGTTGAGTGGGGAAAGCTTAATGGTTTTAGATATTTTCTTTAATTTAAAATATTCTTTAAATATTGTGTAAATTGTAGGTTTACCTATTTGGAAAATACCTTTTACTTTTCCTATAACCTAGTTTCTTAGTTAAGAAAGTTGATCAACTCTATTTCAATGAGTTAACTCTATCTAAACAAGTCACTGCCTGAACTGCTAAAAGATACTCCCCTAAAATTGCAAATCCTTTGGTGTTTACTTACAGAAGTTAACCTGAAACATATTGGCATTGCTGAAAAGCTATAGGCACAGTTAATTTATATTAAATTTTTTCCTAGAATTTTAATTTTTAGTTTTATGCTTCTTGTTGAATATTTCATAAACCTCCATATATTTCTTTTTACCTCTTCTAGGAGGTAAACTATACATGTGGACTTCTTAGTGTAGACTCCTACTTTTCCAAAATGCAGAATATACTTGCTATATATAAAGGTCCCACATTACCTTTCATTTGTACTCACAGCTTCATTGGGTTGTATTGCAATATTATTACACAGATGCATTTACAACAGGGTGTGGTTTCACAGGTGTTAAAAATATGCCATACAACTGTCTTTTGAAATGTGGCCAAACTTTGATAGTGTGTTAAATACTGAGGTAGCCAAAATAAGTATATGACATCCCTTTTCATCAAGTGTATGATAGATCTAGTTATAAATGTTCCCCTTTCCTTTTCAGAAGCCATTTCCATTCTAGTGTGAAAACAGAATTAAAAATGCTATAAAATAAATGAAAAGAAAAAAAAGAAAACCCAAACACTGATATTTCTCAGCCTTGAAGTATGAAGTTTTAGAAATGTCAGATTTCATATTCCGTTTGTGCTCAGAGAGATTTTCTCATCTTAGAATTGTCAACATGTGGCTAAATAAACGTGAAGATCATTTGCAAGGCTGTCACATACAAATATAACTTGCTAATCTCTGTTTTGCATGAAAATAACTGTTAGAAAACTGCCCCAATATATCTGTGAAATAGGGCTGATTTCACTCGAAATTCCATATATGCTCTGCAACTGAAGAAAAGAATCAGGAAGGAAGACTCTGATGCTTTGCAGATACAAGTTGTCCCAAGAAAGTGCCACAAATCCAAAGAATGCTCCCTAGTGCTACATTTTTTACAAGAACTTCTAATGTAGCAGACAGGTATGAAAAAGCACATGTAGAAAGAAAACTACCTAATGACAACACAGGGGGATAGAAAAGAGCATACATATTACAGCTGTGGCCAGTATTCATTTGTGCTTAAAATTAAAAACTATACTGAAGAATAAAAATGCATATCGTTAATCAGATGAACTTTATAAGAGTTAAGAAGGTTGCTCACCTGCAAAACAATAGCCATAAACAACACTATTGTTATGAAGTTTTAGAATCAACTGATGTATAAAAGCAACTTTAATTTGACCTTTTATATTTCTTGCTAGGAGCTTGTGCTATGCTGTGGGTTCATTAAAGACATCCCCAGACTGCCCCACTCAGAGGTATCTCTGTTAAGAGAAGTCTTCTGATGCTTCTTCTACTGAATGGCAGCTAGGATGGACCAAGTCCTCCTGGTTCCCAAGCCCACAGCAGTCCACTGGTTCCCCCTACGTGACTTGCAGTGTTCTGAGAAAAGGTTGTTTTTTGGCCGCAAAAGAAAAGACAAAGTAACCCACAGTGTTTGGAGCAAAACCAGAAGTTAGAATTTCTTCTTTCCAAGGAAGTGATGGCCTGAGTTGCTAACACAGGTAAGTAGCCATTGCATGGAAACCTCAGTTCAATGCAGGGACATAGGGTCCCGGAAATTCCTTAAAATGCTGGGATGTAGCTGCAGCTCACAAAGTTACACAATTACATGCAACAGTTACCTGCAACTCACAAATGAGAAAGTTCCAAATTGCCTAGAGAGACAGAGAAGTGGTAAGTGCCAGGTCATTCCTGGCAAATTCAGACATATCAGCGCTAGAGAAAATGCTTCAACTTCCCAGATTTTCTCAGCTATAACTACAGTCAGAGCAAAAATTACATTGCTTTTATCAAGATGAGAGTTGTCTTACTTAGTTCCCCAAATTGTCTTCCTTTGAATTAAAAATGCTTTGCGAGAGATAAAATAACCTAACATTTTTCTGCATTTTTAACTTAAAAATAACAGCATTAAAATATTATGACTTTCTTTTAGACTGTTTTTTTATTTGCTCATTTTTGTGGTTCTTCAATTATGCAATGTATGGCAGTCTCTTATTCATTCTCTATAATATACCACCGCTCAGAAACAAACATGTTAATTGGGTACACACTTCTGGCTTGTTCAACATGTCTAGTCAGCTCCCAAAGCAGATGAATGCAGTTTCACATAGCACAGGTTTGAGTAAAAATGTGAAACCTGTAGTAGAGGGTATTTACAAAGGCCATCTTTGGCTTCTGGGGCTAAACTCCTTATGCAGTGCCTCCTGGATACTGCTTTGAAATACCTGCTGCTGGAGCGTCCCTTGCTACCAAGCACAGGGACATCTTCGGACAAAAAAAAAACCAAGGTTAAATTATGCATTCTGAATATCCCACTTCTAAACATGCAGGATTTGTTTTAAGAGATTAAAGTGCAGGCACGTTATAAATTTATCACAAACAGACTGATGTCTCCATGTTGCCTCTAAACCCTTCTGTAGCTTGTGCTCCTCTCACTAAGCTCCATGCAAGTACCTACAAAACCCGCGTGTGTCAGTAGATTCTACCTGGGTTCAAACCCCAGCATCACACAGCCTTGTTGAAGTCTTCAGGATTAGCAAATACTGCAAAACTACGGTTAATCATAGGAAATGTAATTCAAAATGTATAATATACAGACCCAGCGGATGCTCTAAGAGATCACTCACAGGTTCACCAGATGGACAGACTCAGACTAGCTTCTCATGATAGTGGTAAATTGTTTGAGCATTCATATTTTGCATACACATAAAAGTACTCCATAGTGAGAATTATGCTCTCTGAAGCATGAATATAAAATAAAGAACTTTTCGTTGAAAACATGTACATTTTCATCAGTATTTTTAATTGAAGCTTTCTTGCTGGCTAATCAGAGCCATCATTTAGAACATAAACTCATTCTTCCTTTGGTTCTAAGTTCATGAAATCTGCACAGAACAAATTATAGGTTTCATAAAAAACATCAGTCCAGAAACTGCCCCACATGGGGTAAACTCTGACCTTCTGTGCGGCTCCCAGTAAAATTGAGTGAGTTTTATAACTACAAGCATCTCAAAATCTGGAGGTGATAAGTCTGAAACAAAAAGACCAATATTTAGGTTAACACTCCAGGGGAAAAAAAAAATAAATAATGAACTTAGTCTAAAAGTCATCCAAAACAACACATAAAAAGCATTCTTGAGAGACAACAGGAATATCTGCATGGACATAAACCACAATACACTGTGCCAAAAGTCTGACAACTAAGGATAGGAAGAAAAGACATATGCAAGAGTTCAGACCACATTTATGAAGAAAAGTTCCAAAACATGAAAGCCACAAACTTTTGTAATATCCCAATACCCTTATTTTTGTCATGTAAGGCAATATTATCTACAGCAAAAGGGTTAAAAAGGGCCTTATCTCATTCAACATCTACTGGATTACCCACTGACAAAGTCACTTCAGTTCATGTATTATTATAATATCTAAGAAAGCTATACTCAATTTTCTCTGGTACCTGAATGGAATCTGGAAGAGGGAAAATACATATTTTTAGAGACCTACTTTTTGAAAATTCATCTAAGTAGAAATACATCATGTTGTCTTCTAATTTCTCTGAAGAGGAAACAGAAGGAAACAGAAAATTCCCCAGAAATGCCCAGAGATATAAGGCAAGATCTGGCAGCCTTACTCACAGGCCACCCATGGAGTAAAGGACTACTTAACGCAAGTATAATTTGTAGGTTCTACCTTCATAAAGTTAATGGAAAATTTGATCATTTTATTTGCACTTCAAGAAACGTAAAAACGATGAATAGTAGAAGAAAAGTTTTTAAGGACCTTTGTGTTCGTTTCACATTGTTAGTTAGCACCAGGAGATGTTAGTATTTTTATTTTTTTAAGAGTGCAGAGTCCTAGGCACATGCAAACTGCAATTTTTGGCTTAGGTTGATTAACTTCCCTGTTTGTACTATGTTCATTCTTGCTGTTGTATCCAAATCCAGTTTTCAAGAGCATGCCAAATCCTTGATGAAAACAGTCCTTTATTATATCCTAACCAGTGGAGTGGCAGTTGACTGAGCTCATATGGGGATAATCAATCCCTTTTTACATTTAGGCTATTCAGCACATTTAATACTCACACACAAAGCTGACAAAAAGGTATATACTATTAAAAGCACTGTTTTGACACAATTCAAGAAAATACAGATTTTAAGTATTTGAGGTCATTTGGACACATCTTTCTTACATTAATTTTAATGAATGAGATGGACCAGATTTGTACTTGGCTTGCATTGATACAATTTCACAGAAGTTAGTTGGACAATATTGATTTATTTTTGCTAATAATCAGGGTGCAGATCTCCCAAAATGGAATCAATTTCTGAATCAAAGTGATACTGTGTTGGAAAAGTACAAAAGTACTCTCTGTGGTGAGGACATACCGATTAAAACCCCTGGCCTACAGCCTTTCTTTCTAGCTACAAACCCTGAGCTACAGCCTTTCTTTCTTACTAGTTTCACAATTCATATTTAACTCCCTTTCAAACTGAAAGAAGTTTCATAAATAAGGGCTCCTATGTAAGCAATTTGTAAGTCAACTCACTTTAAATAATTCTGAGAGTATTGACATCCTCAGAAAATACTACTGTTGAAAACCAAACTTCCCTCAGAAATATGTTAATTTTGGTGGCACTTTGTTTCAGCAAAATATCTGATCAAATATGTTTCAGAAGTAGAAAATTGTGCCAATACTGTAAAAATGTTAAATTATTTTGTATTTACTTTCTATTTAATATGTTGTAAAGTACACTATAATGCAAAAGAAAGACATCAAAATAAAAATATCTTGATACATGAAAAGAGATTTTTTTAATGCGTGTTTCTGTATGCATAAATGTACCGCAGCATAAGGTATTTCTTAGGATACATAGTTCTCAACATAATTAGTTGGTATACATTTCAAAGTATTTCACCATTAATGGCTTAGGTTGATTAACTACCTGGATAACACATATTACTCTACTCTATAAACATAATACATAGGTATTAATTCATGAGATAATGCAAGCTATCAACAAATCTATGCTCTATTATTCAGAGTAACTTTCTGTCAGAAAAGATGATTTCAGCTGCACAAGCAAAGCTGTTGTGAATCAAACGTAAATAGGAATATAAACAAGATTTTAAAACACCCACACAGCTCTATCATTTTTTTTCCTATTTTATCCTTAAATACCATGCCTTGAAGAACGAGGTAAATTTAAAACATAAAAAAAAGAAAAACAAGACAAAACAAAAACCAAACAAACCAACAGCAAACACCTTCATGCCAGGACCGTTTCTCAGATTGCATGATGCCCCAAGAGTGAGATACTAGGAGACAAGCATTTTTTTCCAGGACACAAAGCAAGATAATTTTTACAAACTCTTCTGTCACCAAACATGGTAGCAAGATTTCTGAATAGGGAGAAAACTACAGGAGAACTTTGCGACTGGCTTTTAGATCTGAGCTGAGGTGGGATCTACTGAACTAATCCTTCCATGGTACTCTTTAGGCACATTTCAAGAAGAACCACAAACGCATGTATACTAAAAATATAGTACAACCTACAACCACAAAATTCTCTATTGTTCTGGGTACAAATCCTTCACAGTGAAAATTTTTAAACCTTGCTAAAGAATCTTCCTACTCAGAACCTCTATTCACAGCTATGAGAGTGTTTTGATGCACTGTTGGCTAAACCTACACTTGAAGTTTATTATGACAGGGCATGTAAATATCCACAGGCCTTAACATCCTCCCCTGATCATCTTAGATACAATTATAATACAGAACTGATGGCAGAAAACTAAGAATGTGAAGGCTTATGATACCATGTGCTAGAATTCAGTACCTATTACTTGTATTTTATTAAGCCAGTGTGATTTTAGAAAACAGAACTTAAGCATGGACATTTATTTTTTCCTTCTAAATGTCTAATGTGTGGAACTGCTGAGGTTTTGTTTTAATATTTTGCTGTTGTGTTTCCAGCAACAGTGAATAGGTAATCTTCCTGGAATACCAAGTCTGATTATAATGGGTAAAGGCTGATTTTTTTGACGATTATAATACAAATGTAAATATAAATCTGTGTGTAGGTTAATCTGGAGACAAAAAGTATTATTTAATTGGCTTGTGCTGATAGCTTGCTATTTTTTATATTTTAATAAAACATCATAGCATAGTTGTGACTTTTCATCTCCTTATTTAAGTGGAGAATAGCACATGCTTTAGCAGACTCTTTTATTGCTTATAAATCCGTGCAAGTAAGAATTTGCAGACAACACAGTCAGACATTCTGCCTGCTAATAACAAGTTGAAAAGCTTTGTAATCTGTAAAATAAGAAGGCAAAGGAAAAAAATCCAAAACAATACAAAACAACAAAAAACTGCAGGATGCCTCAGAAAAAGGGGATTTTTTTCAGTTTATAGCTGTAATCCTTTTATTTTCCTTTTCCCTCCTACATTTTACTATATGTTCTGGTGGTGTGCAGTGATTATCTTTTATGGTGGCTACACCAATGTATTTCCCTCTCTCAGAGGACCTTTGTTATCTTCTGCATTGTAAAGAAGACCCCTCTGGAGAAAAGGGCACTGAAAGGTGATGAATTTGTCATGGAAAAGACATCACAGAGCAAAGTCACAATATTGGGATACTGCTAGAACACTCATTATTGTCATCTCATTATAACTACTTAAGATAGTTCATATAAACCTAGCCTTGCAACCATTTCCTGGACTATTTTCTTTTAATACCTTGCTCCTTTCTGTGTGTACCTCCACCACTCTCACTTTTTATCTCATCAGTCATGAACTCCTCACCTTTGCCTCCAAGAGCCTGCTCCTGCTAGCTCTCAAGGACTAGCAACAGTGTTGCCCACATCTTAAATTCACCAACAAGCATTTTCATATTTCAAGTCCTTGACAGTTCCTGACTAGGCAGCTGGTGCCCAAAGATCACTGCCACACATGCAGTTCTGTATTGCCTTGCTGTTTCTTTGTGCTTTCTCTGGTTACAAGTGGACCTATCAGTTGTGTCAGTCTTGTGATTAAAAGTTGTGAGTTGTATGGTGAAGGATTTACTTCTTTCTGGGTCATTACAGAGCGTGTAGTACAGTTTGGTCAGGGACCACTGATAGTGCAATAGTAACATACAAATAAGGGGTAATAGACGAATATTTGCTCATAAAGAAGCAAATAAATGCATGCTTATCATTTATCCTTTTCTGTAAAAATAATGAAAAGTACTTAAGACAAATAGACTCCCTTTGAATACTTGCTAATAGAATATAAAAAACTGATAGGGCTATCATTTATTTTCTAACATTCCACTGAATCAAAAAATACTGCCTGTTATGAGTGCTTTGGTGAAGCCAGCCAACGGTTAATTCATAGGGTTGTCTACTTTTAATGGATTTATGAACAGAAATGCTTAAGAAATTGAAGAATATTTGCAGAAATATTGTCCATAAAGTCTTTATTTGTATAACACTGTGTCCTCTATGGGGGACGTGTAGTGTACTCTGATACTCAGTGATTTATTGCTGTTCATTTAAGTGACACTAGCTGAATTCTGGAGGACTTTCGTCTGACATATACCATTTCTTCTCTAGTCCTTAAATACATGCACATTCACACACAAAAGTGCATTGAAGAAGACAGTTGTATTAAAAGCGTTAGCAGGTCAAACTAAAACATTATCAAGGATGCAGTGTTCTCTTTGACCTGCTAACACTTAAGCAAGCTGCAACAGCCCTGTATAATTCAGATTGTAATATGCTTTACATAACCTTTGTTAACTAACACATGATGCAACCACTTTTCTTTTTAGTGAGGACAAAGCATGGTATTTCAAAAGGGCTTATGTGACTTGAGAGTAAGGCTCTGTACACAGTTAAATCCTACTTTTGACTGCTGGACCCATTCTTTCCCCTTTCCAACCAAATCCATATGAAACAACAACAAAACAGGAAAAAAAAAAAATGGTTCAAGTGATACTACTTCGAATTATTTTCCATACCAAAACAACAAAATAAGGTATCTTTTCCCATTTGTACTAAATGTTCCCTAGGAGACCAAATGAGACACCTAAAAACACTTGTCAGGAAAGACCAAGGAAATGAAGGACTAGGTTCATAAATCTGTTGCATGATAAACTGCACTAGCTTATCCACTAGCTCAGTCCCTGGGAAACATCCTATAATGTCCAAACTACAGTTCTTGCCTCTACTTCTGGGATTTGAGGTCAGGCTTTTCTGACTGTCCTCAGTGGATCATGCCTTCACCAGGGTTCTGTAGAGTACTCCAGAGTACTTTTGGGAAGTACTTGAAGTACTCAGAGGCACAGGTGAACATCTTCATCACCTCACTGTAGTGAAACTCCTCTCCTGGTTCTGTTTCAGGGGTCATTTAAGCACCCAGCAAACTGTTCATGCAGCTTCTGCTGCAGGGATTGTTGGAAAGAACAGTCACCCTTTCAGAGGAAAAATTACTTCATTCGGACCCACTCTTCGCTTAAAACGGGTCTGTTCCATCTGGATTCAGTAACCCAGTCAGCGCTCATAACTTCTAAGCCTTTTGAGCTTCTTAGTGCTTTCACCATGGTCTGCCATTGCACTTGACCTTTGCAGAGGAAACAGAGAGTGAGGGAAGGGTCCTGCCAGACACAGGCTGTCCTCTACAAAAATATCAGTAGAAACAAAGTTACCTTCACCCTCCCAGCATTGTTCCACTATGTCTGGGAAACAGTTTTTTCTCAAAGGCTGCCGAAGTGAGCGGCAGGTGAGGGAGTTACATGAGTCTGAAAAGGATTTATTAAGCGGCTGACATTCTACACACAGAAACTCTAAACACGTTGTTCAATGTTGAAAAAGCTGTGCTTCCAAGGTTTATAATTATGTCTACCTTAAAAATACAAGGAACAGTACAGTTCATAGATAGATTGCAATTTTCAAATCAGTTCAGCCACAAGCAGGATGATCTTACACTTATTCTTTACTTACGTGGTTCTCCTATGACCTCAGACAGAGTCATGTTATCAAAGTCCACTGCTGTTTTAAGGAAACATTTCAATTTGGATAAAGTATTTGCAGTTTTTCTTCAAGGCTGAGTTTAGACAACCTGGCAATTAATTCAAGGATTGTAATAATGATCCTTCATCCTGCTGCACTGGAAGGCCTTCAGGAAGCCACCTCAGCATTTATGATTACGTGACTGACCAATAGAAGCAGGCAGATCTGAAGATCTTAAACAGATAAAGGCTTCAGCTCATAAGCTTTTCCATACAGAAATGTTGTAACATGCATGAACAAACTTCCTCAGGCGTCAATCAAGGTTTTCAAACATGGGTCTAAACTGTGTGGCTAAAACCACACAACATTATACCAGAGACTGCACCAGTGCTAAGAGAGCATTTAATCTACACCTGATCAAAGACCCTCACATCACCTCCAATAGATAGAATGACAACTACCCAGATGAGTCAAGTGAAAAATTTGACATTAACATTAATAAATGAAATGGCCCAGGGAGAGCTCAGCGGTCCTGAGGCCAGAGGGCATAGTTTAGCTCACATCCTTGCAGCTCTTACTTGTTAGTATACCCATGGAAATAAAGTAAACTGCCAAACATACAGAGATCCATCATAAAGACAGCTTAGAGCAAGCATGGATAATTTTGATTTCTGCATGACTTCTGCTTACCTGACTACCTTCAAGTCACTCTACTTCACCCTTCTTTCCAGGAATTCAGTATAAGAGCCAAAGGAAAGTAGAAATTCCCTGCAAAGCTCATGCTAAATATTCCCTATAGGCAAGGAGGCTGACTCACTCACTGCAGGTGGAAAAATCATCCTGGTGAGTCTAGAAAACTCTGGGGAACATCAGATATAAAAAGCTACTATCACAGAGCCCCATACCTGTCAGTAGTCTGGAGGATGTTTTTCCGCTCTGACACTGCAGTCACCCAATGTACAGAGTGCAGATGTGGCTCTTAATTCAGTTCCACAGTCTAGTAGCTTTCCAAAACCTTCTGTCCTAACACTTGGAGGTAAACCAGTCTCCCCTCTTAGCCAAATCAGAAAAATGCAAAAAAATAGGTCTCCACAGGGTATAATTTTGAAATATAAAATGAGGGGTAGAGGGTTCAAATTATCTAACTTGAAAGATCTAATGTCAGTATTTTACTTGAAGAAATTTGTAAGAAATAACCCCCCAAAATTCTGATTTTAACTATGGTTAGATGCAGGACCGGTAGCCCTGGATGGTTCATGGTATTGGGCAAGAGGACAGCTGAAGATATTCATGTCTTGAATCACAACTTTGATCTTCATATCTAGCCTTGGACCATGCTGGGACCTCAGTACAAGTTTGCTGACAGGAAAAAAAAACTGCATAGATAACTGATACTGCAACTAGCCCAAAGCACTCCAACCTTGTAGGTAAATATGATTGTACAGTGCCAGTAAAATAGGTTCTACCAAAGAGGACCTCAGACAAGCAGTGATATCTCTGGTGGGATCCTCTAAACTGAAACACTGAGATTTTAGGCATTAGATGGGAATGAGTGCCTGGAAGGAGATCTTGCTGTTTAAAAAGGATCAGAAAGCTGTGGGCATGACCTTCCTCTCTTCCCACTGCTCTCTCCTTCTCTACAATTTTCTTTCTGCATACAGTCAAACCACATGAAAAGTTAATAAAAATTCATTTCAGCGCAGGATCAGAATTGTGAAACAATCTGAGAAACCACCAGTCTTATGTTTATTTTCTTTTCTCTGCCAGTATTAGTCCCCAGGAGAGCTACAGCACAATCTCACTTTGTGATGTAACCTGTCACTGGCTTGAAAGTAGGCAAAAAGAGGAAGGAGGGGGAGCTGAGAGTTGTTGTAAAAAATCAAGAGATTTCTCAAGACCCTCCCCTGGAGGTTCTGGAAGGTGCTAACACAAGGTCTCCTAGTGCCTAGGGCCCATGCTGGAGGAAGATTAGAAAGTATAAAATAATCTTTCAATAATAAAAGCTGAGAGAGCTTGTGTAACTCATCATGTCTTCATTTTTTAAAATGCCAGTATGAAAGGGCCACTAAAGAAAAGGCCTTCAGTTTTCTTATTTAAATAAATTACTTACAATATATATCAGTACTAAAGGGACACCTGTTTTATTGCCCCAAAGCAATCTTTTTTCTAAAGGACTTTCTAAAGTGAATATGGCCATTGGGGAATATACATTATTGTTCTATGTGTGAAAATTTTGGTTCATGATGGGCTTAAAACACTCTATAACACAACTATTGTTTCCTTCCTCAGGGTGTTCAGAACAATGGTGACTACATGCAACAAGAAGGTTTCAATATCTGAAATACAGTCTGTGCTCACAAAGTAAATAGTTTTCTTAGTGTCTACTAACTCTCCTTCCCAACTCTCTTGGCTTACTGAGGTAATAATTGACAAAACTAAGATAAATAAGGAACACTTAAAGGAGAAGACAGACCATATAAAACCACAGGCCTAGGAAAAGCCTTTTCGGGTAAAGACTGAAATCACTGACAGATCTCTGATATTCAGCACAGCAGGAATTTCCTCCCATAGGTTTCAACACTTCTTCAGTATATATGATGACTTATCAAATACTGTTGAACAAATTACGTAATTTCTTGATCAAAGCGCCTCATATGTGACATGAGGACAGTGACATTACCTATTCTTACTTATTACTGGGGTTTTCTTTTTGGTACTCCATGTATCAACATTATAAACATTTAGTCATTGTTATGCCAAGTAGATTAGAGTCTGAACTTAAGTAAATTTCTTTCTTTGACTTTGTTGGAAGTTACTACCCATGAAAAAAATAAAATTCAGAAAAAAAAAACCCGACACAAAACTTCTAGCCCAACATATCATAATATTTATCTCAATAAAACCCAACAACTTGCTTTTTTTTTCTGTGTTGCAACAGCTGTTTGATATTCCCAGGTTTGGGTATGAAATGAGATCTCTTATTAATGTTTTCAGCCCAAACAAAAGTACATGATTAAAAAGACATTGTGTACATTAATACAACATTGATAAGTTTGTTTGGCTTTTTAGGTCATAGGGGTTTTTGGTGTCACTCTATCATATTACTAAATATTCAGGACCTGAAGTTTTAAAAGGAATATATTATCCCTAATTGACTCTCTGCCACCTTCTCCATGGTTGAATATGCAGAAACTGCTATATGCTAGCCAGCATTTACCTTACAACTGTTCTCTTAAAATCACTACATGTTCAAATACTCTAGATACCACCTCAATCTCCACAATATGTTTGAAGCAGAGCATGAGAGAAGTGGAAAGGTATTTTTCTAATATTCCCACCTTCCCCCTTATCAAATGTATGAATAAGCATTTCTGCTTTTGAGATGTGTGCTGTGAATCATTGCTTTAATTCCTAAGCAATCTACTCCAGGATAGACAGGCTGAGCTCAAGCACTCCAAGGACACTATTAACAGTCCATGACAACCACCACAGGCCTGGCTTTCCTGTTTCTTCTCCCTATGCCTGTGTCCTTCTCTAGGAGCCAAAGTGCTGGGGGAGCACTACTCCTATACAGTTTTACCTTTCATGGGTTTGGCACCAACAGCTACATCTCCAGCCTGAACCTAAGTCTTTCCAACAGGCTTTGAAACAGCACGTCAAGTAACACTTTCCTATAAGACACACAATGTTTTTCTTTGGCGTGAGGGGTCTCTGTTATTGTATTAAAGTTAGGCTATTGCAGAGTTTTGATTACACTGTGTCTATTTTAATCAACAGTTTCAAGATTTGATATAGCACAAGGGGGAAAAAAAAAAAAAAAAAAAGAGTTTTCTCCTTAAGTCTGTCAAGAGCCCCAACTACTGTCTTAATAAACTTTTGTTGAGAACACAACTTTTGCTAATCTCAAAGGCTCTCATCTCTGAGGTGCACTGAACTAATTAGTAATTTAGCAGGAGTAGAGGGAAAAAAAGTTCACTTCAGGCACTTTTGTAGACAGAGACAAAGAACAAAGTTCCTTCATCTGTATTAATACTTAAAGAAATAGGATTAATGACCTGAAGCAAAGACAGTACCTGGGATGATTTTATGGAGTCAGTGTTTAATTCAAAATACTCACACACTGAAAATATTTAAGTAAACTAACTAGAAATCAAATTGCTTTCCTTTCAATGGAAGGAAAGCAATGCTACTAAACAAGAAATCTTACTGTATATATTATAACACAGCCAGTATTAGAGTCATTAGGATCCCAGACAGAGGTTACAGCATGGCATTGTCTCCCTCCCACAAACAAAATGGAGCTGCATTCACCCTGGAATGTCTGTCCTGAGTTCAGCAGTAGCAGTCATTTTTCTCCTTCTTAGGTAGCTGGTGCAGTGCTGTGGTTTTGACTTTTGGTCTGGAAACAGCACTGATAACACCAGTGTTTTTAGTTGCTGCTCAGTACTGTTTACTCTGACCGAGGACTTTCTGAGTCTCATGCTCTGCCAGGGAGGAGGGGAAGCCGGGAGGAAGCAGAGACAGGGACACCTGACCCAAACTGACCAAAGAGGTATTCCATACCACAGCACGTCATTCCCACTATATAAAGTGGGGGCAGTTGCCCAGAAGGGCTAGATCAGTGCTTGGGTCGGGCTGGGCATCAGTGGGTGGGTGGTGAGCAGTCATATTCTCTTCCCTTGTTATTTCCCTTATCGTTATTATTATTGGTAGTAGCAGTAGTGGTTTGTGTTATACCTTAGTTACTGGGCTGTTCTTATCTCAGCCTGTGGGAGTTACATTCTTTTGATCCTCCTCCCCATCCCTCCAGGAGTGGGGAGGAAGGAAGGGGGAGAGTGAGAGAAGTGGAGAACGGCTGCATGGTTCAGAGTTACAGCTGGGTTTAAACCACGACAGTACTTTTTGGTGCCCAGCGTGGGGCATGAAGGGTTGAGATAACAGCAGATCTGACCAGAGTGTGTCTAATCGTATTTGTGATAAGCATTCATTGTTTCAGATTAATAGTCATTCATCACAATGCTGATTTATTGGCTCTCAAAGTTATTGCTCTTGATCTCACAGTTTCAGCATGTCGTACCTTACTTACAGCCGATATTTGCGGTGTCAGTTATTATCTGCTGGAGGTGTTGGGCTAGGGTCCTTGTTTCATTGTACTTTATGAAAATTACTTGTAATACAATAGAATCATTGATCATGAAACTGATCTGGCTTGCATTCCCACTGTGGTCACCACCTCTGTACTTTGGGAGGTATATAATAGAAGTGTTTAGCAATTACACTTCTTTTTGCCCCTCCTCAGGTGGTCAACCTATGAAGGAAACACTCTTTAAAGCTCCCAGCCCCCCCCCCTCCCTCCCCAGCAAGATCATTTACAGCATCATTTGAGAGTTCTGAAGGTTTTGAATGGCCTTTGAGTACCCTTGAGACCCGCCTGCTGATTGTGATGGGAATCATCATGTTGGCACGCATACAGAGTGTGTTTTACCCATGACCATTTAGTCTGATCTCAAGAGCTAAGCAGAGTTGGGTTTGGGCCTTGTGTAGGGTTAGGTGACGATATAGGAGGATCAAGAGATTTTTCCTGAGGCTGGACAGTCATGAGTGGCAGGGTGTGTGGGATAGTATGGGCAAGTATCTAGGCCAGTGGGCCCCTCCAATGCTTTGGAACTTCACCACTGAACAAGTGCAAAATCCAGAAAAATTAGTAAAACACTTAAACGATGTGTGTTGTCATTCTGGTCATACCAGAGAAGGACAAATCATGGCAATGTGCTGGGGCTTGGCCTCTGCTTACAGAGCCCTGTTCAACACTATCCATTACCTTCAAAAGGGAAAAAAATGTCCCTGGATCTGATGGCAAAGCAACAGACGGCACAGCTACTCTAACTCCAAATACAGCAGCTACACCAGCCCCAGCGACAAGTACAGCAGCTACTCAAACTTCACCCACAACAAACAGTGCAGCTAATCCAACTCCAAGTACAGCAGCTAAACTAGAGGACCAATTCGTGCCACTATCGGTTGCCCCTGTACGCAAGAGAAAAAGCAATAAAGAAGCAAGATGAAGAAAGATGAAGAAAGATGAAGAAACAACGTACTCACCACCTGGAACAGCATCTGACCAGGAGTTATTAGTATGTGAATCAGAGGAAGAAGAGGAAGAAGAGGAAGAAGAGACCTCTTGACCCTGGCCCTTGATCAAGCTACTGAATATGCAAAAAGATTTTACCTGTCAACCAGGGGAGCACTTTATCTCTATACTGACTCACGGATGGTGGCAAATGGCCTGGGGGGGTGGTTGCAGCAATGGAAGCAGAACAACTGGCAATGCAGAGGTAAACCCATCTGGGCTGCTGCACTGTGGCAAGATGTCGCTGCCTGGGTGCAGAACCTGGTAGTCAAGGTACGTCATGTAGATGCTCATGTACCCAAGAGTTGGGTCACTGAGGAACACCAGAACAACCAACAAGTGGGTAAAGCTGCTAAGATTGAAGTGGCTCAGATGGACTTAGATTGGCAACATAAGGGTGAATTATTTCTGGCCCAGTGGGCCCATGACACTTCAGGCCATCAGGGCAGAGATGCAACATACAGATAGGCTCGTGATCGAGGGGTGGACTTAACAATGGACATTATTACCCAGGTTATTCATGACTGTGAAACATGTGCTGCAATTAAGTAAGCTAAATGGTTAAAGCCTCTTTGGTATGGAGGACAATGGCTGAAGTATAAATATGGGGTGGCCTGGCAGATTGATTATATCACACTTCCACCAACCCACCAAGGCAAGTGCCATGTGCTTACCATGGTGGAAGCAACCACCGGATGGTTGGAAACATGCTGTGCCCCACACCACTGCCTGAAACACTATCCTGGGCCTTGAGAAACAGATTTTATGGTGACACGGCACACCAGAGAGAATTGAGTCAGACAATGGGACTCATTTCCAGATCAGCCTGATAGATACTTGTGCCAAAGAGCATGGCATTGAATGGATATATCACATTCCCTACCATGCACCAGCCTCTGGGAAAATAGAAAGGTACAATGGGCTATTAAAAACTACACTGAGAGCAATGGGTGGTGGGACTTTCAAACATTGGGATACACATTTACCAAAGGCCACCTGCTTGGTCAACACCAGAGAATCTGCCAACAGGGCTGGCCCAGCCCAGTCAGAACTTTTGTATACTGTAGAAGGGGACAAAGTTCCTGTGGTGCCGTTGTGGTTTAAGTCTAGTCAACCACGAAGTTTTCTCACTCACTCACTCACTCACTCACTCACTCACTCACTCACTCACTCACTCACCTCTCTTTCTTCCCCCAGTCCCGGAAAGAATGGAGAGGAGAATCGAAAGAATGCAACTCCCACAGGCTGAGATAAGAACAGTTTAGTAACTAAGGTATAACACAAATCACTAGCTGCTACCACCAGTAATAATACAAGAGAAATACAAGGAAAGAGAATACAACTGCTCACCAAGCCTGACCCAGCCAGTGCACCCCCCAACAGCGAATACCCTACTGCACCACTACACCCTTCCGGGTCTCTGCTCTCCGTTTTCACATCCTGGGCAGTGACGTGCTGTGGTATGGAATAACCTCTTTGGTCAGTTTGGGTCAGGTGCCCTGTCTCTGCTTCCTCCCGGCTTCCCCTCCTCCCTGGCAGAGCATGAGACTCAGAAAGTCCTTGGTCAGACCAGAACACTACCAAGCAGTAACTGAAAACACTGGTGTTATCAGCGCTGCTCCCAGGCCCAAAATCAAAAACACAGCGCTACCAAGAAGGAGAAAAATGACTGCTGCTGCTGAACCCATGACAGGCGCACATACAGAATTTGCTGGGGAAGACAGTCTGGGTTATTCCTGCATCAGGTAAAGGCAAACCCACTCATGGGATTGCTTTTGCTAAGGGACCCAGATATACTTGGTGGGTGCCATGTCTTACATGTCTTACTGGTGGGGATTCAGCTTATTTTGCTAGGGAAGCTGAATGATCCCACTATCAAAATATTTTGTTTTCACATGCAAAACACAGGTCTATGCCATTTCCTAAGGCAGGATGGACAAGCCTTGGGTGCTTCTCAAGCAGAGCTGAGCATCATCAACTATTTCAGGTATATTCAAGGGAAGAGAACAAAATCCTCATTTCACCTATACCCACCTCCCAGATCTAGCTAGTAGCCCAGAATTGTGACAATCTGCGTCCTCTAAATCAAAATTGCATCAAAATAAGTATCTATACCACAGCCCAGAACTGTACAACAGACGTTGACATTTCACAATAGGCTGCTAGTCCACCTAGCTTGAATTCCTTGCCTCCAATAGTCCAGTTGCATTGGAAGTAGGGTATTTTCTATTGTAATATTTGTGTACATTTGGGATGTTTATTGTTTTATACATACAGCAATAAATTAAATATCAAAAATCAGTATCCAGCTAGTCAATATTGCCCATGATGTATTAGAGTTACATACATAAAGTCAAAGGAATAAACATACAGAGAGCAGGGTTTATGTGATCAGAAAGAAGGGAAAAGCATTTCAAGAGTGATTAAATGTATCCTTTATTTTTTATGTTTAGCCTTTTAAACAAGCAGTTTGCATGATGAGATCTTTCAAGCTTTCTGCAAAATCCTAGATAATTAGTAAATTATTCTGTGAAATTATAAACTTGTTTGGGTTTAGGGACTCTGTAAGTCCATTGGTTAAACATCACTACTTTGAATTACAGTGGAAGGTATTCTTACATAGAGTGAAATAATAGCTATTGGTGCTTTGGTCACACTTGGTGAAAAAATGATATTTCAGGTTCACCTTTGCATGGCTCAATCACTTTTTCTTTTCAGTATCACAGTCAAATATAAAATCACTTCACAATTCCCCCAGTCACACAGCACAGTTCACTTACTTACTAATTTTTAATGTATTTTCTCTATTTTGGTATTATAATGCTGTTGTTACCTCTTGCAGAACCCTAAATGTCAATGGCAAATTGTATATGTATGCAGTGAAAAGATTTCAACACTTTTTTCATATCTATATGAGATTAATCTCACCTCTGCTGGATGCTAATGACTGTATATAGAAGTCCTTACCTAATAGATGGCCGGTATAAAATTAATAGTCAGAATGGAATTTTACTCTTCAGGGTTTTTTTTAACACATAACTACACCATAAGTCATTTTTGTTCTCATTGCTTGAAGTATAAATACAGAAAGCAAAATACATAATGAAGGAAAGAAAAATGTTGGTTTCAGAGTCAAAACTTTCCATGTATGCTGGAACTGATGGTCGCCGGGTCACAGACCCTTGCAACACCTGTAATCCAGCAATGAGGGATAATGACGGCAAAAAGAGAAAGAACCTGGTGAGTTTTTATAAAAGCACTTAAATTCCTAATGGTGTTTTGTGGAACTTTACTGTCAAGTAACTTGTCTAAAATGACAGACACTTTTCAGAAGAAGAGGGGGCTCTCTAAGTCCCAGGAAAAATGTTTTAATTGCCTCAGCATTCTTCCTTATCAAAAGTTATAAGGCAATAATTTCATAATAACTGTGCTTAAAAAATAGCATCATTTGGACCATCCAAAGTGAACTGAAGAATTGGAAACTGACATATGGAAAGCTGACCTGAATGGAAAGCAGATTTTTCAGTCACTTATTCTCTCAGCCAGAAAATTTAAATTCCAAACTACAGATAAATGTAACCACTGGCAACTATTATTTTTAAAATACCTTAAAAAAGATGAATAAATGGATTTTCTGCTGGCTGCGAATACTAGTACTAAAAGAGGATGGTATAATTTAAAAACTCTCTGAAACAAGCGAAGTCACATCTTATTTTAGTTTCTTAATTTTACTTGTAAATTTTCACAAACATGCCATAGAGTAAACTGCTTACAGGATACTTTAATCATTTGCCAGTCATAGTCAAATAAATGAAGATTTCAGGATAAGCCTTTTGCCTTGGATTTGTATCCAAATGGCAGCATTATTTGGATGTAACACAATTAAGTCTGTCCAGTTATGATGGCCATTTAATGAGCTTCAGCTAGGCAGAAGGGAGTTAGATGTATCTGTCTGAGCAGGGGTTTAATATGCCATAAAGCTAACATAGTAAATAATTTAAGTGCTGAAGTATTACAAAGCTAAGACTTTCCTGCTGACTCAGTAATGTGGATTGTCACTCATGGAGACAGCCATTAGAAATCCAACCACTAGCAAAGTGAAAAAGAGCGGTCACAATATTTGACTGCTAAATAGTTACAAATGTGCTGTCGCTCTTGATATGAATGCATTGCAATTTGAGATAGTTGCAACTTGCACTTGACAGACATTTTTGTGGTTCTGCCTATAGGTCTGCTATCCTGTGCCATGTTACTAGAAGGCAACAGTCCAGGGGAAGAGTCAATGAGAATGAATGAATGAATGAATGAATGAATGAATGAATGAATGAATGAACGAACGGATGAAGACAGGGAGCATCTCATATAGTTGTGTAAGAAAACATACTCTGCCCTATTTCAAACAGAAAACCCAAGTGGTTTCTACCAGACACTAAATTAACCCAGTGGAGATTTCTGGCTGTTCCAGGCAGAAAACTTCTCTATTTGTAAAAGTAATTTGATATTGGAGAGATTGTCATGTTTCATATCATGAGTTGTAAATGTTGGCTCATCCGTAAATGATTATCATGGGGTCTGTGTGAATTACCAAGGCAATTTCAGCAGTTGGTTAAGTTCAGCAATGCCCTGAAACATAGCTTTAGGAGAGAATCAAGGTCCTAAACCAACAGAAGTTGGCTTGTTCAATGCTGAGTGGGAAAAAAGATGGCAGAACTGTGGTAGAAACCTCCTCTATCACTTATGACAAAGACCAGCTAAAAGGAAATGGAAATTATGCTAGAAGTGGGGAAACACATGGAAGTGAGGGATAAAAGGACCATCCACTTTTAAGAAGGCAAAGTGAAAATTAACCTTGATTTAAGGTCCTCCAGGAATTAAGGGAGGACACAATTTCTCCATCTGCTAAATTTTCCAAGTCCTCTCCTATTTTTTGTGACAAAAAAATATAATTCAAAGACAAAACATTTTTCTGTCACCATGAAAAGTTCACAAGTTATGAGGTAATTGCATTAGCATGCTGAGAAAAGAGTATGCAAGAAATCCTGATTGGCATTTCTGTGTTTAAAAGGAATTATTTTCCAATACCTGAGCATGCCCAGAGGAGCTAGTCTCTGAGCAGCTGTGAAACAGAACCTTTTTACTTCAGGGTTAGTGCAGGGAGCTCATTAGCACAGCCTCAACCCTCAGCTAAACAGCCTTGTTTGCATATTGAAGCTATAGAATGTGAAGGTGTTAAAAAGGAAGAATTGCAGCCACTACTCCTGACTGACATGTCTATCTGGGCTCTTGTGTTTACAAGAGAATAACGAAGCTGCCCCAAAGCCGCTACTGGGCCTGATTATTATGCAGAGGCTTCTTAGATTATGTATAATTGATATCCATTTTCCCTCCAGCTAACCAATGGCAGCTCTCAGGAGTAATGCACACTCTCCTGCTTCTTACCAACCAAGCAAACACTGGAAACTGCTACCTTTTACTAGGCTTAATAATTTTTAAAGACCAAAAATTGACATTTACATTTTTCAGATGCACGGATGACTGCACTGTTGGTGGGGTTTTCCTAGTAGTAACAATCAAACAATGGAGATACCATATTTCAGGGTGATGCTGGTCTGGAAATACGTTTGTGTATTATTTCTATATATTTATACATGCACATATGTAGTTGACTATGTATATGATGTGTGTGTATGTCCCAGTTTTTCCATACATTAACAATATCATAACAAAAAACAAGGGCATGTTCTAAAAACATATTTCCTGCCATTTTTGAGAAAGATTTTCAAGGTGAGTTATGCAGGCAAGGATATTCCTTCAATTACATTTACTGGTCCCTTTTCTGTACTTATAATACTTATCTTCATCCTTACAATTTAGACCAAGCTTTCAATTCATAAACCTGACACAGGCATGAAATTGGGTAGTGCAGTGTTCCTTTTTTATTGCTCAAACAGTTCTCTGTTCATCCACGGGAAAATTCCATTGAAGTTTTTCCTCAAAAATGAGATATTATATTTGGCCTTTAAATTACAAAGCAGTTGTGAAACAGGGTTTTTTATTTTATTGGTCAACTTTTCCTTAATATTTTTTTTATCTGGTTCAGAGCTTTTGAGAAAATGTTTGTGGAGAAGGACTGGGTGCAATAATTTTTAAAGTTTTGTCAGTAAAGATCTGATCTTAAAAATGAAATGCTAATAGCTTGAGATAAACAGGCAAAGTCTATATAACCCTCTCAGTGTACTGTACTTCAATCCTGACCTTCAGCTTTTTTGCTGTTTTGGTCCTGGGTCTGTCTTCCACACAAACTGTCAGTTGCATGGAGATTTTTTATCCATACAAATAGTTGCTAGAATAAGGATGTGTCCAGTCCGGTCATTTGCATATCACCTTTCTCTCTAGAGGTGAAGACCTAGCTCACTAATCCTTTCTGCTACCTAACCTTGGCAGAATTTTAATTTTAATCTGCTCTCTGAGGAGATGCACAAGAAAATGCAAGGAATATTAATACATGAGCTGAACTGGGTTGAATGTGAAAAGGTTATTCTTCTTCCAGTCACTCAGACATATACCCATGAAAAGTATACCCACTATGAATACACTAAACCCACTCTCTGCACAGAGCAAGTCAAACCAGCAGAAAGGAAGTCCCTGAATTAATTGAACCACTTATACCGCCTGAACCACTATCAAAAATCTACATATTCCTTCTGTCTACTGAAGAGCCTGAACAAGACTAAATAATATTAAGCAAGGAGCATGCAACCTTCTTATAGCCGATTTTGTTACAGCAACTTTTCAGAAACCAGAGGGTAGTCCAAAAAGCTGAACAGTTTGCAGCTGCCCTTACCTTAGCACAACTGCCTTTATAGTATGGAAACATAGACAGAAACCAACCATAACAAAAAAATTTCTGCCTAAAGAAAAGGCGAGTCCCAACAGGCAGTCATTCACAGAATGATCTGCTGACCTGTGTTTAACAAAAGCTACACACTAGTACTGAAAAACGAGTGAAGTCAATCATTTCAGGGTCACACCTCTGGCCAGTGGACCACAGGACTGCAGAATGCACTCTCACACAAAGATTTCAGGCCACAAAATTAAATTCCAAGCAGTATTAGTCCTGCATTGACCATGTAAATCAGTTAAGAGATGCAGTAGGTCTTTTTTTATAATATAAGCTGCTGCTTTTTACATAAGCCTCTGCAAAGTGGTCACTGCTATTCTGCAGAGAGCTAACTGATCATATAGGTCTGTCTCTCCACCTCCTTTCAGGTGCTAACTTTCATTAAAAGAAGCTTTAATTAAATATCAATTTATTACTTATTTATTACATAGTACTTTTACATGCCAAGAACTGCTGAGCTTGCTATACAGATACTATTTGATCTCTGGGAGGGAAGGAAGAAAGCTCTGTGTCCATGAATGAGTGGAGGGCATGATCTCTACTGAGATGAAGCTCACATTGTGAAAGACTTGGGTCACATACAATGTTTACTGTAACGCTCAAGAGTGTCTCAATTATACGGCATATTTTTTCCGTTCAGACATTCAGTATGTGATTTTGAGATGCTCCTTGAAAGCATTTGAGGTATTTTACCATCACATTTCCTTGAAAAAAAAAATTATCAGGACAGTTCTATGTTTGTTTTTACACTCACCCTCACAAACACTGAAGCACAAGCAGTGTTTGAGTTCCACCAATGTCCAAAAGAGGCTACGATACTTCCTTTTTCTTTCTTGTTTTGGGTTTGGGGTCATCTTCTGCTGGTCTCTGTCATGAAGAGGGAGCGTGCCTGGCTTGATTTGCCAAGTATTTGTAGAAGCTATCAATAGAGATATAGGCTGGCTCTAATAGCACAAAATCTGAACTCTCTCTTAAATGGGTGTGACTCTTCCCTTTCTTTCTTTTGTTCTGTAAGTCTAAAATAAAGACATAAGCCACCTTTCTGCAGAGCATACCCTGCTTTTCAATATACTTTTCCTGAGGAGAGATATAATAAATATTGTGTGCTTTTCATTTATAATGTGAAATACTTTCCAAAGCTAATTTACCATCATCACGGGGAGAAAAATTGTGCTGTCTGATGAGGACTATAATCAGTAAATAAGCAAAGTGATGTAAAGATTACAACTTTGATCCAGTTTGCTAGGTGATCTATCAACAGTAATTAAGAAACAACCATCAGGGTTTGGTCCAGCAAAGCATTTGGGTATTAACTTACATATGCTGACATGCTGAGTTTAAAAAGCTGACTGAGAATCTTATAAGAGGTTTTTCTTTTTATTTCTATTTGCTTCTAGTTTACACATGATTTTTCTCACCCTGTGTGGGTAATTCTATTTCCATATCCAGCAGAAATCAAGGCATGCAGCCATACATGAAAATCTATATTTTAAATCAGCTCTATGAGACATTTTTCTAGTTATTCTCTGCTTATCATTTTCCTTGGTAGTAAGAGGGGTCTTTTGAGGCACAGCTTCTGTACCACACTGATGGCATATGGCACACAAATGAAGCCACAGCATGAAAAAGACTTCAGGACATGATTATAGCAAAGAATAATTGAAGACCCAGGAACCTATGGTCCAGAATAAATTTTAGCCTGACACTCAGAGTGTTCTGCATTCGTTACTATTCAGCGGAAGTGCCATACACAAAAACAACAAAAAAAGTTTACGCCTGGCACTAGAAATCCTTACCTACAAGAAGGCAAAACAGTCCAACCTGGAGACAGAATAACTGCTGGAATGAATATTTAATGACTGCTTCAAGAGTTTAACACAGGGAGGGAGGAGAACAAAGTCTGCCCTTCAAAGACAGTTCTTGTGTAAGGTCGGTGCAATTTGTTTTACAACTCTATTGAAATATAACATAAATTCTGTCTTTATCACATAGATAGGTGCTTGCTTTAATTTGTTGATGTTACCAGACTGACACTGTGAAACACCTGAAATTTTCTGTATCCTAAAGAAACAGGCTTTATTTTACATAGATTCAGAAATACTGGTAGTCTCTTTAGTAGCCAAAACTCTCATTGTTCCACATTATTTCCTACTTCAACAGAGGAGCTTAAAACAATTGGCTTGCACAAGTCAGTGCTGAGGAACTACCTCAGCTTTTCATTCATTTTCTCTATACCTTGCTGGGCTATAGCTACTGTATGTTGATCTGAATATCACTCCTGATAGTGCCTTGCAAAGTGTTATTTCAAAATTATATGCCTCAGAATTGACATAATTCTGTGTGCAGGAATCACAAAGACAATATCAAGATAACGCACATGCTCTTGGAGAGACAATAGAGGTACCACTAAGTAAGACCATCATCTTTCCCAGCTCAGTGTGCTAAAATTTCAAGTCCTAAGAATCTAATTGTATCCACAAAAATACAAGTACAAAAGTTTTCGAGATTCTATAAAGAACAGTCTCTTATTTATTTTTTAAGTCTGTTAGTCTTTCATGTCTGTCACTGGATTTCCTGCCAGACCAGCTATATGCATAGAATACCATAGAGACAAAAGATAACTTCCACAGCCAAGCACCATTCGCTTGGGCTGCTTTGTTCCTCAGAAGTCCTTCTTCAGGCAGCACCTCATTGCTGCAACAAATTAATCACCAAAGCCCTGGTCTGGTAATGAAGTGCTATGGATTTACAAAAGCTCGAAAGGCATTACATCTATTACCTGAAAGAAAAATGAGGTGAGTGCTCAGCAGAGGAAAAATCAGCACAGCAACACTGTCAAAGACCAATCTTCCTCTGGAGCAGTTCCTAGAGAAGTTAGCAAAGTCCCCAAACTCTGATGGTTCATTTCTGACCTGGACCAAATTGTCGTCTCTACAGCTGTACTTGAAATCTAAAGAGGAGGCATATTTTGCACCAGAGTTGCATGGATCTTGGGCTGTTTTTGAAAGGTTTGGTGAAGCAAACAGTTCTCAGAGGCTGGCATCAGCCTGACCTTTGTTAGTATTCACAGAGGCTTAGATCCAAACATAAATTACTCATTTGCCTTTTTTCATCCTCCCTCTTTCCAAGCCTATAATAACTTTTAAGATGTTCTGAAGGAACAATTGTGATCTTTATTATTCAATTGGGTAAGTTTATTACATTCCACTTTACTAGAAAACATTTTTGCATTTTGCCACTGATAACAATTCTGCAAAATATGACAGACAGCATCTTCAGGCAATAAGACAGACAGATGTCCTTGGCTAAGCTGTGAGAGAGATGGGAAAAAAACTATAAATGCATAAATATGTCATTTCCTGAGTCCTACTGAAACACCCTGCAGAAACATTCAGTATATGTCTCCTCTAACACTTAAGGCTAAATCCAAGCCTGCTATAACAATCAGTCTCTTAATGCTGCTCTGAGAGATCTCTGCTGTTCGAGCTTCACAGCTCTTTAGAGACAGAAAGTCAGCAACCCCTCAATGTGCTGTTGTTTGTCAAAGCTCTTACGCATGGAGATGAACCAAGCACAAGAAACTACCCACCACCAAATACACTGACTCAGTTCTTGCAGAATGGGTATCTTGAGACTGAGACAGACCTCAGATCCCTGCAGAGCAGGCTGAGGGAGCTGACACAGGACCTCAGTCATGACAATGTTGCTCTCAATCCACCGAAGTTACTCTAATTTTCTTTGATTTCCAATTACTGCAGTGGAAAGCAGAATCACTGCTGAGTAGATTGTGCTGTCCGCACGCAGAGCTTGGGACCTCAACAGCAAAAATGCATTCCCCGATATTCTACTAAAAATTTATCTTCTAGCTATAAAGAAGAGGAGAAAATGAAGAGATTATGACGTCAGGTCTCCTGTTAAAGCTTCACCAAGCCTGTCGTGCTGAACACATATTGTACATAAACACAGTCTTTTCCCCTCATCTTTCCTTATATCAAGACATTCTCCTGTCTCTCCTGACACAATAGAATTGTCAAGAGTCCATGGCCTTTTTCAGGGCCATAATGTGAGCCATTAAGCAAAACATACCCGTTCTAGATTTCTTAGCTTAAAATAATTTATAGAAATATCAGAACCATGTCTCTTCATGATTGCAAGATATCATTTAACATTTACAAATAACATTTAATTTTAGCCAAGTAAGCAAGGGATATATTTTATTTAGTTTCTCTCACATTCCAGATGCCTGTAAATATACATAAAGAAAAATTATAAAACTTAACTATTTTTGTTATAAAGCATACTGTGGGAATTCATCTCATCCATTTAAAAACAGAGTCTGAAATTAAAGTAGTCCAAAATACAGCACACATCATCCTTGTCATAGGTGTCTAAGACAAGTGTAATGAAGCTGAGATGGCTAGGTCTAAATGCCTAATATTAAGGTGACTGAAATTAGGAAAGACAAAGACCCATTGTAGTGACGTGTGGCAGAACAAGGCAGCACAGGATTTCCAAAAAGATTTGGATCCATGTGGGAGCACTGAAACCACCTGTATGTACCAATGTTTGTTACAAATTTCAAAGGAGATATTATTCTTCCTACAATTCATGGAGACTGAAGTTCTTCAATCACAGGTGTCAAAAAGTAATTACAACAGAAGAATATATAGTTGTACACTTAATGAAGGAATTCATTTGAGAGATCTTGTGTAACACTCTGGTGCACTGATTCCTCATCTGTGACAAATAAGTTACTGTAAGAAATTTAGAAATTAAGATCTCTTACATCTAAAGCACAGTACAAAGGGCAATTTGCTGGTATGCAGGGTAGTAGCAGACTTTCAGTAAAAGATTGATCCCATACCCCAAGCATGAGTACTTTTCTTCATCAAAATCACCTTTGCATATCACAAGTTCACCCAAGCCTCTCTGTACAGACCTCAGTATCCCTGATTTTGGTGGTTAGAATTCATTCATGTGTGTTAAATCAAAAATCTATAAACTTTTGCTATTAAAAAGGCCGAGGTGGACTTTCTCTAAGCCTTTTGGTAGAGTCTGGGCATGGTCAAGAATCTGCCAGTTGTGGAACATGCACTCCATAGGAACTAACAGCCAGCCTAAATAAAAAAAAATTTTAAAAAACCAAAAAACCCTCAAACATAAATTGTAAAGTCTCCACTGAGTTCAAGGTAACAAAATACCTTTATGTAGGGTACTAGCCATCTTTTTAACCATCCATCATCAGTTCATTCATAGCTGTCATAGCAGAAGCAACTGAAGTATTTCAAAAAATGTGATCTCAGAATTGCTGCCAGAAACTGGAGATTAAGGCTTTGCATTATCAGCACAGAAAACACAAATCTGTAATAGACCTACTGTAAACTAACAGTAGCAAGGAAAGTGAGAGACTGAAGTTCAAGTGCCTTTTTTTTTGTCCCATTACACCCTGTTTTGTTATCATAGTTCCTAAGTTTGAATCATTGGAACACAGAAGTTTGGTCCTTGACTTGAGTCAGTATTTGTCTGGCATCTAGCAAAAGGACAATATGGCTTGATGCTACACTTCTAGGCATTACAATACAAATGAATAAATAGTAAATATAATTATTCCTTAAAGGGGTAATCTTTCTATAAATGTTTTCTTACAGAATAGGTCTTTTTTCAATAAACTTTCCTGTATCTGTTAGCTAGGGACATCATTAAAAATACAAAATCTATGAGGAAGACTAAATCAACAAATACTTCTACTAATATCCTACTTAGTAAAAAGAACGGTTAACAGCCAGCTCCAACTGGAAGTTTCCACCTATAAAACCTGTACCTGCAACACAAAAAAAAAAAAGAAAAAAAAAGAAGTTTCTTTTCCATGGTAAAAAGCAGTTAGAGGAGTTGTGGTGGTGAAGTTAGAATGGTCTGCCTACACACACAAGCCTGTCAAGTTGTGTGCGGGGAAATCATGTTTTTCCATTAGATCAATTTTAATAATTAGAAAAAAGAAACAGATGAGGTTTTCTGTACACAAACTTTTCATCAAGTTCTTTCAGAATGCAGTCCTATTCTTTGTGGCTACAAATCATATTGCATTATCGTCTCCTTTTCTACTTCCATGGAGCATAAATACTTTATCCCATTGACCATTCCATCTCCCTGAGAAAGAATACCATCTACTATGTAAAACATTTTGTTTATGGAATATGTTTTGTTTCTAACAGCACAGAAGTCTCTTTATAGCTCTGTTACAATAGGCATATAATGTCTTTTTTGTAGTGCTCTTTCCTAATGAACTCCTTCTCAAAACTGTGCCATGCACTCCAAAATCACAATAAAAAATATTCTTGCATTAAAAGCTTTGTTACCTAAATAAAAACAAAGAAAGAATGAAAAAGGCCTGTTACAGTGGGGAACTGAGACACTAGGTGATTTCTTAAAAATATTTTCCAAAGACACACAATAAAACAGGGGCAGAAGGTATGATCCCTTATTCCCTGTTTGGTCTCAAACTCTGCTTGCTTTCATTATTTCCTCTTCCACATATTAGTTACCCGTACACATGAGCAAGATAGTTATCACAACTATGATGCTATGCTATTATACCACAGTGAGGATGAATACAAAATGCAAGCTATGGAGTATATCAGTTTTATATTGTGCTTTTGAATGGCACAAATCTCCACCCATATCAATCCTGCATCAGTGCTTTCCATAGTAACAAGATAACATGGGACACTTTGGTGTATGCTACTGTCTCTGAAAGAGTCCAACCCCAAGAGGAGAATACCATATTGGACTTTGTAAATGAATTCTGCTTTGTGCTTTTTATGTAAAATATATCCGTGAATGATGCACTGACTTGAATAGTGCAGTTATTTAACTGGATGATAGCAAAGACATTACAAATAGAAAAGAAAACAAGTTCTCAGCTGTGTCAATGATCTGAAAATGCTTTTCTTTTTTGATATCGGGAGCTACAAGGCAAAGGATTCTCATGCCAAATTAAAACGTTTATATTAAATTGACGGGAAGGAATTACAGGATGGTAGTGGCATATAAGGCCCAGCAAAAGATTGTATAGAATTTCAAAAATAGAATAGTCCCCAAAATACCTGATGGCTGAGGAAAAGTTGTGATATGAGCTCATTCCTAGTACAGGTAGAATGGTAGCAAGCCAGGTGTCAGCACTTTCCAGCAGAGATGGGGTGAGATCTGGGAGATGATAGACAAGGGAAGTAAAAGAGCCCAACAGAGAAAAGCAAGTTACAGTGGAGGCAAAAAATAGCATCAGGATCAACGGACAAATATCTGACTTGTGTGAAGTGATCAAAAACCCACTGGGAGTATGCCCATGGGGACTGTAGGATGCAAGAGAGAGGGAATGGTACTACTAAGATGGGTAGAAAAATCACATACAAGGTGCAGACAAATCACACCCATCCAGCTCCAGGAACCATTTCCAAAACTCCTAAAAATTTGACTTCAGGTAGGGCAATCCTGCACAAGCCTCTTCCCACTGCTGAGCTACAAAGCCCACCACATAAGCTGATTTCCTTATATCATTTTTTAAATGTTTTTCAGGGTATCATTTTTTTTTCACAGAATAGTTTGAAATGCAAAATATATATAATGGGTTGTAAAACATGGGGAATTTTCTGTCTGGCTCCCTATGTGGCAGGAATGTGACTGAAGTACTATAATGTGATGCATTCTTATAATTCAATTACTTCTTTCTTATATTTTGGCTGTTTGTGTATTTTGTCTACCTTTTGATGTCTAAAAATTAAATTAATTCAAAAGGTCTGTGTAGTTAGAAGAGCCTCCCTCCAACTTCTAGAGATGTGCATGGCTGGGTTTGTATTTTCCTACCGTATGTATGCCTTTCAATGGTTCAGACTTCAAGGGGGCTGACAACATTTCTTCATTTGATCAATAGCCTGAACAGTTGCACTGCGCTCTAGCATGTATAATGGAAGGGTCTGTCAGTGTTACCTCTCTCAAAGAAAAGAATTAAGACAAAGTCACTGCTTTCCACAGCAATCTTGCATGCCAGTTCTTCGTTTGTGTTGAATGTCACTAAATCTGGATGGCAGCTCCACACTGCCATGGTGAAGCAGTAGTCCCTCACTGATGAGATCAGCAGCCAAAGGAGAGCACAACGGGGGGCTTTCATCAGTCAGTCCATAACCAGTTGAGGAGCGATTAAATTGCCTCCACTAAACCACTGGCCAAATCTCACTGCAAGGTAGGTCTCCAGTTAAATGGTCTTTTTGTTTCTAAAAATTTTTTTACATCATTTGTGAGCGGAACTTGGGGAAACATTTATAAAATCAGGAGAGCAAGGAATAGACTTGTGTGAAAGTATGGAAATGAAGTTGTGTGATCTACTGAGCAATAGTTTTGCCCATAAAATATCCTATTCTCCTATTTCTGTTTCGTTCAGGCTGGTGGGGTCTCAAATGGCTCTAATGATACAAGAATAAGCGAAAGACAGACACATAGACTGTGAACTGAGTTTCAGCCATCATATTTCTCAGGGGCTGGTGGTGCTCCTGAGTTTTAAACACCACTCACTTATTGAAGGAAGGTCACTGAAGTAAAGATCAGTATAAACATGCATCTGAAAAAAGATGAGATTTGCACCAAGTCATCCAGTGATCTCACTCGTTTCTCAGTGAACCACTCCTCTGACCTGCCCCACGAGAGCTTTTCTTCTTCTCCCCTCACTGCCAGCTCTGAGCATCCTTTTCATCTAGAGGTCTCTGCCATTTCAGATCACCTGGGCTACAGCTGACTTTTGCTATAGCACTGCTTAGGTTTCTAGGGAGTTCAGAAATTACCTTATATTTTATAGAATTCATTCAAGCTTTCAAAACCAGCACAAAATTTCAGCAGCTGTTTTATACAGTATCTCTCCATAATAAGACATGCCACAAAACTTCACGGCCTATCTGCAGAATATACAGCTGAAATGTATTTAAGCTTCAACACATAGAGGAGCAATAAACACTAGAATTTTGTCTCATAGTAGGGCCATGAGAAATGTGAAAATCTGGTTAAACGGTGATGGAGCAAACCTTTCAGTAGAAAAGGGACATGGGCAGACTTTATGGTAATGACGAATAGGCTATTATTAGAGGTGTTGCGGTGTGTTATGGGACTCTTCCTCCTTTCCCCTGCAAAGAAACTTCCTAGAAAATACCAGCAGGACTCTGGCCTCTAATCCTAAGATTGATTTACCCCCACAACAAAAGAAATATAACAATGATCTTTAAATGGAGACTACTCAGGTTTGCTGAGTGAGATAGGTTAAACAAAAGCTTTGAAAACTATTTCACTCCTTTACAGGGAGAGTTTGAAGGGGATGCTTTTGTACAGTGTTGTGCGTGCTTTACTTAGAGGGGTTTTTTTGAGAATCCTGATTTGCAAGCCAGCAAGTTTCAGTGACATTCTGCATCATATTGACATCATATCACTTCCTTCCCAGACAATTATTCTTATCTACATCACCTATGAATGTTATTTTCAGGTCTGCTCCCTGCTGCAGATCAGATCCCTGCACTACTGCCCCAAGTCCCTGCTTGCTTATTACTTGTGGTTCATCCCTTTCTGTTAGGGGAAAGTATAATTTTTTTTCTTCCCAAATGCTCCAGCTGCAAGCAGGATAAGATGAAGTAGCTTTCCTTTTTTCTATTACAGTACATAGGATGTGCACAACAAACTGGAACAAACAAATCAAGTGGCTGTGTCAGAATCCCTGGTATGAAACAAGATAATCTCTTCCTTTCATCAGGATTCCCACTTCTGACTTTTGTCTATGAACTCTGGATGCAGTGTTTGCAGTTAGATGTCTGCAGTGCAGTGGTGTGAGATGGATACCATGAGGTTTTCTTAATAATCATCTAGAAGGAAACAGGCATCTTAGGATAAAATTCATTTGAAGAATTTTACATGCTTGTTTTAGGCTGAGATGAGTAAAACCTTACTTTTCAGGGGCTGAGGTTTTGGGGAATTAGAAGGTTGTTTTGGGACTTGTTTTCTCCAAAGCAAGTCAGATGTAAGTGGATCAAAATTAGAAAATAAATGGCAGACATTTACTTCTGGAAAACTTAAAAAGTTGGGGGTTTAATTCCTCCTTTTGATCATGGCAGGACTGCGCCCTAAAGAAACACCATGTGATGAAAAATACCATCATTAAGTGAAGAATGCACAAGGAAACACATTAAGAGAATGAGAAAAATATTTTAGGGCATAGTTTAAACCCTGCCAGTTATGGAAAGAAAACTATTCATAATCTTTATATGCCTCATGTTTTTATTCAATAGTATAATCTTATCATCTAATCAGAACAAGCAAAAAATCCAAATAAAGCCAACAAAAAATTGCCTACCCATATCTTTTTCCTTAGTCTTCCTGAAACTGCAAGTCATTGTGTTGGACAGCTGGGAATTTCCCACTCACTAAGGGCTCTCCAGCTTAATGTAAGTAATCTTCTACAGAAAATGGAATAATTTCTCACCAAGATTATGCCAGTCCTCATGTTACAGAAGAAACCACATGTGTATTTTCCTGCAAGTCTGTTGGAAATTAATATCATCTATCTCATAGGTGGATTTAGTGAATAAGGAAGAGTAGAGGAACATTTGTATTGAATTTCTTGGAAGTTTTGCCTGATATAGTTTATAATTTGTAGATCTTGTAATGTAATACTAGGATCTTCCTAACTGTACTACACAGAAAGCTGTCATAAGTCTGATGCTATCATAATCTCACATTAAACTGCTATCGTACTATCACATTAAGCTGCAAAGAGAGAAATACAAGGAGATATAGATACTCAGTCTATATTCCTGCTCCTCTTGTCTCAAAAGTATCAGTTTCAAAAATTTTACTTCAGAAAAAGTCTCAAGCATGATGTGCTTCGCCGTGTTGATTAGGAAAGTTAGACTTACACCTAACCAGCTCTTTAGCCAAACGTGTTAGAGATAAATGTTACCTCATTAACCTTCCAGTTGTTTGGAGAATATAGTCAGCTGGCAAGTAGGAGAGTGCCTCTGTGGCTCTAAAAGAAGCCCTGTTTCCAAAATCTTTTAACCTGTAGGAATACTCCAGAGTAGTAAAGGGTCAAAGTGTCAAAAGAGGCCATGTTGTCCTTACTTGGCACTGTATGTGATTTATCCCCACGTCATCTCTGACAACTGGGAGGAAAGCATTCACACCAGCCCTCAGGGCTCTGCAACAATGCCTGAGAGCCGGCAGCTCAGGATTAAGTCACACTGCTCAAGTCATCTGCTCATTCCTCCCAAGGAGCATAATTCCCTGCAGCTATCAGCTCATTCAAAGACCACCCTGACTACTGGCTAAGACAATAAAAAAAAAAAAAGAATCACTCTTACTTGTAATATCAAGACAAAATATTAAAGCAAATGCTTATGATATTGGAAAAAGAGAGCAAAAAGTAACATTAAGCATCTTCCATGGCTTGTATATTGTATCAGTTACCACAGAAGGCTAAAAACTTAGCCTTTTGTCCCAGAAAAAGCTACCCATGGTTGTTTCGCTGAAAGCAGCATTTCTCTTCAGCTATTAGAACTTAACTGCTTAAATGGCCCTTCAGATCAGCCCCAATCCCTGCAGACTCAGTTCTTCTCAATGCCTGCTGAATTTGTAGATTTCCTGCATCTTTTCTAAAGATAGATAGTTCTTCACAGTATTGGAAGGTGCAGTCTGTGCTAGCTTCTACTCATGGTGTCCCATTGTCTGCTCCTGGAACCTGCTGTTACATGACTCGGTTTTCTTCACAGCATGTAGGGAAGAACGGAGGGTAGCAAAGAGCAAATGAGGTGCTTAGGGAAAGTGTATAAGAAACAGATCAAGATTAATTCTTTGATATGTCCTCTCAGCATTTGTCAACTAGAGGTTTAGAAACTTCCTCTATTGAATACTGAATCAGAACAATCACACCTAATAGCTATAGATATATGCATGTGAGTATGTGTGCACATATATAGATACACACACACATAAGTATATTTTTGGTCTCTGTCACGCTTTGTGCCAAAGAGTTCCATGTGTTGTTTTGTCTGCTTCTTGCTGCATGATAATTTCAGCACTTTTATTTGGTTTTGTATTGTAACAAAAGGTGGAAGATAATTTCCTATCACCTTCTCTGTTCATAACTTGCTAGCCCTCTCTAGTATCCCTACTGCCTCTATTGAATGTTTCTTCTTTGAAATAAAAGCTCTTAGTCTGTTTAGCATATCTTCACAGAGATCTGTTTCATATTTATTGCCATACCTCTTGCTCTTCTGCCTAAATATTCTTGCTGTTGCATGTGCTTTTTCAGAGTGGATATCAAAACCATTAGCAGTTTTTAAGATGTGGGTTCACCAGTGATTTACAAAAAAAAGCCCTCATACGGCTAAGCTCTGATCTTCTGGTCTCTGTTACTTCCCTGACAGTGTGAAATCATCACACTGAGGAGGATCTGCTCAGAGCTAGCTGATAGGAAATGCTCAGAACAAGGTGATGTTACGACTAAATCCCACCCTTCTCTGGGAATTTGCAAGCTCCAGTTCAGCATTAAAAACCATAAAATCTTCTCATGAGGAGCACTCCCTGCCATCATATACAATATATTGCATTGTGCAGAGCATTCATTAGATCCGGGAGAGCTCTGATCCAATTTATACCTTTCTGCTGGTGATGACTCAAAGCCACCCTTCTCAGCTCCACAGGAGCACTCCTAAAGGTGAACTTACAAGTAGGTCTTCTCCCACTCTCTCCTCTGGTTCAGTGGGTCCTGGAGGGGCTTTAGTAAGTAGAACAGCATTAAAAGAAGGGTTAGAGAATGTCTTCTCTTCAGACTAGAGCACTAAGAGCACTTTTTTCATAGTTAACAAGCATGGATTTAAATCCATGTTTTTCTGCATGCTGGTCAAAAGCTCAAACTAGTGAGGTGCTATACAAAGTGAAAAGAGTGCTCATACTTTCCAGCTTTGCTAAAAGTGGGGGGAAAAAGCCAAAGTAAAAACAGTTGCTCTGTTTTTACAGCGCTTTATCTATTAGGCTATTTGTGATAATCAGGTCTCTACAAGACATCTTAAACTGAAATGTTGGAGTACTTAAAAGGTATTCATCACTCTTAAAATTGGCAACTTAAAAGCCTAATTTTTGTAAATGTGGGAATAAAAAATGACCAATTGCACACTATGCAGTGACACCTTCAAGAGCAGAAAATCAAGACATTCTTTCCCATTTTTACTGGCATACATGGGCTTCAGAACTGAGATTTCTACCACAGAATAGAAGCAAGAAAATAGGGGAGTTTTGTCCAATCTGACAAATTGCAGAGTCTAGCAACAGGGAAAGACAGGAATTTTTCTTTTGCTTTCTTTTTCCTTTGCTTTGTTGATAATTTTTTCCTCTAGATGGAAATGAACAGAGAAAAAATGAGGCTTTGATCTTAAATGAGGTAAAAGTCAGAGCACAGAGAGTACACATCACTAGGTGAGGGGAAGTGATGTCACACTCATAATGAGCAACAACATTACTTCGAAAAAAAACGAAAAAACCCAAAAAAACTCACTTCAAAATGCCTTCTAGATATTAAATCAAGGAGTATGTTTGCTTGTTAACTGCCTCCAAGCGATCTTTTATATTAAACTACTTTACGTGCAAGACTTCCAGATCATTTACAGGGCAAGTGCTTAGGAAAATAGGGGCTTTCCAAGCTCCTAAAAAGATTGTCTGACTGATTGTCTGTCTACAGGTTTTCTTTTCAAGCTATTTTAAGTATATGATCCCATCCCAGCTATTTAACTCAGGAACCTGTCAATCACATGTCTAATTGAACTCTCGGATCCTGTAGGATTGCAAGCCACAAAGCATATGAACCAAAATGTGAAGAAAGGGTTTTCTGCTATGATTTCTTTCTTCAAACCCAATTTGAAAAGGTCAGATTTCAGATTGCGCAACCCCATTGAGACTTAGGGACTAAACTGGGGCAATCACAAAAAAAAAAATATCTAACTTTTTCTTTCCCTTTTGAAAGGCAAGAGGAGGTCTTTAATACCAGTTACTTGCTGGGGCGGATAGCAAGGTCTGAGGGTGGGGAAAGGACAATGAAAATTAAAAAAGGGAAACATATGAGTCAGGTTTTGTACTGCTGAGCTAGTAAATGGATGAATGTGAATGAAGTAGAATGGACTGACTGTGTGACATCTCCTTCAGTGACACTCTGCGATCCTGCTTGTTTGATTACTTTTTTTCTTCAAAGAGAAAATATGGGATATCAAACACATTTAGGGGCTAAATAAAGGAGAATACCTCTGGAATAGATTTTGTAAAAGGTTAGAAATAAATTGTGTATTTTACAACAGTTGGACTATGGTTCTGAGAGAAAGCCCCCTGAGCTTAAATGAAAACCTCCTTGATTTCAACAGGCTTTATGTCAGAACCTAAACCACAGCATTTTACAGAAATTAGATTAGCAGTACCTATCTTGACATATATTGCACAAATTTAAACTACCTATTTAATTGGTAGATTTACATTGCCTTCATGTTTATGGACTGACTCCCTAAACAAGTGTGACCTCAGCTGGTGTAAAACCTTAGGACCCCACCAATTCCAGTGGGGCAGTGGCATTTTATGTCAGCAGGGAAATTTGGACCATAAAGAAGAAGGGACGTTACACAGTATATGGCCATCCATGCTCTCAAACAGTATGTAATATGACTGAGCTTATAATATTAACTGATGAGCAGTTAATCTGAGGAAGGAAAAGCATCTAGCTACATATGCTCGTGTAGCAGGTGGTTTGCAATTACGATCACCTTAAATGTTGTCAGAACTATGCCCTGCACCCTCTTTGATATTTAAGGGTAAGTGTTTAGAGTGTTAATTCTATTGATCTTATTTGCAGAATCTCTTCCATCCTGGGAGCATTAGTGACTGTCAGGCAGCACACTTTACATGGCTTCTACTGATTGTTTTTCTTTTAGTGATTTTTTTTCTTACCTGAGGCATTTCAGTCATGTAACGTCAGCAATCAATTTTGGCCCAAAGCAGCATAGGCCTCAGTCACTGAGAAGCAAGTATTTGCATGCAAGCTAGCTATTAAAGCACCAGGGAGAGGAGAGAGTCCACAAAAGCTTAAGAAATGGGAATTTGAGTTGAATCATCACACAGTCAGCTAAATTGCTGGCCCTGTAATTAGCCTTTTTGGAGGTCTCAAACTGTTAATCCCTTTTCTGTTTATAATTGGTTTATTGAATCTAAATTAACCCAGTGTTTTTAGAAATAATCATTCCATTCTAATGGCCACATAAAATAAAAGAAATATGGAAGCTACTTTGTTTGAGACCTAATTTAGATTAGGCTGCTGAAACAATTAGTCTTGGGAATGTTTTTGCAGAATTTTGTTGCAGGAGGGTTGAGTTTGGAAGCTGGAGGTAAGGAAGGGTAATATTTTATTCACACAGCATATGCAAAACAGTTGTATTTAAAAATCCACTAGACTAAGAGTATCCACTGCATATGGAGAGTGAGTCAGTGCCAAATCAGAACTGGATTCATGCCAGGAAAGAGAGCCAGGGGTTAGACATCTGTAAGTGTTGGATGGAATGGAAGACAAACCTAAAATGCTTCTGCTCATTACATATCTAGGCTGTTTCCTAGCCATTTATCTAGACCTGAATTTCCAGACCAAACCCGTTATATAAAGACGGACATTTGCATGGTTTTTGCAGCGCACAGAAACTTTATTGGGTCCCAGAAGAGCTAACTTAACCTGAACATATACCACTGAAATACCAAAGGGTAATCAGGTCTTATCTGACCCAGTCTGGGAGGGAAAAAAATATATCATCCAGGTGTCTGGGACTTCCAACACTACCAGGAATTACATCATTATCCTACAGCACTAGCTGCATCAGATAGAGGATGGGGGGAAGGACGTGGAAACATGAGAAGGAGAGCAGATAAAAAGGAACTAGGGAGAAGGAAAAACATGTGTCTTAATTGAGCTTGGAGAGGAAGCAGTAGGAGAAAAACAGTTGTCTGGGTTATGATTTATTCTCTCTAGTGATCTATGTTTGCAGTGGATTGAAACGTGCTCTTGTTCCTAATATACATTTCATACCTTGTTTATCAAGTGTGAAGTCAAGGATGAACAAGTTTAAGTTATGGGCAAAGTATGATGCTTCTTTAGAGCCATTTTCATCAAGCATAACTTTGTAAAGCCCAGTGAGCATGTTAATGTTTACCAGGGTGTTACAGCTGATTCTACTCTTAGCCCCAGCTCAAGGAATATGTTGTTTTAATGTTACAATAAACATTCAAATACATTGCACTTTATATAATCCCTTATATGCATAATGTGCAATCTTGATCCCCAGTGCTTCACCAAGAAATCATCACTGAGTACAAGATGTGAATTTGAAGTTAAATTTGGAAAGTAGAAGAGGAAAAGAAGAGCAGAACCAGATATACAAATCAATGAAAATACAACTTGCTTTCTTTTTCTTCATTCACCTATAAAAATAAGGAGAGATGGTCAGGCTTGGAGGGGTAGCAGGAGAGAACCAACACACTGAACAGAGATCAAGGGTAGCAAGTCTAAGTCTCATTACTGTTGACACATACTTTGCACTTTGGCTCCTATGTGAAATATTTTGCTACCTTTAAGAGATTCCACATTTATACATAAATGTAAAATTTCACATTCATATGTACAGATATGCAGGGACATCTTTTTTACAAGCTACTTTTTGGATTGTTGAGGCTACAGCAGTATACATGAGTTATTTAGAATATCATTGCAACTACCCCTGATAAAAATGAAAGGAGTGTTCAAAACTAGCCCGATGTATTTATGTGTCCAGTTACCCTTGGGAAAACAAGTGTGTAATAAAATGTAATCTTTGAAACACAGCTCCATATCTCTTACACACAAATGAAAAACTGCCACTTCAGCAATGAAGCATGACAGCTGCTCAGAAGCATACTGTGACTGTACATGTTATTCTCTTCACTTGGTTATGATACCTTTGGTAACATTACCCTTATAGAACTTTTAGTCAAAAGTATTTTAGTTTGTACACAGAGAAGAATTTTATGAGACACATAGCTACCAAACGATCCATGATCATTGCTATAACACACTTCTTTCTTTGCCACGATCACCAGTTTCATTCAATGATCTTTTTGCTTGAGCTTTTGCTTAAAAGATCAGGTTTAATGTCATAGCAGCCCCATTTAAATCATAAATAGAAGGGTAAAATCAGGCTAGAAAAAGTAAATAATAATAGCGTCTACACAGATAATGTAGTAGTTTTCAAGTGGCTAAGCCTGATGCGCTGAGCACACAGAAAACAATTTTCAGAGCCATCAGCAATTATCTGAAGAAACTTGAGAAATACAGACTCCAGAAACTAGGAAGAGCAAAATTTTACTTACTTTTAAAACATCAAAAAGGAGAAGAGAAAAATCAGAACAAATCAGAAAAAATCAGAACAAATATTTAAAAAGCTTATTTGTAAGTATCTGGAATACAACCAGGAGGTAAGTAAAAGCTGAGACAAATTTTTAATTAATCCATCATTTCAGGATAAATTTCTTTCTCTCTACAGCAGGTAACAAGCTTCAAGGATGGAGAGAATAAATACTGCCTTGCATCTAGATTTTTGCTTTTGACATCCCATAGGACATTCCCACAGACAAATGTATTTAATGTAGTTAGCTCCTTGGGAAATCCCATTCAACAAATAGTTACCAATGATTCATTTTCAAATGAGCAAGATGTATCAGGTCAGGTTCTGCAAGAATCTGTCTATATGACATAGTCATTAATGAACTGATAGATTAAGATGCTTTTTGCATTTGAAAATTACACTAAGCTTAAAAGGCTTCAAACTCTTCACAGCGCAGAATGGACATTTTAAATGATCTTGGTGAACAGCAGAAATCTGAATTCAACTAGACAATTAAATGAATTCCTATGCATGTGCACGAGCAAAATTATCTACATAAATATAAGCTGGAGAATGAGTGACAAGACAAGAAGTATAGAAAAGAACCTAACAATTAGAATGGATGCAAAGAAGCAATAAACTCATGCCGTTGCATAAGAAACAACCATGCTGAGTTAGAGAAAGTGAGTACAGTTTTATCTTAAACACACAGAACATTTCTTCCACTCAGAGTTGGCAATTCTTTACCTGGATCTCTATGACTACTGCAGGTTATCACATGTTAACTAATATATCAACTAGCTGGAGAAAGTCCCCAAAATAGAAATAAGAGTGAACTTCTAAAAAAAGTGATCTAGCTTAAGACTTTGCCAGAACTGGGCTTGTTTAATCTAAGAGGGGGAAAACTACTTGGGGGTCTGATAACAGTGCTCAAATTCTCAGAAAGATTTTTTGTGAAAGGAGATAACAAATTGTTTTCCATAACCTCTGAAAAAGACAAAAGATTGCAATAAGGGAGAATTAGGTTAGAGGTAAGAGAAATATTTCCGTGTGAAAGGCCAACTAAGCAATGAGTAACAAACCTATGAAGATTTTTGCTGCTGATTAGAAATATTAAGGAGAAGTAAGAAAGACAAACAACAGCAAGGATTGGTTTTCTGTATTGACCCTACTTTGGAGCACACTTTTGAATTAGTGCATCTCATAAATATTGCACAGAAAGTAGCATTATCAAACAATATGCAACTTTCTATCCTTGCTCTATTGCATAGACTGGTGCTAAACATATATCTCTATTAAGGGCATTATAATTTAAGTTGAATGTGAATACTGAAAATAAAATTATATCATAAACAAGGATTCAAAATCCTTTTAATTAGGCAGCATGCTGGTGACTACAACAGGAGAATGGAAACTGGAGATAGATATATAGATTAGATAGATATAGATAGATTAGATATGATATAGATATAGATATAGATGATATAGATAGATATACTTTTCACAGACTTTTCACAGTAGACCTCTACTTTCTGTCCAAATATTTCATTGTTCTAAAAAGATCAGAGTTTAATTATTAATTATGCCCAGAAAATGTGAATGCCTTTGTGAATAGTCCATATTGCATTGGCTTCTAATGTTACTGCATGCTTTTCTGTTTCTCCACATTAAAAAGTAAATAATATAAAATCAATTCCTGTATCCTGCAGCTTTTAGTTCTGATATGCCCATTATTTCCAAAATATCAATTCTTATCACTTTCTTTTGCACTCTGAATTTTTCAGTGGGTCATTATTTATGTAATACTGATAGTTATAACTATATCATACCAGCATGACTACGGACAAACATGTAGCTTTAATATATGTATCAGCACACCATCTGGAGGCTAATCCTTTAAGCATTCTGGATGATACTCCACTAAGTTTCTCAGAGAACTGAAATAATGAAAGTTGCATCTTGGGCCAGGTGGACCCCAGCCTCACTGACATAACTAGATCCAAACATTCTCTTCTTTGCTGCAGCCTCCAAATCGTTATCACTTCTTACCTTAATGTTTGTGAAAGCAATAACATAGGGATGTTTAATTAAGTCTGTGATGTCCTTCATCTTACCGCTCTTTATAGTGCCTTAGTAGCACATGTGCATTATTAAAAAGACCTCTCCATCTGGGTGAAGAAGTACATTCAAGGACAACTGAAATTCTGCACATAAAGCTGGGGAGGACTAAGTCCAAGAACAGTGAGAAGACAATGTGCAGAGCTTACCCTCACTACTCAGAAGTACATCTGAAAGTCCTTTTCTTTCTTAAAACACTTTTCCTATTCTTGAAAATAATGGGAAATAGCAAAACTTCACTGCTGGTAAAAGCAGCTAAAGTTTTACCTATCCCTGTTGCTGTACACTCATAAATCTCACAAGTCATTCACACAACTTTACTTATATTGGTAAATGTATACTAGAAAAAGCACTCAAAAAATCACACTTGTCAGTACAGATTCCTGTACTTAGAACAAATTTATGTATATACATCTTGAGCTACTAGGGACTCACTTTCTCCTCATAAAATGTAGCACTATGAGAAAAGGAGGTTTTGATAGTTTCTTTACTTCATTGACAGGTTTTCTCCAAAATCAGTGTCATCAAAAATAATATTTGAGAGAGGTTTTAAAGTTATTTTAAAAAACAAATACACATAATTTCTGACAGGAAAGAGAAAGCTTGTGCTGAGCTGTACAAAACAACAACCTACTGCTGCTCTGATCATTATTCCCTGCACTCAGTTACTGGAACACATGCTAAAGTGGCTAAGATGACAGGGTCCAGGAATAATTGTGTTGGAGCTTTAGATCTGCCTCTGGATCTGTAGCATCTCTAGACTGTCCATGTGCTGCTTGTCCTCCTCATCCTACTGAATACCATTTCCTTGCCTTTCAACATTTTTTCCTATAATTTGTCTCTATTTTACCCATTCACATATAACATTCAGTCAAACCCTGTATACATCCTGCTACACATAAGGTGCATATAGCAGACCTCCAAACTGTGAGTGAAGGTTTTGCTCAGGTGGGCAGATGAATTCAAGAAGCTAATGCCTGCTGGCCACAGAAATGCATACCTGGAGCTTTTCTGCTGGAATGGAGTCTGCAGGCAAAGAGCATGCTTGGGTTTCAGTCTGATGCCTTCACAAATACATACCACACGCTGTTAGTGAAGTACCCATTTCCTATTATAACGAACACATTTCTTTTTTCTCTAACTAGATCCTCTCCCAACCTGGAAAACTGGGACTTGACTTCAGATTTCATGCACCCTGTTCATCTCAGGAAAGTTTAGTCTGCTGTCTGGAAGCAACTTAAGGATATCCAGAGTTGGACTCAGTTTAAATTTTGTATTCTGCCACTGAGATAAAAATGGAACTGTGATCTTTTAGGGGGTGCCTGTGTCTACCCTTCTTTGACAGAAAGCTCCTGAGGGTGTCCAGAATTTCCTGTGTGCCTGCACACCAAAGGTGTTTGGGTCATTCCCAGCACATCTAGCTGTAAACCTCCTGTGGGTATACACAAATTAAAACCTGAGCTACAGGTTTTGTGGTATGCACAAAGTCATCTACTACTTAGCCTTCTTTTTTTCCACACTGTGCAGATGTTATGATCTCACCATGCAACCCTACATCAGACAGAGGGTCCCATAGACAATGGCAGAGGAGGAGGAGAAAAACCAGGGTCACAGCCAGGTGCAGGCCCCAGGGTTGTCAGCCCTCCCCACAGGTTCCCAAATGTTGATATTGTCAGAATTTGCAAATAAAGGCTGCACTTTTGCATGGAGGAAGGACAAGGCGTCACAGAGATGCTCATTGGTGCAGGAACCAACTAGGCCAGCTGTGGAGATGCCATCACCGCCAGCCCAGCCACTGAATGTCCGCAAGCCTGACGGTGAGCCAGACCTGAGCGCCGCATGAGCATCCCCTGAACAGCAGTGATACATCCCTTGCAGGTACAGGGCATGCCTTGGAGACACAGTCACAGGGGGTTTCAGCACCCTTCAGAGAGTGATGTGGGAGGGTGGACAATCAGGGCTGTTAGCCTTGATGACACCTTCAACATTGCTACAAGGCACTGGGCTTTGAAGTCCAGCTATCATAACAACTATCTCAATCACCCCATTTGTAAACCAGTATTACAACATCCTGTACAGTTAAGGGCTTGTCAGCAAAAATAAGATCCTTTAGGGCAAAGCTGCAGCTAGCCTTGCATTGTGTGCTGCAAGCAAGGTGCTGGGCCTTCCTCTCTTGCTGTCCTTATGTAGTGCCTTCTCAAAATGGACATTGGTGCCCCACTGGGAATACAGGCACTGTGTACCAAAGAGGAGAAAGAACCCTCAGGTAGGCAGGAAGGAAGAAGGAGATCTAACACAGCTTCCTACACTTTTGGCCTCAGTTTTGATCCACGGATCAGAAAGAGATGTTATTGGTGACCCATGGAAGAACCAGTATACATTCTCCTTTATTTGTACACGCATCAAGAGGATCAAAGGGAAGGTATTACATCTTTTCCAAGCTCCACTCAAGAAGCTCCACGTTATCCTTTGCCAGCTTGCATTTCGCAAGCACAGGCTTTCTCCAGGGACAAGAAACATTTATCTCATCAGTTCCTTAAGGCCCAGTTTTTGCACTAAGAACAAGATTGCCTTTTTAGGAATGCCAGAAAATACTAAGTGTGCATTGATAGATTGAAAAAGTAGTAACAAATTGCCTTCCTAAAAATATGAAAAATGCACATTTGGAACCATTATGAAAAGATACTAGTATCACACAATACAGATGACATAGAATCATAGAATAGTTAGGTTGGAAAGGACCTTAAGATCATCTAGTTCCACCCCCCTTGCCATGGGCAGGGACACCTCCCACTAAACCATGCCGCTTGAATCTACTTTTGTTCAGTACTTTCATGAAGATGGAGTAGTCTCTGGGGACTTTAGTGAGCACAAAGAGGCAAAGACCAGAGTAGGGAAAACAGTGATTCAGAAACGTCCTTCCTCAACCCATTACTATGCCTCTGAAGCAATATTTCTTCGCTTTAACAGGCTAAGAGATCAGGAGAATTAACTACTGTACTTAATTTTGTTTATAGATAAAATGCATATCACAGATTGTGTTTATTACATTTGGGGTTGGGGAGAAATCATACATTGCATTGAATGATTGTGTCAGTTCTCCTGCAAGCCCATTTCTTGTTTCTCAGCTATAAATAGTGCTCACAACACATGTGAAAAGGATCATGCTCCATTCTGAGGTGGGAAATCACTGAAGAAAGCTGTTCTGGTAAACAAGCCCTTCCTGACTGCTCTCTGAATAATTGGCAGTGAGCACAACTCCTGGATTGCTCTGCTGACAAAAACTGCCTCCCTCCTCCCTGCTGCTAAAGCAATGCTGTGTGTCAGGGAAGGGAAGGCCAAGACCACTAGCATGGAAACTGAGGAGTCTTGATGCCAGCATTAGAAAAACCCAGACAAAACTGCACTCTTCAGCAAATCATCTCCTGGGTATGGCTCAGGTTTCATCTCCCACCTCAACTTTTGATACCACAGTCTCTCCCTACCAGCACTCACCACAGGCTCAGAGGTGCCTCAGCCCCACAAGACAGACACAACAGACGTGTTTTGCCAGGTCAAAGATTCTTGTGGATGAGAATTTCGCAGCCTCCATGCAGCCTCCTTCAGCACTCCTTAGATGGGTTTTTCGCATATCTGAGTCTTCTGTGCTACAGCTTAAGCATGTGTTTTGCTGTCCACCAAGAACACAGAGAGCAAACTATCTCCTTTTGCATGCTTCTCAGATTACTTTTGAACATCCTAGACAAGGTTAGTATAACGGCTAACAATATTTTTTCATAGATAAAGACTGTTAAGTGTTTGTATATCATCCTGTTCCAGAAAGTGCATGGGATGAAGCAGTACCTCTGCCTTTACTCACTAGATGGAAAGTATATATAAGAGATCACACACCCCTTCTCTGTTCAGCTGTGTCACACAGCATCTCCAGTACTTGCATCACACAGCATTTAATGGTCTATCTTCCCTCTTCACCAATCACATGCACAGTGCTAACTTCAGCCGTGCCTGGAATCCCATTAAGTATCCCTGCCAGGGAGAATGGGAATTCTTTGCATTTCATTCAGTAAGTCATATTTGCATGAGCATAAGGTATGCCAGCTGACTTTGCTTTTAGTAAATATATTATAAAATTCATACAAATACTCTTTGCTGCAAGCACACTGGGGCATATTCATACCATCCCCCTCGACAGTTTGCACAAGACACCCTTCAGAGACGCCCATCACTTTCCACCAACTCTATAAGGAACACAGGCTCTTAAATTTTGGTGCACCTGATTGTATCTCTGATATCTAAAGTAGGCAATGAGTCACTCTTGCAACAACACCAACATAGGTGCTTATCTCAGCATAGCGCTTTTAGTGTATACAATGCTTAACAAGATCGTGCACAACCTTCCATAAGTATTCAGGCTAGCAAATCTCAATGGCACAAATACTTCCAAAATAAGCAGCCCAGTTCTGACTATAAGTGAAAGCACAGGAAATATTTTGTAGTTTTCAGTCTAATAATTATGATAAGGTATCTAAAGCAAAAGACTTCATTTTGAGTCAATGGTCAGCATACATACCCTTTACATGGTTAATACTGAGTTTCACAGTATAGATAACATATTCCAAACTTCTTTGGAGATATCCAGATCTTCACAGAGAGAACCTATTTACTTATCACTGACGTTTAGAATGTGCTATTTGTTTTCTTTCTCCTTTACATTTGACAGTTACTGCTTAAGAAAGGACTTTGATATAGCCCATGACATGCCTGAGGGTATTTTTTAAAAAGCAGGTTGGGGGAAAAGGAAGAGAATGAATACATGAAAATAAAGCCTGATCTAAATTAGTAAGTTACATGTTCCCAGATGTGTCCTTCTTGAGATCTTGCATAGAGCAACTGCATCAGAACAGCTGTAGTTTGAGCTTTTCAGTTGTCACTAAATCTTTCCTTCTTTTTCATAAGCTGATCTCATCCAGAGTGATGTTGTTTTCACCTCACATCATCTGTACAAACAAATAAAATATTCCCTCCCCAACAAACACAAGCACAAGCACACACATACTCCTTTCTTTGGTCTGAGTACAGTAGCTTGGCACCAAAAAGATAAGTGATTAAGTTTTAACAAGTGTCAAAGGCAAGTGGCTCACAGACACTTACCTGGAGATCAGAATGTGGTTTAGGTGCTTTCTGAAATTCAAATTAGCAAGTGTCATTCTTCCTGCCTTCTAGTACACTTCAGGGAATGTTTGATCTGCAGAAAGAGAGTGAGATTCAGAAAATAAGCAAGAGATAAACCCCCAGGATTCCAGAGCTCAGGACTTCCCACTCCCAAGCACTGCCACTCTTTCTGGGAGCAGGTGAATAATCAAGGTTACTCATGCTTACATGGCCATATTGCAATGGTGCTAATGTAGTGTACTGTAGAACAGGATTCCCTCATAAATATTTAGATCAAGGATTTCAGCACAGAATAACATTACAATTAACAATTCAAAATGCTACTACTGAACATTATTTTTGACACTATCAGCTGGAAGTGAGCAGACATGCCTTTGTTAAGTTACAATGCATTCTATCATCTGTAATACAATATCAATGCAAAAACAATCCCTCAGAGCATTGATCAGAAATTTCCTAATCTTTTTTCATTTGCTAAAACACACGTTTTATAAAGCCCTTATGGTCCTATGCCACTGCCATGTTGCTCTGAAATAAAAGACATTGCAAGGGAAAGAAGGATATCTAACATCTCCTGACAGATGAGTTCTTTGTTGTTAAATATGCTAAATTTAGGTAGTTGCTAACAGCAAAAAATGAAATAAATTGGTATATGGGAAATGTATACAACAATTCATAGGAATTTTACATTACACATAATGGTTGGAATTAATGTATCAATATTTACCTACATCCACCCCCCACACCTCTCTAAAACACTCTAACACCACTCTAAAACTAAGCACATAAGTGCTTGAAAAAATTCACCAACAGCTACAAATATAAAAAGATTTGTAATTGCAGATTGCAGTATATAAGCAAGCTACTTCTTTTCTTTTTTTTAACTGGAAACTATTAAGTGCAGTGAACTATAAGAACCTGCATCCCTTGTCCACCTGAGTAACCCATTAAGATGCAGCTAATATCGCAAAGAGAAAAAAGATAAAATGAAAATTAAGGAAAAAAAAGTGTCAGGAAAATAGGAGTTATCCAAGAAACAAGTTTCAATTCTTGCTTGTTTTCAGTCAGCCCTGTACCATCAAGTCTTCTTCTACCTTTGCAGCTTCTGTGTTTGCACACCCAAAGCTGAACAGCCCAAGCTCCAGCTTCATATTGAGCTGGGAGCTGAGTTTTAACTAGACTGCATAAACTGGCATTTTGTCCATTTACACATACTCTATATGCTGACTCCCTCCTTCTGTCGCAGGACAGAAAAAAAGTGACAACTGTATTGGTACTGAACCTTCTGGTTTCATACTGAGTTGTTAAACTTGGGATTAATCTTTTCTTGGATATTGATGTAATCTTGGGTACCTATATAAGCAACGTAAAAAGTACAGGGGAAGAAAAGCTTGTAAGACCAAGGCACCTCAAAATCTTTACCTTTTCTGTGTGTTTTTCTTGTAGTTCTCCCCTTAGGTTTCAATACCTCACCAAACTGAACTTGCAGAGTTCTTGACAATCTATTCTTTAGACTGATGCAGTCAGTTCAGAAGAGGTATCATAGCTGCAAGCTTGAATTTCAGTGTAGAAAAGCAACAAAGAAATCACTCTGTTTGTCATGTCCTAAAGATTTTTTTCAAGATATATATATGTGCGTATGTATATGTATGTGTGTATATGTATATATACATACATAAATGACATATACACACATACATAAATGTCTTTTTATAGTTCTGTTGAACTATAGAAGTGAAAAAAAAGCATTGAATAAGTCATAAAATTTTCTTCTTTTATCACTCAGGTCCAATTTGCCCACATAAACATAAACCCAAACTGGATTCTATCAAATTATAGATATTACAGATACAGCAGCAGGATTCTATCCACAGCAAAAAAAAAAAAAAAAAAAAAAAAAAAAAAAAAAAAAGAAAAAGTAAAAAAAGCCTTCTTAGTCAGCATTGGAGCACTGGTAGGTTTTCTGTGAGTTCAGCTGGAGACAGGCACCTACATTTGAAGCAGCCATCCTTATCTCTGTTCACAGTCAATGTAGATGACAGAGTTCAGGGATTAAGACATATCCTCAGCAGAGAACTAAAACAAATCATCTGAATGAGTTACAGAAGTATCTTCTTCTCCCACTGTTAATAAGGGAAGCCCAGAATAACTAGCTCAGGTATAGACATCTACCCCAGATGTTTAAAGTCATGAGGCATTAAACATTCATTGTGTCCACTGTCTGACAAACCTTAAACAAACCAGCCTATGCAAGCTGAATTATGACCACAGGAATTGTGTCACACAATGCATATCAATATATAAAAATATTCCAAATACACTGTTACCTTCAAGTCACTGCAGGGAAATCCAGCTAAAATCTGCTCTCCAGGAATGCCCAACCAGATCCATTGCAGAGTTTATATGTCAGTAAAATACTCTCCTATGGCAGCAGAGCTTTGACTTTAGTGAAACTGGGACTTATGCAGAGAATATTCTTCCTATAGTGTTTATTAATTTAGATTGCATGGCTGCATTTAGAGGGATGTTAAGAATTAACTAGCATGTTCTATATTTGTGAATTATGTATGTAATTCCCCAAACTGAAAGATGAGTATATATATATCTAAAAATAAGGCTCCATACATAGTTTCCCAGTAGACAATTGCTTACTCATTTAAAATGTATGTTTACTTAAAATTTTGCTCCCTGGGATGGCCTTATGAAATATACATTTCATTTTAGCATGGATTCCCAAAGGAGCCAGCTGCCAGGAAGCGTTTTTCTAGGTCCTTCAGTACAAACCGTGTAAAGCAGGACACTAAATCTAGAATAGCAGGCAACACGCAGGAATTAGAGTTTCAGCTGAGCTTCCGCTGACAGTGCCTGAGGAGTACTTGGATCTGAACAATTCTGTTAACACACTGGATAATTCATTCCCAGCAATTTGATACCTGACATTAATTTCCTACATAGCCACAGTATCTGAACATGCTCCACATAAAATCTTTTTTAGGGAGGTCAGGGGCTAATAGGAAATGAATGCCTAAGTAAAATTTCCATAGTAATGATTGTTTTCAGGTTTTTTCATTGCAAACTCCTGCTACTCCCAGAGTAGTTTTAGCTGCATTTATATTAGGCAATGGAGGTACTAATTCTCCCAGCTGGAAATCTACCTTAAATTCTGTCCCACATTTTGAAAGTATGAGGAAAGAAGAAAGTAAAAATGGAGCTAAGAAAATAAAAAGTGCATAAAGTCTCTAACAAACTACCAGGGAAATCAAAACCAAAAGACAATACTATATATCACGTTAAACACAGTGACATAGACTATCATCTCCATTGTTAGATATAGTCAAATAATATCTGCATACCAATGAAAGGATATGTTCACAAAAAAAAATTTACTGCAGCAGTTTGTCATGTTTTGAATGAGTATAATGTTTTACTGTATATTACAAATCCTTCAAAATCAGTGTCACAGCCAGTCAATAAAACTACATTACAAAGTTTTGGCTAAAATAAAGGACAGAGAAATAGTAGCATAGTGCTTGGCAGGAGACCTGAAGAAATTTATATCAGGAGTCATTTAAAACTAAATCAAAAGGGATTAAGGTGCAATTGGCTGCAAGTAATACCAGCCAGAAAAAGTAACATTTATGAAATGATACAAAAAAAACTTTTAAAATGTACTGTTTTGCATCAAAACCTTTCCCAGAATAAATGTCTGGAAAGAGTTTGACGGATGTGACAGACAAATCTGTTCCTTTCACTCAGTAAATATAAATCAAGATGAAGCTATAGATGGTTTTATAGAGGAGAAGTGAGGCAAATTCCCAAGACAACTATAGTTTCTAGTAAGGAAACAAAGATATCTAACTTTGAAGAAAAAAAGTTATGAAAACAAACAGCTGGAGAAAATAAAAGGTGGGAAACTCTGCTCAAAGCTTTTATATAACAACTAATAGCAGACGTGAGTGGTACTCACTATGAAGAAAATGGAAAATGAGCTGCTCAGCATATTATTAAATGCAGGATCAGGTCCTTCTCAATCCTTCAGCTGTGCCTGATCTGCTGTATAGCACTGAAATATAGGATGAGAAAACATGGAATACTTTTAGACTTTTCTACAATTAGCCAGGTCTTATTACAAGGAAACTATTAAAAATAAATATAAATCTAAAGGGGTAGGAAAGGAATAGGATAGGAAAACAGGGAAGAAGGAAAATGGCTAAAATCTCTCAACTGCAAGCAAACTTTTTTAGTTTTAATTACAAACTGGCTCTTTTAAGTCTAAATAAGTTATTTACAGAAGCTGTAGAGTTCAGAAAAATTTGGCATGCAAACAGGAAGTGAACTATTAGGTTTGAAAGAGAACACAAAATCCAACAGGCAACATGGTCCATCAAGAGAAAGTTACATAAGAATCATTTTACAGATTTGAAATGTTGAACACTGATATGCACAACAGCACCCTTTTGTTTTAAATCATTGTTAGAAACTTCCCTGGCATTTCTACAAACAGATAGCTGAAGTGATACTAGCCCTCAGCCTCACCACATGTCACATTCCATTTCCTGCAGGGATAAATGGTAATAATAACTATGCAACTTTAGGCTCAGAAAGGAAACAATCCCTCAAGCTTCAACGGCAGGTGGGTAGACATCATACCAGCCTCACCCAAAGTGACAGCTATCAGCAGTCACATCTTTCTCCAGGACAGCGTACAGAAAAATCCATCTGTCTCCCAATCAGAGTATTTATCACTTCAGTGAAAAGATAAAGATATTTTGTTGGCAGAATTGTTACCCTTCCAGCGGAAAAAGTTTTTAGAAGACTGAACTGTCATTGTTCCATATAGACACATATTCCTTACAATTGTAGCACCAGTGTTGCGCTCACTTAAATGTAAACTCTTCATAGAATCATGCAATGGTTTGGGTTGGAATGGAACTTCAAGATCATTTAGTTCATACTCTTTTCCATAGTCAAGGACACCTTCTGCTAGACCAGGTTGCTCAAAGCCCTGTCCAACCTGGCCTTGAACACTGCCAGGGGCAGCCACAGTTTCCCTGGACAGCTTGTTCCAGCATCTCACCACACTCATAGTAAAGAATTTCTACCTAATATCTAATCAAAATATATCCACTTTTAGTGTAAAGCCATTGCCTTTGTCCTGTCGCTACATACCCTTGAAAAAAGCCCCTCACAAAATTTCTTGTAGGCCATCTTTAGGTAATGGAAGGTTATTGTCGAATCATAGAATCATGTAATACTTAGGGTTGGAAAGGACCTCAAGATCATCTGCCATGGGCAGGGACACCTCACACTAAACCATGCCACCCAAGGCTCTGTCCAACCTGGCCTTGAACACCGCCAGTGATGGAGCATTCACAACTTCCCCAAGCAACCCATTCCAGTGCCTCACCACCCTTACAGTGAAGAATTTCCTCCTTATACTTAATCTAAACTTCCCCTGTTAAGCTCATTACCTCTTGTCCTCTCACTACAGTCCCTCATGAAGAGTCCATCCCCAACATCCCTAGGCCTCCTTCAGATACTGGAAGGCTGCTATGAGATTCTCCATGCAGCCTTCTCTTCTCCACGCTCAACAGCCCCAACTTTCTCATCCTATCTTCATACAGGAGGTGCTCCAGTCCCCTGATCATCCTCGTGGCCCTCCTCTGGACTTGTTCCAAGCAGTTCCATGTCCTTTTGGAAGGTTGCTATAAGGCCTACCCAGATCCTTCTCCAGGATGAACAAGCCCAGCTCTCAGCCTGTCTTCATAGGAGAGGTGTTCCAGCCTTCCTCCGGACGTGCTCCAGCAGTTCCATGTGCTTCTTATATTCAGGGCCCCAGAGCTGAACACAGTACTCCTGGTGGGATCTCAAGAGGGTGAAGTAGAGGAGAATCACCTCCCTCGACTTGCTGGTCATGCTTCTTTTGTCGCAGGACAGGATACGGTTGGCTTTCTGAGCTTCAAGTACACACTGCCAGCTCATGTTGAGCTTCTCACCAACCAGCACCCCAACTCCTTCTCAGGGCTGTTCTCAATCCACTCTGTGCTCAGCCTGTATTTGTGTTTGGGATTACCCCTACTCGGATGCAGGACCTTGACTTGGCCTCTTTGAACTACGTGAGGTTTTCTCTGGCCCACATCTCAAGCATTTCTAGGTCCCTCTAGATGGCATCCCTTCCCTCCAGCATGTCAACCACAACACACAGCTTGGTGTCGTCAGCAAACTTACTGAGGGCACACTCAATCCCACTATCCATGTCACCAACAAAGATGTTGCAGAGCACTGGTCCCAGTGCGACCCCTGAGAAACACCACTCATCACTGATCTCCACTTGGTCATCGAGCCATTGACTGCAACTCTGAGTGTGACCATCAGCCAATTCCTTGAACACTGAGTGGTCCATCCATCAAATCCATGTCTCTTCAATTTAGAGACAAGAATGTCATGTGGGAAAGAGTCAAAGGCTTCACACAAATCCAGGTAGATGATGTCAGTCGCTCTTTCCTTATCCACCAACACTGTAACCCCCATCATATTTCCCCTTAGCTGCAACCAGTCCACTGAGGATGCAGACTGACAGTATTGAGGTGACATGGTCATCAGAAAGAAGAGACCCTAGCTTCTTCTTCCCTTTCTTGTTCCATATTCCCAGCTCTACACTACCCTAGGCTGTACAAATGCTGCCACAACTCGTTTCCCAAAGTATCAGCTCTTCAATCCAATTTACCAAGTAGCCACAGCAAGTCAGAGGGTGCAGACCTAATGAGGCTGGCAGGAGGGAGAGAGAGGTAGTCAGGGCAGGTTTACTCTCTCTGTCAGCCATGATGCTTCTAATGCCTCACAAACTATGGCTGTTCACCATAACACCTCAGATCAGTTTTATGACACTATCCCATAAGATGCTTAAATGATCAGAGCCCTGAGATTTACCATTGCATACACTAATTGCTTTGTAAAAATACAGGTAACAAAAGCTGTCACAAGAATTCATTTCTAAGTTTATTCAATTTATGACTAAAATTTCAGTGAAAGTGCAGACAATGGGAAAAGTGTTTAAAGAAGTATGCCTATAGCTTTACTAAATAAATATGTACATATCTACTGTAACTATGTATCTGCTGTTCATTAAAACTGTCATGGTATTACTATGTTGTCTTTTATATTAATATATATATATTCTGCATTTATAGAACTTTTTCTTATCTTAATAGATGTATAAACACCTAAGTTCAATTTGTCCATTAAATCACTGATAAAAAAAAGTTTCTGCTATTAAGCTTTACCCCTATTAAGTTTTGCTGGATTTCTGTACTCTTCATTACTGTTGTCTCTCAAAATATCACCTTCACTTCAGCTGTAAATAGGCAGGGAAAATAGTTCAAACCTTAAAGGGAAACTTCCAAAGAAAAGTGGTTTTCTTCCCCTCATAGCTGAGACCTTTCCCAAGGGAACAGGCCACTTTTGGAGGTGTTAGTGCTTCATGTTTGTAGCAATGGAAAAAAAGTATAAAGAAATAATGGGTTGGCAGAGTATATTATGAAAGGATTGCTCCTATTAGGAGATTCAGGGCAAATAAGAGTCAAGGTAAAACAAAATTATGGTGGAAAGCTTGGAGGATTTGTACTAGTTTCAATATCTTTGCTTCCATCTTCTAAATTGCCAATTGTCAAATGCCATTACTGGTCAGGCTGTTAGCTGCTTACTTGATTACAGCGCAGTCCCTTTCTGGAGCATGAGCATGTCCATGTGTAAAATCACAAAATGTGCTTGTCAGGTGCAAAGGCTCAGGAAAGTATGAAGATGTTAATTAAAGATATTTTGTAGATTTTTTAATACATAGATACATCTACAACAAAACACAGAAATACTAAGCTGTTTGCCTCTATTCCGTGAAGAATTTGTGGGTGCATGTACTTCAGTAGTTGCCAACAGTTCTTGCACAGTTTTAATACTAATTTATGATGAAGCATACTAAATGAACCACAAGTTATCTAAGAAAATAAGGAAAGTTTTGAGGGTTTAGCAGGAAAACAGACTGGTGTGAGAGTAGTCTGATGTAAATGAATAGACAGCTTCAACAAAAATGAAAGAGAACTCCCTCCTGGGGTTCATTATGCCTCTTGAGCTGTTGGTAGTAAAGTTAATTTTTAAATGCTTTGAGGTGATTAAGAACTCAGGCATCACTCTAAATGTAAATAAGTCCTGTTTCATTTCCTTGCAGTCACCAGCTACTTAGATTGCTGATGTATTTGAGATCCATAGTCTAGTTCATAATTAACCCTCTTCGTATGAAGTGAAAATGCCAGCAAGCCTGGTTTTGAATGTATATAACCAGGATGTGACATACTCACTCACTAGAGAAAAAGAATGTTTATATTCGTAAATAATGAAGGCACTATCTGAAACAAAACTATCACAGAACGAAAGTCAACATATAAACGAAAACTGCTTCTGCTCACACTGAATGCTGCTTAAAAACACAATCGAAATACATGCAGTTTAGAAAGCAGTTTAGAAACTTAAATAGACTAATTATGCATAATAAAATTTTGAAAACAATTACAGCTGGGCCTCTTCCTCCCCATCAGGTCTAGTTAACAGAAAATTTCAACAATCTGTGTATGAATATCACATACAAATGAAAAATCTCAGATGATAATCCATTCTTGTACTGTATGTATACAAGCAATTAAGATTTAACAGCAATAACCTTGTTCAAGGCAGTATCTGGCACCTCTGAAATCTGTATTTACATTCCAAATCTGTCTCAGAATTTTCATGGCTAGACAAATGTTTCAGAAGTAACTAATGCTGTGCACCACTTTGTAATTACTTAACCAAGGACATGCTTAGCTGTTGAAACAGCTTGAAACATTTGAAACATCTCTATTAGATACTGAGGTAAACAACAAATACCTCTGAAAAAGCTGGCCTTAAAGTTCCCTACACTTACAAGAGGACAACTAGATCTCCCTTTCTTCAAAGACTGAGGTTAAATTCTTTCACAATTCTGAAATATTTTGGTAATCCATTTTTAGTAGAGGTTCTTTGCATCTGTCCTACTTCAAATTTGATCATTCTTGGGCTAAACTTTAAAAAAAAAAGGCATGACAATAAGAGCTGAATTCAGGACTTCTACACTCACAGACTTACCTACAAATAAAATAAAATTACATTTAAACAGTACTTTTATTTCCTCACACATGTCAGTCTGACAGGGATTCCCCACAGCCCACCAGGTAGATGGAGACTGCCATTTGGTCCAAAACTCAGCTTTTTGAATGTCAGCCCAAGGGTGGTTAATGTCAAAACCAAGGTGATTTGCTCAAGGAAAATATCCTTCCTACCAGGAATCCCAAAGGTACCTGGTTACAGCCCCCAGTCTGTGCAGTTTTGTTACGATGACATGAGAAGAGGTAGTTTCTCAAGAAATTAGGTTTAACCATTCAGAGGTTTGTGAAACCCTGAACCAAAAAGCCAAAAACATCTCACAGCTGTTGGGTATACCTATGCCTTGCAGAGAGAGACTGTGCATCTAACCCCAGCAGATCTAGAAGGAACAGAGAAGGTGTCATGGTTTAAGCCCAGCCGTAACTCACACAGTCGCTCTCTCACTCGCCCCGTTCGTCCCCCCCACTCCCAGAGGGATGGAGAGGAGAATCGAAAGAATGTAACTCCCACGGGTTGAGATAAGAACAGTCCAGTAACTAAGGTATAACACAAACCACTGCTGTACCACCAATAATAATAATGATAAGGGAAATAACAAGGGAAGAGAATACAACCACTCACCACCTGCTGACAGGTACCCAGCCCGATCCAGCAGTGATCTAACTCTTCCGAGTCCCCGCCCCCAGTTTTTACATCCTGGGCATGATGTGCTGTGTTATGGAATAACCTCTTTGGTCAGTTTGGGTCAGGTGCCCTGTCTCTGCTTCCTCCTGGCTTCCCCTCCTCCCTGACAGAGCATGAGACTCAGAAAGTCCTTGGTCAGACTAAATATTACTGAGCAGTAACTAAAAACATTGGTGTTATCAGCGCTGTTCCCAGCAGAAAGTCAAAACCACAGCACTGCACCAGCTACTAAGAAAGAGAAAAATGACTGCTACTGCTGAACCCAGGACAGAAGGAAAGTATGATTCATCAGCCAGTAGATTAGCAAGAAACTGACCATTCCCAAATTGTCCTGGGTTCAGCAGCAGCAGTCATTTTTCTCCTTCTTGGTAGCTGGTGCAGCACTGTGTTTTTAATTTCGTGCCTGGGAACAGCACTGATAACACCAGCGTTTTCAGTTACTGCTTGGTGATGTTTTGTCTGGCCAAGGACTTTCTGAGCCTCCTGCTATGCCAGGGAGGAGGGGGAGCCGGGAGGAAGCAGAGACAGGACACCTGACCCAAACTGACCAAATTGGTTATTCCATACCACAGCACGTCATGTCCAGGAGGTGAAGACGGAGAGCAGAGACCCGGAAGGGTGTGGTGGTGGACTGGGGGTGCACGGCATAGCCAGGTTTCTGGTACTGGGGGGTTTGCTGCTGGGGGGTGCACTGGCTGGTTCGGGCTTGGTGAGCAGTTGTATTCTCTTTCTTTGTACTTCTCCTGTCATTATTATTACTAGTAGTAGCAGTACTGATTTGTGTTATACCTTAGTTACTAAACTGTTCTTATCTCAACCTGTGCGAGTTTAATTCTTTTGATTCTCCTCTCCATCCCCCCAGGACTGGGGGAAGAAAGAGGGGAGTGAGTGAGTGAGTGAGAAAACTGCTTGGAGGGGGGGGTGGGGTGGGGTAGAGACTTAAACCACGACACAAATGAATAACAAAATGCTAAAGTCATTATAAATAAATTACAAAAATGCAGTAACTCTTTTTTCCAGCACTGGTATTTAATACCAAGTAGCTAAAATGAAGAAAGAGAAATGTCCTAAACTGATTGAGATAAAGACTTCCTCAGACAGCTGGCAGTCTGAGCTTAGATCAGCACTGCCTCAGCTAGAACTCTATTTCTGCTCTGAGATTGTCACAAATTATTAGTAAATTTGCTGAAACAAAATTGACTCCACCCATTTTGGAAAGAAGTTCTTTCCAGTGACTTTTGCCCCCAATTTCCATTCTCACACTGAAAAAAAGTTTTACTCAATGTTGTTTTCAGATTAAATATTTCATTACAGTTTTATCTTACAAACATCTTGAATGCAAATGAACAGCTGGATTGCTAATGCTTTCCCTCCAGAGCAGACAGCACAATCTAATGATATCTGACTAATGAGTAAGTCTTTCACTACATTTTAACCCTTAGCTTTTATAGAAGAAGAATTTCTCTTCTCCCCCACTCTTCTCCAACTTTTAAATCAAATAAGACAAATATTACTCATTCCTCAGTTTCTGTAATTCACACTTGTATCTGGAAAAAGACAAGGAGGTGAGAAAGGCTGATCTAGTCATTTATTAATGTCAGGGAGCTTCAGGCTGGATCTATTCAGTGGGGAAGAAACGTTGTTGCTCTCAGTAAATTGAGGCAGGTCCCATCAGTATTGCAAACAAAAATTTTCCAGTTGTTCACATTTGCTAAATAAAGGTTCTCTGGTCAGCTGCCTGCTGACAGCCACTGAAAGGCAGCAGCAAGAAACATTGTACATCTCCCAGGCACCCGCAGGGAAGGCAATGTTGCCCCATCAGAAGGTTCACGGAGTTTCCAAGAAGCAAACAAAAAGGTACAGAGAAAACACTAGAAAGCACATATTGAAACAGGTATCTGATTGTACACTTATATATATATATATTATTTATAAGGAAAAGCTGGCTGCAGCATCTCCAGCAGGCAAGTTCTTTTTTTTTTTTTTGTTTTTCCCATATTCTGAATATGGTTTACTTCAGAATTTATCTTTTAAATTATGTCAAGCTTTGGAAGTTAGGCTTGAATACTCTTGTACATGGATATGTGGATTTAATGATTGTGAAGATGTAAATTAATCTATGATTATAACTTGAAATTAGTCTTTGAAAATAACTCTCGAAGACAGGAAATACCTGCTGGACAGCACATTTCAATATTCATTTTTGCAGACATGGCAGATACCTAATTTTATGTTTGAAGCTCAGTCCCTCTGCACAGTATTTTAACCATCACTTAAGAATTCCACATCAACGGCCTTATTTGAATCGCAGGCACATTATTAGCAGGTGGAAGTTCTCTCAAAGACCATGGCCATAACAAGCCCGTAATATCATCAATTAATAAATGTGGATTTAGAAAACCAATTTTCCAAACTAGGTCCTGCTTATCAGGGATCTCATTAGAATACCTCTCAGCAACTCTCAGCGTTCTGTAGCACCCCATGAGAAGATATGTAGGCAAAGAGCAGGTTATTTTGTTCCTTTTGTTCTTAATCTTTAATTGTGCTTCACTTTCTTATGCTAAATGAGGACAGATTCTTTGCATGAAAGTTCCACACACCTCAACAATCCTCCACTCACCACGATACCCATCCCAGAAAGGGCAGGTCACCTTCACTGCTCTCCTTCTCTCTGAGGCTTCTCACTCGGGCAACAGGGAAGCTAAAAGTCTCCTCATCTCAATGAGCGACCATGACAAAAGTATCAGAAATCCCATCAGGCCTTTCTACCCATCCCAATGATCAGCCAAAGGGAGGAGCAGCCAGGAAGCCACATGGCAGGTGGATAAACACAAGAAGAGCAGGGTCCTCTCCATGTGGTGGAGTGGGTGATTGCAGCCTTTATAGCAAAATATCCAGCAGGACACAGCCCCATCAGGGAACTCTCCCCTCACTACTTGCTAAAAGCAAACGGTCACCCCAAAACCAATACATTTGTTTTAAGCCTTCATATTTTTAAAATAATCTCATCTTTCATAGAGGTGAAAAGAGGGCTAACCAGCTTTGAATGTTTGCAAATGGCAATCAGTATGAACTGTATAAAACCACAGTAGGTATTAACACCTACTGTTGGATAAGAGGTTCTTTCACAATACTTAGGCATGGATTACAGTTTTCTTCTCTGTGCCACTTCATTACTGCAACCTTTCCCATGCCTTACCTCTCTGTGATAACAAGTGGTTCTTCAGAGGAATATTGCAGAAATTAATACTGAAATGTACACAGCAACACTAAATGTAATGTCCCGCTAGCAGGACAGAAGTATACTGTCTGTTTTAATACCATGCCCAAGTCTGGCTTCCCCAGATGAAACTGGAGGAGGCTCTGTCTTAGCAACGCTAAAGTGCGCAGCATTAGCGGGTGCTCAGTATCCCAGAGTATGAGCAAAACTGAGCAAACGCAGCCCACCCTGATAGCCTGAGTAAAGATTTTTCACATGGTGTTCTCAAAGCTTTTCAAACCCTGATCCTAACAGAGGCCCTAGGAGACTTTTTAATTTTCATACTTCTCAAACTCAATTTAATTTTGTTGCCCTTCTCTCTTAAGTCAAAGATTTAGAGGGATTTGAGGAGAAATACAATCTCCTTTCATTAAAAGCAGGGTCTTATCACATGATCACCATGATTTGTATTGTCCTGGCAATAGGGCAGATCACATAACTGGGAGTGTTTATTTTCTATGAGGCAATTAAAGTTGAGAGATATGATTGTAATTCTATGTGCTTACTTGCAAAACTATGTACTCACCCCTGGGCTGGGTCTGGTCACTCTGGTATCAGTTGGCAAAGTTATTTGTGTGTGCACTTATCAAGGGCTTTGGGAGGTCAAAGAGAGACCATTCAATTGAGACTTGAACAACCTTGTCAGTGTAAACAAAATTCTTATGAATTCGAGAGAAATATTGAATTTTAGATCACATTTCTCTTTTCCCAACAAATCTACAGAGATGTAGCACAGAAAACTTATTATTACCTTTGAAATGCTCTGCAGCCTAGAAAGATGTCTTCTTTCAATTTTTTCTTCTCATGTTAAATAATTATTCACCTGAATTCATATCCCTTTTTATCCTTGACCATGCTGGTCCCCCAGTTCAGAACACCTGAACAATTCTAGACTGGGTTGGAATTCATTTGCACTACTCAAATTACCAAGCATACATTTTTCCACAAGTTAAGGAAATACACCACTTCTAGCCACTGACAAAATACTACAGCCATTTTAATAGCTCCTGCTTAAATAAAAAGCAAAAGACAACAAAAGCTTGTAGGACAGAAAGAAGCTTGCCTGGACATAGCTATGAGCTGCTGAGTAAGGACAGCCACAGCTGCTGATTACAAACACACAATTTTCTGTTTTGACTGGGGACAAGCCCTCCCAGTGAAACGTGATGTCAATTAGCTTTTACTGTAGATCAAAAAGACTGGTTCTTAACCTTCTCTGACACTAGAAAGTGCAGAGGATGCCCAAGTTAGTCATATGATACACGAATCCTCAGTTAATCATCTAGCACAACCAGCCTCCTCAGGTAATCACCCAAGAGTTGCTAATTAGGAAAAGAATAGATTATACTGAAAAAAAAACCCCATATTTTTAAACTTCTCTCTTGGGCAAGGTGATTTCTTCTCTTTCCTTATCCCTCAAGCAAACACTGAATGCAGTAAACATTGGTATTTTCTTCCACCAGCTTGCTATTCTCAGCTACGTCTAATCTCTCACACCTGTTCAGACTCACTGATCCTCAAGGTTAAAAATCTTGCAGAATGATACCTCTCTCTTGATTAACTGCCCTGCTTGTAACTGAAATTATAAAATTAAGAAGGATTTGATATGAAAGTTTATTCTTAATCACTTTCATTTATACTCCCTAAAATCTGATATAGATTGACCCATTTCTTTCCCAGTCAGTGGCTGGTTCCTGCTTACCTGAGTTCTCTCACTCAAAATAACTTGTATCTTAAGACCAGCCAGATGAAGTTCTGGTGACAAGAAGAAGCAATGCACTCTGAAGCACTTTTAGCCCTAGTGCACTCTTCTTAGGACCTATGCAACTGCTGAATTACTATGTCCTAAATTCATTAGTGTCAGTAAGCTCTCATTTAACCTTCATCTTCTCATTTAACTCTCATCTTCAATAAGTACTTAACCCTTATCAGCTGCAAGTTATGTACTAGCTCAAGTACCAGTATTGCCCCGCAGCATCAGGAATATCCACAGAATCTAAAAATCTTGCACTACATTTTGCAATGTGTAACAAGAAATGCTTCACATATACCAGATTTGTTAGCCAGATTCTACAAAGCATGCCAGGGAATACTGAATACAGGCAAAAATATTAAATGCTATGTTTGAGGTAAGTTACAGCTGATATCTAGAAGATTGATTAAAACTCCTGGATAAAGGTTATGGCCAAAATTATCACTCACCTGGCACACTGGGACTTCCACCATAAGGGTAAATTGAGAGCTAACACAAGATTGCAAGAAAGAACAAGCCTAACTTCCTCCTGCTACCTTGTAGCACATGCTTACACCACTTCGGAAAAAAAATTAATCCAGTTCATGAAACCAGTTATGTTGGTAAGGCAGGATGCTGTGTGGTATAAGAAACCACAAGATGCAAAGACTAAATGGAAATGAGATTAGCTGAGTCTGTCTCTAGAGACAAAGTGATTATTCAGTCAAAATGATTATTCAGAAAGAACAGTCTCTGACAAGGGAGAAAAAGACAAAATGAGGGTCATCGGGAGAGAGTTTGCATCATTCAAATATCGATCAACAAGCAGCATGGAATGGGGTATACCCTAAGGTATAAGTCACAGCAACTGAAATTACCTATTTACTGGATACTGAAAAATTACCAAGGTGAAAATCTGCTAGGAATGAATAGGACATAAGAAGTCAGGAAGACAGACCCATGCAGAAAACTCAGGAAACTACTGACACGGATGGAACTGTAACTGCCATTTCCAGACTTACAGGCAGCATAAATGGAACAGGACTGACCACTCAGAACCCCTTCTTACAGATCAAATTAAGGGTTAACAACTAGGGACTGGGGCTAGGGCCTTTAAAATGAAAGGGGATTACATAAGAATTGCTGTTTGGTTCTTAAAATTAGAAAGTTGGGGATTCCATTTCTGTCCCAAGTTTTCCAGCACACTGTTATCTACAACTACTGGTGTGCAATTACGTTTCACAAAGTGGCCCAGTTACAGGAACCATGACTAAATGTTCCTACTGAATTAGCCTCTTGTGTATTAGTCACTCTTTTGATGCAGGAAAAATGGATCTCGACTCTTCTCTCCTGTTTACACACATTGTGAATTGATGTAAGTCTTGCACCTCACTGCATCCACATGTGATCTACCTTTGCAAATGGGAGAAGACTCCAATCTGCTGTTTCAATTAATTATTCAAGGTACATTTTTTCCTCCAAATATTAGTGATACGCAGAGCCAAAAAAATTTACTAAGTGTAATTTATAATGCCAGATTTCGAAAGAATGAATGATTTATCTAATGTAAGCATAAGAATAAAATTTGCCCATTTAACATAGTGCAGGAATATGAAGGAACTTTCATATGTATTTTTATGCATATAACATTACTGTAAATAATAAAATTTTTCTTCTGAACACAGAAAACAAAGAAAAAAAAAGATCAACAAAATATTTTTCCTCCCTCTCTAGCCCAATCCAATCCCAGTAAAGAGAGTAAGAGGGGATGGTAGAGAACTGTATTCAAATAGGTTAGAATATATATTTGCTTTTAATATTGTTAACTTATTATAAAATTGACATAAAACTTGTCAGCCGTATATATACTAGCTATAAAATGTTCCCATTTATAGTGATATCATTATATTTATTTGGAAGAATTTTGCTGACCTCACCTTTGTATGAAAATTTTCCTTCTTGCATAAGAATAGATAGAAGTGCATGGTGTATACAGGAGGAACAGAAACACTTGTGTTATTTTGTGTCTACACAGCACACTGGAGTCATTACCACTTTGCAAAATGCCAGAAACCTAGAAGAGATTTCTTTTTCCCCTCACAGTAAAATTATAGCAGATTTGCACCACTGGATTACATCTTTCCACTGGAGAAGGCATTAAAAGTTTTACTCAGCTACTGTCTTTCACGCATGAAAGATATCAAGTGGCAAGGCTGACTGGAAAAAATTAATGCCATAGGACTTCTTAATGACAGCAGGGCAGACTGAACTGTCATTATGATGTTGCAGTATTAGGGTATTTTAAAAACTGCTTGTTAATCAGATACATCAGTGAGGAGGAAAAATATGCAAAGGACTATTGAGTAAAATCACCTGTGAAGAGTTTATATTCACAGCATACATTGTTCTCAACTGAAGTTTTGAGCTGAGCATCTCCCCTTACTGATATTCACAACATAACTCTGGGCTCCCTCTCTTTTCATAGGGAAACAACAATTTTCAGGGCTCGTCCTCTTCTAACATCACTGGGATTTCACTTTATCCTATTTCAGAATAAATGGAGTTCATTAATGTATTAACTTGTGCTGGGACTTCAAATTAAATAGGCACCCAGAGAAATGCAATGGCTTAAACAGAAAGTAGGACTAGAAAAAATTATACTTCCTCTGACTGCTCTTTCTTCCTTTCTAAATAGTGATTCTGCCTGAGAAAAAAAATTAAATAAAGGAATATAGGAGAAAGACAGTTGGCCTTCTGTGCATGTAAGTAGACTAGTTGATCAAAAAATGTTTCAAAGACCTCGAGTGCAAGCCTTTGTTTATTGAGAATAAGTAATCAATCAGTCAGAGCCCACAACAAGACCTTATTCAAACAATGGATAATGATGAGTGCCTCAGTCACACAGCTGAGATTGGACAAGTAAACCTGACATTACCAGCAAAAAAGGCAAAGTCAACAGCATAAAAGTCACAGAATGAGAGAGTTCAGGGAGGTCTCAAGCACAGGAATGTTAACACGTTCAAATGGACAGAGGGCTTTCTTGAGATGTCTTTTAAACAAAATGTTTATTATCTAAAGCTATCAAAACTCGCCTTGGAAAGTGGATTAAATAAATCCCCTGCTTTTCAAATCTCTATGACTTAAGGCCCACTTCTGTTATATTAATTTTCATGAGATTAATAGTAGCAAGATTATTTTTTCTTCCTGCATGTATTTGTATATATTTTCCAGACTTCATCTGCAGCAATTGCACTGTTCATAAGCTTCACTGAAAGCAGGCCAAATGTGAACAACAGCACAGACAAGAAACAGTCCACGTCATTAAGAAAAAATTAATGGAAAATCTAGTGAAAAACAAGAACTAATTATTCTATGAAATACACCTCTTTAAATTTCTCTTTCAAATGTTTCTCAAATACGGCTTTCCATATTTAAAATGAAATTATATAAACTCCCAAATTTTGCAGCAAGTACATCCTGACAGTCTTCTGATTACCTGCTGATGGATAAACTTGCACTATTCACACAGGAATGGGGGGGATGTCTGGTTAGAGAAAGAGACCAGATGCAGAATGATTTCACATCTTTGGGTTAATGAACAGTAACAAGATAAGAATGTCATTTGCTTCATCAGCCTGCAAAGTATATTTGAAAATGGAACTTGGTTCAGCATAAAATTTATGGGTCTGTTTTACTTGCAGCTAACTGCAGATCACAGAATCATAGAATAGTTAGGGTTGGAAAGGACCTTAAGATCATCTAGTTCCAACCCCCCTGCCATGGGCAGGGGCACCTCTCTAGCATGTAGTCTTCATTCTCCCACATTTTCCGGAAGGTTGTGCAAATTTTCAGAATAGCAAAGCTGTTTGTGTGAGTTTACAAGACCATGAGACCACACCAGCTGTGGTACAAAACTTCAATTGATAACCCAGGCTGGTACTGCTGACCATTTCTGCACCGCATTCCATCAGCCCATTCCCCAAACCTTTAGCTGGTTATGTAAGTTGATTTTCCTTGAGCCCTTGCAGAACTTTTTTGTTAAAAATTTCCCTGTTATGTGGCTACTGAAATTCATGCATTTATCTTATTTATATTAAAAAAAAAAAAAAAAAAAAGAGTCAACCAAGAACTTAGTTCTTGCCAATGGAAATTTTTCAAAGAGAATCTTAATACATCTTCCAGTTTTGATAATCCAAATGTTCCTGCAGCTAGACAGAGAGCATTACATCTCCATAAATAAGTATCAGTCTTATTTATTTCCACATGCAGAGGAGAGAAAAATGCTGGAAATGGAAGTCTGAGGCATATTTCACAGTGGACGGAACGAGGATACACTTCCTTCTCCTGTGCTGCATTTGGACAAGGACCCTCCAAGCCCTCAGCCTCTGTTGGGACTATGAAACATTCATTTTGCACAGGTAGAAAGGAACTGAATTACATGCTGATGATTGTATTCAGCTGCTCCTTTGCCCAATAGGGAAAACACCAGTTTGAATTTTGGAACACATTTGGTAAAACTTTCAGAGTATGAACTGTTTGATGCCCTCTGCACCCCAGGGGCTGAAGAAAGACAACAGGTTTTTGGCTGTTTGAGATTTCAGGGGGTGAAGGGCAAAAGCAATGAAACTGACTTTGTGCTTTGTTAATTTTCCTCCATTTAGAAAAAAGTACATACACATAAAGAAGTTATTGCTTATGACAAAGTCTAGGAAGTGTTTCATTAACTGTATACTGACCTCCAGTTATTCTGAAGCATTTTATGAATTGAAAGACAGAAATATATACGTGTGAAAGGTTCCTGTTCATTCAAGCACCAAGGATACACAATGTTTTCCTAAAATACTATTTTTAAGGGAATTTTTTTATTCTAAACTTTTCATTATTATCATTATTCTAATCAGACTGATTTTGGTGAGAAAATATTAATCTGATCCATAATCAACTCTCCAGGAATTTTCCACAGTTATAAAGGTAAACTTTGGTCAAAATAATCTTAAGTTCAGCCCTCTTTTCTTCTAGCTGTCTGTAGAGCTTCCTCAAAGGATTAGCAAGTGGGTGATCTACAACATGGTAGATGAAAATTCGTCTAGACTCAAAGGGTGCTGGCCAGCAGCTGAAAGTCTAAGAGGGGGCTAGTTAGGGGTGGTGTTCCTGAGGACCCAGTACAGGGTCTGACGCTACTTAATATCTTCATCAGTGAGCAGGGATGAAGGAATGGAAGGGCTCATGGCTGATGCTAAGCTAAAGGGAAGAGTACCTTGGGGAGTAGCACTGCCATGCAGAGGGACTTCAACAAGCTGGAGGGATGGACAGACAGGAAACACACCAAGTTCAGCAAAGGCAGATGCCAGTAAGTCCTGCCCTGAGGATGTAAATGCCCCTTGCAGTAGTACAAGTTGGGGATGGACTGCCTGGCTCGTAGCTCTGCAAGACGGACTTGGGCAAGGAGTGCAGGACAATGGCATACAGTGCTGCATTAACAAAAGGTCATAGCCAGGAAGGCAAGGGTAATATTGCTCCTACTCAGCCCCTGTGAGACTGCATCTGTGTCCAGTTTGGGGCTTACTAATAGAAGAGATGTATTTGCAAAGTGGAAAGAGTCCAGAGAAACGCTATTTAGCTGGAGGCTGGAGCATTTGAAATCCATGGAGAGGTTGGTGAACATGTTTATTCAGCCTGGAGAAGAGTATGGGGGAGCCTATTTACAGCCTTCTGCGATAGAAAAAGTTCTCATGAGGGTGGAGTCAAACTCTTCCCTGAGGTGCTCAGCAGGAGGCAACAGTCACAACAAGTTGCATCAAGACAAGCTCTAATTGGACGTAATAGGAAAAAAAATCAGCCTGAGAATGATTAAGCACTGAAAAAGGTTCACCAGGAACATGGTGAAATCTCTGTCTCGGGAGGTTTTCAAAATGTGACTGGACAAGGTCCTGAGTAACTGGATTTAAATCTGAACTTATTCTCACTTTGGGGTGGTCTGAATCACCTCTGGAAGCTTCTTCCAACTTGTCTCGTTGACCCAAACTCATACTTAGGGGCACAACCATATCAAAAGGATACAGCTGGACTGTGGTCCCTCTGTCATGTCGAATGAAAGCTCAAGAGCTGGTTGCCTTCAGGAGACAGGGTACAGTGGCAGCATGCAGCAACACTTTTGGAGGATCAGCTGGGCTAGTCCACTTCCATACATCCACTCCCTGAGGCAGTATCTGAAAAGCACTGAACATTGCTGGAGTTTGTGTAGAGCCCCGAAGAATCTACTACTGCACAGAGGAGAAGAGAGGCAGGATAGCAAAGTAATTTGCTCAGGAGACCTGCATCTCTTGTATCCTGCCCAGCTGTCACAAGCTTCTTTCAATAAACTCCCTGAATCTCTCTGGGAAGCCAAAATGAGACAATCTTCACATTTACTCAGAGCGCAGCCCACTGAGGTCCAAGTCCTTTGGACAGCTTTATAAGATAAATATTTATTAATCTGAGTTACTATAATAGCATAGGCATTTACTGTCTGTGAGAATTGCTTCCTTTTGGTCTCCTCGCTGCAATTTTCTACAGCTGGAAGTTGTTCCTTCCTTCACATTGCCTGATTGCCCTCTGAACTCCCCCTCACCTCTCTCCGTCCTTCCTGTGCAACTGGCATTAGACTCTAATCTCAGTTCACTTTTCCATTCTGCTACTACTTTATCCACTCTTTTCTCAGGATGGCCAGCCTTGGGAGGAACACTTGCTGTTTTTATGGATTTCCCACTGCATGCCATTCCTGTCATTCCTGCTATCTTTTTCTGCATTGTTTTGCTCTGTCTGTTGGATGTTGTGTCAGGTGCTTGGATACTCATGGGAATGGGTGTGGTGAATAAAATTTACAGCTTATTGTAACTGGGAACTTTGTAACAGGTCTTTGAATATCTGGGGTTAAGCGAGTGCAAGCTCAGCAGGAATTCACAGGACCAGGAAACAATCCATGAAGGAGTAAATGTAGGGGGATAGGTATACTTGTATTTACAAACAAGCTATGCTTTCTCTGAGTCCTGATCCCTGCAGCTGGGCAGCACCAAATAGCAGCAGCTCACAGAGAAATGAAGATCTACCTCCTGCAAGCTGCAACAGGACAGACACTGACACATAAGGGTTTTCTCATCTTGCCCATATTGCAAGCTCCTCTAGCATGCAATCAAGCATTACTGTATTTAAGGATTCTGTTGTGGTTTTTAAGGGAAAAGAAAAAACTGTAACTGCTTACTTAACATCAAATTTGTGGAATTGCCTCTTTATTAGCCAAAAGATAAATCAAGCAGTTCTGTGAGTTTTCAGATTAATTCAGGCTGGTGGGTTGTTGGAACTGTTCAAACAAGTCCAGAGGAGGGCCACAAGTATGATAAGGGGGCTCAAGAACTTCCCATACGAAGACAGAGAAAATTGCGGCTGCTCAGCCTGAAGAAGAGAAGGCTGCATGGAAACCTCATAGCAGCCTTCCCCTATCTGAAGGGAGCCTACAGGGATGCCAGAGAGGGACTTGCTATTAGGGACTGTAATGATAGGACAAAGGGTAATAGGTTCAAACTTAAATAGTGAAAGTTTGGGTTAGATATAAGGAAGAAGATCTTTACTGTGAGGGTGGCGAGGCTGGAATGGCCTGTCCAAAGAAGTTGATGAATGCTCCATCCCCGGCAGTTTTCAAGGCCAGGCTGGAGTAACCTGGACTAGTGGAAGGTGTCCCTGCCTGTGGCAGAGCTGTTGAAACTAGATGAGCTCACTGTCCTTTCCAATCGAAACCACCCTATGATTCGATGATTCAAGCACCACAGCTGTGATTGACATTGTGTGCTGAGCTACGCATGACTTGCAGCTGCAGCTTTCTGCATGACAGAGATATTAAAAAATGTTCTTTTTTGATTTTCCTAGTGTTCCATAAGGAGAGTGGTTTTCTTGTGGTATGCCAAGGCACAACTACTGTCTGTCCCTTTCCTCTATAGATCCACTTTGTTTCTCAAAACTTGTGGAAATTTATTTGGCTTTGACAATTTTATTCTTTGGCCAAACTCGGGTGAAATTCAGCCACCACTGTAGCCCACCCAGATATAAATGCATGTGGTGCACACACACACATAACGTACATGGATATACCCACACACTGTGGATGAGTACCTAAGCCTCATCTTCTTAGGAAGTCTGGATAAACAAGTGAAAACAAAGAGAGCAGAGAGGTATTTTAGGAGTCAAACCTGGTGTCAGGGTTGGTTTGGTTTTTTTTTTTAAATGAACAAATAGGTTTAGGAGATTTCATTCTACCTGGTTTTGGCAGCAGGATATTTTCAACACACATACCTTTACTCATTTTTTTCTACTTCTCTACAGCATATGTAGGTAGCTACCAAAGCCCAGGCAGTTCCCATTTTAATTCAGTTTTCCAGTGAAGATGGCATATAAATTCAATAGTTAAAACTGCTTTATACAGCCCATGAATGTAATCAATTGTAATTTACACCTATCAATCTGTCAGTTGTTACAAATAGAGCAACTTTGAGCAATAAACCTCAAGAAACATCCATCTTTTACAGTTTGAAATAAACACAACAGGATGTTAATAAACTCCAGGAAAAAAATCATGCTCCTAAATCTTACACATGTTCACAATTGTATTTTTGGATAATATATAATAGACAGCAATCTTTGTTTGGAAGCCAACCCACACTTCCCCAGTGAACTTCAGGATACACATAAATAATCAGGCTGGAGAAAGGTCATCACACGGTTAGCACAGGGGTTAAACAACAGCACCATGCAAACCAATTGTTCAGAAAGCCTTAAGCAAAGCAAATCAAGCTAAGTGTGACATGACTGACTGTGGTAAAAGCTGAAGACTTAATCTTGGGGATGAGCTAACCTTGAACCTCATTGTTCACCAAATTTTATAAAGAAGCAACAAGTAGTGAAAGAAGTTACACAGTTAAGCTATAGCTGACAGGTATAAGAGTCCAAAAACAAGATAAGGAGCATTTAATAAGGTCCAAGGACCACCACTTGAACTCACAAGAATCAATAATTTGTCCCAAGATCTCCTTATTGCTGGAGTAGAGAATGTATTAGCGGTATAAATTGACTTGCAATTAGAGATTCCTGAAAATGTTTCCCTTTTAGTTTTTGGAACATAAGATTTAGTCAATAGTGAAAAACATATTGATATGATAAACAGTGTCAGCTTCCCATCGAAAAAAAAAGAAAGAAAAAAACATAGATTTCATTTCATCACTAGCTACTTGTCTGAAAGCTCAACTGTTGTATCTGAAAAATTAAGTTATTTTCATTTCAATGCACTTGAGCACTATCTTGTGGTAATGTCATGATCTCATCTGCTTTGCTGGGCCATAATCCCTAGACAGATTTACCTGCACTGTGTCTTATGCCTAGGGACTAACACTCTGCAAGCAAGAGTCTCTGCCTGAATGTGGAAATTGTATCATGGAAGACACAGGTATGCCCATAGAAAACGAGCCCCTCATAACAGCCCACAAATTGCACACAAAGTATATAGCATGCTGAGGATCACTGCTTGTCAGAAGGCAAAGTGGTAGAGGAGAAAGCAGGAGATTCAGAGATGTTACACACTTTTCAACTGAAGGGTTGTATGTTTTAAGCGCAGTTTCACAATACTAATGAGGGAGCTAAGTCCTGTGATTTCTTGATAGATTCCTAAATATCCTAGAAACTGCCTCAGAGAGAACTGTAAAATGCAGGAACTCTACAATTGGACTGTAATGAAACAGACCAAGTTTTGAATTTCACTCCAATCTCCGCAAAATCTGTTTTCTATCAGAAATTTCTTCTGTATGTTCCATATCAAGGAAATACACTTACTTCCTTGCTTGTTTGTTTTTCTTTTTTCTCAAAAGCTTCCTGTAAATCAGATATAGCATCTTGTTCTAAATTCTGAAGGCACTGTAAATTAATACTGCATATTTAATCTTGTCTTCACATGCTTTTTGGTTTGTTTGCTTGTTTTCTTTTGGTCTGGAAACTATATTTGATAGGATGCAGCAGTTGTGCAAACATAACTGGCGCTCACTCTTACAGGGATATTATGAAACCTAGTTAATTGAAGTTTGTAAAAACTTTTAAGAATCTTAAATGAAAGCTGCTTCAGTTTAAGTAAGAAATAGCTATTAAGAGTAGAAATTGGAAGAACATCTGATGAAATATGTATAGGAAAACTATAAAACAGAGGATCTATGCAAATCTTAGATAGATGCACAACCATCTGTAGCTCCTTCAACAGAATTAGAGTGGCTGAATACCATGTGCTGAAGCCTGATCTCATTTACCTGAACTGCACTAATGGGAACCGAGTTAGTCCTGATTTACACCAACGTATATGAGACCAGAATCAAGCCATGCAAGAGCCCTAGGGGTATGCTTAAAACAAGAAGAAAAGGAAAGAGCTCTGCACTAGACAAACCCACCAGCCCAGGGGGATTCCTAGTTTGAACTAGTTGCTATATAACAATCACCAGTCCTCTGGCAAAGCTGCTGCTTAGTATGTACGAATTCTTGCAGTCATGAAGAAGAACATTTCTTTTCCACAGAGGATATATAAAGTCAATGTTTCAGGAGGGGCAATATCTAGTCATGGCCAGAAAACATGATCTGACAAAACCAATTCCTCCTCCCTCATCAAACAAATTCATTTCCTGTATGCCTGAAACAATTCTACCCATTTTACTCACAAAAGAGGCTATTTTTTATTAGTTACCTGCAAGCTGGTTGATTTTTTGATCCAAATCTTAAGTGCAGGGTGAATCTTTTCTTACATCTCCAGAAAAGCTCTTGGTAGGGCTTCACTTGCAGCCCACACAGCAGCTGCAGGAGTTGTGATGGAATTAGAACATAGCTGGATGTTAAGAATATGATAGCATTTTAAGGCGCACTTGCAGCTCCTGAGTAAGAACTCAGTCAACGCATGTGTAATGGAAATATCACTCAGATATAGACATGTATGCCAGCAGCATAGTTTCTAGGGTTATTGCGAAGTATATTCAGTGCCATGCAGGACAGAAGCTATTCAGGAGCTGTGGAGAACTGCAAGCCCATACAGAGAATGCATGCAAGGAGGCTTACAGCCCACAGAGGTCCAGCTGGTTCCCACAGATCTCATCTTAGCATTTAATCTGCAACTTTCCAGTGAGTATTCACTTCTTATCACCTGTAGCACCTACCTGCTTCATATTGCAACACTGAATAGAGAGACTAAGGCTCTGTTCATTACCCTTGCCTTATACTCCAGACCCCCATTTTAGGGCTGAGACAACATTACGTCTTAGAAACGTATCCACAGTGATTTGTCCAAAAAGTACACCAGAAGTCTGAGGAAAAGCCAAGTATTAAAGTCGGTTCTGCAGAGATCTGCTCAAGTATCCATCTTACAGGGCTATTATTCTTCAAAGACTGCCAAAAAAATGAAGCTCTATTTCAGATGCTTGACATTTGTTGTACAAGAGGATATAATACTGCCCTCTGCAATACATTTTTTCCCTCTATATCTCTACATGGCAGAGAAAAGTATTTACTAATTCTGCTCATTGCACCTGAAACTACTGATTCCTCTGCCAGCAAAGTTACCAGCAGGGAGGAATTCTTGAGCAAGGGAGTGCCAGGACCAAAGACCAAGTGACCAGACTGAGACCAAGGTACGATTCCCCATTTGACATAGTTTTATTTTCTCTATGTTAAAAGAAAATTGTTTTTCCTTTATCTCTCTTTTTTGTTTGTTTGTTGTTTGTAGTTTGGTTTTTTTTTTTTAACTTTCTAATGCAGTAGTTTAAACTGTGGTGCATTAGACACTCACCTAAAAACCCCTGAAACAGAGATGTAATTATCAACAAGCGGCCCCACAGCTAAGCAGAATATCTAAAGACAGGATCTCCAGATTATTTCCCTTGGGTTACAAAGTAAGGTTTCCTATTCTTTCAGCATTTGGATATTTTTGTTTAATTTTTCATAAAAATTCCCCAGTTTGTCATTGGCCTTACTGAACTGTGAATACAACTAAATATAATATTCTTGAATTGAAAATACAAATACCAGATATAAGGATTATTCTCCTGCTTACACAAAGACTATGTTAGTCTTGTTTGCCAAGGAATCATCCTGGGAGTTAATATCTAGGTTATCATGAGCCAGAATCTCCCTTAGTTATCGTAAGGGTGACTGTTTCTGGGACATTCTCTCCTCTAGTACCTTTGGCCTGTATTCTTTCTTCCAAGATAAAGTTGCCTGTTTCCAACACTTTGAGATCTCTTTGCATTGTTTCTGTTCCATACTTGGCATTTTCCCAGTCTTTGAGTTATCTGCAAACTTTACTTGTGATAATATAATTTATTCTTTCAGAATATAGGAAAGCACATAAACAGAATGGGGCAGGAATTAATCCCTACAGAAGACCAATACAAGCATCTTTGTCTAGTAAGGATGTCTCATAGTTATAATTTGGAACATAGTATTTAAGACTAATAATTTGGCACCTTTCTCCTTTCTTCAACAAAATGTCATTGTGTACTAAGCAACACGCATTTCAGAAACCTATCAACCCAAACTGTAATCCTATTAAAAAGAAAAATTATTTTTAAAGGATCTCCAGGCAACCAATCTATGTTGGTTGCATTAATTGCATTAATTCCCTAGTTTATTTGTTAACTGATGCACTCTAACAAATTCATGTGGTATTGAATACAGGCATTAAGTAACCCAGATTTCTAAGCACCAAGAAATGATACTTAAATATAATTTTGAAATATTTCAAATCTTGAAGTCCTTTGAAACTTTCCCCGTAGACTAAAACACATCACTGTGAATGACTGTAAAACCTCCTCAGCCTCGTCTTTTACAAATCTCCAATATATAACAAGAGTTCGTAAAAAACAAACTCAGTAACTACTCTCCCTCAGTATATTCCTAATACTGAGAAAATTGGAAGTGTTTCTTATTGTGAGATGATATGAATTCATTAACCCGCTTTTTCACCAGTATGGACAATTATATTTTTTCTTTCCTGTGCCACTTTTCTGACATTGGTAACTGTACCATTCCGCCCAGTAATAAATCAACAATATTTTTCAGGATTTTTTGTTATATAAGTGGAAAATTTTCTTATAGTCCTTAAATGTATCAGCCACTGATTTTCCCTTTTCTGAATTTTGCCTCCCTTTTCAATTTTCTATAACTTGATATTAACTGTATTCATTTATATCAGCTCCTTCTTTAGTAAATAAACATTACTCTTTTTAAAGCTGTAGAGCTACTTTCACTCCCTTCTCTAGGCCATGTGGGATTTTTGTTTGTTTTTAAGATACAGTAATCTTTCTAAGTTGTACAAGTGTCTTAAATCCCGCAGTTCTCATAGGCTCATAGAATGGTTTGGACTCAAAAGGACTTTCAAAAATCAATCCAGTCCAGCCCTCCTCCCATGAGCAGTGACATTCTCTTCATTAGCTGATTAGTGGCCCTTTTTACACATTGAATATACACAAGTGCATGTCACAATATGTACATTTCTACTTATTTAACATACTTATCTAAACATGGTAGTAAAATTTCATTCTTTTCTCATACAATAAGTGCTGCTGTCTCAATCATATCAACTTAAAAACCCACTGATTTTGATATGTCATCATTCCCTGTTCAATTTTTAGAGTAATCTCTAAGATAACATTTTTTTATTGTGGGCACAATATATTTTTGATTTCAAAGTGTCAATTAAAACTTTATTTTAAAATCCAGGTCTATTACTTTTATATTGTAAAAAAACCCAACACATTGCTCATACTAAAGTCTGCCAGCACAACACAATGTTTTCCTTTATTAAAAAGGTACTCATTAGGGACTCTACTTGGTTTTTTTTTGTTACCACCATAGATGACAATTAAATTAGTTGTCATGTTTTTCTCTTGTAAGACCCTGACCAGCAAACTCCTAAGATCACTTAGGTTTTAATAATAAATTTTAACCCTATCCATCATGCTTGTTTCCATCTCATTTGTATAATGAGATGGAAAACATCTGAAGTCTGTTACTTCTCACCACAGAAGGTGGAACACATTGCACAAACACCCCCTCCTGCTTGTTCAGTACATCACCTTCTGTCTCCTGCTGTGTATGACGGTACCTGCTTCTCCTGCCTGGGGTGATTAATAGCAGACCACTTTCATCATAGTTTTCACTTTCTTTGGTTCCTCAGCAGCCAGATCCCTTCTTCACAGATCTGGAGAAGTGCTGCCACTTATAGTAAGCTCTCCAAGAACTCTTGACCTTCTCTGATATGCCACACTACCTTACTTATTCTTTCATTTAATTCCCCTTATTGCTCTTATCTGCTAGACACAGCTAGGCCAGGCATCTTCCTCACATATCTTGCTTACTATTCACAAAAATCATCTTTCTTTGTATCTAATATTTGATATAATATGGTTCTGATTACACTTTCACAGCTGTAAATTTATTTGCTTAAATGGAGTTATTCCTGACATTACACACATGTCAGAGCAGTAAGCCCCATAATTTCATTGCATAGCAACTCATTTTAGCTAAAATAGGTTTATTCTTTACTTGTAAAAATAAGATGCTTTCATTTTGACCTAGATAAGAATCTCTTTCCCCTCCCTCCTTAAGAAAACTATGAAAATGAGATTGTAAATCTCCTGTGGAGAAGAGACTTGGACAAATCAATAATTTATGTTATGGTTTTGAGAGACTTTCACCTTGAGGAAGTGCCAGCCCTCTCATAATTCTGTAGATCTTGTCTGAAAATGTTTTCCATTACTAATGGGGAGAATCAGTTGGGGTTTTCAATATTATTATTATTATTAATATTATTATTATTAACACACAGCTCCTTTGATTTCCAGTGTGTGACACTTTAGAATAATAAAGGTGTCTGCATTCATTAAAAACAAAGATGAGGATTCTCACTTTCCTTTCCCCTCACCAAGTAAAACGCTGGCAGGCAACACTCAGCATGCAGTGCTCTACTTGCAGCCATGAACCCCTTTTATAGATTTCTGTAATTTTATCTGCTCCTGGCTAAAATTACTGGTTATAACAGTGAGTTGGAAAGACAAATGAGCAGACAGTTAAGAGCAAAAGGGGGATAGGTACATGTGGCAATTAAATCAGCCTTCTACAAATCTCAGGCAGAGGAGATAGACAGATAGGTAGTCATACAGCTCATAAAGAAAAACACCCTGGCCATGCAAGGTTCATGCTGAGGCCTTTGGGGAAGGAAAACTTATGAATTTATATGCCCAGCCATCTTTATTTTGACCTCAGAGCTTTGTCAAGTACAGATTGCAGTGTCAACAACTTATTTCCCCAAACCTCCCGTTGTTTCAAGAAACCTTCATTATGACTTGTGGCAGCATGTTCGAAACATTTGCTTGCTTCCTTCCACAGGATCTCTTAGAGATTAGATAAGATTATTAATGGTCACCCATTCTTACCCTTAGCACCACTCACTTTAAGTCTGGTAGCATGCTTAGTTATGCCCACATAAAGTACATATATAACAGCTTCTAGAATGGCATAGTCAGCAGCAGGGCTAGGTCATGTTTCCCGTAGAAGTTCCACGTTTCCATCTCAGGCATTGCAGGCAGCTGTGACAGTTGAACCCTACCTAGAGACAGCACATGACCTTCAGGCCTTCTGGAAGTTGTAGAACTTGTGCCTGACTGCTATATGCCAAGTAAAAGTATTCCCTTACCTCTCTAAAGCAAATCAAATCTAAGACATGACAAAGGGCTAAGAAATTTGGCAGAATAGAAAGTATGGAAAACAAAAATGAAGGGAGTAGTTCTTTGGACTGGGATTTTCAGTGCACCGACACAGTGTATTAAGCTTTTGTTTAAAATGAAGTGCCATGCAGCATAATTTTTACAGATTTATGGGATGAAATCACTTGCTTTGAGCAGATATTTGCCTATGATTCCAAATAATCCGTTCTCTTCATTCACTGCTACCACCATGAAAAAATTTCCTGAGCTACATGATGCTGGAAATATTAATCTGTCTATCTTGGTTCACAATCTGAAGAAATAAACCCATACTTTACTGAAAATGGAAAAAAAAATACATAAAAAACCCAAATAAACACACAACCACCATTATTTAACTTCCCAAAACTTTCCAAGTCTTGATAAAGCTTTATGCTGCTGTTTTACATTCCTAGCATAACAGTACATCACATCAAGCAGGACACAAATTTAAAACAAACTCCAGATACACAACTTTCCATCAAAACAGAAAACATGGGTTTATTTAAATATGCTGGTTTTCATTGTTGGGTCTCTAATAAACTCAAAATTTGATCAAAACTCCCAGTATACATCAAGAGCTATATTAAGAAAGGAAATCCTAGAACCTCTAAAGACTCAGATGTATAGACAGGGAACCATATACCTAGGACTCCCTCCCAACTTCTAGTTTCACTCTCTCCATTTCTCATATTAGATATTTTCCTTTTTCCTTGCCTTTTCTTGCCTCTACAAAACAGGTCAGATACCCGCATATTTACACAGCATTTATGGCAGCATAAACAGCAATGACTAAAACAAACTGATGAATATGCAACATGATCTTAAAAAATGCATGTGAATTATGCAAAGGCATCAACTCAATAAGTACATTCATTTTGTCCTTTTATTGCATTGAGAGGTCAGTTTATCTAACAAAGAACAACAGAATAAATCACCCAGATTCTGAAACTTAGATAATTCATCTAGCTAAATAAGGTGAGTTACTTGAAATAGATTAAGTGACTGGAATTCTCCTACAGTAAGACAGGATTGGATGTGTTGCTTAAAATGTCATGGTATCCAAGACATTTTGGTGTGCCATCAGAGGTCTAAAAGATGTGACACAAGAAGCGAGCTTCCATCTTAGCAGTCAGCAACCAGAAACTTTCTAAGAATGTTCACTGCCTTTAGAAGATCTTTGTAACAATAACAATATCAGTTATTTGATATTTGATAGTTTGAAATAACAATATCAGTTTTGATTTCTGGAATTGAAGGGATAATGTGACTACTTTGTAGTATGTAAAAAAAAAAAAATGCCATCATTTCTCATGCCTTTGTTATTTCACCTATCTGTCCATTCTCATAAAAGGGATTTTTGTGCAGACTATTTAAAGGTCACAGAGACAGGATTTTATTTGTGCAGTGGCGCATGAGGAGTGTTGATATGGGAAACTACAGGTATATTAGAAATATTCATTTAGAAATCGCACAAGAGTTGCACGATAAAGTGTAACCATTAACTCAAAACAAAAAAAAAATCCCAAATAAACAATCAACCAAACAAAAAAAAAACCAAGTCCAGACAGTCTGAAAAGATGGACAATACCACTTAACTTGTCAGACATCTCAAAATTTCACCACTTGCAAGTATTAGGTTTCAGAAGCAATACTCAGTGTAAAATCTGACTTAAATTACATTTCAGGAAAGTGTTCAAATAATTTTGAACTGACACATTCCTGACAATTCCTAGCCATGTTTGTTTGGAAACAATTAAAACTGATACAAAAAAATAATCTGTTGGTGCATTTGCTCCATTTCTTCCAACCAAGTATTTAACTCCAGATGTTTCATTGCCATTTTGGTAATGGATGCATTTTTTTTTCTTTACCTGGGTCATTTTTTACCCATGTGATAGTTCTATCTTACTTTTTGCCTTCAACAGTTTGAAAACTTTAGAGAAATCATTAATATGAAGAAGGATGCAAAAGCCGATAGTTTTCTCATCTTCTCTTTGTTTCTCTTTTCCTCTGGGCCACATAAAGATGTTCAAGTCAGCAGAGACAGCGTTGCTCTTCTAAAAAAATGCTGATTTAATATTTAGTAGGTGATGGATTCCACCTCAACAATCAGACTCGGGAATAAAAATAGTCTCAATCCCACATAGTGCCATGCACAAATCCATAGATAGAAACCCAAAGTATTGCACAGCACAACATTTCCTGCTCAGTGAGCTAGAGACAAGCTGCTATGATTCCCTATACATGCACGTATATTCTGAGCTGATGCCTGTCAAACCAGCCTCTGGTTAAGTGGCAAGCATAATATAGCTTCCTTTCCCTAGAGGTAACTGTACTCATTACTGAAACGAATGAACCCCTAGGTGTATAATAGAATCTTCTTTAAAATATTCATCATATGACAGCTGATATTTCAGCCATATTTGGCTGAAATGCTACATTTAGTGGAATTTAGGACTCCATAGTCAATTAACCTAGTATTTTGCTCACCATCTATTTTTATTTTTTTTATCATAAATCATTAAACATTTATGTTAGTATGTGATTTGATATTCTTCTATTCTGGGCTGAGTAAGATGTGCAAACAGGGGTTTCTCTACTGCAACATGTCCATTAAAACATCAAACTTAAAAGGCTGAAACTTTCCACTTCCACTCAGCTGGAAAACACCAACTTCTCCAAGGTGAGTCACATCACTCAGCATGGTTTTGTTTCTTTCACACTTCTCAGAATCAACACTGCAGGATGTGAAATCTTCCCTCTGCCAGCAGGTCTCAGGAAGACCATGGACAGGCAGGGATTAAAAAAAACAGAGGCCAGAATGCTTCACAAGAAATCAGAACAAAGAAGCTATGTAGGGAGAGAAAGAGAGACAAATACAGTGGCAGATTTTTCAGCCCAGATATTTCCATCTTCAAACACCAAACGATCCTTTTCATTTTGCCTCTCTCCAGTCTTACTTCTTTCTTTAAAAAATACTGCCATATTCCCTGCCACCTCTTCCCATTTGTTTCCCTATTTGTTCTTAATTACTGCAACAAACTTCCTGTGCCACCTGCCCTTCCACTGCACCTCCTCCAAGCACAAGTACCTGCTGCTTCTTCAGTTTAACTTTTCATCACCCTTCCTGGTCCTGGCTTCATGCATGGCACATAAGGCAAGTACTGTAAGGTACTTACAGCAAGAACTGTAAGAGCTGCCAGTGTGGAGGGAGGGTGTCACCAACACACAAGGCTGTGCAGGAAGTTTACACAGCACTTGCTTACACTCTGCAAGTATTTCTGACACCAATACAGCATTCCAGCACACTGGTATCATTTTCAAGTGATTTCTCATGTGATTAGGATTTTCTCTCTGTTCCCACATGCTACTCAAACACTTGTGGCAAAAAATTCATCCTTACTCTCATCAGGACTTGCTTGTCATCAGAATCCCTCTTTAGTTTAAGTCATTTGCTTAGTCGTAAGCTACTGATCTCATTATGCTGGTCTAATTAAAATCATTTGATGATGAATATTGTCAGTAATGTTACAGTTGACTAAATTAACACTGGCTTAGCTTTAGCTTTTTTATCAGATTAGCTACACAGCACTGATTGATGAGCATTTAGAAACAGGAATTCCTTTCTTCAGGTCAAAGACATAAAAGGAAAAGCTGAAGATTTGAATATGATACATCAACAAGTATTACCAAAGAAAGTCTGATATTATTGTGCAGAAGGCAAACCAAATGCACCCCTCCACCACTTCCCTGCATGCTAGGTCATAGCAGCAAAGATGCATTTGGCCCAGCCTGTTAAAACAGCAGGAGCAGAGATTAATACCTTGCTCTAAAATTGCTGTTATAAGCAACATGTCTTCTTGTCTGACTCTTATTTACCTTTTTGGCATAAATTATTTCAAGACCACAAGTATTCCTACAGACAAAACTTAATTGCAATATTCATCACCATATATGTCTAAATGATAGGGGTGCTGGAGTGTTTTACTGTGAAAACACATCCAATTTTAATGAAGTTCAAAAGAAGAGATGTTTATTTATGGATTAAAGTACACAAAGATCTGCTGCTCACACTTTCTGAAATACTGACAGCTTTTTTTCTTTTTTTTTTTTTTTTTTAAGAGAAAAAGAAAGAGAGTGCAAGGGAAGGGAAGACTTCACATCTTGTACGTAGTTGTGGTGAGCAGATCAATGTTCCCAGAAGACAGGCAGAAAGCTCCTGGGTCTTTTGACACTAGCTGAGAACAGACGATATACAACTGAAGTCTGAAGACAAACTTGCCTCTAAGAAGTTGCCTCTGGTGAAAGGGTGGAGATGTGCTGATAGCCCATCACAGCTGCAGGGGTATGTCTCAACATGTTTTGAGAAAGACTGCATATTTCTCTGTTTGGGGCTCAGCTTTGCTACTGTTCAAATTCAGTGACATCGTTTTAACACTCTTAAAATCATTAAAAAAAAAAAAAAAGGTGTAATACAAATTATAAAACGATCCTGGAGACCTTTATTTTCTATTTAGTAGGTTCTTGAGAGAAAAAAGCATAATTACATTTCTAAAATTAGACCCTCTACTGAAGACCTAAATAAGAACACCTGTAAAAGAAGATGTGAAGGCCTCAGACTGACATGTAACTATAACAGAACTATAAAAAAAAAAGAAAAGAAAATTGAGAGAAAAAAATAGCCCTTGGATAAAGTTCCCAGAACACTCTTCCCCACTTCAGGAATTTGCAACCACTGCCTATTGAATGAGAGTTATTGAGTGAGATGGTCTTCAAATGATACATTAACCGATGATATGCAGAAATATCGCTAGGGGAAATACTGGTCTCCCAACATACAGATTCAGCCTGCTTGGAGTCAGATTTTGGAAGAGAAAATGCTAACGCCACTAGAAAACTGTGGCTGTGCATGGCCTTTACAGTACTCCACTGGATCAACAAAAATCCAGGTTCACACAGGCTCCAGCAAGTAACTAACACAAGAAATCCTGACTGGTTTTTAAAAAAATAATAAAGTTTTTCTTGGATTTCTCTGTTCAGGCTGGCTGGCTGCATAATTCACTTTTGGGAGGGGCATCAAGGGGAAAAAGAAACTATGACAGGCAGGTAATCCTTACTGCTCTGAGAACCACTGCTAACACTACGTGTTTTCAGACCGTCCAAATATGTGAAAAGTTAGTATCTGTTACCATTACTATAGTCCAAATCTCTATGGATTCAACCACAGGAAAACACTAAATCCAGAGTTAGATTTTAGCTTATACTATATAGAAGAGGGAAAAAAAAAAGAGAAAAATCGTTTTTGCTAAGCCAGCTAACAGCATGCTGCTTCAATACTCTGCCTCAGGCCATGCAGCCTCAGCTGCACCATCTGCCCTGGAAAAACTCCAGAGAGGAAGGAGCAGCTGAGAGTGCAAAAAGACAAGGATCCGGTATAACTATGACTGTTCTGTGCTATGAGTTCACCTCAAACCTCACCTCCCCAGATTCTATTTCTTGTTCTCAGATTTTTAAAATTGTTATTTTTGATGTGTCCTACTCTATTCAGCTGTCTTAATTACTTATTTCCCTGTAGGTACTGGCTTCATATGCCTTTCCAGTGTATAACCTTCTCCCTGAATTCACAAGGGACAGAATTCTGGGTAACAGGCACAGTGAAATGCCACTTACGATGGAGGCATTAGGCACCAGGAATAAAACACAAGATGAGAACAGTGAAACCCCTCCAAAGTCTCGGTGACACCATAAGAAATAGAGGTAAAATGCTTTTTCGTTGTATTTAGCAGCAAAATTCCTACTGACTTTAACACTGCCAGGATATGTCTCTATGCACTGAAATAAATCACCTGTATACGAATGCAGACAGGAAGAAGGGGCCTCCAGCAAAGCAGTTTTTTGTCTTTCGGTTCTGAGGAATAATAATAAAAAAGTCTCTCCCTTCAATCTGTATCTCGGTGAAGTCACCCACAAAGAGATGTAACATTCTGGATCACACTCTTGTTTTCTTTTCCTTGACATCTTACCATGCTTCCCATTTTGTTTACGCATTTCCTTTTATTCTTGACATGCAAAAGCAACTGACTTCCTATGAGGCCATAATGCAAAGACATCTTTCTGAGGGTACATGGTGTGAACGGAGGAATAAATCCAGTGGTCTCCTGCAGGGAAGAAAAAAAGGCAGTATGAATCATCTGCAGACATTGGTGTGAAAAATTCCATTTTGGCTAGCTGATCAGGTAGCAGATTGGGGATATTTAGGTTGCAAATAAATTTGAAGTCAACAGATTCAGCTGGAGAATGTGACTCTGTTGCTGGCAGTGCATCAAGACACACACCCTTTGCAACTCTGGTTTGCAGGAGAGCAGGAATATGAAAGAGCAATTTGTGAGCTTCGTTATCTCAACCCGCAAAGCAGATGAGCAGTGGCTGTCCTCTGGTTACATGCTAGTACAACCCAAATCCCTTTCTGTCAACTGCAGAGGCAGCACTTCCCATGGGGCATCTCCACATTAGGCCAGAAGGTGCTCTGGCAGTGCAGAGACCTAAAAACACTTCATGCTCCTGCAGCTGTACGCAGATACATGTGACAGGGATGGAACCCTCATACTGAGGGCTGAGTGTATGCAATGACTGAAATATTTGGCTACTGTCTTCATAACATCAATGTCAACTTCTACATTGCCTTTAGCAGAAGAAGGGCAGGGATTTTGCACCACATCAGATGAGTTGCTCAATGGAAAACATGCGTTACCTGAAAACTGCTTTCAAAACTCACTCTAAAGAGAGACTTTGGAAAAATCTGCCACTGTTTTCACCTTTACAGCTGGATTTAAAAAGAAAAAAAAAAAAAAAAGGCACTTGCAAATAATATAGAAAGCAGCCTGTGCTTTTATGCATAGAAATTATTTTCTGCTTATGCTTTTCAATACCTCAATCCTGATTATTTCCACCAGTCTCACTGCTCTACAAGAACACACTGCTTCTCTGCTGCTAGATACTCACATCCTCAAGGTTGGGGCAGGACCTGTTATTACTTGCTGAAAATGAGTCTGTTGTCTCGGAACACGGAGCAGAATTTAATGAACAGAAAGGTACACAGGCAATTGCACACAGTTCAGTACTTAGGATTTTGAAGGAGGTTATTTCTATAGCACAGTTTATGTGAAATGTTTTCTGAAATATGTATGTTTGAATCCATCCTTTGGCCATTGGATGTACAGCAGATGGATTACAAAATTTGACTTGCAACTCTTTTATTATCACTGCTTACTACTGCCAAAGACATTTCCTTTGATACCTCTGATATAATCCCATCATCACTTCGGAGAATGCAAAGTGATGCCAAACAGACTAAGAAAAGATAGAGGTGTTCAAAAACTGCAGGAGAGGAAGTCAAATTTCCTCAGCCAGAAAAGAATGTAGAGAGAGGTGGAGAAGGAAAGAGCAAAATGTCTTCAATCACTTCAGTGGGTCTGCACGCATACATCTTTCCCCTGCATTCATGTTTACTTTTCAGACTGAAGCCACTATCTCCTTTCTGCTCATGCAGACACGTGCTGCACATGACCTCTGTCAATGGATATGCTGTGAGGCTCAGACAGGTAGTTGTAGAAAAAGGAAAGAAAAAGCAGCATAAAAATACTCTCTAGGGACAGGTCACAAGAGTAGCCATGGGATTCAGATCCAGCCATTCATTGTCAGTTCTTACCCAGTGCAGTATTTACTACCTGAGGGCCCTTTGACAGCTTAATTTGAAGTTAACTATGTGTTGTAGTCCATACCCAGGGAGCATCCAGTGGTGCCCTATTACCAGCTGGCAAGAAGACTTAATTTCGATTCCTTAAAGGTAAAGGACTAAGACGCATTAGGAGGACAGAAAGGAAATGCTACCTGTAATGACTCTCCTTAGCATAAATGTAGGGGGCTTACAAAGCTATCACTTTCCATAAACATATTTAGAGGGAGGAGGTTACCTGTTTGGCACATTTTACCAGCTGCGTGACCAATTTGTATTCCATTGTGTTTTCCACAAGTGCAAATGTGCAAAAGGCAAACTGCTGTCCATACAAAGACATTAAGACAGAGCTGTCCCATGATATACCACAGGATACTCCCCAACACAATCTATAATAGGAGGTTCAGAGGCAGCAAGGAGGACACCCGTGCTTGCTTTCCTCTCTTGTGGTCCTACCAGAACACTGTAGATTGTGTCTATGATGATATCTTTCCATGCATGGAAAAAACAATGCCAAGGAATCTCTTAAGGTCGCAGTCTCAGTTATCATTGCAGTCATGAGCTCAATGAAGATAGCTCTCACAAATCAAGGGAATTGCTCTGGACACAATCCAAAAAAGGATGTTGGGAAGCAACTTACTGTGCTGACAATAAATTGGGCTTCTATGTCCAAATTTTAAAGTAATTGCATTGAATTTGTGGCTATTTACCTCTGCAACAGGCAAGAAAGATGAAGGGAACTCTGGATAGAAATTTATGATAGTTGCTTTACAGAGAGTATCTGAAACTCCCATTTTGCACACTCGCATCCTTACCATTGAGATTTACAGACTTAAATCCTTCCATTAAATTACTGACAAAAATAATGCTATTGCAATTAGTACAAGCAATGCAACAAAGTCTATACAAGTCTATACAATAAAAAAAATAAAGTACATTTATTAATGTGTACCCAATGCTTTTTAACTTACCTAGTTGTCTTAAATATTCAACATTAGTCAACTACCTATATTAAAAAAACAGTACCCATGACACAAATGGTAGTATCTGGATTATGACAGGCACTGGAATTTATGATCCAGGTTTCCAGGTTCTTGAAGGTAGAAATCAATGAGGTCAGCCAGGCACAGCAAGATTTTGCACAGAATACAATCACATGATCAGTAACATTTCCTCTTCTTAGATGATTTTTTAAATCTGTGTATTCCTTTAGCATCTATGGCTTTTAAGGACCAACATTATTCTACTGAAGGGACAAACTATTCTTTTCCCTAATGGGAATAATTTGTAGCAACCATTTGTCACCTTTTGAAGAGCTGCCCACTCAGAGGTATGTTCCAGAGGCTCACATTAATCATATGAAAAATATGTTCTGTAATAAGCTGTGACATATTGCAAATGCACTGAATGCTTGACAGTCTTATGATTATGCTAATATTGTGACTTTTGATGCGCTTGTTTTTAAAAAAACATAGTGCAATTAAGTTTTCTGAAAGAAAAACAGAAACATGTCAATCACTAAGAAAGCATGAAGAATGAAAACTGCTTCTACCAGCTTTGGAAACAAACGCCTGCTAGTCAATGGCAAACAACACGTTTGAACTAGATATTTCAGGAGACATGTCAGTTTTACTCTGAGAGCAAAAGTCCCTGATAGGGTGACTCAATTTTTAGCACAAGCATTGGCTTGACTTTCACCTGTTCCCTCCACCTTTGAAGTATATTAGCATTTGTTATAAAATTGCTCCTTCCATCACTGAAAGAGTTAAAAGAAATCTGGTTCCTCTTAGACAACTTCAAACTGTGGATAACCCAGTTGGGTCATGGAACCTTGCTTTTAGCTTCATCATCATGTAAAACATGAACATGTTGCCTGATTCAGTTATAGCACAAATTCAAGTAGGAGAAGGATAAGATTTATAAATACCAATATAAATAATTTTACAATTCCTCTCTCCCCCACCTATAAATCAAAATATTAACAGGAAGAAACAGAGAACTGAAGGAGGTGCTACTGAATTGCAGAGTGGTTGATGGCAGGAAGGCTAAATGGATCAGTGATGCAGAGTCAAGAAGAAACACAGAAGAGCATCTTCAGCAAAGGATTCAGAGAACAGTTGATCAGAGAAGTACCTGACGGTGTTAGAGTGAGAAATCCCCAAATACCTGGAGAATGTGCTATTCACTTTGTTAAGTACCCTAACATTGAAGTGTGGATGGGGAAATCTGGGGATTCTAGCAGAATCTTCAGAAGAGAAAGAGGCAACAGTTTCTGATAAACAAATCACAAAAACATTCATATCAGAGGTGACTGAAGTTCCACCAACATCTGATCTTAACAGTGCAGCAGACACTGGAGAACCAAGGAGTAAACCAACAAGCTACAAGGGATATAAGAAATGGCTACAGCTTGATTACAGGGTTTTTTTACAGCAATTCTAAGAAGCAAGATCCATCTCCCCTGCCAGATCCTTGAAGGCAGTGTCTCACTGAAAATACCGAAGGAACAGTAGGCAACTTTGGAAGCAAATTAAAAGAACATTCGTAACCTCAGGGACTTGTATACATTTAATCTCTTGTTAGACACTATTGATGAAATCAGAATCAGTTTAATTCCCAGAGATCCAATTCCTTGCGTAATACATAGTCAAGGCAACAATAACAAGCTTAGGAAAATGCAGAAAGTGATTAAAAAAGGGAGTCTGATCAAAAATATTGAACTCAGTCAATTATTGGCAAATCCTGAGCTGAACTCTGAAAATAAAGTTATAAAGAGGAAGAAGCTAGAAAACTGTAGAAGTTTCAGCTCTTTTCCCTCAGACAGTACAAGATAATAGATTTAAGTTAAGGAATTGGTCTGGAATTCAAGGGAAGAAATAAAAAGATTATTCAAAATGAAAAGGAATGAATCAGCCTAATACAAAGCATAAGAAAATAATCCTTTCAGAACACTCAGAGACTCCTTCAGCCTTTTCTGTTTCTAGTAAAATGTGTACACCTAAACTTTGTTAATGTTCTCAGCATTTGGCTTTTTTCAGATACATGCACTCTGAGTTTAATAACATACAGCTACTTGACCTACAGAAAGAGCTGCTTATATAACTGGCATGGTAGCAGATGCAGCATTTCTTTAACAGGAGTGACAACTACTGCACCCCTTCTGCCACCCATCCAGTATGACACTAACCCTTTCTGAGTTACTTGCCTACACCGTAAAAGTAAACCCAAAGCTTCCTGGACCAAACAGCCTTCTCTTGGGATGTTTTAACTTGTCACAGCTCAATACCTCGTATATTTCTTTCATCAGGTTTAATCTCTAACAAACACTTTCTGCTTCTGCTTCCTGCAAAGCCTTTGAGAAAGTTGACCCATTGTCGTGGTTTAAGCCTCACCCAGGCTAATAACTCACGAAGTTTTATTCACTCACTCACTCCCCTCTTTTTCTTCCCCCAATCCCGGGGGAATGGGGAGGAGAATCGAAAAAAATGCAACTCACATGGATTGAGATAAGAACAGTTTAGTAACTAAGGTATAACACAAACCACTACTGCTACCACCAGTAATAATACAAGAGGAATACAAGGAAAGAGAATACAACTGCTCACCAAGCCCGACCCAGCCAGTGCAACCCCCAACAGCGAATACCCCACGGCACCACTACACCCTTCCGGGTCTCTGCTCTCCGTCTTCACATCCTGGACATGACGTGCTGTGGTATGGAATAACCTCTTTGGTCAGTTTGGGTCAGGTGTCCTGTCTCTGATTCCTCCCGGCTCCCCCTCCTCCCTGGCATAGCATGAGACTCAGAAAGTCCTTGGCCAGACAAAACATCACCAAGCAGTAACTGAAAACACTGGTGTTATCAGCACTGTTCCCATGCCCAAAATCAAAAAACACAGCTCTGTACCAGCTACTAAGAAAGAGAAAAATGACTGCTGCTGCTGAACCCATGACACCCATTGGCCAGTGAAAGTCAGAAGGGAAGCAAAACCTGAAAAGAGATGATAGTGTTTCCACTGAACTAAGTTCTTGGAGTAGATCTATGCCAGTGTGTAAGCCCAGCTACAGACACACTGCTTACCTGCAGGGATGCTCCTAGACAGAAACGTATCCCAAAATCTTAAGCTTTAAAAGATGACAATTAGCTTTTCAGTCCAGACTATGTCCTACAAGACTAAGGCTGAACCATATCAAACATGCTGGTCTATTTTATCCACCTGGGATCAATTGGCTTCAGGCTGTGAATATTTTGGGTAGTCTTAATCTCAATTTAATCACCTAGTCTAGATGTTCATATCTGAGCTAGTTAATTTAGGGGTTTCTTAATTTAAAGAAAAAAAAAATAAGCATTTCAAGATGATTCATCTGACCTATTTTAGTTGATCTACATTACAATGAGATTGATCACACCTTACATTTTATTAAGTCAAATGACTCAGTCTCTCTGTCTGACTTGGTAAATGGAGCACAACTACTGGATCAGATATTTTGAACATACAATGCAACCTTCTGCTGACAATAGAGATGAGAGAGAAACAGGATCATTGGCTTTCTCTATCTTAGCTTCCATATGGGTTTTCATAATGCAGAGGAGTAAAAATATATTTTGTTTTATGATTTTACTCAACCTTTGCAAATCCAAATTAGAATAGGAATTGTGTCTAAGGCATTCTCTGCTGAATATCCGGATGTCCCAATTTCTACTTGACACCAAAAAGTGCCAAATTATGAATCTTGTTTTGAATTAATTTTCCTTGCCAAGCTCTACTAGTAGAAATAAAATGGGATCTAATGCAGTACAGTATCAGTCTTTAGACCCACCATGAACTGATGTGGGTGGGGTTTTTTAAAGCCAAACATGACTAACAAGTTTTTTTTCCAAACCCCAAACTCATTATAATTAAATGTAATTATAATCCCCACAGCTTTAAATCAAAGTCTGCTCAAAATGAAAACAGCTTCTGCTATGTTAAATTATTTTTTCCCCCCGTTAGTGGCATGGTAAAATTTGAACTAAGTAAGGGAAGCATTTAAAACTACCAAACAAATACACAGATAATATACATTTTTTCTTAATCCAATGTAAGCAGTAATTAAGGAAGCAGCCATAATTATTACAATAAAGTCAAAGAATTCATTTAAAATACCACTGATGCTTTCCAAACTCTCCAAAATTTTTACTACCTCTGCTTCTGCATTGCCAGGTGTGAAAAGCCAGTTCCCTTATTTCAGTGTGCTGAATTCACTGCCATAAAAGTTAATAACAGCTGGGGTTACCCAGCACCTCTGAACACTACATCCGGAACAGCACATCATCTTCCAAATTTTACAATATTTGTAGTAGTTTCCAGGTATACTATGCAACTCTCCAAACTATTAACAAGGCAGTATTTGGACCAAAAGATTAAACCTTGGTTCCGCTGAATGCAGAGGGAGCTCTGACACTAATAGCGGTGAGGTGAAAATTAGCTTCTGGTGCAGAAATAAATGGAGGGGGTGCACATGAAGTTATTTATTGCATTTCTCATAAGGAGTCAGCCTTACCTTTGAGTCATTCCATAATAAATACCACATCATTGTTTGATTGTATGGAAATGGTGATTAGTGGTTCAGCAAATGTTTTGTTTGGGATTTGCATTTTCTCATCAAAGGATACTCCTCTGCGTTCATATGCTGTCAGCCCCTTTCAGATGAGACAGCTCAATACAGAGATGCCTCAGCTATATCAGGAAGAGAACGTTAAACCACAAAAAACATGTACGTTAAACACAGAGATTCTGAGCTCAGCCACAAGGGCTCAGAAATGGAGGGAGCTATGGCAAAATATTTTGATTTGACTAAATACCATGCCCCAGAATTTAAGCTACTGTCAGTTCTTAAAAAAGCAATTCCAGAGACTAAGGCAGAATGAAAACTAGCAGGGAATTTTAGCTTCCACTCTCAATTTATGGGTTTAAAATATTTTTACTTAAAGATATTCTGGTTTTACTTCAAGACATTGCTGGTTCATAATTAATTTGGCGTCCACCAGAGTCCCAGGTTCTTTTCTGCAAAGTGTCCTTCCTGCCAGTTAGCCCCCAGCATATACCAGTGGTTGGGTTGTTCCTCTGCAGGTACAGGGCCTGACACTTCTTGTTGAACATTGTAAGGTTCCTGTTGACCATTTCTCCAGCCTGTCAAGGTCCCTCTGGATGGCAGCACCACTCTTTGATGCGTCAGAAGATAAATTTGTGTCTGAAATATAAAACCTGGGACAGCTTCCTCATCATTTCTTCCAGGATCTACAAATACAAGGCCTCAGTACTGGTCTTCAGGTGAACTACCAGATGTCTCTTTCTCTGGGGAAGTATGAAATACACAGGTTTACTAGGTACACCCACCCAGTTCTGTGTTCACTCCAACAGCACAAGGGGTAGCTGCATTTTACAGATAACCTTTCAAATAGGTAAATTACATTCCTCATTAGAATGTCATCTTTAAGGCACTGAAGTAAAATAAAAAAAGGATTTTTCCTCAAAACTAACTCTGACAACAATTTCTGTTCTATCAAAACAGGCCTCAAAAAGACAGATTCTTCCTCAAATGTGCCAGCAGTTTTTAAGAGAAAGCAAAAAACAATATTTGAACAGGAAAAAAAGATGTGAATTTATAAGAAAAGCAAGGAGCTTTTCTTGTGGAAAAAAAGGTGTCACAGGTTTAAGTATTTTTAAATATTAAATTTATTGCCTGCTTGAAATTCACTATAAAAACAATGTTATTTAAGGGAACTGATAAAAACTCTTGCCAAACAGTAATATAAAAAATGAAAGCTTAGATTTTGCTAGCAAACCAAAAGAAAAAAAAAATGTGTCTTAAGACTACTCTAAGGCTTATTTCACCTCTTTCTTTACAGCTTTTGATTAAATTCCAATAACTTATGATCAAATCCTGAAGTATATTAAAGTTTATTGACTTCAGGAATGATTCTAACAGCACCAGACTAATGAGAGAATCAGGCCATAAGGGTTGCTTGCATAAATACCATCACACCTTTACAGAGCAACTTTTTCTTTTTTTTTAACATTATTATATTTAACTAGCAGGGCTCTTGCAGGCTGCATATTATTCACTCATCACCACTACCTTTAAAACCATTTGTTCAATAAGACTGTGATCAAAATCAGTTTTCCATGTTTTCCTGGGTATCGTAGGCAAAGACCTTTTGGACTACACTGGTGTGAATGACTACAATGCATCAGTCTGCAAATGGCCCTGCAAATAGGAATACAACCAAATAATACCCAAAAGGGAGTGGAACTTTACAGGGCCCCAAAGAGAAGCTTTTACAAGGATACACCCTATCATGGCAAATTGAATTCATCCAAAAGTTTTATAACAAGGTTGGACTGATATGAATTTTCTACAGTTTTAACAGCTGCTAATCATTAAACACATTTTAGATAATCATCTGATATTCATTTAACATGCAATAACATTTTTTATTGAAGTTAACATAATTGTACATCTTAAGAACTTTGTTGAAAATGTTCCCTTAGGAACAAAATTATCTGCAAAGTAACACCGTGAGTTGTGTGCCTCCTGGGTTAAACCAAATCTGTAAATACACATTAAGTGAACACATATCATTATGACATTATTCTGATGCCATACATAACCCTTGCTTTAATATGCACACTAAACACTTTGCCTGGGTATTTTTTTACAATAGCACTGATTTACTCATTCTGGAGAGGTCAAGAGAGGAAATACAAAGACTGCAGGCTACTCTTTTACAGTTGTCTTGTTCTTTCCTATCTTGAGAAAGAAAGATTTTTTCAGGCTAGACTTTTTTTCTGGTCCCCTAAGATCCTTCTCTTGACTTCAAGAAAACTCCTCCCAGAAAAATTACTTTGGCTCTAATCCTTGAAGCTGATCTGTGTCAATGGACATACACAATATCCCATTGAATTAAGTGAAGCTCAATATGAAGGTTTTGTGAACTTATTATGAAGAGCAAAGCAAAATTCAAAGGTTTTTCAAGGTCTATACTTACATCTACAGGGACTAACTGGTTAGTGTTTAGCTTCCAGTTATGCTAGTCTACTTTCATAATACAACATAACAGGAATCCAAAAAGAACAATAAAAATGTTTCAAAATCTCACAGATAATTTTCTGTACTGGAATTATATTCATTTCAGTGGCTTTCTGACAATTTTGTTTTTAAAAAGATTTCAAAATGAGCTTATGGAAATAGATATGTTTGTAAATCTTTTTTTTCCATCAGATTACTAAAATTTTAAGTTACACAAAAAGAAAAACCCCTAGTTAATCCTTTGCCTGAACATTGTGGTTATTTTGGTGAATAACATCATGAATCAGAACTGCAGTGAAAGTGAATTGCACATACCCACCCAAAGATGATCCTTGACAAATGTTTCCCTAAGTAGAAGTCTAATAAACTTATAGCCACAAAAAGCTGAAGTTTTTCTAAGACTTTACAAGCTGCTTGGAATTTTTTCTAACTTACTGAAGGAAAGAGTCAAGAGGAAAATTCCAATAAAACTGTATGTAAGCCAAAGGTTTGTTTATGTTTGTATGGATTAGCATTCACACATTTCCGGTTACTAGACTTCCTATTAGTGATGTTTAACTTTAACCACATATCCTGGGTTCAGGAATAACTCCTGAAGTCAATTTCCTGATTAGCCTAAGAGGGGTCAAAGGTTAATTTTGCAGCCACACGGTTAAGCTACAAACAACTACTGCATAGCTTTGTTTTAACGTATAAAGTTACTGAAAATATTAGCTAAAGGAGGTGGCATGCTCTGGTGATTACACTAAAGTGCTGGGAAAAAATGATCCCTGAGGCTTGTTCACTCCAAGTGAAATTTACTCTCTTCACATGCACACACAGAATATACATCAGTGAAGGCATCTCTCAAATACGGTGAGGCCAACCTGCCAACTACAAATGTGTACATCCTTTTAAACATGACTGTGTGGCCACTGCCAGAGCCCAACATTCATCCAAGAAACTTCCCACTGCACATCCTCTCATAGACTTTCTTCATCCACTTGCTACAGTCCTTCAAGAAGAAAGAAGGTGAATAGTAACACAAGAATCCCAAAAATTATATTTATCATATTCTTGAACAAGAAGGACAAAGATTTCTGCTTCCTTAGGAAAAAAGATGATGGATGATGAATTTGCAAATAATACTACAGCAGATATTCATGTTGTATGAAATCAACAGGAATTAATGGATCAGTGTTTCTTCCATGTAAATACTAAAGAGAAAAATCCTTTGCCCAAACAGTGCCCAAACAAGAAGTGTCTGAAAAAGTTGGTGGAGCTTCTGTCTGAAGTGATACTTGTTTTCAACAGTAAAACCAATTTTTTTATAGTGACATGAGTAACAATGGCATATTGACACATATCAAAACCAATGAGGAAATCCAGATCTAAAGATGATAATCCAGACTCATTCACACTGTATAACATGCTCCTTCCCTGGTGAATTCTCATTTGCAAATTACTTTGTTCTGATTCAGTTTTGGTAATCGAGCAAGCACAGAAGATGAATCACATGAATGCAATCACATATATTGACATTATTAATTTTTTTTAGATCTGTGAGACAAATGGTAGAGAAATTTGACATTGGACTTAGTGAAGTGAGTCGTGGTATTTACTGAACTCATCATATCTATTGTAGACTAAAATAGAGGGTTCCCAACTAAGTAACTTGGATTTCAAGTCATAGTTTTAACAGTGAAACTAGGTTACACTCTCACCCAAGGCCTAACATTGTTAAGAGAACCACAAGTCTTTTGGGATGCATTCTCTGTCCCTCTCTCACGTTATCATTTATACTTGCATCAGTGTGGCAGCATTTTACATTTGTTCTGCACAGTGAAGGCCTCTAGATAATATGAAAGATAGAAGAGGCAGTCATCAGTCTTTACTCAGGATTTCCTGACTGCATGTTAACAATAACAAAATCTATTTTTTTAAAAATAATCTAATTCATTTGAATATATATATAAATACAGAACATCTGTTACTTACACGTAAATCTGGTCAAATTCCAGTCACAAGGAACTGGCTCAATTTGCACGTTCATGCTCTTTGCAAGTAAGACATAATTTTTGTGAATCCTCCATAGTCATTCACTGCTTATAAACAAAGCAAATATAAGTGGATGCACATGAGCTCTTCTTTATTCACTTCTGGGCTTAACATTTGAAATTCAATTTTCCAGACACATGGCTGGTTCTACCAATCAAACAGTACAACTTCTGTTCTCTGAATAGATTTCTTAAACTTTGCAAACAGGCTTCACACTTGAAAAACATGTTCCACCATTCAATAAAAACAATGAAGATTACCTGAGAAATAGCAACTTTGGATAGAAAGAACAGTCTAATAAAATTTGTTATATTTTAAGAACCCTTTATTCATTCTTTTGCACTGAGTGATATTTCTATCTGGCTAAAGGTATCCATTGCAGATTTTAAAATACACTTTCTTTCTTAACATGTAGTGGAATGGGGAGAAAGGGGAAAGATATCAATCAGATTTACTGGCTGGATTTCGCTTGTCATATTTACACCGACTCATCACTAAAAATGCAGCTTTCCTGTCCACTCGGGAGCTGCCACATCACCAACCTGCTGTTCTTTCTTCTCCACATCTTCCCTGCTTCAGCTTTGACATTTTATCAGAGGATTTTGGTTAGTTATCCCAAATCATGAAGTTCTAGGACCATTTACTTTTTACACTGTAGGCTCTTATGTAGAACGTGATGACTCTTCAGCAGCACAGGCTCCTCTGATGTAAATCCTCATGTCCCAGTGTTTGGCCACATTGCACATACAAATTCTCTGTATTCTCCAGCTGGAATACAGCAAGGTCTATGCCCAAGGAATCTCACTTTCTAGAGTGCTCTCTTGGTTTTTTTCTTATTTTTGGGAATGCCCATACTATGGCGCCTCAGAAAATCGCTGAACTTTTTAGGTTTTTGTTTCCTTGTTTCCTGCAGCCTATAATACCTGCATACACATACCCAGCACATACAGATTAATTGGGTAAATGATTCTGATAAAAATTGTCAGTGCCACTGCTATCCACTATTATTTAAATAATAGTGGAACAACTAAAGCATATAATCAGATCCTGGAAATCTTGAGTAATACACTCTCCTGAAATGGGGCTTTGAGCAACCTGGTCTAGTAGAAGGTATCCCTGTTCATGGCAGGAGGGTTGGAACTAGATGATCTTTAAGGTCCCTTCCAACCCAAACCATTCTGTGATTCTGTGATTGCCTGTTTTCAAAGAAAATGCCCTAACCACTAAATTAAAGCTTGATCAAAGTGTTCTAGTATGGCATTTCACTGCACCACAGAACAACACATGAACATCCACAGAATGCATCTAGAACCTGAGTCTGATTTTAGTTTCCTATTTGGAGATGAAGGGAGAAATCTGGCCAGTGGTTAGATATCAGTATTCAAGATTTCCTAGAATATATATTAACTACATTCCTCATTAATCGCTGTCTACTTCTGTCAAGATAATACCACAGTAACTCCAGTGAAGTTACAACACACAGTAGTACAGCTGATAGCAAAACTTGGCTTAATATCCTCAAACATAAATGGATATTTTATCTTTTTAGTGCATGCTGTCTCTTTTATTGAAACTGAAACAGTGAAACAAAAGTCATCCTGAAGAGACCAAAAGAAACTTAAATATGTATTTTTTCTAAGCATATGAATATTTTATGATCTGTGGTTTCCATAGTGCTTATTTACTTTGTTTGTTCAACATTTTGAGTTGTCAGAAAAAACATCAGGCAGAGCAACAGCAGAAAAATGGAACATGAGTCTGTAACAAACAGAGTTCATACATTTTTCTTTGTGGCACAGACATAGGGACATGCCCACTATCAGTGCATTGCAAATAACATATTAATTGTTCCTTTGGCACAAACCTAAACCAAGGTTCAAAACCAAGACTTCAACAATACCAGAAAGTATTTCATATATAATTTTAAAATTATTGTGGTCATAGTAACATGTAGAAAAAAACTCAATAAAAGAAAACATAGAAGGAGAAGACAAATTAGCAAATTTTTTTAAGAGAAAATAGTGTATCTTCAGTGCAATCTGTTTATGAGATGAGCAAATTTCTCACTAAATTCTACACTGAGATATTTTCAAGTCATTTATTTGTGAAAATAGTTTCAGAAAAGGTTAAAGTTATCAGGGATCTTTCTTTTTTAATCCATATTATCATAAGCTCCTCCATTTATCATTCTTTCTTCATCAGTATTAAATCCCTAATTGCACATAGTTATTTTGGTATGGGCTTTAGCTGTATCCAAATTTGCTTCTTCCTTTCAGGTGATGATGGAGTAGGAAATAGCAAAGATCAGCTTGTTTGGGAGATACGCAATATTTTTGACTGCATCTTTTCCAAACTCTGTGTTGTCTCCCATTGAAAAGCAAACAGAAATATTTAAATCACTTAATTGCCTCCCAAGGCTGTACTAAACTCTTCCTTCAGTCACACTCTCCACTTTCAGTGAACCTCAACAAGGCAAACTGAAAGCTTTCTTTGTTATCCTGGTCTATAGCACCTGAATGTTGCCAAACAAAACTAAGGTAATTCAAAGCTCTCAGGGAAAGGATTTATTTCTCTAACTCTTCCCCAGTACCAAATAAAGAGAAAACAAGCCTTTTTTTGACTCTCAGTATTAACTAACAGCAGAGACAATAAAAATATCATCTCCTTTACGTGACGATTTGCATACATTCATCTTCCTCTTTTTTTTAATTTCTTCTGAGTCTCCACTTGATTTCCCCTGGTTATTATTCACCTACATAAAGGCGTTACCTGTTATGGTATGAAGTGGTTTTACATGGAATCTTTGTAATGCAGCAACTCATAACCATAACCTAGTCTAAAATGTGTTACATAAATTGCTGTGGTTTCAAAATTTATGAAAAGGCATTTCCTAGAACAATCTAACTTCTTCCTTTACTACAACAACAAAGTAAACCCATTAGGAAGACTATGAGTTTGAGCAATTAATTGCACAATAATATTTTACAGTTTTCTGAAGACTTTAAAGTTCTTTCCAAACATTATGATTCGGATCCTGCCACCATTCGTCACGCAGACTAGGGAAATAAATGGAACTACTCCAAAAGTAAATTATATGTAGGTTCTGGGAAAATTTGTATTCTGATTCAGTATTTTTTTACTAACAATTCAATGAAACAATTTTGACTGTATGCATTTTGCAGAACAGGAAAAGGAAACACAGACATTAAGCAACTTAACAAAATGGTATAAAGACAAGGTTTCGTTCTTTCAAGAACAGGCTTTAACTCTGAAGTATCTCACAGAAGTGAAATGCTCCAAAGGCACAAAAGGTGGTCAACCACATAACCGTTATTGAAATCCTCAGAGCTGCATCCTACCCCACATTTTATTTCCGTGAATACTCCCCTTGCTTTGTTACTGCACATAAGAACATAAAGAATGAATAACTAACTATTGCTTAGATTTTCATGTTTCTTACATAACTAATGCCACAATAATATCAAGAAGATATATAAATTAAAAGAGTATGAACATAATATCCAAAAATCTTAAACATTTCGAGTGTACCACTGACGTGACAAAGACTGCAGGAGCTACTCAAATCACATAGATTGCAAAGGCATCTTTTGTCAAATAAAATGATTAAAATTTGGGTTCAAATTTTAAAAAAAAAGAAAAAAAAAAAGGAAAATATTGGTTCCGATATCCCTAAGTTTGACTTTTTTAAAAACATTAAGCAAACATTAGTGATTTAAAGATAAAGATTTAAAGATTAAGCAAACATTAGCGATTTACTCAATGTTTAATAAAGTCAGGTAAAAATCAGAAAGCTCAGTATGTGTTTCTGAATTCTGCATAGAAATCATCAGTTTGGTTGTTGGAACCATGTCAAATCAAATTTTTACTAGGTTTAAAACAACCTGCATATATTCATGGTTTCCACAGACTAGTCAAGAGTTTGAAATATTGGTCTTGACTATCCAGTCAAGACCAATTGTATCCACAGGAAAGTAATTCTCAGAGGAAATTATTTGTCATCTACTTCCAATCTGAAGATCTAAACACAGTCTTTCCTCTAGCCTTTGGCACAAGCCATAATAATTGGACCATAGGAGAGAGCAACAAAAAAGTGGATCCACAAGATGCATGCCAAACATTACTACCAGCTCAATCGTTTCCTTTCTCACATTTCCCCACCCCCCAGCCATCAGGAATAATCAGTAGCTGAAATATTAAATGACATGTCATACTCATGCACTGATGGAGGAGCAAGACAGAATGACATTTTCTGCTGATCATTTATAGCTATAGGTTGTTATAGGATATTAACTTGCAATACACAGCCCTGTTTGAATTTCTGATGAGCAGATGGTCAGACAGATTAGCTTGTAAAATTAATATTCCAACCCATACACAGCAGGACTTTGTATGGGTACTCACTGCTTCAAAATCCATGAAGTCATTTTAGTGGATTTTATATTTCAGGCCTTGCTTATTATTTTCTCCACAAATGCTAAAACCTGTAACAGCAAAAAGTAATTCTGGAATACTTCAGTATTTGGATGCCACGGCTTCATTGGATATGTCTGTCATAGTGCCAGGAGCACTTATTTCCACTGCACACCTGGTGAAAAGACCAAAATTCATTCATCTAGTTTACATGTAAATAGCTGCATATTCGTATTGTAAAATGAGGTATACAGTGCATGGGAGCTAAAGGTATTAGATGCCTACTTTTGGCAACAGGCTTCAGCAACCCCAATAAACTTCTCAGTGCTTTTCAGAATGATTCATGGACTCTCCTGTTTAGCCCCCAAACAATTGTATGTGTACAGATACCTGGTGGATGTCATCTGAGGTTCCTGAACTGACTAGAACACTAACACAGACTTGCTGAAACAGGAAGGAGCAAATCCACTTGCTCATATTCATAGCAAGAGAGGCTGCAATTTGCAACCAGCCTTGGAGAAGGTGGCAAGTTCCAGCAATTAAAACCTGCAAATTTGTCATGTCAACTGGACCTTTCTGTAAGGCTTTCCTCAATCGCAGTCAGTCTGCCTTGGCCTCTGACCCATTGCAGACTAACATAATGCAAGTCTTGAGGGAAACTGATGTATTTTAGAGGCACCAGCTTGATTACTATTGATTATCTACTTGCCTCAGTGGTAATTTCCCTTTGACGGTAACATTTCTGCCTGACTGCTCCTTCTGGGACTTGGGTTTTCTGCTCTTTTTCTTTTTTTCTTTTTTTTTCCAGCTGGTTCCAAGAAATATATTTTGATTTTGGACAGAGCAAGGGAGGTAATAGAAGGGAAGGGCTCAGCTCTAATCACGGCAGGAACTTATTAAAGAAATCCCCCATTGTGCCAGGGTAACCGAGAAGGTAACTCTACTTTTGAAAATTAGACTGTACCATGAGGTAAGTTTTCCTTTTCCTCTTTGATGGGGGGTGAAAAAATCATTTAAAATAAATAATATATGAGGCATTAGAATACTCCCATATAGTTATAATCTCTCTAGATAATGTGAGGAGTGAAAGGATTCCTACAGATAAATTACTGTGTGGTGGAAAGCTAAGTTTAGAGCTGACTCTCAAATATGATGACCCAGTTGAGTGGTTCAGTAACAATGACATTGGGCCTCCAAGTGGCAGATGAGGCTTTTGTTTTATTTGTTTGACAGTAAATATCTGACCTGTTGCTTAGCAGCCATACACAGAAACAAAGGCGTTTCCAGACAAAATAAACTACATTACAGCAGGTAAATCTTTCACAGCAATTACCAAATGGAAATGAGAACTGAACTGATCATTGGAAAACAACCCAGCACCTTTGTTTCCTGCAGATGTTTTAAGCACACAAATGGCAATTTGGGATTTCTTGACAGCAGTGTGAGAAGGCTTCATATATTAAAAAAGAATGAGTACACTGATTTTGAAAAATTATATTCTGAAAGTCCTAGAAGTGGAGACCAAAGTTTTCAAACTTCTGTCAGCTGTTAAATCCATATTTAAGATTAGATTTGCCCTCAGAGGCAATGAGCATTTGCAACTGTTGCTGAATTTCGGGGAATTTTCATGTGCCCTAGGAGCATTGCGCTCATCTGGAACTGAAATGCAGATAATTGAGCACCAAGGACTGAAAACCTTTTGCAGATGCTTTAATAATTTGATATTAATTCTGCCAAGACTTATTTCTGCCTTTGCTGTCACAAATGCATCCCCACACCCCAAGTTCTCGAGCCAAAATTCCTGTGTGACACTAACCACTGCATGCTTCATTTCCATGCAAAAGTCTGCAGCTTTTGCAGGACTCACCTCCTCTACAGAAAAAAAAGGAAATGCCAAAGCTACTCTTGCATATCGCAGCTGTACAGCTTTAAGGCAGGTATTTCACTGAGAAAGCAGCACTTAGCCTCACTGAGCAAACAGAAAGGGCCAAATTCTGCTCTCAGTTACCCTGGGGCATTCCACCACAAGAAGGAATCTGCATGTGAATAACCTAGAGAAGAAATGTGTTTCCAGACACTTGAGCTCAAAGACCAAAAAAAATGCTGTTGTGAATTCTGTCATCTTATATTTTCATTGACGGGTTTTGGGGGGTGGGTTGTGTTGTGGAATGGATTTTTTTTACTGTCAGAGTTGATCCATAGGGCATTGTCATTACGTTGCTGTCTCACCTTTCAGTTGATAGACAGACTTCCTGCTGGAGAGACATTATTATTTAACCGGATCCACTCATCCTGCCACTGATTTGTTTTACTTTTGTTCCTGGCAAAGAACAGCAGCTCTGAGTACTGTTTCTTTTCTCATTTGGCTAAGTCCTTCAGAACACTTTAGTAAATTAACCCCATGTAGTTCACTTAGTAAACACAGGATCTCCTGAAAGGATTTATAGAACTAAATTACTTCAGGATTTCCAGACAATCTTTGTTTTTCTTTTGTTTGTCTGAATACAAGCTTAAAAAAAGACTCAGGAAGCAAACATGAATGTTAAATTCCCCAACAAATAGTAGCTGTAAGCACAGCACAAGGGAATCAACTCAAAAAGGAGGGGGTTTAATAAATGATACAGATGAAAACATGCAAACTCTGGGTTTGGAGTAGAACTATTATTATGTATCTGCAATAGTCTGGTTTAAATTACATCAGTCTTTTCTAGCTAGTTCTATACTTTAGCAATTGTGATCCCTCTGGAAATTCACATCTTCAACTTGACCACAATCAAATTCTCATTCATCAAATTTAAGCTGAATGTACATATATTCCTGTGTATATACGTATATGATACATCCTGTGCTATACACTACTACTCAAAGAGAATTAATAGACTTCCTAAAAATATTACCAAGTAAAATTTGTCATCTCAATAACATTAGGCCAGACAATTATAATAATCCCTTACAGTCATCTACAAATCTATTAAGAATACATATTTTATATAGCTATGTTCAATGTAGTATTTTCCCTCCCACACTGAGTTTAGAAACTTTTATCAGACAATAAAAAAGATTTAAAACATTAGATTGCAAATAGCATTCATAAAACCTACCTTGAGGATCCAATTCCCAACTTATGTAGCAGACAACAAAAACATTCCAGTTCACCTAAACAAGCCTGGGTCTGAACTGTAAAGTAACTACTCAACACTAATTTCACACATATTCTCTTTTTTCTAGTTACAATTAGGAATATAGCTCGCTCAGAGATACCTATATCCTAAATGAAAGATTTCTCTTACTACAGAGAGCCAAATGGATTTCAGAGATATGAAGGAATCACAGTACAATGAAATGACAGTGTGGTACAACTGGCTCTGCAGGATGCCAGCACATTCAGCACCTCAAGCCCGCACTAACATGGTACACAACAATGCCACAGCAGTACCATGGTGGTTCCCTGGCAAAATTGTGTACACTCTGGCTGGACAGCAATTCCTTTACTGTTATTGATATATTTTCATTTGCAAGCAAGTTAACACGACTGAGTCTTGTGAATGCTAATCAAAAACACATCCATACAGCCATTTTGAATGGACTTGGATTTAATTCCTTGATCAACAGAGGAGTCAGTTATTCTGTTAGGGGGAAGAAATAATAACATTTGTTCTCAAGTAATTAACAGCAAGTAAACATACAAAACTTCTGAATAAGCCACAGATTAAAGCATGTTTGTAAAAGAAGTATTTATATAATTCAGGTAATAGTTGAAAAAATCAGGACATCCTGGAAGACAGGAGGTGAACACCGTAAAGTACAAGGTAACCTGAATGTGATAGCTCTGAATCCTTTGCACTGACTGTATTCAGGCTAGGGAGTTGGAGACCCAGCAAGTGGATTTTTGCAAGGGAAATGTGAAAATCCGCAAAATGAACTGAACTGAAATTATCTGCGGGGAGAATATAGGAAGGTCTGAGAGAAACATACACATCACTTTCTTTTGGTCTCCCCACTGCCCAAATTCTCAAAGAATCGCCAAGACAACAGGACAGCTTCCAAAGTCTTCATTAAGGCATTATAGAAAAAAAGGGGGGTTGTGCCCTAACCCAGAACATTGCACCAAGTAACAAATACAAAGGCACAAGGGAGGAATCTATCCCTAGCAGGCTCAGGGATGGGAAAAAGTGAGTTCCCTCTGATTGTTAGACATTAAGCAGGAATATTGTCGGGAATCCTTAAAAATCCTCCTTCAGAATTAAACACATAAAGGGGACAGGGAAGGATCACAAATGTATGTCTAACCTTCTTGCAGTCTGAAAATATGCAAAGCAGCTTTAAAAAACCTAGTACCAGTACCAAGAACAGTCTGGGTCCAGAGCCCAGAACTTGCAAGCTAATGTGGATGATGAGAACATTAACCTGCACAAAGCTCTAAAATGGATTAACCCTTGCATAGAAATTAACTCAAAACCAATTTAGATACATCAACACTCACTCTCCTGTAGTCCATCTACTGTGAATAAGACCCTAGAAGTTTCACCCAGCAGAGGTGGAGGTAAGCATTCTGTCCAGAATAGTTACAATACGGAGAGAAGGTTTCCCAAGCACAGTTAATATGTTAATGTCAAAGCAGTCATAGTAAAAAAACATCAGCTCTGCACAGAAAGCAAAGTGAAGCACAAGCAGACAGGAGCAAGTACTGTAGGCCTATAAGACCATTCTGCTCTGGAGGAGCCATACAATATGGGCAGACAGCTAGGTCTGACTAGGAAAAAAATGTGTTTCATAGAAAATTTTGAGATCAAGTGGGCAGTGTTGCTTCTTCATCAGCTTCTTCTAAGTTAAAATCTTTAATACACTGACAAAAGGTGCAAAAAAAAATCATTAAAAATAAAACCTCTGAAGTCCTTTGTCATGTTAGCTGCCTGTGTTCCTTGTTTGAACTGCACATATTGTCCAAGACCTCCTATAATCTGTTCAGAAAACTGCTTCCCCTTCCATACCGCTGCAAATATTTCTTCCAGTTGAGCTGAGCTTCTTTGCAGTGCCCAATTCAGAGCTGAACATCAGCGCTTTGGCAAGCCCAGGATGTGGCTAATCAGGGCCAACAATGCATAGTACTAAAACCAGTGTGAGCTCCCAGCCAAAAGTGGTGTGCGGGTAAAACTGAGTTTAGGAATCCGCCCAGCAGTGGATACTCCTTCACCCTCACTATAAAATGCTGTGCATATCCGCAGAAATTCCAGTAGTGCAACTTAACACCAGTAACTCCTCTCTGCACATGGCAGAGTAAATCCATACAGCTGGTTGGGACTTTTTCTTACAAATACTCAGCCTCAGTGTATTTAAAGCTGTGACTGCTTGAAGTTGATAGCTTTTGACTTCAATCCATAGGCAGTACAGGGTCAATTTCCTAATTACATGTATAAAAATCTGTTGCCCCTCACCCGAAGAAAAAAATAATAATGAGCTAAGTACAGCCATAATAACACATAGACATTTATTTATAATGAAGTCAGGACACCCAAACAAGTGAGGTTTGCAGCAAGATTTTTTGTTGAGTACAAACTCCAGTTCCCTTCATTTTCAGTCTTCCTGCTGCAGCCAACAATTATTACACTTAAAGCCAAAGCTACTCTGAGGGAGAACATGAGCTGGAACTGCCAGAACAGAGGCTTAGATATCCAGTTAATAATTTAGCAGAAGCAACCCGTCAGGATATAACCAGTTCACATTCCTCCTTTTCCCCACAGAAATGTCTTCTTCATGAAGGGATTTCTTTGGGAGATTACTGAGAAGAGAGTGGACAGCACTATCTGGAAGGAAATGCCTATTACAGACTCCAAGAATTAATATGGATAACTTGCACATACTACTTTAAATGAATGGTAGTAACATTTTTTAAGATATTAAATCCTCTATAAAGAGCTCTTCTGCCACGTTGCAGTGGTTTATCTGATTTGAAAATAACCTAAATCTTGCCCTTCTGCAGACCTATCAAGAGCCATATAAAACATGCAAATGAAACTATAAAAGTATAATTGCTCTTCACAACCTAAATTTTAAGTTTAGAAAGAACTAAACTGAGAGTGAGTGAAGTATATCCAAAACTTATTGTCAAATGTTGGGTTGCTGAAAAGAGTCATTCCTTTCTTTTTATTAAAGAATGTTTATACACATTCATTATTACTGTCTATTGAATATGAAGTCTATATATAGACTTTACAGCTACAGTGCAGGTAAATAGTGTCATTACTTTTATTTCTCCTGAAGAGTCATCCAAATCAAACAATACTTCTGTAGAGCATAATCAAATATGATATACTCATCAACTATGATATATAACTGGAAATTTCTAACTTCAGACTGTAAAAATGAGCTTAAACAAAATGAAAGTGGTACAAATGAAAATCAGCTAAGGGAAAAAAAATAATTCTATGCTTTGACTCATCTCCTTAGCCAAGCAAGGAAAGGCGCTTATTAAAGTAAGTTTCAGTGATCAATTCTTCAGATTAAAACCACATATTTTTGTTAAATTTAAATGCTCTTATGTTCTTCTATATAATTTCTTTGCTTTGTACAGAATAAAAAATTGAGGAAGTTTTATTTCACTGAGATCCAAATTCATCTCACTAACTGCAGGAATTTCTCCAGCGTGTCTAATTAGGAGCCCCATCAACAAAGGTTGCCTATATAAGTGAATGCTGAGAGACAGCTTTAAAAGATAATTCAGTGTTGCCACTCTAAAATTGCCTCTTCTCATGGGCTATAGAACAGGGCTCCTAATCTCAGCTGGGTATTGCAATTAGTTGAAACTAATTCTGGCCCCAGTCCCTAGAGTCCTTTCAGTAAAAGAGTTTTCCTTTTTTCTCTTCACTCTCAAAAAATGTTTCTACTCACAAATCCAAGAAACACATAGGACAGATGATCCTGTCTTTCACTTGGCCCTGCAGGCTTCTGGCAACCTATGAAAAATACCATTCTCACTGGTACAGTGGTTTCATAGAGTCATAATCATTGCCACTGCCTTAGACTGTGCTCAATGTTCCTGTTAGACACTTATAGCTAGCTAGCTTGAACTTGAAATTCATTCAATTTCTAAATCACTTGCAATCTGCAACCACAGAATCATAGAATAGTTAGGGTTAGAAAGGACCTTAAGATCATCTAGTTCCAACCCCCCTCCCATGGGCAGGGACACCTCCCACTAAACCACACCATCCAAGGCTATGTCCAACCTGGCCTTGAACACCACCAGCAATGGAGCATTCACAGCTTCCCTGGGCAACCCATTCCAGTGCCTCACCACCCTTACAGTAAAGAACTTCCTCCTTATATCCAATCTAAACTTCCCCTGTTAAAGTTTTAACTCATTATCCCTTGTCCTATCACTACAGTCCCTAATGAGGAGTCCCTCCCCAGCATCCCTATAGGCCCCCTTGAGATACTGGAAGGCTGCTATGAGGTCTCCACACAGCCTTCTCTTCTCCAGGCTCAACAGCCCCAACTTCCTCAGCCTGTCTTCATACAGGAGGTGCTCCAGTCCCCTGATCATCCTCGTGGCCCTCCTCTGGACTTGTTCCAACAGTTCCATGTCCTTTTTATGTTGAGGACACCAGAACTGTACACAATACTCCAAATGAGGTCTCACAAGAGCAGAGTAGAGAGGAATCCCCAGGAAGGACCTTCAACGGTCTAAATTAGAATAAAATGAACAATGATGTGGCTCCTCACTGTAAACCTGCAGTGGTTTTGAACACAGATGGAAAAAGTAAACCAGCCCAGAGTAACTCTGCATCCACGACCCACGACATCCAGTACCCCTTGGAGTCCTGAGGATATCCAGGACACACAAGTCTCACAAATGTACACTGCTCTGTAAGTAACTTGCTTGTGAATTTGACACAGGGAGAATGAAGCAGGATGCTTATTATCAGATCCATGTATTTGTATAACTACTTCTCAGGATACACTTTTTCAGAGACAAGTGACACAGTATTCTTTCAATAAACTGGGTAAAAAAAAAATCCATGCTAGTGACATATCAACAAAGCAAGGGTTATTTTAAATGAGAATATTCAGCTGTGTAGGGGTGGGGGAGAGACAGAAGTATATTTCTCTGTGCTCCTTTCCTTGAGAGACTCTTTTTTTCCCAAAAAAAAAAAAAAAAAAAAGGATGCCTTGCTAAGGAAAAACTAAGGATTTCTTATTTTTTCATATTGCTCTACATGATACATGAAAAACTAAAGGGAAGAATCAAGAAGGTGATTTAGCTTGGTTTTACAGTCAAAATTCATGTATGTGTACTCTGGAAAGGCTGCAGTGACTGAAAAATTTATGAAATTGAGATGTGAGTAAAAGGAAACTGAAAACCCTACAGAAATAGAGGTTGTGTTGTCTAGTGTCTTTCAGCCAAGATTTTCAAGAATGACTAATGATTTTGGCTGTTACAATGCCTGAATTGCCTTTGTAGGGATTCATTTCCAGAAAGTGTCTATTATCATTCCTCTGAAAAATCAAGCCTCCTAAAAATGTATATAGCTGGGGAAAAAAATAAAGGACTCATGGAAAACTTTCTTTAAATTTAGAATATCTTTTTTAAACAACCACTTAACTACAATGACCAAAAATACACTTGGAAAAATAATGTCATTGTTCAAGGATTGGATTATCTGCTATATAGTTGCAGCATTGCAATATATACCCCTGAGATATTTAAGCAGCTCATGAGGAAAACTAGGGATGATGTATTATCTGAGACATGCAGAGTTTAAAAATAGGCAGAAATAATGCCTCCAGTCAATTTTTCTTTGCTATACCAAGACTGATGATTTAAAGTGTTTTGTACATTTACTAGTCATTGAATTTACCACACTAGTGATTACCCATAATTTAAACTATTTCAAAAGAAGTTGTTTTGCAGAAGTTAGTACTTTGGTGTTTTTTCACCAAATACAGACACCCTCCTGCAGTTATGGATACACACCTTGAAATCACAACATGAAGCCTATGGAAAATCTGATTTGCATTTAAGAGTTCTTTTTTAACTATCAGGCCAAATGGAACTACAAGGATGACTCCAATGAAGCATGTGCTTGGCTGTCTTTATAGGATGGGGAACTTACCCATCTTGTATGACCTTCATTTATATTCAAACATTCAGGTATCATAGAATCATAGAAAGTTTTGGGTTGGAAGGGACCATAGGGATCACCTAGTTCCAAAACCCCTGCCATGGGCAGGGACACCTTCGACTTGATCGGATATCCTAATATCTTAACATTTACTACAATCCACTTGAAAATACGCCACATCACAGAGAGCTATTATATGCTACAGGATACCATTACTTAGTTTCCAAGTTCACAGGAATTTACAAATTCACAGCAAATTACAAAACACAAACAGCTGCGCACAAGATTAAATCCCCTACCTCCAGCAGTTTTACCAAAGTTCTGTGTGATATATATTCATTACACAAAGCTAAGTGCCCACCAATCAAACTTCTATAAATGCCCCCAAACTGGTTATCTCTTTAGAAGATAAAGTGTGCTGTTTATATAACTTATTAAAAATTGCACCCTTGCATTCCTTTTTCAGATAAAAAGTGTGAGGGCACTGCTTTATCACTTTAACTATGTGTTTCTTTGAACATATTTGTGCTTTAAAGTAAACACCAATGCTAGGTTTTTTACGACTACTAAAATCAAAACACATCGTTCCAAACTAATCTGTACAATGGTTGGGAAAAGCCTTTGATTCAGTACCATAATTATAAACAGGCACTTAAGTCAGACATACTAAAAGAGCATCAGTCATTTAAAATCAAATTAACAGTTTGATTAATCAAACACCAGACTGTCAAGTCAGATGACATACCTGATGGCTTTGTTCAGTTACCAAAGAGGGTTTCCACTTTAAGCACCACAGATTTCATCAGCAAAACAAAATTTACTCAAGTAGAAAATTTTGGTTTCCTTTAAATGTGCTCTACAGTATTACTAGGAAAATTCTCACAACAACCGAATTCTGCTTCACTTTCACATGGACACACAGCAGGAATTGAGAGGCTTTGCAGATATATTTTCAACCTCGTTCAGGGCCACTTTTCAGGCAGAAAAGGGCAATGGGATTCAGGAATATGTACATGAATAGAATCAGGTCATGCTTGTGAGGTGTACCAAAGTGGTAGGAAAATAGTTTATTGACTTAGTTCTGAAGGTTGGTGATTATTTACAATCACATTTTAAATGTGAGACCAGCACATAATATATGAAAAATTGCATGCATTTTCATCCCCTTCATTAGAGTATTTTCTGTTCCTAATATATGACATGGAGTCTGAAGATCAGTCTTAAAACAGCCACACACCTGTAGAAGCATTATGGAAAACGCCGGCCCTGTGTTACAAAGCAGGGTATTCCTCTGCGCTACTGGGATCAACCAAAATCAAGAAAGCGTGATGGAAGAACAGTCTTCTGAAGTGAAGCAACTCATCATTGATTCACTGCAAGAAAAACACATTGCAGTAAGCCTGGCAGGTGTCTCCAGATGTGTTGTACTTGATTTGCAAAGAAAAATTATGTTAGTCAATACACAAAGGCATACACTTCAATTAACAAGAAAGGTCTCAAACAAAAAGAGAGAGAAAGCCCTTCTTCTTTGGCAGTACTCAAACCCTCCTGATGTTGGATGGAGAGAATCAGGCAAAGATTCTGCATGATCCAGAATCAAAGTTTTCAATTCCTTGGCCTTCCCAAACAGCCTGAAAACATCTAAAGATAGTTTCTCACTGCACTAGTCCATCCACTATTATTAGACACTGAAAGATTGCACCTATGACAACCACTCTGAGTTGTGAGGCAGCATCAAGATGCAGATGCGTGCTTCTGGGGATAGGCCCATTTTCAAAAGAATGATTGTAAATGGATGTACTTTGAAGTGTCTGATCTGGAGCCCACTTCCAGCATGGCAAGGAAGGATAAAATGGAAGTACGCCAAGTATATCAACATAAAACCTCTAAATTCATAGCAGACAATTAAAACGGGAATAGGGACCAATTTCAGATTAAAGAGCAGCAAAAAAAAAAACCTCAAAGAAACAAAACCCACCACCTCATACAACAAAGATCTTACTGTCATGATTCAGTATGCAGACTGCATAATATGTATGGATGTGCAACCAAAGAAAAATCAAAAATGTCTCTTGTAAATGGCGTTTTGAAAAACTGATAAATTCTTGGCTTCATTCCACCGCTGGTTTTGATACTTGTTCTTTTATGATTATGATTCAAACTTTAAATGCTTCCATGCTTTCAGCCTAAAATACATATTCTTTGCTAGCTGAATTCTAAATGACAGTTCTTTCAAGGAGCTTTCCGCCTACAGGACCTTTATGGGGGCTGAAGGGTCTAATTCAACATCATGCATTTTAATGTTCAATGCTGCCCATTGACATGCTGTGGTCATTGAATATGAGATACCTAAAGATGTGCAGGAAGTAACTGGCCAGTGGGATATTCCCCCTCCCCCCCCCCCCCCAAGAAAAACTCCTAAAACTGTATTAAAAAAAAAGCCAAGGAAAAAAATCTTAGCCTACTGCTTAAGTGTGTAAAGAGTGAAACAAAGATCATGGGTTATAGGAAAGTGAAAGACTTATGGTAAAAGTATTCCTCTTGCTTACATTGGCATGACAAAAGGTTTCGCAGAAAATGTATATGGTTTTTGCCAATTCATTGCAGTATTTCTGCTAAAAAGAATTTCCAGCACAGGTCAAAATCTAGTGATATATTAACCACAGTGTCCTCTGAGGTTTGGACCAGGTATGCCTTGAGAATTATGGGCTTATCTAATCTCTGAAGCTTCCTTTCTTCCCCTTCCCTCCAGTCTTGATCCCTTCCTCCACAGCCTCTTCACAATTTACTACAGCTCATACAGTTGTTCTCACTGCTTTTAAAATATCACATGTAAACCCACCAAAGCCTTTTTTTTTTCTTCTCTTAACAGCAAATGTATCAATCCTCTCACTGTTTCAGATATCAGATCTCAGGAAGAGAAGTGGTGATACATTGCAATAGCAAGATTCAAATCCTGTATCTAGTGGGCTGAGTTCTTTTTTCATATCCACAGGTATTTCTTCAGGATTGGATAAATTGGAATCTCCATCCCACAACCCCACTGCAAAGATATGCTGATATCTGTATCACTGTATACAAATATTCACCTATGTACTTGCACAACTGTATAGGCAATTTGAACTTTAATATTTTTTTATTTGAACACATTACACCTGGAATTGATACAGTTTGCAGCTGGAGGTCCTTCATGTGAAGAAGTGACTTCTTTTTAAAGCAAATACTTGATCTTCAGGCTAGATGGATCATCAGATAATGATGACTAATGATGGATATGTATTGTTTCCCCTTTAATCCTCATTGATATTAGTGGAAGCCCACTTTTCAAAATGAGGCACCTAATAGAAGGCAACAACCTGTTCATTTTATGTATGAAATACCTACCATACTGATCTAAGAACATTTGAGATCAAACAAAATTTGATCTGGTACTTTTTTTTCGTGGAAAAAGGTGTTTTAACAAAGCCCAAAGATTTTATCGATTTTGATGAAATCTGAGAGGTGGTAGTTTCTAATGAAAAATTTTTGGTGTATTTTTTTAATTTGCATTTAATTTCTACTTCATCTCTTCCTTTATTTTATGCCTTTGTCCTAAAATACTGGCATGCAGATTGCTTCAATCCTAACAAAGCAAAATCACTTATCAGGTTATAATGATTCGATGTTTTAAAAATGAAATTTCTCAGAATTCCTATACCATGGAAAACACCAGCTTTTACGACATGTTAGAACAAAAAAAGGAGGCTTCAATACACTTTATCATGAGCAATGGAAAAATGGCAATTTCAATCAGCAATACAATACCTAAATTGGGAATAAAATTTTAATGGCCATATGTGAAAATAAAAACGCTTAAATTAATGCAAACTTCATTTTCAGAAAAACTCAGAAACACAAAATAATGATCCATGTTCAGGACCTAATTTTTAAACACTTAGATTCCTTATGTTTATTCTCTCTTTTTACTAAAAAGAAAGAAACACAAAAAAACCTCTCCCAAAAATATAGTCCCAGCTACAGCAAGTGAGGAATCGTTCTCTTCCACATCCTAATTGACATTTGTCTCTGTCACTGACACTCCATCAGTGTTGGCACTTAAATAGGGAATCTCTGTATAAAGGCAAAATAGGGGTGAACTAATCACTTTAAACCTTAGCATCTTGATCACATGAAGATTCAGATCGGAGTACTTTGTCATCTCTGTTCCAGAATAGCTCCCTGTCAAACACAGTATCCTGGAAAAACACACAAAGACTGCATTTCAAAGTCACATCTGTTCATAAACTAAAAAATGTTATTCCATAACAGAATCCCTACACAGGAGCTATGCTGAAAAAACTGCAATAAAATAGCTTACTTTCCTATATGATAGTCAGTCAATTTTCTCAAATTCCATAGAGAAATTTGCTTTTAACTGGTGTCCAGCCAAATCATTACCACACTAACACCTGCATGGCCCCTAATAATCTAACAGTTCCTGACATCTTTGGGCATCATATTTTGCCAAAGTTCTGATACAAAACAGAAAAAATAAATATTTATCACATTTCATAACTTTTCTAAATCATACTAGCTGAAGCACAAGCATCTGAAATGAACAACGGAAAGGAGAAGTTCAGACGATTGAGTAACTTCATGTCCCTCATTAGCTGTAGGCAATGATTACTCTTAAAGTCTGTTGAGAATCCAGATTAAACTAATTCAGATTAGTTAAATCTCTTGCTGTCAAGCATCTGATCAATAATACGGGTTTTAAAAATATAAGAAAACAACTAAGTTCTCCAGAAGGCCATCCCAGCTGAAATCTACACTAAAAATTCATTTGCTTTACTCTGGCATATATAACAAATATATGTCATCTGGCACACTAACGTATATATTCCCCACTATTCGCAAGAACTATAGGAGTCTGGAACGTTTCCTTCATAAATCTTAGGGGTGTAATAAAGAGAAGCCTTTCACAGTATATCACTGTGATTCTAATTCCATTAACAACTTCATTTCAACAGAAACTGTGGCCCTCTAGATATATGCTCCTGAGTGCAGGATTTTCTTTTCCCCTTTGCATTAGTTTTAAATACAGGCTTGTACAACTGCACAGAATAACAGTACTCAAAGAAAAAAAAAGAAGGAAAAACCCAAACTGTTATAGAAGAAGTAGTAATCAGCATAATTCCAGAAAAAGGGGAGAAATGGGATTGTTTTAATAGCTTTTTCATATTGGAAGTTGCTGTATCTTTAGAACAAACATTCTTGGAAATTAAATCAGTACTTTCTCAGACTTCCTGTTTCCTTTGCAATATTCTCTTCTCTTTTTTTGTCTCTGTACTGCAGAATAGATTTAGCTCCCTGTCCACTGGTCACCTTTAGATCAGGCTATCCAAAGGGCATTTGAAGGACAACTGCTCCTAATTGGGTCAGCCAAGCAATACCAAACGGCATAGGATAAGAAAATAAACTGTACCATACTATTCTTTATGTTTTTAATTACAGCTGGTATTTACCAGGCACTAATCAAAGGACAGCATGGTCATCTGCATGAGGAGTTACACTGTCGTAACATTGTTTTAAATAACTGAAGTGTCAATACCCATAAAAGTACACAATAACAGTGAAAAGTTCCCTTATTTGACTTCAGCTGCACAACATATCTTGCTTCTATCCAAACACTATCCAGCCTGAAAACAACTTAGTTGCTGGCTCAAAAAAATACAATGGTATTCACCATTTTTTTTCCACTTTTTGCTTACTGCTATGTGAATAGCCATAGTTAAAGCAGCACTTGACCATGCTTCCTTGGAACAAATTGTGAAATTCACTTGCCCCCTTCCAGGGCTGCTTTCCCTAACCAAGGGTCTGAGGAAGGCAGCTTGACAGGCAGTGTCAAATTCAGGCCTCTTTTATATCCTCACCATGAGAAAATAAGCCAGGGCCAAGCCTACTTTTCCTGACAGCAGAGATTCAGGAAAGAGGATGTATTATTTAAACAAAAGAATGATTTCTTTATTCCACTGTTAGCAAAACTTACACTTTTACAGCCTTAAATAAACACCTATGATCTGAAAAGAGAAGGTGCATCTCAAGCAGACTGCATAACCTCTCAAAACCTGGCTCCTACCACCTCAGCTTAAAATACTGGTCATGTGTACAATGCAGCAACATCTAAAGACCCCAGATGAACTTGGGAATCCTCGTATTATTGGGTGCTTCAACCATAAATGCTAGGGGATAATGCTACATTTCTACAAAATATGTACTACTTACAAACAAAACAGACAAGGGGTATGAGAAGATATGTTTATTGTCCCATTATTTCTGTAAAACCAAGGCACACACATATCAGGCTATGCTGGAAGGGTGTAGAGGGTTAACACTCATCAAGGTGTGTCATGTTGCTGAATCACAAGGTAATGATTTTTTTGTTACTCTGAATCATTTTAGAATATGTGGACACATATAATCTACTTCTGAGTAGGACTGTATATCCAGTGGATTTTCATCTTTTTGGACAGCACAGAATTCCTTGAAATGACTCCAAACCTGAGTAAGAGTGTTTTAAAATTAACACCAGTCACAATTTCATTCATCCTCAGTAATGGTCCAACCCTGGAAGGGGATGGAGATCAAAACCACACATGATCACATGTATTCTTACATAAGAGTGGCCATGCTGGGTCAGACCAAAGGTCTATTTGGTTGGATATCCGGGCTCTGACAGTGGCCAGTGGCAGACGCCTAAGTACCAGAGCAAGGCAAGCACCCAGTGGTCCTTCCCCTAGTTACACTTCCAGCATCCTGTGGTTTTAGGGCTTCCTGAGCCAGAGGTTCTGACAGTAGTTTTATATGCTGAATTACAGGATTAGAATCCCCAGCCTTTTATTTTGAGTAACAACAGCAGACAGAAATATTTTGCCATTAATTAATTCATGTGATAAGCAAGATCTGGTTTTTTAGCCTCAACAGAAGTTAAGTGCTTCTGCTGCAAAATTACGTTTGTTTAGGCACATTTCCATGTCACACATCTAGACACGAATTCCATCGATCTTCTCATTTCGTTTGCTGTTTGAAGCTGCAAAGAATCCACAGTTTATCCATAACGGATGCCAAAAGCCTAGCAACTTATTACACACTGCTCACAGTGTGGGTTCAGATACATTATCAGCATAAAAAGAGGCAAATTAGGCCACAGTAGGAGAACACATTTTTAATATTACAGTCTGCAGCTTGTATCTCTAATTTAATGCTGCTGTTTCCCAAAGTTATGCTGTACCATTCTAGGTTTCTGAATTGAAGAGATGACAGTAAGCTACATTTGTACAAGCGACTGGGCAATGCAGATAGTGTACTTGATGAATTCCAGAGAAACCTTCAAGGCCAAAGTGAATGAGATATTTTCAAAGAATTCTTTAGGCGTTCATATTGATAGAAATTAGGTATGAATATGTTCAGTGTATCAAACTTGGGAAAAGGGAGATTTTAGTGCATTCTTCCAAAAGAACAGAAAGGAAAAACAAACAGCACCTGTAAGCAAAAGGCATATACCCTCTTTAAGCTGTAAATGCTCGGTCCTGTTGGTTAAATACACACACTACACATAAACTTCACATAAATCATCATCTCAGAAAATTGCTGCTTACCAGGAGGATTATCTGTGTTATTATGGCTTCTCTCTGGAGCCATGTTATCTATAAAAGATAACAGTTATCTTTTACATCAAATCTACTGTTTACTCCAGCTACAGCAGGAATCTTGAAAGTAGGTATCAAAGAATAACAAAGAAATACAGTCAGGAAGAAAAATAAGTTTTGCAACTTGCAGTTTCATGATACACCTTCCCAAGATTCTGGTCATCTGGGGCAACTATGTTTTGCTTAATTTATAGTTTCTTTTGTGGAGAATCTCCTGACTCAGCATTAGATAACTGATATCGAAGGATACCTCAGTTACGTTATTTTTATGAAGATACAGATTCTTCAGTTTACAAAGAAAAAAAAAATATGGCTTATATATGAAAAGTTTTGACCTGGTCAGATGGAAGCAGAAAGGCAAAAGACCAGCATCTGTTGACTCTAGGCTAAATAGAAGTCTTTAATATTAGACAGGTTATGTTTCAACAGTTCCAGTACCCTGAGATTTGATGATACTGTTCAGAGGAGATGGGCTTATCAGAATTTACCCTGTAAAATTACTGCCAAAGGATGATGAGCTCCTGCCTTGAATGTTTAATTTGCTAATATTCAGAGAGTGCACACACATGCACCACAAAACCATTCATCAATGAGCACCATGTCTGCTCTGGCTGCTAGATACCAAGTGGCAGGCACAGTAGAAAACGATTCAGATTTGTAATTAATCTCATGATTATTCAGCCAGCATTTCATTAAAGATGCTTACAGCAGGTCATTTTACACTGTCCAAAATAAGCAGTCTGCTACCATTAGATATTTCCCCTATGCAAACTAAAAAATTCACAGTACAGGAGGATTTCAAAAGCACTACATTATAGTCAATTTTCATGTCAGCAAATTGTTATCAAGAAATGGCAAACAAATGCTCTTCATGATGGGTATTCAATATGTTTGGGCCTCTTCTGCATTTCTTGGATTGCTCTGGGGAATGAACGGCTTGAGACCTTTTGGTCTCTATTATAATCCAAAGTATTGTGTTACTTGAGCAAACAAATTAAACAAAGCAATTAACTGGGAGGAAGGTGTCTGTGATTCTTGGTATCCTGAAGTGGAATTAAGTTAGCACTGGCACTCATATATTGAACTTATTGTTACTGCTAGATGTTTATTCAGCAACACAGCAGGGCCTCAGAGCTTTTAAATTAACTTTATATGGCCAGATTTTAAATAGAGAAACAATAGTGCATATGTCTGTAGTATTTGAGATACGTATGGTTTCCTGGACTGAATTGTCAGGCAAGACTTTACCATTTTTATCGTGATTTTTTCAGGAAAACATATAAGTATAAGAAGATAGGAAATGTTTAAAGATATCAGGCCTATTTGTCTCTCTCACTCAGGAAGAAATCAGGATCAATTGTTGGAAATACTAGATGTGTGAAGAAAAAAAAAAAAAACCAAACAAAAAAACCCCACTATCTGGTTGATTCAGGACTAAGGTAATCTATGAAGAGAGCTTCCTAAGAAGTGTATTTTAGAGATATCAGCCTGAAATACTGCAACGTTGGTGAGCTCTGACAGACGAAATAGTGGAACACTGAATTGGCAGGGTACAGCAAACACTGCCAGGCAAAAAGGTCTGTTAATTAATATGTAAAAGTCGCCACAGACTCCAGACTGAAAAAGGCTTTTTCTCCCCCATTTCAGCAATCTAACAAACCAAGGAAATAGGCAAGAGCACACTTGACTCATAAGAATATAAAACAAGTTCAGACTGAAAGTCTACCCCACACCAGAAGGTGGACGGCACAGGATACTAAAGACTGTAGAAATAAACCAAGAATTTCTTCTATGGCACGCTTACAGTTCTGGCAACTTGCAGGTTAGGGGTAGTCTGAGCCAAAAGCTATATCCACACACTCCTTCATGTATAGCAGTTTATCATAAACTTTTATTAAATTATTTATAAATATGCTGATTATTTCAGGTTATACTGTGGACTCAGTGGCAGAACATACTGACCACCCCTTTATGAAAACCCATCATTTTTCCTACGCCCCGATTTTAATCTTCAAATAGTTATTATTCTATAAGAATGCAACATATTTTAACATTATTTATTCCTTTAAATAATGAGGTTGATTAGAACCTAAATTCCACACTGTAGCCAATAATTTAACAATCTGAGTTCTAGAACTTCTGCAATGGCACTGTGAACCTTGAGACACAATTCATCTCATCCTGCTGATCTGTCATTTGCACTTCTGAGTAGTATCTTGTTGCTGTATTGCTGGCCAACTGGTTTTAGGAAAAGGTTCTTATTAAGATTTTTCCTCTATAGGTGGTACACTTACATTCTGAGCCTCTCATGTAGGGGGTTCAGCCATTTTACCCTGTCAGCTGCTCTTTTACATTTCTTTTCAAGAAGCTTTCTCATTTTTACATGTTTTCCCTTTTTGAAATTAAACATTTCTATAGTGTGGCTTTTATTCCCTCCATGGGAGGCAAACTTTGAATTTGTCCTGATCTCTACTAACAGGTAGTAACACCTTGAGCTACACTGTGTGCCATGTTGAGGATTTATTCAGACATCACTTTTTTTATTTATTTTTGACTTATCATTAATAGGGAAAAACTGCCTAAGAAATACCAAAACCCAGTACTTCTTGGTGGCAAAATAGCAAGCCTGAACTGCTCCTGATGCATTACAGAAATTCCTATGCCACTGAGTCAGCCCCTGTGAGTATAAGATTGTCATAAACCATGAATCATAGGTTGCTGATGAATAAAGTTCATAAACTTTGGGGAACCATGGGGAAATATTTTTTTATCTAGAAAACTCAATAATTATTTAAACTATTCACTTTCCCTTGTAATCATGATTTTGCTGCATAATACTAAAATTTCCTCAATTCAACAATCAAAATAAGCTCTGGCAAAATGGTTCTCATTTGCAGCAGTAATTACAAATTCCGAGTCTTAGTAACGGAAATTTGTAAGCATAACACAACCAGTAAACCTTGTAAAAATAAATACAACCTTAGCCACATCCATAAAACAGCAGTTAGCATTATAGTGTTTCCTAAACGCAAGTAGAGCAAAGGCTGATACTGGTTTAGCATCAGATTCAAAGCCCTAAGTGCATGAAAACAAGCATGATGTAATCTGCATTATAACAACAACTACTGCAAATTGATTTTGAGACATTCTAGAAAGATTAATTTTAAAAATTAAAGGCAACTTAATTTTCAGAAATGTGTGGTGTTTAAATCTTATTAAACATCAGATCTTACATTGTTTGGAACAGACCTACATTTGTGTGTCTAAAGCCACAAAATAAACAAGCAACTACAGTGGCCCATGTGTTATTTAGTTCATATTAAAACCCCCACCTTAGAAGTGTAAACAGCATGTAGGATTGAAATACAAACACTGACTGAATGTTTCTGCCGAACTGACTAACAGTAAAAATCACCAGGATTGATGTTTGAAGGCTAGATTTTGAGGAAAACTCAGCATTCAACATTTAGACACCTAACTCACTGACTTTCAAAAGAACTTTGTCCTCACTTTGGCACTGACATGTATTAATTAGATTTCCAAGGACTCAGTCCTACAAGGCATCAGGCATTCTGGCTCTGTAGCAGCGAAGTACTTCAGAAGATGTTTAATTTAAGCATGTAAATAGTCCCACTGAAGTCATGGGGCTACATGCACACTTAAAAGCCCTCACATAATCTATCATGTTGCTGGCTCAGAGGTAGAGTTTTCAGCACCTCACAGGGGTGACCTCAAAAGTAGTGATGAGACCTCAGCATGTTTGAAAATCTATCATAGGTACGGAGGTATGATTAGATTAAGGAAAGTTTGTTTCCCATTTGTCTTAGAGTTTGCCAGTAGTTGGGCCCTTGCTCGCTCGCTTCGAGGAGGAGGAAAAAAGTATACAAAGTCCTGTTTTATTGAATAAAAATAAAAAAAAAAAAAACACAACACAAAGGTGAACATAATTATTTTGAAATCTCAGTCTGCCCTTTCATCAAGTACTGTACATCTAAGCTCTGCTAACATCTCCAAGTTCCCTGTTGCTATCTCTGCTTCTCTTTATTCATTTAACCTTCTGTTCACCGATGTCCCTCATGTATGGATACATGCAAATCAGCTGAATGGCAAGCATTCTCTGAAATTTCTTATCCCATTGGTTTTAGTTTGTGTTCAGCTTTTCCACAGTCTTGGACACTGACTTTTTACTGTTTCTACCATCACTACATAAATGCAGAGGTGACTCTTCTGTTTATCTCGAATGAAAAATGATTATCACTGGTTAAGAGCAGATGGGCAGATGCCACCTTTAATAAACACAAACTAAAATGCTGCACAGAAATTGCCCTAAGGACTGCCATAGCTTCAGTGCAAACTATCAGTCATAACTGGATCTGTGATCACTCTACAGATTAGAGAGGGCAGCCATTACTGCCAACATGAGTTGTCCACTCCAGTAGTACATGATCATACTTCTTCCCTCAGGTCTCTACGGCCACAGTAATTCTGTAACAATGGAACTGCTGCTGCATTGCTCGACCATATCCATGAGGCCTGTGAGCCATACCATCTGGCTTTACAGCTTACATTAGTAGCACTGTAATACACAGCATTTGCAACTGCTTCTGTGGGACATTTGCCTTTGTTTCTGTGAAGCAGCTTCCAGCTGCAGCTCCTCTCTAATGTACAGTGAGCACTGTTCAGGGATGCCAGGATGATAATGTCAGCTACAGCACTACATCTGATGGCATCTTTCTGCTACCATGTGCAAAACTTCACATAGCCTTTTATCCCTAGTCTGCTCTTTTACAAACATACATACACAGCTGTTAAAATTGCCAGCATTTTCCACCAAAAGGATGTTAACTCCTATGAATTTATTGCTTTTACAGAAAGCTTTTTGGATAAAAGGGAATTAAAACTGTTCTGCAAAATGACGCACATTCCTATTATATGCAATAAACATCACACTGAAAGGGGAAAAAGAATTAAAAAGAAAAGAGCATTCCATGCAGACAGCCGCTGTCAAGCATCAAAGATTTCGTTTCAACATTATGTCAAAAACCATGATGCTTTAAGGCTCATCAAAACGTGAGTACATCTCCAAGGCAGATTCTTGACGCTTGAAGCTGTTAAATGGCTGGATTATAGAAAACTTACTCCAAAAAAAAGTAAAAAAAGAAAACAAAACAAAACCTTACCTATCCATCTAAATGTTTTGAGAGAAAAAAAGCATCCATACAAACACAATAATAGCAGTTACCCTTACTTTTGGCTATCTTTCAAATTTGTCATCTGTGTCTATTGTATCTGGTACTCCTTTTCTCAAACGCTAAGGCCCTTTTGAAGTTTCTTAGTATACTTCCTTGGTTCTGATTCCACCTGCTACCCAACTCTAAACAATTATTATTGCTTTTTAGTGACATTTTTCCTCATTTGTCTCTCTGTAGGTCATATAGATTTTTATATATGTTAAAATACACATTGACTCTGCAAGAATATACCATGCTGAGGATAAGAAGGTCATATAGATAACAAACAAATAAACAAAAAGTTGTGTTAATTGTGTCTAATTTCATTTTGGTCTAAGCTAACATGTTACCAAGAATACTGCTTCACAGAACCTGCTATATACGTGTGCTCTAAAACTAAATAATGGAAAAAATAATGTTGTCCAGAACCCACTGAGATTGAAATAGGCAAACTCTTCAACTCCAGTGACTTTAACTTGGCCTCAGCACCACTTGAAACAGTTAAAAAAAGCCAGTAGCTGAAGTATTAAAGGTATAAATTCCATAAAGATGTATAAAACCAGATCATATCGGATTTCTGAACCAAATTATGTCTAAACATCTTATTAATTTCAAGGTTCTAGGAGAAATGGCCATTGACACAACCTATTCCAGCAACAGACATCTAGATTCTCAGAAGCCTTTAACAATCTTTCACTTGATGGATTAGTGCATACAATATTAAATATAAGCTGCCCTAAGGAAAATTTTGAGACTAGATAAGGAACATTATAAGACTAAGTAATTGGTTTACAGACAGAAAGCAGAAGATCAAAATTTAAAGTATCCATTCACCATAGTACGACAAGAATTGTTTTGCATGGGATTTGTATCAGAGAGCTATTCTTAATATTTTGATTGACAATTTACAAAAAAGAAGTGGAATATTAAATACATCTATAGCCATCAGCATCCAAGGTGAGGAACTGGTTGAAATGAGAAGAAATATTTACATTTTGATTAAAATATAAGCTTAAGGTAATATCTGAATTTTAAGTTCCACATGTGGAATGATGCGCCCAGAAATTGTAATTCCTTAATTAAGTACAGGTCAAACAACAGGAAAACAGTGTAGTGGAGAATGTGATCTAATTAGGTATGATCACAGTTTTTATATCCACTCTCTAACACAAAGCAGAAATTTATATGTATTTTGCTTTTCTCATAAAGGTTCTTTTGTAAGAGAGAAATCCTCATGGAAATCCATGGGAGTTTCCCTACTTTCAATGGGTCAGGGTTTCACCAGTGGTGTCTACCATTGTTGGCTCTATCTAAATAAAGAAGGAAAATGTCACATGAGTAAGTGGTGAGGTTAAATGCAACAGGAAAGCTTTTCCACGTGAGAGAAACCTGGAACAAGTGAAGATGGGGTGGGTAATTTTACCCTGAGGAATTTACTTGACTAAGTTAAGAACTTACTCTGTAAATTAACCACAGCCAGACGCATCAGGTGCAAATGGGCCTGTCTGAAGTGACTTAACAAATGGTTCCTGTAAATATACATTATGCTCCAGGAAAGTATAATTTTCTAGCATGTTTCTGGCTCACGCTCTTAGTCATATGGGTCAGTGTTAGGTAGTCCTACAAGGAGCAGGGAGCTGGACTCAATGATCCTTATGAGTCCCTTCGAACTCGAGATTATGATTCTATGATTCTTTTTGTCTACAGAAATAAATGGCTGTCACCATCTGGATTCTTTCCAGAAAGTTAATAGATAATTTAGATCACTCTCTCTGGTTTTGTAATGCTCTCTCCTTGAGACTCAGAGATAAAAATACAAAGAAAGTCATTAAATTATAAGTATGATTGGGTTTTTTAATTGCACTGGAACTGCTGCTGAAATCCATACCTCTATTTACTGGGGAGGTGGTGGGCTTGCAGAGGGAGGATTACCTTTTAAGGATATCACCTTGAGGTATATCCTCACAGACAAAAAGAGTTTTCATTCCAAAAAGACAACAGATTTCCTTGGAAGATATAGTTCTCTGCTACCCTACATTATGGTGTTCCAGAGGTAGCATAAGAACCACGGTCTCCAGATGACTATCACTCATTCTTCATGCCAACTTAGAGCATTTTGTTTTATTAGGTTTTCAGCTTGCAAATTCTCCCAGATTCAGGTATGGAATCAAAAGAAATTACTGCCTCAACTTCATCTACAGTAGGAACAGAACTTTCATGAGGTCACTCAGCTACCACAACTCATTATCCAGCACATTTACATGTAAAACTGCAATCAACTTCAGGCACTGCCTTTGTCTTTTGCTTCTTTACTTTCCTGAATCAACTCCTTGGGTTTCCTCTTGCCTGCCTGTGTCTTAGATTCTTTCCTCTGTTCTTTATCTACAAGACCTTTCTTTCACATGTACCTTCATTTTCCTTACACATACTCACCTGCCCCATTTGAGATATCACGTACTAACCAGAAGTTTAACTGGATCTGAAATATCATGGAATTTTGGAAACCACACTACAATGAAATTGAAAGCAGGGCAGAAATCACTGCTTCAGTGATATTTAACCTATACAGTATTTTTTTCCCACCTTAAAATTTAGAAAGAGAACTGTAGAAAATAAAACAAGGAAAATCATGCCAAAAAAAAAAAACAACCTGAATAGTAAGGATAAGATAGCATTGTGAACAGAGGAATACTGGATTTCCAGGAAGAAGTGGCAAAATTAGGTGTTAGTGGTGTATGTAAGCACAAAGTGGATAACATGAGTGGTGTACAGTGTATTTGAGCTGTGTCCATCAAGTCAGCATCCACAAAAGCCATTTCACCTTTCTAGGACTCACTGGGAATTTTGTATTAGTCATATATTTCCTGTGCAATACTGGCTATGAATTGCTCTGGTGTTCTTTCATTCTTTACCATTAGGTGTAACTGAGAGGTGCACCCTGCTTCAAGCAGTGGTTTAGGCTAGATGAATGCCAAAGTTCCTTTCTAACCTGAATTATTCTATGATTCTATAACGCTTGTAAGACTCATGGTTTCACAAATAGATAAGGTTGCAAAGTTTATCTTACCTCACCAGAAATTAAAAGCTCCTTGGATCCACTCTATATAGGGCTATTATAATGCACTGCCCTACTGAAGCCAATTGTCATAGTTTAAGCCCAGCTGTAAATCAGCCACACAGTTCGTTAGCTTCCCCCACCCCCCGCTTCCTCCCCCCTCTCCTGGAGGAATGGGGAGGAGAATTGAAAGAATATAACTCTCACGGGTTGAGATAAGAACAGTCCAGTAACTAAGGTATAACACAAACCACTGCTGCTATAATAATGATGATAATAGTAACAAATAATAATAATGGTAAGGGAAATAACAAGGGAAGAGAATACAACCGCTCACCACCTGCTGACCAATACCCAGCCCAACCCGAGCAGTGATCTAGCCCTTCTGGGTAACTGCCTCCCATTTATATAGTGGGAATGACGTGCTGCGGTGTGGAATACCTCTGGCTAGTTTGGGTCAGGTGTCCTGTCTCTGCTTCCTCCCAGCTTCCCCTCTTCCCTGGCAGAGCATGAAACTCAGAAAGTCCCCAGTCAGACTAAACATTCAGTGTTGTCAGTGTTGTTCCCAGGCCAAAACCCAAAAACATGGCGCTTTACCAGCTACTAAGAAGGAGAAAAAATGACTGCTACTGCTGAAACCAGGACAGCAAAGTTCTCAATAAAGGACAATGGCCATCACACATCCATTGCCCAGAAGCTACAACCAGGCCCATAAGAAAACTAACCATGGCTGTGGAATCCAATCTAGGATGAAATTTCCAACCTAAAGGCTCTGTCTCAAGGACAGAAGTTTTTGAAAACACTGTTTCTCAGTAAATGCCAGATAGCCCCTTATGTGATACTGCATTAATCTGTTTTGGTGAAAAAAGACCTCAAGTAATCAATTCCAGATCACCTATTCCTCTCATAGAAAAATGTTTATGAATAGTTTCTGTCATCTGAAAATAGCCAATGACCATTACTAAAGATTAATCATAATTAACCTCTGTACATGTGCAATTTTTCTGCTCTCTTTTCCTTTCAATATTAGACATTTCATGTAAAATGCATTAATGTTGGCAACCAGCGAACTTTTGCAAGACAAAATAAAAACTAACAAAAAATATAAAATATATTTTAAATAATATATACCTTTGCTTTTTAATGCTAATCCCATTATGTAACAGCTCTTACAATGTGTTCCTAGAATCATCTGGGTTAGGAAAAATTTCAGTCTGTAGGATTTCAAAGGCTATCTAAACCCAAGCCTCCTGCAGCATAATTTCACTAATCCTACACCAATCCTGACAGATAAGCATCTTGTTGAGTCTTGCATATTCCAATGATACTGGTTACAAAAGAGCCCTTGGCAGCCTTTGCTATTGCATAATTGTTCATAAGAAGGCTGAGTTGACTTTGTAGAGTTTGAAACTTGGCAAATAGCTTATTCTCTTTTTTAAGGAGTACACAGAAATAAAATTCAGATTTGGGATCCATTTTTCGTATAACTGAAAATTATTCTTATCAGCCATGAAAAAGGCTGCCTTACTTTAGTGCTCAATATTTTGAACACATGGAAGATTTTTTGCTCTGAAGTCACTGTGTTCTTCCACTATACTTTTATTTCTGAAAGCAAGACATTCCTTGCTCTTTCCTGCTCCAGTCCTCCCTTCATAGCTTATCCATGCAAAAAGCAGATTCAGTGGTTGAACTCTCAACCTGACAATGGCTTCAAAAATCAAAGATGACAAATTTGTCTATTCATATGTCTCACCACCAGAGTGCAAAGCTTTCTGATTATTCTTAAAATAAGTGCTTTCTCCCTCCTACTGAAGTTTAAGACTATTCATTATTGTTGTTTTCTTATTAAGCAGTAGGAATAATTGATTACAGGAATCCACAGATATCCCTTTGAATGCTCACAGACATAATCAAGTCTATTTCATTACTGTGGTGGGTTGACCCTGGCTGAATGCCAAGTGCTCACCAAAGCTGCTCTATCATTCCCCTCCTCATCTGGACAGGGGAGAGAAAATAGAACAAAAAGCTCATGGGTTAAGACAAGGACAAGGAGAGATCACTCACCAATTACCATCCTGGGCAAGCCAGACTGGACTTGGGAAAACTCTTACTGGGCTCAAATGCACTCCCTAATTGTCCACCTCCTCCTCCTCCAGTGGTGGAGGGGTACAGGGAATCACAGAATGGTTTGGGTTGGAAGGGTCCTCTGGAGATCATCTAATTCAAGCCCCCTGGCAAGACAGGGCCACCCAGAGCAGGTTACACAGGAACATGTCCAGGTGGATTTTGAATGTCTCCAGAGAGGGAGACTCCACAGCCTCCCAGGCAGCCTGTTCCAGTGCCCTGCCATCCTCAACATAGAAGTTCTTCCTCATATTGAGGTGGAACCTCTTGTGTTAAGTTTATGGCCATTACTCCTTATTCTGTCACTGGGCATCACTGAAAAGAGTCTGACACCATCCCCCTGGCATCTTACTTTGAAATATTAATATGCATTACTGAGATTCCCTTTCAGTCTTCTCTCTAGACTAAACGGGCCCAGCTCCTGCAATCTCTCTTCATGAGAGAGATGCTCCAGACCCATGACCACCCTTGTGGCCCTCCTCTGGACCCTCTCCAGAAGCTCCTTGTCTTTCTTGTACTGAGGAGCCCAGAACTGGACACAGTGCTCCAGATGTGGTCTCACCAGGGTCAATAGAGAGGGAGGATCAGGGCCACACTCCTCCCAGTGCACCCCAAGATACTAGTGGCCTTCATGGCCACAAGGGCACACTGCTGGCTCATGGTCAACTTACCATCCACCAATACTGCCAGGTCCTTCTCAGCTGAATTGCTCTCCAATAGGTCCACCCTCAACCTGCATTGGTACTTGGGGTTTTTCCTCCCCAGGTGCAGTACTCTACACTTACCCTTGCTGAACCTCATTGGATTTCTCTCCAAATAGGCACTGTGGTCAGTTCATCTGCCACTCCTTCCACCTCAGAGGAGGACTCCTCACACTCCCTGCTCCAGCATGGGCTCCTCTCCCCACAGGGGCACAGGTCCTGCCAGAAGCCTGCTCTAGTACAAGCTTTCCATGGGGTCACAGCATCCTTCAGGCATCCCCCTGCTTGCCTGTAGGCTCCTCCCTGGGGGGGTATCTGCTCCACCACGGACCTCCACGTGCTGCAGGGGCACAGCCTGCCTCATTATGGGTTGCACCATGGGCTGCAGGGGAATCCCTACTCCAGAGCCAGGAGCACCTCCTCTCCTCCTTCTGCACTGACCTAGGTGTCTGCAGAGCTGTTCCCCTCATGTATTCTCACTCTTCTCTCCCACTACAGTTCTTTTTTCCCCTCTTCTTAACTATGTTATGCCAGAGGTGCTATCACCGTCACTGATGGGCTTGGCCTTGGCCAGCAGTGAGTCTGTCTTGCAGCTGATTGGCATTGCCTCTGCTGGACACAGGGGGAAGCTTCTAGCAGCTTCTCACAGAAGGCACCCCTGTAGCCCTTCCACTAGCAAAACTTTGTCATGCAAACTCAATACATTCACATATCTTTAGATTTCAACATGCAGTGACAGCATCTATAACATTTTATTAGCTCAGTGCATATGATTTATTTTTCTACTATCAAAGCAATAACCACTTTTCAGGCTAGAAAGAGACAGTGCTATCCACAGCAACTTTCATATTACATGTACTCATTCAGATTAAACAACAGGGTACCACTGGTGAGTGATTTGAATTAATAACACTCTCAGGGGGCAGAAGAGCTAATGCCCCCTAGAACCTGCCTTCCTACTGTGAAATATATTCCAGTTTTACCCATAGCTTTAATAAAAGTTTTTATTTTACGGCTGGAAAACATTTGATTTGTATTTAGAACATTTAAACTCCAGTGCTCATAGAAACAAGTTTACCCTCTGTAATATTAAAAATACCCAATGAAAGCTCAGCTGCTGTTTGTAATCTATAGACTGTGAGTGAAAAATGTTTCAGTGTTGGTGGTGAACTTCAGTGAGCATCATTAGGAAGGAGCAATGGGAAGGAGCAAAATCCAGACAAAAAAAAGCTGCTGCTCTGAGCCAACTTTTTTGCTGCCCTTGGATTACTCACAAATATTAGGAAGTTAATTTTCATCTGACAAGGCTGAATGTCTCTCTGCTGCTCATCTACTTAATGCACAGTGATGCTGTTGTTCTAATAGTGCAAAACCTGTATAATAAGATGTCCATATCAATGTTGATTATATGTGAGGGAAACTGAAGCAGAAGTAAAACCAAAATGTTGTAAAAACCAACCAACATTTCTTGAAGAGTCCACAAAGTATTTATCAAATTCCATAGAGGTAATGGGATCAGCATGTTTATGCAAAATGCATTCTTTAAAAACCTTCTTGGTCCTTGACTCAGTAACAAAATTAGAAGGCGGGAGATAAGCAATACCTGACACCTTACCAGGATGACCCAGTTCTCTGTTCCATTTTCAGTCATCATGACCAACTCCTAAGTCCCAGTACAAAACTAAGTTTCATCCTGCTTCTTCACAGAAGTCAAATATATTCATGCTTTCAATGAAATCAATAAAGCTTTTATATTCATGGCAAGAAACAGAACTCTGCCCTACTTCACCATACTTCAACAAACCTATCTATAAATAAACATCCAGTAAGCTAAAGAATTCAATTAAGTTTTCATTTCTCTCAGTCAACTGCAGATCACAGAGGAAGCTCCAATGACAGCAAAGACAGATGATGAAAACCTGATCAATTGCTATCACTTCAATTTAGATAAAAAGTCACTCACTTTTCAGCTCTGCTTGGTGCCCAGAAGAGATTAGATAAAACTAAATCAAGAGGAAAAAAAAAATCTAAACAACAGCCAAAGAAAATCTTTTCCAGCTCTTATAAGTGTCCTCAGTTAATCCTACCATGTAAAGTCAGGCTACCAGCAATGACTAAAAGCAAATTCCAGAAGGCTCCTGAGCCTTCAAAGAAAACCAGCATGAAAAGTTAAACTACCTGTTTGCTAAAGCTGTCCCCCTCTATACTGGGTTTGGACAGTATCAGAGAACTTTGCAGAATATGATTGGAGCAAACACTACAAATTCTTGTGTCTGCATTATCCACTATTGTGTATGCCCATGCTGTGCGTGATTCCAAGAAGTTCTGGTGTTACACAATTGTTGTGAAGTTAGTGCAGAAGTTTGCTAAGATCTGTCTATCACACCCTGATTTATTTCAGTTTGTGAAATGCAGATAAAGCACTGAGATGCAGGATCAGCTACTGACACTTTAATTTGTGTTGGATAACAGTTTTGCAAGTGGTTTCATGAAGCAAAATACAAAGAACATGAATTCAGCTCACTGTTACAAATAGAACATGAGTAAAGGGAGAACACATCTATTTCACCACCACAGTGCTGTCATCACATATAGGAGTCTCTAAAGCAACAGAAATAAAAAATCTTGATTTTTTTAATCTGTGCTTTATTTAAAGGCTGAGGAATTACACTTATTCATCCTACCAAAATCTGTGTACAGCTGCAGTTCAAATATGAATAGCATATCTCAGCAGGCAGAATTAGCACCAAAAGAAACATTTTAACGAGAACAATATTAATTCTAGATTTTATCTTTCTTCTGTCAACATTTATCCTAGCACAAATCATGCAGTCACTTAACCTATCATCTCATGATGCCCAGCCCTGTAGCTGCAACACATACCAAGGCCATCTACCACATCATTCAGCCCCTCTTTGGAACCAAGCATACTGCCAACATATGACCATGCACCCCATGGCGAGGCCCCATAGAAATATATGTATCTCATCACATGACTGAATAGATCTCTCTTACACAGCTGTGCTTATCAACCCCATGTGAAGAGTTAATGTACATCCCACACACTAACACAGCTGCACTAAGAACTGCAGCAAGGGGCTGCAGGCACTCAGGACAGGTTACATATTGGCATCCAGTACATTCATGGGGCTCTTGGAGAGTAAAGGATGTGCAGAGTGGATCACAGACTGTGTCAACTATTCTGCCAGGTTGTACCAGGACTGTTACTGCCACCTCCTCATGATATGAACAATCCTTTGGCTTAAATTCTCTTTTCTAGCTGTCAGCAATCAGCATAGTACAAGATAAACAGAATTTTGCAGTAACCAAAAAAGACCAAAATTTTTTAAGTACTATATAATACCTTTCTTCTTTGAAAAGTCTTGTATAGTATGACTTGGCCAAACTACCTCATACTGCCCCATGTTGGGTTAAAGCTGGGGCACTGATGAACTATGAGACAGAAAAATTTGAATGCTTTTCTGCCTCTGCTGCTAAAATAAGACTGATTTTCCTCCAAGCCTTCTATTATTTAACTCATGCAGTGCCACCATCTTGGTCGCCCAGTTTTTTTGAGAGTAGCTATAGAGTGTCAGAGATTAACAAGCACATTGCTAGAGAGACACCACACAAGTGTAAGTACTAGCTGTGTACTTGCATATTTAAAGACAATTAAAATGGTATAGAAAAATTACACTAGCCCGAACAAGCAAAACATTTTTTACATAAAAATCCAGCAGATTAAAGATACAAAGTTGGATAACAGAAGCTTTCACATCCCATGGAAGACACACCTTCCAAAAAATTCAGAGGGCTTAAAGCTGACCTGAGTATTGAGGCAGCCCATTCAGAATCCTTCTTCCCTACTTTACACTGCCTGATCCCATGTTCATCAATCATTTGTCTCTTCAGTTCCATATAAACTGTTAATTAATATTAACACTCTTAAGAAGTTTTCTACTTTTTGGATAATAAAGTCCAAACGTTAGCTCAGGACTGAGAAACTTCATAAAAAAAAATAAAAGGCTTGATTGCACAGCATCCAGGGTTTACATTCGCCCCTACACCATCATTTATACACAGAAGTTATCTTGTTATGATAACCACTGGACATTAGGTCATCACACAAACAGTAGAAGAAGCCCAAGATATCCCTGGGAAGACTGGATAGATGCACAAAAAGTGCTTTTAGTAGAGAATCTCTTTATACTTCACCTAGTTTCACTTAACCAACATCTCAACACTTCCAAAGCTGTATATCACTTGACATGATTCACAAAAGTCAGCTGGCTGACATGCACCACACTAATGTAAAGGGATTGAAATCAATGAGCTACGAGTATGGACATGCCTTAATTTCACAATTGTACAGACACTTGCAAAAGCATTGTCTGGCTGTGGGGTTGTTGTTGTTGTTGTTGTGTTTCATATTCCTGTACACATTATTAGTCAGTTATAACAAGAACATCTAACTAGTACAATGAGTAGCATATCTCCAATAAGGCAGGAAAAAGAGTTGTGAAGGCCCAGTGGTTAAAATCTCACTGAATCACTTCATTCCAGAAAACATCACTTTAGAAAATGGCTGTCTTTCTCCCTTCCTCCCACCCCAACCCCCCCGGAAACCCATCTCTGTTAAACAACATTACTTACTAAAAAATGCAGTATTAGACATTCACCCCCAAAATTGCTAGCATTACGTTCTGAGATTTACTTTAATTTTTATACTGTTATTATTATTCTAACATGGATTCATAAAAGCGCTGCACAGTGCCATGGCTACTACAGAAAAGTGAGGAAATAATTAAAAAGAAATCAAAACACACATCAATATAAATACTATTTTGGAAATGAAATTACAAATTGTTATTTTGGAAAAATATAGTAACCCTACCCTCAAAGAAGAGGAGACACCCATCAACTATGTTCTCATTGTTTCTATTCCAGAGGAAGAGCGGGGAATTATTACTGTAACAAGAAGTAGAGCAGCTGGTACTTCCCACAAACAAAATTTATTATTTTACCCAAACCTGCACCTGCAACATCCCATCTTCAAACTACATTTTCTCACTTTCCTCTCCCCTCCTCTCCACAGATACATTTGAGAGATGAAACCTATCTGCAGACTTCACCATGATCAGCAGCTTCCTTATTTATGAAGACCCAGAAGCTAATGTAAGCTTATTGCTAGGATGACAATTGTGTCTAAGCAGGGGAAATACAAGAGGGGAAAGAAAGGGGGGTGGAGAAAAGGGATGAAATAAAACATCCGAAGTAGAAAGCTCAATAGTAGCTTTTTAGAAGCTTTTTAGATCTTCCAAAAATTGTAAACAAAGACAGAATGTAGGCTGACTAAGCCCTCTCTAAACTCAGGCTGCTCAGAGGATACATGGTAGCAGACCTGTGAAACCTTTACCTTTTTACAGCAGTGATGCAGGGGGCACACACATCACGTTATGTATTTGCAGTACGAGGAACATCTAATACATAAAAAACAGTACCTCTTTGTTGTGTGATTATATGTGGAATTCTGGGATTTATTCAGCTTTGCTATAAATTTACTGCTGTGTTACTTTTCAGGGACATTTCTTTTCCTAGATGCCCAGAGTCAGCATTTGATAGATTAGTGTGTTTTTCCTAGCTTACCCATTAAGTTGGTTTGAACAATCCATTTGTTAATATAGTGAAACACACGTTCAAGATTACAAATTATTTAACAAGTTTTGACAAACAAGTCCCTTGGTGGTCTTGAAGTTTCTCAGAAGCAGATGGATGAGGTACAATTTTATAGATTCTCTTTCCTATTTGTGTAAAGCTGCTAAGGGTCTGCAGTAGGCTTTAGTGCAAACAAGGGGCATTGTCAGACAATAAAGAGACAATTGCCTGTGTTAGCACAACAATTAATTTATTTGCAGAGAACCACTCAGTCTATTTGTTACCAGAAATGTGCTAATTATTCCTGCTAATTACATGCAAAACCTTCATTATCACCTATATGAGGAAGAGGACCCCTCAGGTTTCAGTGACAAATTAATTACTGTGTTTTCCTTCTGAATGTTCTTCTAGACAGTCCCTGTTACCTCAAAAATAAATTGGCTGGCAGGAAGCTTGTCTCTCAGAGACATTCTGCAAACTAAAAGCAAACATACAAATATCAAATCAAGTTAGTATTGCTGTTTTTTTAGGCAGGCATATCCTGAAGCTCTTTGAACTACTATATTAATTTACAAGCTCTTAATCCTAATAAAATATACGGTGCACTGCTAAATTCCACTATGTAACTGCTTTCAGAGCCCTTTATACGTCTATAGAACAACCAAAAAGACAGCAGGCACTAAGCATTAAAAATACAGCAAGTAAAACCAATGGTAAACTACACAGTCAGTACAACAGAGATACCATTTCAGTAAAGAAATATAATTTTAAATTCATAATAACTGAAGTAAAAAGGACAGCAAAGTGGCTGAATTACCCAGTCTTGCATTATCACCATTCCAACTCAACACACAGGATGCCTGGCACCAAGACCTTGCAATGCATGTCAGGGGTAGAGGAAGTTTCATGCAGAAGGGTGAGGAAGAGGAGGCACACAGGATCAGAGTCATGATTTGGAAGGTAGAAGACATGGTGAGTGAAGGAGTTACAGCACAGTGACTATGGGAAAGGGATGAGTGGAGAGGCTGCACTGAATTCTTAATACACAGGCAGATAATTGACTATTTAAAAGAAAAAAAAATCAATCTCTTAAATTTTGCTTAGAATCTGTTTGGTAAGTTTCAGCCATTTCTGTATGGTACCTTGCCAACAGCCTGCCTCTACTTCCACTAAAAGATGCTCTGGAATATAGCGCCCACTGTCTATCCTTCTTATAGATACTCAAGGCTTCCTCGATTCTGTGTTTGTCATGGCAGAACATCAATATCTTAACTATTCAGAGTGTCAGCAGCATCCGTTAATGGGCACATGAACACTGGTGTACAATTCCAGAGTGTGGATCTCAACCACAACTTTAGCAGCATCAACAGCACTACCTTATACAGAGCAACAGCCAATCCTGTTGTCCCAAAAGTGGGATCATTACCAGGTGGCTGGATGCAAATTGTGCGTTCTTGGCAATACAGCAAGGATGGGATAGAGTAGCTCAGACAGAGCTACTGAAAGGCTGGAAATACAGTTTCATAGTGAATCAGGTGATGATTTGCACCCACACAACCACACAAAGTTGTATTTCAACAGCCACTCCACATCATGAAGATAAAGTAGGAGTGGAGGAGTGGATTCAGAACCTGGCTGTCTGCAAGACACAGCCCCACCTCTCCAGACCATCAGCACCAAAAGGCAATGCCCAGGAGCACTGAACCTAGCCCTAGAGACAAGTTCATCCATGACTCACTGGACCTGTGCCTTTCCTTCACTTTAATCTGGATATTACTTACCATACAGCCCTCTCTACTATATAAAATGCAAGATACTTATCTTCATCTTTACTTGCATCTGTAGCCCATTCCTCAGGCAAGGGTATCTATTTTGAGTATCAAAAAACTGACTTAAGCCCTTAATTCACTCATGGTACCTCCCATGCCTACATGTATCTGGTTTTAAGTAATTGTGTTGGTACTTTCTACAATGTTCTCCCTCAGAGGCAAGCAACCCCCATAAATAAGTATATGGCAACTTCATTATTGTTCAAGTCTACCCTCATTCTCTCAGTTGAGGCCTTCAAAAATCTCAGTAACAATGTTAATGGTATGCTCAGCTTCCATTCTGTACTATTGAACACAGAGTTTCACTGCAGTTTCCATCTGTGTATCTTGGTTTGTCACTTGTGTCAGAAGGCAAGCTCTCCAAAGCAAGAACTATCCAGCGTATTCTTGTAGTAGTTAGCATGTCTTAAACACAGCTTGGCTATAATTAATAATAATAGAAGTAATCACAGTAGTTAGAGAAGGACGAGGAAGCACAGTACAAGTTTAACAAACCAGTATTACAGGGAAGGATAAAATATTTGCGGGTCAATACCACTTTTACCATTATTACAATGAAAAATTTTAAAGGCTAATGGCAGACCAGCAGAGAAGACATCCCAGCTGGCATGCAACCACAACTGCATGCACTTATAATTGTTCTTTTAATTTTAGTCTATAACCCTGAGGCATATATGTATCATCTATATTTGTGTCCTCTAACTCAATATCCACCCCCATTCAAACTAAATCAAAATGAAAACAAGTGGATGAAAAGGAAGAGTACTGTACCACGCCTGAGTACAGCAGGGTTTGTTTTTTTTTAAGTCAGAGCCATTCATATAAAAGTAAGAATGTGCTGGGATTTACTTCCCAAAAATTGTAACCCGTAAAATTATGCCTAATGCTCAGACCCTTCCACCAGCATAACTTTGTTTATAGGATATTAGTCCATTCCACGAGGATAATAAAACTTTTTATAGATGAAAATTTCTCACCTCCAAATCCTAGCTTATTACCAAGTTTTCTGTTCCAAAGCACAGGAAAGTTTCCTTGGCATAAGCAAAAAAAAACCCACCGCTGACATTAAGAACATACTTTTTAGCCAGCATATCACCCTTTACAACTGAAAACCCAAAAAGACAGAAAAATTAGCATTGCTGATAGACTCCTAACAAGTGGTCTTCAACCTATTGCACTTAAAAGCAGTTCAGATCCAGAAATTACAAAATTAACCTATGATTAATTCATTGAAAATTTGTCTCAACAAGCAGGAGTTTAGCATCAGAATGCAAAAGCAGGGCATAACTTCCTTTACGACAGAAAGAGCTTTTTCCGTTTATTATATCCATGTTGCTCACCAGATTCTTTTAATCCATTAATCAGCTACAAGAGCAGCAACATTTGACTGGTTTTGAGAGATGACTGGCCGCTGGGAGGCCATGTGGAAACAAGAATAGGAGGGCAATTTGAGGTGAAAGTGACAGGGGAAGGGGATTGATCTGAAAAACTAAAAGAGTGCATAAAGAAAGCTGCATGGCATCAAAAATTACCAAGAGCTAGAAAAGCAGGTGATTTCATTCTGGTTTTGCTATGACACAGAGGAGGAACAAGACATTGCTTTCACAGTGAAATATTTGAGCAAAATACAAGTTTGCCTAGAAGGCAAACCCTTCCAACATGGCCCTTAATATATTCTAATTTGCCTAGACTGAATTTCAAGGACATATTTTTGGCCTGGCCTATAGCACAAAATATGAGCAGGATTAAGAGCATTCAAAGTAGTTGACAAGACACTGAAACAAGAGTGTTCCCACAGAGACTAAAAAGTTGCGGTCAGTACTAGATTAGCTAACACATAGACTGCATCTGTGTTCCAGTGGCTTAATCAGTTCACTTAAACCTATCAGCATACAAAAATAGCAATTAAAAAAAAATATATAAACTCTTTGTCATAGCTGGAGATGGCAACTATGTGACAAAGAATGTACTCAGGAATATTTCTGGCTTCTTCGCTATGCATGAGGTTTTTAGAGATTGCTTCCTCTCTTCTTTCTTCCCATCTAATATTAAGATAAGAATTTCAGTAGTCAAAATTGTTACAATTATAATAGTTTAGTAGGCAGGGCAATTTTTTTCAAATGTAGGAGCCTAGAGACTTCTACATGCATGGCTACTAATGACATGGATCCACTCTTCCTCCCAATATCAGCGCTAGTGTATTAAGTTCTCCAAGAGAAGCAGAAAATACTGAAGTTGGAAAGAATGGATCAGTCTGAATTATAGTATTGCTAACATTTATTTTATAAACATCCAAGTGCACTAAAATACACAGAAATTTTAAACTCCTTTACATTTGGTAGAGAAGGGGAAGCAGTTGTTGGATATGGGATTTTTTTTAGACCGACATTTTCCATCAGGTTTTCACATGCTCCTGGGTAAACATTTCCTAGCTCAATATTGTGTTTGTTCACACCACAGTTCTTCCACAGAGGCATTTACTTCCTGCTGCAATAAAGGTGTAGGGAGGCAGTGTGCAAGTGGAGCACCATTTATCTTTTTCAGACAAGGTTTGATTTAGAAAAGAACCAGCCACAACTGGCTGGGTACCAAGAGCCAAATAAATGATTTTACTGTTTGATTATCCATATCATTCAAATCCATTGTAAGCGGTAATTGGCTTGCTTCCTGTCATACTGGCACTTGGATTGCACAACAAGTTTGTCTTGTGCAGAAATGCTAGGTTTCTGGAGTTGAGAGACTCCTGGAACTGTCAGCTTTCAATTATTTTGTCTTGGACTGAGCACCTGAACTCCTCCCTATTCTCTGGCATAGCAGCTAAAATGGAGCCATCCTGCTGGAGCCTGTACAGCCAGCAGCTTCCCTAGGGACCCCCACACCCTTCCCCTCACATTAATAAGTGGCTAACTAACAGTAAATAGAAATAAATTAGCAACTAACTTATCCTGGAAGATGTCAAGTAAGAAGAGAATCCCAAAGAGGAATTTAAACAAGGAAAAAGATGTATGAGCTTTACAATTCAGCATAAGAAAGAACACTTGCATAAGATACTGCATATAAGAAAATAACAAAGTGGTTTTAAACAAAATAGAAAGGAAATCTCCAAGGCTTACACGACTAATGGAACTGAGAGGAGGGATGAAAAATGTTAGTACTATCTCTGGTTCAGGAAGTCCCAAAGCCATGATTCAGTAGAAGGTAAGAGAGTACACCAAGAAAGGATCATTGCATGCTTGACATTTTCTTATACGCTCCCCCAGGCTGCTGTCAGAAACAGGATACCCGGCTAGACAGATGTTTAGTCTGATCCTGCATGACTGTTCTTACTTTGTGATACTAAGACATAAATGTGGATAGGAAGAAAGTTATGTGCAACTCCAGGATTACATAAAACTTGAAGTTGATGCAGGCAGATCCGCTGACAGTGAAGGGATTCAAACTGAAGGGTGTCAACTCTGGGCAAATTCCGATCACTGTGGACCTCACCCCTGGAAGGAGTTCATACTGTCCAAAATCCTTCTCATACATTTCAGGACTTGTCTTCAGGACATGAGGCACCTATGCAGTCAAACTGCTTCCCCTGCTCTCCTCTGGTCCTTCAGTTAAATATTTCATTCCTTAAAAAAATTTTAAATGTTTCTTTGCTCTGTCTGTGAAGTAGTATCTGTTATTATGCTATTGTCAATGTAGACATTTTCTGCACCGCATCTTCTAGATCTGTGCAAGAAAACACACACCACCCACTCTTCTCATATGCGAGTCAAAACATATTCACTAAGCACAGTGTCCATTATCCCTCCAGCAGGCGTTTGGGAGCAAAAGCAGAAATGCAGAGATAGTCTGCAATACAGTAACAATGTCACAATGTCAATCATGATTTCTAAGTAAGTTGTACACAGATGTCCCAAATCATCACAGTTCAAACACATATGAAAAAAAAAAAAAAGCATCAGGAAGGGTTTTATTTCCTACTTTAGTACAGACTACTGCAAATGAGGAGCAAGAGTCACAAGAAATATTCTTTCAGCACGGCCATGAGAAAGACTACCTTTTATTGCTCTTAGCCATTTTAATTCATGCTCTTGTTACAGTCAGGCAGGCTTGCTAAAGAAACTGTATATAGAAAATGTTATAAAACAGTTGCAGCAAGTAGCCTATACATCAGCTTATTTGCTGTGACAAATTACACAGAGCATGCCACACACCAATACTCCATATTCTCTTCTGGGTCACTGAATTGATTCTGGTTCAAATTCCAGGCAAACCATTTCATATGCAAAGCCATTAAAGGACTAGAACTATTTTGTTTTCCTAGCTCAGACTAGCCTCTACTCTAGGAGGCAGGGTGGCCTATAAGGCAATATGCAACAAGAACGCAAGCCCACTCGGGCATTTCTTGCATGACTCTCTAGCCACCGTAATGCTATATAAAAGGGAGCTGCACCACCTTTTTCTCAGTGGTAGTAGCTGCCAATGCATTTTATGAGAAGATGAAGCTGTCCACAGATATTGCGCACTCTGGGAACATTTACCAGATCAGCTCTCCCAGGTAATGCTGAACCCAGAACTTCTGCTTCCTGGATCCCAGCCAAGCTTAAGGAGCAGGAGAATGAGAGCTGTAGAACAGGGCTGTTTGCACTATGGAATGCTAAAGTTGCTTGCAGAGCTTAGGTGCTTCCAGGGCTACATTGCAGTTAAGGAGGCACTCTTACAGTCACAATTTTGGATGTAAATTGTTTTCTTGACCAAATCTATTTCTCTCAGCAGTACATACTTATTCCTCAACTTGTTGAGGAAATTTCTTACTGCTGTGTGCACCACAGCCTGATCCCTAAAGTGAGTCTTCAGGATAGAAATGCTGTATAAATAACACATTAAGTAGTTATAATGGAATGATTTTCACTATGGAGGTATTCACCTCACCTCATTTCAGCCATCTTTTAAAAAACAATGTTTTCTTAATTAATTATCCAAGACCTCTTTCATTATGGGAGGGTGATTTGTTGACAGTAACAGCTTAAGCAGCAACTTTGATAACATCAGGTCTGCCACTTAAAGAATAAAAATAGTTTAAAACAGAGGAGACAATTGGCCAGAGCACAATACTTTCTCTTTGTTCTGACAACCAGTGAAGCATAGACAACTAGTTTAAATTAGAGAGCGATGTCCATGTGTTTATGTTATGATAGCCAATGTTATCTTGTACCAGAAGAAACAGGACACATACAGAAGGATTTATTTAAAGCTAATGCACTTTAAAATACATTGATATTATATTTTTAGTTATCAGCTATAAATTTTTTTGGCTCCGAGATTCTTACAGAGTTGAGATGTGTACAACAGGCCAGGTACATCAGATAAGACTCATACCATGAAAGAAGAAAAGAGAAGTTCTCAAAACATCAGCATTTGTTTAATATACCTTGCCCTACACTGTCCATCAGAGTAATGTTAATTGTTTTTGATAAGTAAAAATATATGTGTACCTATGTAAACAAAAAGGGAAAGGTAGATATTCTGATAATTTTAAAGAGGATTAAAGACCTTTAATTAATCTTCACATATTTTAAGGAATGCATATAATTTCTATCATAACACCTATTCGAGTCACACTACTGTGCTCTTATGGAAGACCACGATCTGCTACCTCTCCAACTAATATTTCAGTAACTTTAGAATTATTTAAGACCCCTTCCAGATCAATAATCCCCCACAACTTATCTGGTTTCAACAGGAACAACTTTATTGGGGGTGGGGGAATGGGAAGGTAATTTTTGCTAAACCTATAATACTTATCAGAGATACTGAGCAGCAACATTTTTGATGATGTCTGACACCAGATGAGAAATCATTTCCTAATTAAATGGAAAAGTAGCATATATATGAGGTAAGAGCCAATTTCTGAGTGTAGAACTAGTACCATTTTCTCTTTTTGCAGGGTCAGACTACCCTGCTTCCTCAAAAGAAGACACAGTAAAGCAAAATGTGACCTTGGAAAGATTTGCTATGTATGGCATACAAAAACTTATTCCCAAGACTCCACAGTCCCTGTTTCAAAAACAGGCAGAAAAGAATGAAAAAACAGATGGGTGACAACGATGGCATCAGCAAAATAAATAACTTATGCCTCACTCAAGTATTTTGTATTCAAGGCACAAGTTACAACTCATAAATTTAATTAAATCTACCTAATTTATACCAGAATCCATTGCCTCTTTGTATTTCAAGGGAATAGAAATACACAAGATATTGTGGAAAAACCTGATATTCCTTGTGGGAATAAAATCCAAACAGAAAGAGAGAGACTTAGGCTTAATCTTCCTTATTATTTGATAAGAAGCATTTTAGCATTTTCTGAGTAAAGGTACAAGTCATTTATGGTTCTGATCACTCCAGTATGCTATTCCATACCTAAGAGTAGAAAATGTTTCAAATATTTAACAAATCAGGGCTAATTATATAGAATAATTGAATCCTTAATATAAAACCTGAGAGACTTTATTCTTCTAATGTTACTTGCTGCTGATGCGAATACCGTGAGAAAAGATAAAGCTCCAGACCTGTTAATACAAAGAAGACCATAAAAAATTACTTTCAGTTTTGAGAAAAACACTGGGCTCTGGATATAAGTTTAATTATTAAAGTTCAATTCCCTTTTTTTTTCCCCCCAAAAAAAAGTTATTTTAATTACTGCTTTTTTATGCCAAATGTCTGGTTTACTTAAGAGAAGAAATTAGTTTCTATTTGAAGCAAAGCTTACTAGAAATAAAAGTTACTCAAGGGCAGTATTTTATTGATAAAGCCTTGTTCTTTATAATCATCCTACGTCATAACATTTCACAGGATTCAGGAGGTTTATATTTTCTCAAAGGCAGAAACAACTGGAAGTTCTGATCTGGTGCTAACAATCAATCCACTGTCTAGTGTTGGAGTAATTTTTGCTTTTTAAATCCTACATATAGTAAAAGACAGGGCTTCACAAAAGTAGAGAAAGTTATTTGTTACCATAAGAGCTACTACCGTTTTTTTAACTGTTATGAGTATTTGCATACATTTACATGCACTGAAAGTACAGTCTTTCAGAACAAACAAGGTTCATTACGAAGACAAACATGTAGAGTATGACTGAGTGACAATCTACACAATGGCTGATTTAAACTTTATTGGTCTCCTCCATTCAACTGACCATTTCCTGAGGAGGAGGAACAGCTAAGGATACCTTACATCCCTTTAGCCATTTCTTATTTTTGATAAACCCTGGCTGGGGCTGCCTCTGTTACAGTAAGTGAATATACTAAGCAGTTTGTTCAGTCTGTCGAAACCTCCAATATGGTCTCTGACTTCTAACAGGCAACCTTAACTGAATCTCTCTCAAGTAGTGGAATAGGTAGGAAAACTGGTTTAGCAAAGAGACATACACAGTTCCCTTTAACAGTTCAACTTTAAGGCATGTCTGCATGCATTCCTACTGCCTGTGACAATAGTAACACTTCCTTTCAGCCTAATAGGTCCTGAGCCCCATCCTTTGTCTGCTGATTAACTGCTCTATTCATTGACCAGACCACTAATTGCATGCTCCTTATAGTTACCCTACATTACTGTAAGAATTAATGAGACACAATTACAGCTCCCAGAAATCTCAGGCCTAGCCAACTGCAAAGCACTCCAACTGAATAAGAACTCCCCAAGAATAAAGGGAAAAATTCAGCCCATTGTTCACAGGAAGCAGAATGTTTTTTGTTTAAAAATTGTATTTATTTGAAGCTGTTTCATAATTAGGCTCTGGAGAGGGGAAAAAAAAGGGGGGGGGGGAGGGAAGAAAAAAAAAAAAGGAGAGAATAGAGAAAGAACTTGGGAACCAGCATTCACCGAGAAATCACAGTGGATGCAAAGAAACGCACAGACAGTTCAGATATAAGGGGAAAATACATGAGAGATGGAGTGCATGAAAAATTAGTGCTGTGAATACTACAAATATCTAGAATCAATCAGCTGTTTCAACAGAGCATGTCCCACTCTATGGGAATTGCCTCTAATGCAATCTTCTATTTGACTAATATAGCTTCAATCCTGACCAGTTTAAAATAAGCATATGGCATGCTTCTGCACTCATGTCTCTACTATGAGATGGAGGAAGAGGATTTTAATTTCCCACTCCTGGAATTTAATATGCATTAGAAGTCAGTGTCATTAGCCATGAAAGTCAAAAAGAAGGACAGAAAATGAGTTTTTTGAAAATCAGCCATATTGAAAACTGCACTCACATTTAATCTGTGTAATCAACAGCCACAGCTATTCAAAGTCTTAGTGACTACAGTCACTACCTATTAGCCTGTAAGTAGTTCAAAAGCTATTATTCCCACTTGAACAATTTTCCAATACACAAGAGACAGCATTAAGTTAATGAAGTTAATATGCAAAGTCAATATTCTTTGTTATGAAGTCATCTTCTTCCATTGGTTCATCTTCAATCTATTTTCACCACATAAATTTGATTTGAATTACTTGTATAGTTTGACAAAGCCACTGGTACTTAAAATAGAGCATGAAATGCAGCACTATACTTTACAGTCCTAGTAACCATTTTCCAGAGTACAATTTATAGCAGCCACTGAGATCCCAAACTAAGAAAGTCACAGACTGGCACTGCTACACTCCACATCTTTGGACAGAAACAACATTTTTTGTCCGACTCTACAGGGATTCTCAATAATTGCACCTAACTGCGATAATAGTTTAAATACATGGACGTTCTTCTGATACTACTGCTCGCTGATATCACAGCAGAACGCTTTCCTGCATGAAGCAGACAGTTACCACCATGTGGTGCTGAATCCCAAGCAGGAAACAAGGCACGAATATGGATCGGAGACTTTTGTGTTCAGTGTATAAAAAGTCCAATATCCCTGTCATAGAACAGCAATCATTAACTCAGGGGTGTTTTGTTAACTGGCCCTTGTGGCTGAACTGGTAACAGCAGGGATTGAATTTGCAATCCTCAAGACTAGTTTCATCTGTCAGGGAGACTGCAAACCTACAAATTCGTGCATTTCCAGAGCCTCCAGGACTTGAAGTGAAAATACAGATTTCTATCAACCTTGGCTGATTAATCAGCCCCAGTGCAGGACCACAGAGCTTACATATGGCTCTGGCAGTATTATCAGAAATGGGCTTTCCTCATCTCCTGAAAAAAACCTTTGAGGTAAAAGGAAACATTTGTCTCAAATAAAATATCACCTAGCTTGTTCAAGCTATTCCTGTTTCAAGCACCAAAATAGAACAAATACAAACTCCTGCAAAGTAGGATGTGAAATTACTTCTGCTAGAGCAAATAATGTATTCTGGTATCAGGTCCAGCCTTCATTTTGGGTGTTATGAAATAACTGGAACAAATACAATATGCATATGCTTGAAGTTAGTTGTAATTTCTGGTTAGGGTCTTTTCTCTGCATAAGAGAAAAGAGAGTCCTTCCTGCAGACAAACACTAAGAACCCACTCCTTAGGTCATCAGTTCCAGCTAAGGTAGAACATCTAAATGAAAGACAATTAGAGGCACACAGGAACTGCATCTGAAGAAACACAGGAAGGTTTCAAATCACAACCTGAGTTCACTCACACCATTTCGACTCTCCTGTTCTACTAGCAATTTCTTTAGAACTATTTGTGATTTATGGTGCTGCATGTAGGGCAGCAAAGGACAATCCTGATCCAACAAGTGATTCCACATGCCTATATTTTCTGGGATTGATTCACTTGAGGAAGCTTCCACTTTTGTAATTTTCATCCTCTATTTTGTGTGTTGCACATCACAAGCTTCACTGCTAGGGAGTTTCCTTCCTTCCTTTCCATTGTTCTGTCTGCATCCAGCCTCTTTTCTTCCTGCAAGTAGTTAACTTAAACAATGGTTATGTCTATAGTGTCTCCTAAGTGTGGTCCCAAAACTATCTTCAAGACTAGAATCATGAACAGGACAGGTACTAAGCATGAAAATGCATGCATCACCAGGCGGTATTCATGCAACTTGCAAAGGTAAGACAACTCAGTAGAGAGAAGATGAACAGGAGACAGAGATCACATACTATTCTTAAGAGTTGCTCTAGAGGTCATTCTTCAGAGGTACCTAAGCATAGACTATGATACAGTGTGCAGTGCTAAACTTGCATATGAGTCCTATAGGATGAGGCCTACAGCTGATTTACACTAGAAAGGTTAATATAAAAATTATACTAGCAAGACTACTCTTCCCATGCAACTTACACCTATCTCTCAAGAGAAGTAAAACATACCAGTAAAAAAACTTTTTACACAGCTACTGCACTAGGGTATTTTTCTGGCATAACTATGTCAGCAAAAAATTCATATCCCTCCCTGACAGGCCTCCTTGATAACACTTTTAAGTGCAAACCAGGTATCAGTATTTCAGTTAAGACAAGAAAGGAGTTCTGCACTAGTCATGAGCTGCATATGTAGCCTTTCATGGCCTGGAAAAGCCCCTGCTTCCAAGGAGGTCAAATCCCATGGTCATGTTTTCTACCACCATAATCTCTCACAAGCACTGATTAATACACTACTAATATGGTACTGTATTAACACATATAGAGTAAATGAAAATATCATATCACTCAACAAACCATTTATATTCCGCATTCCATCTAAAAACATTTAATTGTACTACATGAAAGCCACAAAAAATTCAGTGCATGTGAGGCACCAACACTTCCATGTAAAAATATGCTGTGATCTTTAGACTAAAAATAATTTTCAAGTCTATTAATGTCTGGACATTTCAGTTGGCTGCATTTGTCATTCAGAAAGATTTAGACAATTCTAGGAAGAGTTTCTACCCAATGAGCTCCCCAGTGCATTTGATCATAAAACAAGATGACCAAGTACAACCAGCTTTCATTTTAATCAGCATCATTAGGAAGAAAGTTAAGAATACTGGTTTGAGATAGCTTTTAAATCAAAAGTTCATAATTAAATACATAGACCTACCCTATGGCATTAGGCAACAACCCCTCAGCTGAAGAGAAGATTAGAAGAAGCCATGCTGCCACAGGCAGAGCTGTAGAGTGCCCCTCAAGAATCACCAACACTGTATCTGTTCCTAACCTAGTTTACCATATTCTCATCATCTCTAGTTCAGTTGCTCTCTGATCCTACGTGATTATTTATGGAATATGTTTAGGCCTTTCACTGATGTGGCAATTGATAAGGCACTTTGAAAGCACCCCCACTGAGGAGGAGTGCAAGTGAGGCCATGGTCCACCTGGGGTGCTCCTCAGTACAAGCGATGATGCCCTGTGATAAAAAACAGCATGAATAGAACAAAGTGTTTCTAACTACTTACACATGCAACACTCATGGCTGTCAATTAGCCAAGCAGCATGAATCTCTGAGCTACAAGAAGCAATCAATCACATTAATTTCTTTAATTAATTAATTAATGTTCCTTTATTGAATATACAGAAAGAAAACAAGTTTCACAAGCAAAAAAGCAGTCTGTGATATCTAAAGCATTTAAATTGCCACTGCAAACTGTACCATACTCTTAAATCTTTTTTCTTTTTTAATTTTCTTTTTTTTTTTAGGGTGTTTTTTTTTTTATAATGCACTAATATTACTCATAGCCAGAAGTGTGGTGAAACTGGGACTGTATGAAAACTGTTCATATACCACCAGCTGAGAAAACCACTGGTATTAGTCTAGAAACCAATTTATTCTCAAAAATCAACTTTATTCTTTGCAAACAACACTGAAGGGAAACAATACTGCAATGAGGCAACGGCAGCACAGAGCACATGCCCACTTTTATTCTCACCTTACTCACTGCCCTTCCAACACTTCTGTCCCTTTAGCTGTATCCAAAAATCCTATCACTCTGGATACCAGTCCTCAACAGAGTGATTTCCTCTTTCCTATGTGGCTGGTGACCTGTGTGCCCTCAGCATCATGTGCTCTTAGGCTTTCTCTGTCAGACTCTAAGGTACAGAGATAACACAACGCTCATCCCACTGAGTGGGTGGGAGTCACTGTCTGCATCCTCCTTCCCCTGCTATAACTTTACTCACCTTTTAAGAAGAGAGCGTGGTATAATACCAATTGTTTTGAAAGAATCAGGAGCCCCACACCTCTACTCATTCACCCTTTCCCTTACTCCTCCTAGGCCTAGAAGTTTTCTCTTTCCCTCACAATCCCCCCTTCAGCAGCTGCTGACACTTGTCTAGCTCATCATTTGGGCAGCATCATAAGCCAGCATCTGTAGGTTACCTGCTTTCTTCCAGTCACTTAACTACTAGGACACAGGGCAAGGGATCCCACTGTGGTCCTGAGGAAAACTTGGTTCATGACTACATGGAAAAAAATGCATTGCAATTGAAAAATGGTTGATTTTTCAGAGCATTCTTTAACACTAGAGTCCCTGCTTACATCTGCTTTCATTCCTTTCCACTTCTGCCACACATTAAGGAAAATTGTACTGTGGAAGTTAAAAGCCTATCACAGGTAGAAAGCATTCTGCTTTCACTGTGCACTTCAGATACGATAACCTGTGTAGTGAACTAAGTAATGGAGAAGTCAGATCATACACAGCTAGAGGAAAGATTGATTTATGCCCTGATTTACCATTATTAGTTTCATAAGAGCAACCAGCAGAGTCATTTCAGTGACAAAAGCACTAAGACTGACGTAAGGTTTTACATTATTTAACTGCCGCAGCACGTACCCCTAGTCCTATCCCCTTTGTCAAAGAAGAATTTGGCTAATAAGCAACTTGTATGTTGGGCATACATTGGTCAAAAAAAACAGACTGAGTGGGCAAAATAGTCAAATCCCTGACAATTTTGAGCTTTAATGATTCCTTTTATAACATCATTACAAGGTAGCTGGCTCTTAATACCAAAGGTCTTATGTTTCATACATGGCAATGTGAGAGGGAAGCTGGACACTGGAAATTAAGGGTGCTAGTGCCTTTATTAGGTACCCAAATTGTAGAAGGGAAAATAGCTGAAAAGGAGCAGACAGTTCAATGAAATACAGGATAAGACTAGGAAAAATCATATCCCAAACCAGAAGCATAAGTAAGGAAACAAATTGCCAATTAACAGTAAATAGCCAATGAGGAACGTGTATGAAAGAATGTAGGGATGTATGGAGAATTAAGGGGCTATACTGCAACTAAGCTTTATTAATGGAGAATTCCCAAGTATTTAGGCTCCTAAATCCAATCTGGGAACTTAAACTCCCACTGAGTTCTACAGGAAATTAGGCACCTTCATATCTCAGTGGATTAAAGCTCAAGAATCATTACCATAAGGCATCAGTATACATGCCTCTGGTGCCGTAGGCACTGTCTCAGGCAGCCACAAAATATTTCCAAGAATCCCCTGATGCACCAGTGACTAAGCACAAACCTCCCACTCTACCATTAATACACTGAATGTCCTACACATAGGAGCATTTGATGAGACTCCGTAAAAGCATGAGAAGAGCAGTTGCAGAAATGTAGAGTAAGAGGAAGGGAAGCTACAGGCAATTGCTTATCCTGAACCTACCTAGAGGTTCAGAAATTTCATCTCTAAAGCCACCAACCGTTCTTCACACACAATTATCCCATACCATTTGTAATACCATAGAATGCATGAGCTCATACTACTCCGTAACACAACCTACAGGTCATGGACCAGTTCTACATAGACCCAAAGGAAAAAAACAGTATGCCAACACATCTGATGAAAGTCTTACCATCCACATATTAGCCACAACGCAATTTTTTTAAAATTTATTGGCTCAGAGTAAACCTAATTATTGCCATCTATTATAGAATTATCATAAAAACATTCTCCATATTACAGTAGAAAGGAGAAGCACACATTGAACCACAGTGAGGAATACAGTATTACATATACTCTAGGCAAGCAGGAGAAACTCCTTCCTTGTATGCAGGATTAAATATAGCTAGCTAGATTAAAATGTATTCCATGTAACTGACTTACAAAAACTGAAGAAATGGGAACCACTCCAGCAGTTATAATCTTAGCTTTCTGTTATAAACATGAGAATATATTTGTATATCATTTATAACACCTTCTACTCAGAACTGCTGTGTAATGATACTTCACAGTTACCACACACAGAAATCAAAATAACTTATGAGAAAGCAACAAAGAAAATTTAGATCTTTCAGGCAACCTGATACTAATACCTTCATAGGGTAAACTATATTTCAATGAAGATATTCTCAGCAATACATGTGTTATAACTTTTTTCTTCACATTTGGATTCTATTTCATTTATGTCATGATGTTCATTGCAAGTTTAAGAAATGCATCATCTGTATATAACCTCTACTCTCTTTCAGACCCCTTCAGTTACACAGATGACCAGGTTAAAGAAAAATCAAATGGTTTGTCTGACAACAGTTAGTGTCAAAACAAACCACATATACAGTCCTCATTAGCTGAAGTCATAATAAAAATCAAAATATCAAAGCAACCCAAAACCCAGTGGTTGCTTTACTTTACTTTTTTTCAGAATAAACTCTCATAATTAAGCTTTCCACTTTTCCAAGTAGCTGACTATGTATTCCTGCACAGCAGGAGGTTTTCTCCATAGCCGTATTTACTTGGACAATAAACAAAGCAGAAATCCCTGACTGGAATTTACAGCTATATTTAACCATGCATATCGTTAGTAAAATTTGCATATCTGTCTTTCAACATTAAGAAAAAAATGAAAGTTGAAATTCAATGAATTTGGGCACCACATTGCTTTGCAAGGAAAAAAAAAGATTTAATTTGTAATTTCCATATTTATTGAGGCTGTATGTCAAAGGAAATCTGTGTAAAAAACTCCTGGTGCTGCCTTGATGAGATTTGAAAGATGACAGCATACTAATAGTAAAGGAGCTTCTCTTAACAAAGATGGCTTAAACAGCACCTGTATAATTCTGATGAAGGGCCACTGGATTCTAGAAAACGTTTCCAGATTCTCTTACCTCTGTCCTTCAACCACAAAATATATAGAAGAGGTTGACATGTTTTGAAGAAATATCACCCAGCTTTTCTCCTCTGTGTTGACTTTCCCCATAAAACATCAACAGATCAGTCAGCACTGGCTTCTTACAACTGAAGATGGCAGAAACTTCCACTGATACCTTTTCATTGACTTTTTTTGTCACACCACTGCATCACCACTAACACTCCAAAGCCATGAGTTATCAGTAGCAAACACTCACCTTCTCTTTTCTGATTTTTATGTCTCTTTTCACAGCATCCTGGACACCTGGATGTCTTAGAAATTTCATTTAAAGGAATTAGGGTTTCTGATTCCTTTAAAACTAAGTTACTTCACCTGGGTCTGTCTACCCACAAAAACAAGGTGTTTGGATAAAATTGTGCCAGCACAAAGTGTTTTAGATCAACACAAATACTTCCATAATGAAGATAGAACATCAAATTACTTTGAGGTACTTTTCCAGTATAAAAGTTGGAGGTATTCCAATGTATTCCAGGGATTATACTGTTGGTTTGATGGGTTGGGGTTTTGGGATGGAATTTTTTTTCTTTCATTATTATTATTAGTTTTTTGGTTTTTTTTCAACTGAAGTAGTGAATTTTTATCAGTAAAGCTCTCATTAAATTATGAACATGCTCACAATAACACAGTGTGTACTTTATGGCTTTCCATACTTGCTCTGGGCAGGATTTCAAGGGCACCTGTAACCTATCCTTAGGTTTTTAGAGCTTGGCTAGTCCTCAGCTGCAGGATGGAGAAGAAATAAATTGGCAAAGTGAGGAACTTAGTTATCACTTTAAGACATCACCAACAGTTGACTGTGTAGATAAGTGGCCCAGTCTTTCTTAGGTTTCAGATGAAACAAACAGAACCATTAACACTGAAACAAGATTTCTAACACCCCAGTGAGATGCACAGATCAGCTCACACCTCTCAGAGAATTTCCAGCATACCTTGTGGACTTGGACAGGAGATCTCTGAATCATGCTTCTGAATTTTCCCTGCAAATATAACTGCAAGTTGTTTCTTTTCTAATAAATGAGCCATGCTGTGAGAGAAGTGCGCTGTAACCACCAACCCTAAAATTCAGGCTATGGCTGTGAACAGCAGCTTTCTATCATCACAAGGTCTAACTGAGGTTGGTGAGACTGTAACATAGTATATGGCTCCCTAGAAAGTACCCTCTTGTGAGATCCAGGCATTGCACTGTTACATTAGATTTCTTGCAAAATGTTGTATTCAGCATTGGAGGAGCAATTTTATTCTGCAAAAGTGCAATAAAAACTAGGTAAATAACCTCAGTGATACAGAACATTTACCTGGAAGTCACCAGTGAACTATCTGCATTCTGTTTCAATCATAACAAACCAAAAGACTAGAAGAAAATATGACTTCCAGGGAGGTAAGCATGAGATGCTGAGAGCTCACCCGGATGCGTTCATGGCATTGAAGTCAATAAGAGTCAAGGCCTACAATTCTCCAATACAAATTGCTGAGTAGGAAACCAAGCCAGTAGTTAAACACTTCAGAATCAAGCGCTGAAATTAATGAGTTAAAGATTAATTCACTCACAGACTGCGTGTACACGGTCACTTCATGGGGCCATCACCAGGAAGACAAGAGATCTTCTTAGAACAGACTCTACCAAATGCTAATTAACAGATATGCTGACTGTAAATAAAAGCAGGAGGTGGTAAACAGAAAAGAATAGGAAATCTGATGGGGCTCCCAACTGATGCTGTGTGTCAATAAACATCAGCTGAAACTTGGATAATGCCTTTGTACTCTCTTAAGGAAACCATTATTATCATGTTATTCTGTAACACAACCTAAGATAATCTCCATGTATCATACCAGGGAAGATCTTTTTGATCAACCCTACATTTGTTAATTACAAAACCAACCATTTTGAAATTATTTTGTTTTACATGTTGAATGAGGCATCTTATTTTATAGGGCAAATTATGATATTCAGATTTACTACCCATAAAACAACTATTTCTTATGCCCTAATCTAAATAAGTGACCCTTGTAAAAATACTGTTTCAAAAACACCAGTGAGATGGTACAAATGGCTGTATAAAACAGAGAAGAGACTAATACACACAATGACAATTAGGCTTTTCAAGCACATGAACACTTTTTCTGTTTACCCTCATCATTTCCAAAACCTGTAGAAGATAATGACTTAACTCTCTGGCTTTTGGCATGAGATTTATTGTACGTATTTTCCATGGCATTTTCCTTCGCTTCACAGGTCTTCTGTCAGTAAAGGGATACCTGTAAGAAAAACTACTTTGATAGTACTGAACACTGAAAAGATGGTGATACTCATCCATTTGGCTGCCCCACACTCCCAAAAGTTAACTCCCAACACAAGTTGGATTTTGTTTATTGCTTCCTCATCCCCTCTCCCATTTAAGGATCTGATTTGCAAAACTTTTCTCAAGCAAGCAGGCTCTTTAAAGTAACCAGGATCACTGACATAAGGATAGACTATTTTGCATGAAAGACTTTACAGATGTAATCTTCTCTTTTCCTTGAAGTTTCAATAGTTACTACCTACTACTTAAATAAAAGAAATTTTATAGTCTCAGTCCAGTTACTTGTGAACACAGGTTTATTTCACACCCAATTACTTCACACAATTCTTCCAGTTTCTGGAGTGGACAGATTTGGAAACTCAACTTGCTTCTCACTTCCTGTGAAAAGAGCATTAAGATTCCGATTAAGGCATACTGATGATGTGAGAGAGGCTGTACTACTTTTGTTATTTCTGATACACTTTATAGACACGATTACAATCTCACTTCACAAAATTTCTAAGTTCTTTTTAAAATAATTCACATAATTTCACTGCATCTTTAGGAAAACATGGACATAATTTTTTTTTGCTCCTTTTTCCAACTCCTGAATTCTAATGTAATAAATTTCTTCCTTCTATAAGGATTACTTGAGGTTAAGCTAACTGACTGTGTAGCATTATACTTCAAAAAGTATTTGTATTCCACACATGAACAGCTGGAAAGTGGTACCATAGGAGCTCACTTCTACACTTTCCTTTCTCTCTCCTCTTTCCTGACACAATTTTGATACTAGAATGACGAATCTCTTTCTCAACGATACTCAAACTATTTCTTCCTTTCAAACATTGTCTTGTTATTATCTTTTCTTGCAAATATTTATTTAAGATAATAATAAAATAATAACAGGGAAGAGGGGAACTACTGTTCATCTACTGACAATGTACTATAATCCAATTCTGCTGACAGAAATGTGAAGTAAAAATGTATACCCTGTCAGGAAAAGAAATAAGAGACCCCATCTATTTTGGTCAATATAACTACCATGTAAACTTAAATACACAGGAGTATAACTAGATATATCTATTCTGAGGCAATCATAACATTTTTGAAGAGTTTCTTAAAAATATAGAAAAAAATAGCTGCTGTCTTAAAAACTAAGCATATGCTCATTTACAGATTAAATCATTAATGCCTGTGAAGGCTAAAAAACCATAGTATTGCTTAGGAGTCATGAAGCAATATTAAATTGCCGTGAAAACAAAGTTAACAATGTCTGAAAAGATATTTCTGTAAAAGTGCTAAGATGCAAACAAGTAATAAAGAATAACAATCAACTTTTGCTTAAGAAACACCACATGCTGCCAGTTGCTGAGAGAATCTGGCTACAAGCTGCATTCTAACACTGAACTAATGACAGAACATAACACATACTAAAACTAATGTAGGTCATATTAACAATTTTCCTCCCTGAATTTCACTGTTCACTTTGTTTTCTCTTCTTGTCTGAATACAAAGGCCAGTGAACACTGTAGGAGTCTTACACTAATGTTCTACCCCCACCCTTTGGAAGAACACCCAAAAAGGCTCACAGCTGTAGTTTAGACACATTTGTAGCAAATTCTTACTGCTACAAGAAGAAATTAAAGAGAAATGGAAGCTGCAAAGGAAAAAAAAAAACCAACCAACCAAACAAACAAACAAAACACCCGAACAAAACAACACAAAACAACCAAACAAAACCCAAGCAATAACAAAAAATTCCACAACAAAACCCAACAAAACAAAATCAACAGAAAGCCTGAGACTCCAAAATCACAACTTATTCAGATGCAATTCTCTATGCCCAAACTTGTATCTTTAGTGACTGGCTTACACTTTTCTTTGAGGAAGGAATTTCATTTATCAGAAATGAATTGCTGAATTCTAGATTGCCAAAGCCCATATCTACTCATCTATCAGTGTACTTCTCCTTACCCAAGGATGGCTATGCCAATTCAGACCAAAGGTCTGCTTAGCTCAGTATCCTATTTCCAAAAGCAGCCACAAGTCAGAGTCAAAAGAAGAGAGCATGAGCAAAGAAATCAAATGCAGTATTTTTCCAGAATAACTCCCCAGCCTCCCACTATATTTGACTCAGGAATTCCTCAGACTGATGTGATTTATCTGTTTAGACTGCCCAATGGGTCTTCCCTTTCAAGCACTTAGCCCATTACCCCTTAAACTCATGTATACTGTTTGCATCCACAACATCCCCAAAAGCAAGGCTACCTTGGAAAAAGAACTGAGAACTGTAGCGAGGCTATGCTTTGTGCATATTCAGTGTTCAGTGGATAGGGCTACTAACATTTGCTTATTAAAACCCAGCCAAAATAAAAAAAAAAGCAAGATTGATGCACCCCTTGAAAGAAACTTTGAGTTCGCACATATCCCAGCAAGTTGCATCCAGGGGGAACTAGCATTCTGAGCACAGTAAAATGCTGCAAAAGCAAGAATTATAACAAGGTTGAATATAGCTGGAAAAGCAGGCAGATGTCATGAGTGAAAAAACAGACACCCTAACAAAAGCAGCAAGAAACCTCTGTGAGCCTCCCTCAGTCCAAAAACTGAATTTTGATCCAAGAAGGCTAAATATAGGGCTACTCGAAAATTTCCACTGCATCTATTTTTGATGGGAAATGAGGCTTTCAGCTAAACACTTTTTGGTTGTTTTTTTTTTCTTGGCATGCCTATATACGTGCTCCTGCAAATATACTTTCCTTACCAAAAAGCCAAACTTACAAACCAAAATATTTTGATTGAAAACAAAAAATGTTATTAAGAAATGCCAGTGTAGCATCACACTAAATCTGTGGCTTACCTGCTTTATGTGGCAGATCTCCTCTATCAACTAGACTTACCATTTAAGTGACAACTCCGATAACAGATAACTTTGAGGGATTCCCTACTTCCAGCACTCCCTTCAAAGAAGAAAGATCACGGCATAGTGTCAAAGGTGGTAGGCAGCTTCAACCTTGTAGAATAGGACCAGCAGGCATCCAAATTATAATGTCGGAGGAATACTACAGCAACACTTTTCAAAACAGTAAGTTTCAGTTTTCAGACAAAGCCATCCAGTCTTTGGAATTCTGCTAAAGCATGTAGCTTTTCCTGGAAATCTAAGACAAAAATGAAGAAAGCTTAGTATTTTTTATCAAAAATTCATGCAGGAAATGTCATGGGTCAAGCAAGGTCCTGTTAACCTGCACATTCAAACCTAGCACCTAGATCCATCCAAACACAAATAAAAAACTTTAAACAGCAGTAAAATATTTCAAGTTTTTCATAGCAGTCCTGTTAGGAGAACTGTTCGAAAGCCAAGGAGCTAAAACAAATACAAAACAAGGACTTGTTAAATGGGCAACTTCGTGTATGAGCCCTAAGTTATAAAAGACCAACCAGCCTAACATACAAAAGCAAAGGATGAAGATAAGATTAGACTCATAGAATGGTTTGGGTTGGAAGAGACCTTAAAGATCACCTAGTTCTAACCCCCCTGCCATGGCCAGGGACACCTTCCACTAAACCAGGTTTCTCAAAGACCCATCCAACCTAGCCCTGAACACTTCCAGGGATGGGGCACCCACAGCTTCTCTGGATTCAGTGTCTACACTTACTAGGTGAGAAATCTATATCAGAAAAAAAAATATAATAGAAAAACCAGCAAAGTGGCAAGAAAATGTGATACTCTATTTATTAGTACATTTCAGGACTCTCTAATTCAGTGAATTAATCAAAAGTAATAAATTTCATAAGGCTAACGCAATAAAAAGTGAAAGCAACAGCTATTCCATTTTGGCTGTTATCACCCCTTTTCTTGGAACCTCACAATGCATGGGAAGAACCAAAAGCTTCTCATCCAGAAACAGGCCCTGAACAGATCAAGACAGAGAAGCAACCAACTAATACTACCAGGGACTGTAGTTAGAATGTTAGAACTAAATTTCTAATATCCTTCTCATCCCTTGTGGCTGTTTCTTGACAATCAGTTGCCCCACACACACCCCCAAAAGGCAAAATAAATTTATGAATAAAAGAAGTAAAAGACAAGAAATCAATTGAGAATCCATCTTTTGTAACACTGTTGTTAAGACCACAAAAGACAACTACAAAAAATCTCATACCAGTGGGATACTATTTTCTTTCCCCCCACCACACACACACAAGACTATTACTGCATCATTAGCACCAACTAAGAACCAAGAAAATTCAAAGGAACTGGCAAAGGAATATCCTTATTAAAAACTCAGTGGGTAAAATGAAAAGAAGGACATTTTGCTGTGAGTGAAATTCCTCTCAACACTTTGCTTTTCAATCACCCATTCTTTTACTAAAATAAAACCAGAGAATGTTTTTTAAGAGTGAGTTTCTGTGGAGACCAGGAACCTGAGAGTGCCCTGTAAGCAGTCCCAAGGACTGCCTAATGCCAATTCACTGCACGGAGTTAACATCTTTGACTGTCTAACGTTATAAAGTGAAAAGTGCTAACACGACTTGTCATTCTTGAGGCCAATTTATTCATCAAAATTAGCGCAAGCCCAAGCCTGCTGTCCTTATTCATATTTGGAATCACCAGCCACTTATGTGTTGTCCCAGCAAAATTAGCACAGTGAAGGATTAGCCAGGATATCATCCTAGAGATAAAAAATTTGTTTAGACTAAGTGAAATACAAAGAATAAATATTCAAAATGAGTGATGAAAGATATGTTTGTTATTTCCATTTTAACTCCAGGGCAATGAGTAATTTCAGTAAGAATTTCTCAGTGTGATTTTTATCATTCAGCATTTTTAAAACTACTACTGTGCATCCTCCATCCAAAGTTGGAAACTGAAACTTTAGAAAATGTCCACTTCAAACATGTATGCAAAACATTCTTCCCTAAATTATATCATTCAAGGATTTAATGACACACGTTCTTGTTCAAATCAGTTATACAAAGTTGCTCTTTCTCATATCTGGGTTTTATCCTTATCCATGCCTTTCAACACAAAGTGTCATTTTGTCTTCAGTTCACTTCTTACTCATAAGTGCATCACCTCACTAATTTCTCGGGTAATTTACAGTGTGTGAGAGGACATACACACAAGCTAATGTCTGCATATACTTTACACCAAAGTCAGTAAGTCAAAGTAGAAAAGATCTATGCTGCCTATTCTTGTCTGTGCATCAACTCAGAGAGCCCAGACAGGCCTACTGTGGATGGGATACTCACAGCTCAAAGCTTTTCGTATCTACTTCTTTCATGTCCACTTCCTGTATCAGCTAGTAGAGAGCTATACACAGGCTGGGCTAGATCTCTTGCCAAAAGTAATGATGGTGCACATGCCATTTGAGAATATAGCACCATTGCAGGCATTCTGATGAAGCATGGACAGAGAATCACGAATACTACTGCAGAAGTCACTGGTGTGCTTGAAGCCTGGACAAGCTTTGACTTCTAGGACAGAGTAGTGCGCCAAACCTTGCCTTGCCAGCCTGGATCCACATAAACTTCCAGAGATTCGAATGTGCATTCACATACTAATGTTCTAGCAGTAGTCAGAACATAAATTAATGGTTACCTGGGCAATCAGAGGAAGACAACACTACTCACTATGTCCAAAGGTACTTAACATGGATAGCAACTGATGATAGTTGCATTATTCTCCAAATACCAAGACAATGAATCAACAGACTGTTTAACCCAGGACAATTCATCTTCATGCTTTATCATGTGTGAAACATCACACCATGAGATATTACAATCTGTAGCACAGGTAGATTATAAATAAATCTTGATAAATAATGGGAGGGGGGAATGTTAAGGAAGATGAAAAAGATTGCCCTCAAGAATACTTATTTTGTTTCATAATCCTTATAATACATATCTTCTTACATTTCTTCTTCCTGCACTGCTTTACTAATGAAAAATGAAGCAATAAACAATACACTGAGTGAGCCAATACACTGCAGGTCCATACTACTGCATAGTATGTGAGAATACAGGTAAGCCCTTTGCAACACAGTGATCTTATGTTGCCCTCACGTTAAACTGCTGTTCCCACTGACTTGTTAATGCTCATTCTGCTGCTCATGCTGCTTCTCTAGCAAAGCCTATACATCCAAAGCAGGCTCAGGAAGAAGTCTCATCTTGGCCTGCTCTTAAATTCAGCAGAAAATGTCCCAGTCACTTTCAGGGCCACAATCTGCAGCTTCACCATTTGGGCAATCCTCAGAACATAGCACCGACGAATTATTTTGCTGTTGTCCTTTACGGTACATTGAGAGCAAAGTACTCTTCCAGCAGTTACTCCTTCTTCTCTGTCACTTGCTCATTGCATTCTAGAAGTAACAGCTGCAGCAGATTGCATTCAGCCTGTTTCTTTTTGCCCAAAGGCTCTCTCACATCTCACGGACCAAAAGTATCATCATGGTACTGTGCCCATCCACGATGAGAGCTGACATCCCTGGAAAGATGTAAGCAGAATGTTGTTCTTGTCTACACAAAGTTCTTATGAATCACAACAAAATATAGACTGCTTCAGAAGTTGTGTCACTGCGTTTTTTGTGTGTGTGTGAAAGGAAAAACCTCTATCAAACATAAGAAATATTATGCACACTGCACTCTCCCATGCCTACATCTTTGCAGGTTCACAGTGCTGGATTTCTACACACAGTTTCTGCTTTGCAGACTTGCAGAAGCACAAATCAACATGTTCACTTCCCATACTTGTGGTGACCATCATGTTGCTCAGTTCTGGACTATATGCGGCACACAAGAAAAAAGGATGGATTGGAACAAAAAGTTTCTCTTACTTTTAATTGGTACTTTTTGGGGAAAAGTTGAAAATTGCAAGATGCCACAACTCCATCTTTTGCTACTAACTTGCTTGTAAAAATACTCTTTCTTCCTGCTCCCATCTACCCTTGTCCTCAAAAAGTTCCACAGTTTCTAGTTTCATGGTGGTGATCAATACACTGGCCATGCAAAATTCCCTGTGTCTTGTAGCTAATCAGTATTTGTACTGTCAGTCTCTGGATAAAGCTCTGTGGCCTGCAACAGGAGGGGATCAGCCTCAACAGCCCCTTCTGTGTTGAACCCATGAAATTACTGCCTTCAGTCAAAGCTTTATTCTATCAAGATTATTTGAACAATTTCCATGGACTAAGTTCTTCTTTTCACACATTTTAATAAAAGCATCATCCATTGATGCATCCAATGCATTCAATGCCCCACTAAAATTTACTGGAGAACCTGAGGAATTAAAAAGACATTTTTCAATCTTATAAGCTAAACATCTGTATTTTTAAATAAATGAAACACCATTTTAAATCCTAGATTTTCCCATAGTATTTACTACCTGGTTTGGTGCTATCCTGGGTTCAGCAGTAGCAGTCTGCACTGCACCAGCTACTAAGAAGGAGGAAAATGACTGCTACTGCTGAACCCAAGATAGGTGTGATCCATGTCATCCTGAATACAGAGTCTTCGAGGCACACAAAAAATAAGCTTATGTTAGAGGGGCCAGCGGCAAACCCATTGTTTGAATAAAAGAGGCCTGAATATCTGTGTCAATAAAGACATGTAGAAGTGTTACCTATTTGTTGTCAAATCTATAGGTTTGCAAAAGGTTGTAGTATCTGGAACATTCTTGCTGGCTTTCTATTTCTGCATGGTTTGATGACTGGATATCTGTTTTGAAATGCCTGCAAAAAGTGCTGTAAAGTAATCTGCATTGCTATAGCAAAGCTCAGCCTTTCAGAAAAAGCAGCTGCTGCATTTTCTGGAATAAACACAAAAACTATTTAAAGGCTTGACCCTTGATTCCTTCATCTCAGAATTTCTACTGACTTTAGGGAAGTCTCAGTATATGAGGAACACACAATGGGCTGTGATTCTACAGCCGTGAGCTATCCAGGCTGCTTTTCAGTCACATAAAGTAAAGCAGCCTTCCCACAGCTGTGCTGGTTTACGTACCTGAAAGACAATTTCAAAAATTATCATGGTCTTATTAGGGAATTTGGATACGCACTCATTACTAAATTGCCATAAAGTTCTATATTACCAATTTTGTCATTACTGAACAGCTTCAAGACACACAGTATCTTTGTGCTGCATCTCTTTTCACGCTGCAAGAAAACAAGAGCATATGAACGACGGTAAAAATGAAGCCAAGTGTAGCTGTTGAGAAACTTGGTATTCTCTTATTTCTATGAGAGTTATAGTGTAATTCTAAACTGTAGCATTCAGCATGTCTCCTGAGTTTCCTTACTGAAATATTGCAATGGAAATTTTACAGCATCTGTGTTGCTTTTGGAAGCCATCACCTCACATCTGCTGTCTCTGTAGTGTAGAGCTTAAGTTCAGCGTAAAAAGGTACTTTGTAATAGGCAACAGGAATCCTGACAGAGCAGTAATTTACAGAGTCACCCAGCTCTCCTGACTCCACTCACTCGTTTTCACATCCTGTAGACATTTTTTTCATAAGGTTCTCTCCAAGCAGGCACCGGCTTAACAGTCACTTCTTAAAATGGAGCACCACATCTAGGGCTGGAAAGAGACTTTTCAAACCTCTGTCAGTCACGGGGATCTCAGCCAGATGAGAAATTTTTCATTCCCTTTTCTTCCTCAGGCACTGCTGGACCACCTAACGCTTTTCAGTAGGGCATGAAACAAACTAGCACTAAAATAACATTCTGCTACTTTGGGAAAAGTTCTGCTTTTGACCAGAAGTGTGGGTATCTGCGGCCCTGACCCCACTGCAGAGACCGCGGAGTCCGGACAGGCAAGGCCACGTCCCCCGAGCCCTTCTCAATCACTCCTGAACGTGAAACCCCCCTCCCCCGGGCGGGCCCGGGGGGTCGGCACAGGCGTTTATCACCCCATTATTGCCCATTTCCTCCTATCGGGGTAATCCGTGCGCTCGTTTAAAAGGGTACGGGAGCGGAGGGGATCCTGTTAGCACGGACAACAAACTTGAGATTGCTTTTTTTGTTCTGCCTGATGTGTTTAACTCCCTCCTGGCGCCCGCTCCATCGCCCCCCGCTTCTCCCGGTTTAAACACGGCGAATCACAACATTTCACGCTGCCGAAAGTCGAGCCCCGCCGCGCCGCCACCCCGCCGGCTCCCCGAGCGGCGTGTTCCCGAGATTACAGTCATTACAGCCCCAGCGTGAGCTCCACACAAGCGCGAAGCGCAACAACGCGTCAATTAACAAACAAACGCCCCGTCCTGGGAGGACGACAACCCCCCGAGACGGCCCCGCCGCGCTCCAAGCCCGCGCCCGCCGCCAGCCTTCGCTCCTTTAAGGTGGTCCGAAGACCCGCCGAAACCACCCCCCCTTCGCCTTCCCGGGAGCGGGCGGTGAAAGCAGCAGGTCTCCTCCTCCTGGCAGTCCCCGGCGCCCGGGAGCGTCGGCCCCGCGGGGGCACCGCGCTGCGCCTCAGCACGGGGCGGATCGGCTGCTCCCACAGAAGCCGGTCCCGGTGGGTCGCGCGGCCCCCGCCGGCTGCGTGCGTCTCCTCAGGGAGTCGCCGCCTCCGGCGCCGGGCTGACGCGAGAGCTCGGGGAGCAGCGGCCCGGCCGCAACGGGCACCGCAGCTCCGGCTGGGCCGCGACTCACTGCCCACGGTGCGCCCGCTGCAGGAAGCCGACCCGGACCTCGGTGTTCCCTTTGACTGGAGTGGCACCAGCTCGGGCGCTCCGCTGCGGCGGGAGCTGCGCGAAGGCCCCGCGGAGAGCGTCCACCTGCCGGGGCGGGCGCTACACCCCGAGGTCCCTCGGGAACTTCATCCCGACCGCTCCCTGTAGCACACACGGTGGTGCTGCGGCTGCACGGCAGCGCTCGTGGGGATGCGAGTGTGTACCAGCTGAGCGAGCCACTTTACGCGCAAAAGGGCGCATTTACTCGCCGCTGCCTGAGCTGCAGGGACCCCGGTGGTACCAGCCCTCTGCCTCCTCCCTGCCCTTGAGCCTTAGCCGGTACCCCCCGTACCCGAACACCAATACCGCGTTTCACACTACACGTTGCGCACGGGCGCACCGCCAGCTGTGCCGCTGCTCCAGAGGAGCCGCGGGAAGCCCGGGTAGGCGAGGCCGGTACTGGCCAGCCCTACGCTCGGTGCCACCGGGCCTCGCTTCGCCACGCTCCTGCCCCCTCCAGCAGCACGTGCAGCGGCGGGACACCCACCGCAACACTCGGACCGGAGGGGGGGGGGTAAAGTCCAGCGGGTGAGCAGGAGGTGGCATAAAACCGCTTCCGAAGAGACTCCGGGCAGCTGCTGAACTGCTGCCGCTCCTGGAGTGAACCTCGCTTGACCGGGAAGCCTTGCAAGGGGCAGGAAGCGCCCTGCAGCAGACCGCCCGCACGCCCCGCGTCCGGCGGGGAGCGTTTCAGCGTGCAGAACTGCTCCTTGAAACGCACGGACAAGAGCCCGGGCAACGCAGTTAAGCCCCACAGCGACGTCCCACGCAGCCGGGGCACCGCGGAGCGCCCGCCGAGCCGCACATGGGGTGCCAGCTCCACCTTAAGGAGGGCTGGGGACACCCCCCCGCCACCCGCCCGGTCCCGACTGATAGGCGGCCGAGGTAGGGAGGCGGGGCCCGGCGGTGCTTGCTATAAATATTCATGAGAGCGCGGCGGCCGGAGTGGCGCTGCCGGGGCCGGAGAGACGCAAGTTGAGTGGAGCCACTGCCGCGTTCGCCCCGCGGATCAGGTGGCGCGATCGCGGCCAGGGGTGATCGGTTTCGCTCCGTCGGCGAAGAAGGAGGTAGACGCAGACTGAGAGTGAGGACCGGCTGGCTGGCGGTCGTCTGCAGAGCCGGGCGCTACGCGGACGGCAGGAGAAGCCGCTCCGGCCGCCTCAGCAACGGCCCCTCTGCTGCCCGCCCGCTCGAATCGGTGGGAACCCGGCGCCGCGGGGCGCACTGCCTGGTCCGTGGGACGCCTCAGCCATCTTGACCGCGCCGCGCGAGAACTGACCGCGAAACTTCTCTGCGGCTGCAGCTCCGTGCCCGGCGGGCGGTGGAGCAGCGGCGACCCCCCTTGCACAGCCAGCGAGGAGCGATGCGACGGCGGCTGAGGGGCCTTCCCTGAGTGGACCCATTTCACGCGGTACTCTCGGGACCGTCTCCCTCCCGGGCGACGGAGGCCTCTCACCTGCGGCCGGCACGGAGGAGGCCTCCCTCCGCCCCCCGGAGGGGTAGCCGGGGCGGGGGGGTGCTGTGGCATCGCGCTCCCCGTGGCTGCTGAGCGGGACAGAAGAGCCGGGGCCGCAGCCCGCCGCCGAGCATGGAGTGGAGTTACCTGTTGGCAATCACCTCGCTGCTCGCCGCCCTGTCCCTCCTCCAGCGTGCTGGCTGCGCCGCCGCCTCTGCGGCCGCCGCCGCGTCTTCCTCCTCCTCCTCCTCGGCCAAGGAGCTGTCTTGCCAGGAGATCACCGTGCCCCTCTGCAAGGGCATCGGCTACAACTACACTTACATGCCTAACCAGTTCAACCATGACACGCAGGACGAAGCCGGACTGGAGGTGCACCAGTTCTGGCCGCTGGTGGAGATCCAGTGCTCCAGCGACCTGCGCTTCTTCCTCTGCAGCATGTACACCCCCATCTGCCTGGAGGACTACAAGAAGCCGCTGCCGCCCTGCCGCAGCGTCTGCGAGCGGGCCAAGGCTGGCTGCGCCCCGCTCATGCGCCAGTACGGCTTCGCCTGGCCCGACAGGATGCGCTGTGACCGCCTCCCAGAGCAGGGCAGCCCGGACACGCTCTGTATGGACTACAACCGCACGGACCTCACCACGGCCGCCCCGCCGCCCGCCAAGCCTCCTCTCCGTGGCGCCAAGCCCGGCGGCCCCGCCAAGGCGCCGCCCGCCGCCGCTGCGCCGCCGGCCGAGGCCCCACGCAAGCCGCGGCCGCCGCCGCCCTGTGAACCGGGCTGCCAGTGTCGGGCGCCCATGGTGTCGGTGTCCAGCGAGCGGCACCCGCTCTACAACCGCGTCAAAACGGGGCAGATCGCCAACTGCGCCCTGCCCTGCCACAACCCCTACTTCAGCCCCGATGAGCGCGCCTTTACCGCCTTCTGGATCGGGCTCTGGTCTGTGCTCTGCTTCCTCTCCACCTTCGCCACCGTCTCCACCTTCCTCATCGACATGGAGCGCTTCAAGTACCCCGAGCGCCCCATCATCTTCCTGGCCGCCTGCTACCTCTTCGTCTCCCTCGGCTACCTGGTGCGCCTGGTGGCCGGGCACGAGAAGGTGGCGTGCAGCGGCGGCGCGGCGGCGGGCGGCGCGGGGGCCGGGGCGGCGGGGGCCAGCGGCGGCGCGGCGGGGGCGGCGGCGGCGGGGGGGCGCGGCGCGGCGGGCGGCGCGGCAGAGCTGCAGCCGGAGCTGGCGGTGGCCGAGCACGTGCGGTACGAAAGCACCGGCCCGGCGCTGTGCACCGTGGTCTTCCTGCTCGTGTACTTCTTCGGCATGGCCAGCTCTATCTGGTGGGTCATCCTCTCCCTCACCTGGTTCCTCGCCGCAGGGATGAAGTGGGGCAACGAGGCCATCGCTGGCTATGCGCAGTATTTCCACCTGGCCGCCTGGCTGCTCCCCAGCGTCAAGTCTATTGCCGTGCTGGCGCTCAGCTCCGTGGACGGGGACCCCGTGGCCGGCATCTGCTACGTGGGCAACCAGAGCTTGGAGAACTTACGGGGCTTCGTGCTGGCACCGCTGCTCATTTACTTGGCCATCGGCTCCATGTTCCTGCTGGCTGGCTTCGTCTCGCTTTTCCGCATCCGCAGTGTCATCAAGCAGCAGGGTGGCCCCACCAAGACCCACAAGCTGGAGAAGCTGATGATACGGCTGGGGCTCTTCACTGTGCTCTACACTGTCCCAGCTGCCAGCGTGGTCGCCTGCCTCTTCTACGAGCAGCACAACCGGCCCCGCTGGGAGGCCACTCATAACTGCCCCTGCCTGCGGGACCAGCAGCCTGATCAGGCCCGCCGCCCGGACTATGCTGTCTTCATGCTCAAGTACTTCATGTGCCTGGTGGTGGGCATCACCTCTGGTGTCTGGGTCTGGTCTGGCAAGACCCTCGAGTCCTGGAGGGCCCTCTGCACCCGCTGCTGCTGGGCCAGCAAAGGTGCTGCCGTGGCTGGGGGCACAGGGGCAGGAGGAGGTGGGCAGGCGGCAATTGCTGCAGCAGGAGGTCTTGGGGCTGGAGGTGGTGGCTCCCTTTATAGCGATGTCAGCACCGGCCTGACTTGGAGATCAGGCACTGCCAGCTCTGTCTCCTACCCCAAGCAAATGCCCCTGTCTCAAGTGTGAAGAGAAGGGGAAAGAGGCCAAAGGTTAGGGAATGAGGGACACTGGCCTGCCTAAAATGCCCCCTCACTGTTTGGTGCCATTAATGAACTCCTAATGGTCCTTATTAGCCACAGCTTGTATAGAACAATGCAGCTGGCAGAGGCCCCGGGCTCCAGCCCCCTCCTCCTTCCCCTCCATTCATATGCAGGGAGCATGTACTTCAAGGAGCCAGCTTATTATTTTGCTGGCAGAGGAGGGTAGAGTGTCACCCGTGTCTTGCAGAGGGGAACACACCGCAGTTTCTGATTCACTCTGGACTAACAGCAGTTCATGGGAGTGAGGGTCTCCCTCCACCCCATCCTGAGGTGGCAGTCTGCTGGGACTGCAGGTTTTTGGGATGTTGATGACCAGGCAAATGCCTTACAATACAGACTGAATCAAAACATGTCTTAATTATACACCCCAGCTAAATACGGGTTTCCTACATTAAAGGATGTATTTATATAATTATTTGTTACCTTGTACAGATGTGTAAGATATGTATATATCCAAAGCTATACAGTCTGTAAATTTTTTGTAAAAAAGTTTAGAGGCTACCGCTGTAAGAGCAAATATGAGTATTCTATTTTGTCAATAAAATGACTTTTGATAAATGACTTTTTCAAGCTCTCCCCCTACTCCTGCCCTGGTTATTCAGCTGCTCTGGCTTTAGGTGGTTCTACAAACTATGAACTACATTCACGCTCCAGTCATTACTGTGTAATAGATGGCTGACTCCTACAGCAGTGAGATACACAGACACAAGGAAAACAAGTCATTCAACAAGTTGCTCTGAAAAAGTGTTTGCCAAAACTGGGAGGTGCCTTACCATAGTTCTCTGGATTGTTTTTTTTTTTTTTTTTTTAAGATGACAGCATCTTTAAATTGAGCCTTTACAAAGAAATCATTTCATGGCATGCTAAGTATCCTTTTAAAATGGGTGTTATTTTAGGAATGTGCACACACGCCTCTCCTATCTGTTGTCTACACTTCTGTAAGCACCTGCCTTTCAGGGGATGCATACTGAAGTGTAAAAGGTTAATGTTTTAAATTCATAGATCATGTATGATGGTGGAAGAGCAAGTTGAGATTTGTTAGATCAATCTCTTCTTAACAGATTAAACTAACATCTTAACTTTTGTATATCAAATATGGTCCTTTTTCAGGAGAAAAGGTATTGTTCTTCTGTCAGGACTAAGCTAATTTATTTGAGCAGAAGGCTGTTGAATTAACAGAAGAATGCTTTGGCAATTGTTGAACTTTTTACCTGTCTGCCCAGTGGCTCAGAACATCATTCCTTTAAGAGGAGCTAAATGAATAGGGTTAATCTGTAGGGAACTTGGTTTCTTTTGAGTTTGAGAAATCTTTGATCTTTTCTCTTCACCAAACGTGATGTATAGTCTGAAGTTTCTTTCCCTGCTGCCTGGTTCCTCTTGTTGCAAACCAATTGGCCACCATGGAGCCTTAAAGTTCTTCAATTAAAGGGACATGGGACTTTTTTTTTTTTTTTTTTTTTTTTTTTATTTTAAGAGGAAGACTTGTAACAGTTAGTGAACACCAGAGGGAAAAGGGAGAACAGCCTTTTAAACAGCTTTTCCCTGCATTGTTAGCCAGACTGCAGGCAGCAAGGCATGGCTTGGAGCATTGTAGAAAAGAGCTATGAATGCCCTACAGGTGGTCTGCTCACATAATCTCCCCAATTTAAAACATTTTCCTTTACAGGACAATTGCATTACAAAACTCCCTTCTCTTTTGCTCCTAATTGAACCAAAGAACAACTACAAGATTTTCTTTAAAAACTAAGTGCCTAAAATTTTTTTAAGATCTATTAACTACATTCTAATCTGTTTTCTAAAATGGGATCGCTCAGAATACCAGGAGTAGAAGCTGCATTAGACGTTATTCCAGATATTCTCATGCCTTCTTATATTCTGTCGAATTGGCAATCATTTAAAAGCAATTGGTTAGGTTGTGTGCTAGCAGTGAAAAGATAGCCCCAGGTCCCTTATTAACCTGTCAATCATGGTAAGAGATGGGCAGCTACTCTACTAATGACATAGATATCAGTCATAATTTGTGGGAAAAACCCAGTTCCATTGAGAGCTGATTGATTTTTGGTGTCCCTTTCAAAGAACCTGCAACTTAATAGACTCCTCCACTTCTACAAAGTTACCGGGATCATGAAAAGGAGGAATTTTAAATGCCAATCTCTAATTCCTTAGAGGAAAAAATAATTTTGATTTCTCAAATGCAAAGGATGTTTCACTGGGATTTATGCATCATGCCTATTTGTACACCAGTTGACAAGGATCAGAATGTTGACATTCCTGTAAATTGAAAAGGCCTTAGTGTTTTCCTGTCTTGCTTGAAACATTTTATAACAGTCATTGAAACATTGAAATCAAATAGCAATGCTCCCTGCTGTCAGCGGGGCTAAGGTAGAGGGGAAGCCGCACTTAATGGAAGCACAATCACTGCTTCGTATAAAACTCTGTGTTCCTTCCCCTCCAGCGGATTCTAGCAAGAAACATGAGAGGTACAGCTACAACTCTTTTCTGAGAATTTGTTAAGGTAAGTCTCTCACAGACTGATGGTACAGGTTGCTAGTGCTGAGATAAAAGCATTTCTAGTAAGAGACAGGAAGTAGCCCTGTGTTCCTTAATGTACCTTGGAGTGATCTGAGAGGTGCTGCAAGTGGACTTAGGCAGGAAAGAGGTCTCAGAGCTAGTTAGGTGAACAAGATGTCTGCTTGTTGGACAGCCTGGAGAAAGGGTACTAGAGAATTTAATTTGTAAGTGCAGATTTCTGTGAATCTAGATAAAGTTTGTGTCTAGGGGAAAAAATAATCAGGAAACCCAACAGCAAGTCATTAGGGATACAAGAAATAAAACTAGAGCTACATAGGCCTTCACATTATCATGATACCCTTTATCAGACTTTAAAGATCAATTTGCTATGAAGATCCAAAACCTCTCGGTAAGGTGGTAGAAGTTACGCGTTAACTTTCAGGGTCTGATGACAAACTGCCATCTCCCTAAATTTGCCAGACAGCTGCTAAAACTAGTCCCAGCAGACCTGCGGCCTGCAGAGAAAGAGTGCTCCTGTCGTCCCTGCTAGGCACAGGCTCACTGGTTGACGGCAGCCATGCACCAAGCACTGGGTCTGGAGAGCTGAGGGCAAGCTTTAGTATCACAGAGGTGGCTTCAGAGCACAGGCTGTATAGCAGCCTTTGGAGAGCTGGATAAATGGCAACTGGGAGCCTCCTGTGGCTCACAGAAAGGCTTAATTATGCTGTTCAAGAGAGTGACTAAGCAAGCAGAGAAACATGGTCTGGGACTTCTTTCTTCTCTAGTAAGCAACATACCTTTAGAGTGTTCCTTTTCTTTCCATGACCCCTCCTGGCTTCATATGTTCCTGCTTTTCAAAAGGAAATCCTATGGATTATTCTCCTCCTGCTGTAATGACTGAATAATCTTGCAGCATCCAAAGGAGCTGGCCCAGCTGCCAGTGAGCCTTTTAAAGAGAGGCAGAGCAGGAGCCTCAGGACAGACACCACATCTGCCCTGGGCCATGCTGCTGAGCCCCTAGGAGCTACCTGGCACTGTCCTACAACCTAACCTGCTCCAAAGTTTTCCCTGTGCGGGAAAAGCTTCCCTAGAGCTTTGATAATCAGTCATGGAAGGGAAGGAACTTCAGACAGGGAGAAATTGGGAAATCACTATATATTGAAATATAAATATGATCAGGCTTTCTGGGAAGGCTGTGAAGGCTAAGACACACAAAGAGTCTTTTTTCCTTCTTTCTTAGACAGTATCTTAAAATCAAAGTATTGAGGTGCGTACCCATTAAAGAGTGCTTCAGATGTGCTTGACTGGTCCTAAAAGGTCTCCCAGGTTGGGTAGGAGAGCTGGAGGCAGGGTCACCTCTGCATGCATCGTGCTTCACCCCAGCTTCAGAGCCTTTGTCAATCTCTTTCCAGATTCACTTGAGCAGACACCTCACTAGACATCTGAATGTGGCTTGTAGGAAAAATCTACAGCAGGTTTTCACAAGAGAAAACCAGTGCTGGGAGCCAAAGCAGGATGCCTGGATTTAAAAAGGAGTCAGGAGTTGAGAAAGTAATACCCGAGTCCTTGGAAGAATACCAGGTCTACTTTGAAATATAAAAACTTCAATACAAGTACAACTAATGCTTGATCCCAGTGACTCTGCTCCACATACTTCTTTCACAAGCACTACATGCAGTACAAAAACCAAACCTAACCTGCCCAGTTAACCTTCTTAACCGATAAAGACATGGAATTTCAAGTGGGATAGGCAGGCCATCTATATACAGGGAAAAGGCGAACTGGTGATAATGAATGCTGAAAAATGACAAAAGATGCTCTTGGAGTAAAAGTTCACCTGCAGCCAGGATCATGCTGGAGGAAAGCTCAATGTGGGCCAGTCAAACCAGCTTGTAGAATCACAGCCAGTTTCCAAAGTGCCTGTTAGAACCTGCCTGCAGCATGCCCTGCTCCTTTACCCTGTTTCAGAGCCACAGGGCCTGTGTGTCTCGAGGCACACATTTCTTCCACCCACTGTGGCCAGCCTAGGTTCTGTCCTAACAGGGAATTAAGAGAGGAACAAACTGTCTCCATTGCTCATGCTGGCCATGTTCCCTCTCTTTTTGCCCTGCGTACCAACACTGGATGGTATAGAAAAGATAACACACCTCTTCCCAGAATTAGAGGCTCACCAACAAAGGTCTCCCTGAAAGCAACAGGATGAGCATAAGAAGAATAAAGGAAGTGATTTACAGGTGATGGTCCAGGGAAGAAATATTAAACAGGGCAGACACCCCACATGTTGTCATTGTGAGCTCTAGGCAGCCTTTAAAATAACTCAATTAGAATTTTCAGACAACTGTATTTATGTGAGCTTTTACAAATGCCCATCATTACTGTAATCAGGTATGTTAATTTCCCTAGTTCAGCAGAAAGGATCACATATGATAAATGCTATTCTGGTATGGAAATGACTAGTGTCTGGTATTAAAATGTGGAGCCATAATCTGAGGTGACTAAGAATAGTCAAATCACTTCAGAAGCTAATACCTAAGGTCACATGATGAACCAAGCTTTTTGAAGGCTGAGGTAATACATTTTTACTCCTGTCTGTCTCTTATCTATGATCTCAAAACACTTTACATTCACTCATGAATTAAAAATCAAATTTCTTCTTGGGAGACAAAAATTGCAGTAATAATACCTAGGCTAACAAAACTTAAGTGCAGGTCTAGGGGAAGAACCTGGATTTCCAATCTCCATTCTGTATTTTCAACAACACTCTATTTTACAAGCACTTCTTCACGCTATGCCCTCCCTACCTATTTCCCTTCACCAGCTCTTCCAAAAGGCCACAGTCCCACATGCACAGAGTGCGTGCAGTTTCCCAGGCACAGCACCAGATCAGACACCAATCTACTCAGACACCAATCCTACCGCTGTCTTTACAGCTTATGAAGCACTCTAGCACTTACCTGGGGCCTGGGTGGGAGATGTGGTCCTCTTCACCAAAGACATTTGCGGGCATTAGTTAGGTGAAAAGAGACAGACCAGTGTAGGGCTGTCATGTTAGGCTTACCAAGCCAAATCTGGGCTATGTGTGCTGATAGTCTGAAGTTAAACCGGCTTCTAAAAGACTGGAGAAAGAATTACTCACTCTTCACATTCTCTAAGACAGGTAGGTGTGGAAAAGAGGGTTTACAAGAGTTGGATCAGGCAAGACATCTCAGAGGACAGATAGCCCACTGCCCCCTTTCTGCAAGCCAATGCTTGCAGCCCTTTTCCTCAGCATCCCCTCTCCCTTGCGCACGGGGAGGCCATAGCACGTGTATGCCTATAGGGTCCCATCTTAGTGTGCTGGGGTCAGCACATCCCATTGACCGGCCCACTGCACAGAGAACTTGCACGTACATACTGATGTCATCCGCCGGGCAAGGGTTACTGTCAGTGCAATTAGAGAAAGGCACAGAGCTAGGGTGTCCTTTTTAAAACACAGCTTCTCACAAAAATACACATTTAGTCAGAAAGACATGGGCACACCACTGTACATACCCAGTATGGTGTAAAGGAGAAAGCTGGACTGTCTGTTTTGATACTGTCTGATATTTTTATTATGTTGCAAAAAAAACCCCAGTTCTTTCCCAGTATTTGTTGCCTGATGTGACTTGTTGAATGCTTTTATGTATGTTTTAAATGCATCATCTAACTGTTCTTTCCTCCAAACCTGTCATTGTTATTTATACTTAGCATTATTTAAAGAAGCATAAGTCTCAATTATATTTTTACTTGAATTTTTGGCAGAAAATAAACCTATGACTAGAATGCCCCATTTTCACATCTTCTGAAATCAGAAAGAATAGTTTCCATGGTATGAACTGGCTTGATTCAAAATGCCCATTAGACATGATACCCTCTTCATTTCTCAGTGGTTGCAATCTAAAGAGTCTCTTTTGATGTAAATCAGAACATGTGGCAATCTGGCTTAAGAAACAAATGATTTGCTTTGGCTTTCTGTCCAAAGTAGAGTGGGAATAAAACGAAGTCTGACTTTTTGGGAAGGGAAGGGGAAACACTTCCCATCCAGCTAGAGAACGTGCACGTGCAGCTTTGGGGCGGCGCGTGTTCTGTACATTCTGTACATTGCTGCCATCTGGAGCTACGGCCTCCCAGCACCGCACAGAGCCCAGAGCAGCCACTCGGCAGGGAGCTGCACTGCTTTCCTTCCCCAATCCTGCTGTGCAGAAAACACATTTACCACTGTGATTTTTTTTTTTTTAAGCTGGAGTTTTTCACAAAACTCCAGTGAAGAGAAGTTTTGCCTATGACAATGAGGAAAGTCACAGTTTTACATGATATGGAGCAGGGCATTAGGAATAGTGAGATTGGGAAACTGCAGAGACCCACAAGGAGCTTCACTGCTGCCATCCACCAGCTCATTAGTGTACAAGAATTGTGTGTGTTGTTTTTAGCAGCTAAAGAGTTATTTATGGCTTCTATGTTCTCAAGCCAAAGTGAGTGAGGGGTGCAACCAGGGCAAACGCATCAGAGCAATGCAAATCACTGACAAGGCATCATGAATGCAAGCTGAGCAGAATTTAAATACAATCCATGAATGAGAGGAAAGATTTGCATGAAGGAAAGAATCATTAGAATCTGATTTAACAAGCAGTATATAAAATGGGCCTTTGCAAGCTTAAAATGAAGCAAAGCACATTCACGTTATACATTCTTAATAGAAAAAAAAAAGAAAAGCAAAATCACAAAACCCCTAATTTATTAGTAGAGCTTGGAATAGAAATGGTTTTCACAGAATACCTTTAGATCCTGATTCAGAAACTTGTGCTTGATTGCTTCCTTGAATAGAAGTGGATCATAAGCATGTCGGGTGGCAAGGACTATTTAAGTGCATGCCAAAGTCCTATTGATTGCAACGAGATTTTGCAAGTTGCTTAAAGTAAGCATATGCGTAAAGGTTTTCTTGAACAAGAGTGCTTTTCTGAATTAGGGTTTAACTCATGAATTTACAGAGTGCTTTCAAACGTAATTACTTCTGGGAAAATAGAATAGATGAGAATAAAAATCATATATTTATTTCTGCATGTCTTAAAAGAAGGTAATGGAGAATTATCCTGGGTAGAAGTATTCAGGGTAGAATTTTCTGTAAGATCCAAAAGCCAACAGTGAAAAAAATCTGCGGAAGTTGAATGTGAATAATGTTCACAGAGCAACTTTCATAGACCCTCCATGGGTTTTATGGAAGATAGTTAATATAAAGTATTACACAGATAATGACAGTTTCTTGGGGGGGGGGGGGAGGATATATAATTTTGCATTAAGTAATATTGTATTCTGTCTTTGAGAAAAGTAAGAGAACTGTTTTTTTCATTTCCAGTCAGTTGTCACAAACACTGGGCAGAACAAACTGTTATTTAATGTCTCCTAAAATGCAACGTATCTACCTCTAAATATCTTGTCTTTTTAAAGTGATGGCTGAGGTCGCTGATTCTGATGTGTTGTGTTTTCTGATAATAAGAGATGATATATCTCTGTCAGCATTGGACAATCTTTTTCTTTCTATTGAAGCATTGGTCCAGCTGTGAACTTACATCTCCTAGCATATTCTTGCAGAACTACACTGCTTCATTTTTTGCAGTTCTCTCAATTAAGTTGTTAGCAACAATACACACAGAGCTCAGTCTACAGCTGTGTGGCTGTATCAACTGTACCTGTGGAAGACTTTAGCGCCCATTTTTCTTTTGGCATTTTAGAAGATTTCAGAGTGTTGCAGTGGTGATTTGCAAGGTGTCTTTCTGAAATCTATGAAAGGTGTGACCAGTGTTTGGTTTTCCTGATCTTTTTCTAGAGAATTATGCCATGAAAATGTTTGACATCATATGGTATTCCAGGTCAATAGCAATTACTGTTTTCCTGACTTTGCTTTCTCTGTCTCTTTTGTTGAGCAAAACCACTATCACATTTGGTGAAAGGTGACATCCTTTATGGTAGTACTTCAGCTGTGATAATTGCTTAAATATTTCTTGATATTTTCATACTTTAATTTCTTCTTCCTCCTCCTCTCCCCCCCTCCCTTTACAAGTGCCATGTTTAGGTGAAGGCTGAGGTTCAGCTCAAGACTAAGATACCTAAATACAAGTAGGTATCTAAACATGGTTAGGGTATTTTTTTTGAGGTAGGCTGTTACATAAATTCCTGTTATAGTCAATAGAGTATTAGTAACGTAGTCAGTGAGTCCTGGGAGATCAGTCCATTCCCTCTAAAGTAAATCTGTGGGCCTTAATTCAATTACTTAGACATAGGTTTCAGGTGGTCCTGGAGACTCCTTCCCAGCTTCTACCTGCCTTTCCAAAAGAGCATGGGTCTCCTGTAATTTTCTGTCATGTCTGAAAGCCTCAGGTGAATATCTCAATAACCTTCTGGAAGCTCCAATAACATGAGATACCTTTTGTGGTCAACTGATTGGAGCCCATATCTTGATTTGACCAGATCTCATCAGAGAGTAATGGAAGTTTGGACACTTACCTCACAGCTATGTGCCAAAGTGACTTAATCTTGAGCTGAATCCTGCCAAGAGAGTCTGGTGATTCTATTTATCGTCAGTCACATCTCTGTGCAAGATTTCAGTATTTTCTTTGCTGGGGTCTATCATGTCTTTTTAAAGCTGGTAGAATTTATAGTTTTGATTCTTCGATAGAAAGGTTGTTTCTTAGCCACTAATCTTGCCTCTTTGACCCCCTTAAAAGCACTCTGCACATTGTCTGCTAAGAATTTAAGAGGGGTTATTCCTGACAAGGCCTTTGATTAGTATAATCATAACTTATTCAGTATAACCATAATTTATTGAAAAGGTGTTATTTTAGTATTACCTCTTTAGGCAGTCCCCTCATCTGTAATGATATATATGTGCCACCTTCTACTTTGTTTCAGTACATTAACTTCTCTATTTTTTACTTTAAAATGTAATTTATTTTACTGCTACTTCATTTCCTGGCAAAATTTTAGGGAGGCTTTTTATTTAATTTGGTTTGCTTCTTTTCTTACGTTTTCTTCATTATATTTCTTCATTTTAGGACCACTTAAACTGCATAACTATGTATCCTTAAGCCATGCAAGTTCCATCAGCTCCTCTAGAGAGCAGCAAATATGTTCAAATAAAATAGTAACATGATTCAACCTCATGTTCCCTGACACACAAGCTGTATTAACTAATCTAGCTGAGTACTGATAAAGAGCAAAGAACTACGAGGAATGGAGGACCTGTCCCCAGGTCTGGCATTTTCAGATGTCAGTCTGAGAACTGTCCTAGCCCTGACACTTTGTGTGGATGCAACCCCCTACCCTCTCTCAAAGCCCTGCTTGAGCCCAACCCCATCTCACCAACATCTTGTGGCAGAAGGGAAAAGGAAGTCAACAGGAGTGCCTGGCCCAGGGACCAGACTTGGATGCCCACCAGATCTGTGGACTGCAAAGCTTCTCATCCTTATTCACTCAGGACTGTCAGCCAAGAGGAAGCTCTTGCTTTCTGAAAAACACCCACAAGTTCTCCATTCCTCGTGGCTATCCGTGGGTGTTTGACAGATGGGGTTCTGTCTCCTGGTGTGCACTAGGATTTAAGGGAACTTGGCATCTGACAGCAAGGCACAGTTATTATTTTTCTGAAGGAAAATAGACAAAGTAATGAAAAGTCTTCCCCACTGTAGACCTCTTCAGACTAACACCACCATGTCCTTCGGCCTAAGTAATACACAAATCTTCAAAAGAAGGATGAAGTTCCCTCTGTTCTTTAGGATCAGTCTCCAAAGCAAGATTGACAGCTGCCTGCCTGAGCATCTGCACAGCTGACACAGATCTAACAGAAAGGCAAACTCATTCTAATGGGGAGAATATGTTAAAAAGAGCTTTCAGGAGCACACTCTTGTTTGCAGTCCTGTCTCCAGGAAGGTTTTTCTGCCAGTAAAGCCTGTTGGTCTATGTCAAGAAGCACCACCCCTGGAAATGTTCGAAAAACATGTAGATGAGGCCCTTAGTGACATGGCTAGTGGGGTCCTTGGCAGTCCTGGAGTAAGGGTTAGACTTGATTATCTTAAAAGTCCTTTCTAACCGGTTGATTCCATGAGTCTGTGATTCTATGCTTGAGTTTGTGTCAACTTCCTAAAGTAGCTTTTGCAAAGGTTTTTCTCTCAGATATAAGACTGGCCAGTAAAGCTAATATAAGTCACCCCAGATGTGCAGAAGGCCTATGGCTTCAAGCAAAGCAGGTTTTCCTCAGTTTTCTGTGACCCACACACTGCATTTCACCACCACTACCACCCCTTCTGGTGACATTCACTTCAAATTGCCAGGTCCCAAAGTACAAATGCGAACTGCCTTCCTCCAAATAACCACCTGAATTCTGTTAAATGATGAGCATGAAGAGATGGCTCTGGATGGACAGAAAACATTGTCAGTGTAAGAGCTACTGCCAAGGCCACACCAAAGCAAGGGGCCGAAATCCCCTCTGGAAAATGGACTTACCATGGGTTGGGTCACACACTTTGCTGAAGGTCCTGGAAATGGCAGAAGTGGCTCTCCAGGGTCGGTGATGGAGGCTGTACCTTGCTGCATTTGAGCTGCATAGTGACAGCCCCATGTGGGGTGCAGCCAGTGTACTGGAAAACCACAGCTTCCTGTACTGTGAGACCTCCTGGTGTTGGGAGAGACAGAATATAGACTGGCAAAACTGGAAGTAGCTGATGCTCACTAGCACTTTCTCTTTACAAACTAATTCCTGCACACACTTATATGCACATTGCATGGTGGCGTGCCAAATTGCATGGGAGACTCAACCAAGGGAGCTCAGTTCACACTGAGATGCTAGGTGAGGCTTTCTGTCAAGCGCTGATTGAGGCACCCATACCCTTGTGATATGCTTTATATAGTCTAGTTTCAGGGAAGATCCTGCTGATTCTCCAGTGCAAATAAATTTATCTATGGTTCACTTTGCAGACGCAGAGGCATGCCTGCAGTTGTACCAGGTATCTGCCAAAGGGCTGCTCGGCAAGCCGGCCTTAGCTTTGCAACAGTTTCTCAATGTAACCCTACATCATAGGATTCTTTTCGACTGATCTGCTAACCTCTGGTGAATCAACAGATGAACTGCATGTTCTAGGTACCCAGTCTGTATTGGCAGGGCCTGCAAGCTGCAGGGATGCAGCTGGCAGCCCTGTAGAGACTAAAAAGTCCTTGAAGCTGTATGTTGCTGCCACAGCTGAACTGCTCTTATGATGTCTATGCATACACTCCAAAACCAGGGCAAAATTGTACAGAATGTGGTGTCAGAAGCAGCGAGGGACAATATTTAAACAGAGCTGGTCCCCAGCTTCTAGTTAGAAAGCCAGAAGCAAAAGGACTTACTTCTGATTGCTGACCCCAAATACTCTGTCTTTCTGGAGGGCACAATAATAAACTTCAGTTTCTAAAGAAAAGCTCAGAATCTGCCATCATCTTCACGCTGTAAAATGCTTATCAGTGAAGGCTTTTCAAAGATAATCTGCTACTCGACTTGACATATTAGCTGTAGAACCTGAATTAGAGACAGCTCTCCACCTCCTGGCATTTTCATGTTGTGAATGGCACAGGATCATAAAAAGTCTTTGGATTTAGTGCTGTATGTGTACTTCCATAAATTATAGTTGTGGAGATGGCTTGTGCGTCCTGCCTGTCAAACCCAAATGGATGAAAATAGAAGGGAAAGTGGGAGAAGGCAAAAGCTAGTGAAGTGGATTGTGATTGTAACTCTAGCTACATGGGTGCCAGATAATTTTAATTGTAGAGATACAGTTCACACTTCCCAATCAGATTTCTTCCTTGATGAACTTATTTTTCAGAACTGGCATAGCTGTGTATCACAGGCCAAGAGTTCACGCTATGACTTTGAACAGAGACCATCTAATTTGCAGAACATTTTAGCAACTCAGTTACAATGTAAGATCATTACATTGTAGAATTACTTCTCTATCAGTTGAACATCAGGCTATTAAAAGCAGTACAAAAGACAGAAGTAAAAGAACAGTTGTTTCAACTACCCTGCTTTCCTATTTTTGGATATGCATTTCTTTATTATCCTAAAATACTAGAAACAGTAATGAATTATCTGTTCTCCACTGTAATAATGACATTAAAGAAAATAATGTGCAATTAATATCCTCTTTAATGTTCCCTTCTAGAAAGACAATCACTGCAATAATGATGTATCACATAAGGGCAGATAATTTTAATAACTTGAAGGAATACACTGAGGAACTCTCTGCATTGTTAACTTCAGATTTAATACTTATTCTGGTCTGAACTGACTGATACATGGAGAACAGCTACTGCTATGGGAAATTATGTGCTCCCTAGACACCTGTCTGAAGTGTTTTTCACAAGAGAAGAGAGTCATGGGTTTCCATTATGCTGATGGGAGCAAATCAAGTGACTCAACAAGGAGTGTGAGGCAAGAGGATACGGTGGTTATAACTGATTGAAACTTGGAATTTGGCTTCTACTTTGCTTTTTGGTTTTGTTTGGTTTTTTTTTTTTCTTTCTTTTTTTCTTTTTTATTTTTTTTTATTTTAAGTGAATTCCAAACTAAACCAAAAGAAATGGAAAATTTTCTTTTTTTTCAGAAAAAAAAAGTTTTTAAAAATCTATCTTATTTAGGCATAAGAAAAAAAGTATGTTTTTTTTTCCTTTAAATTCTGCTGCTGCTGCAGAAACTGCTAGTTTTACTTGATTTCGCTGCATGGAAAACATAGAAATTCCAGGTCTCCAGCAGCCTACTAGATACTTATTTAACAAAAAGAGTGCCATGATGCAGTAGAAATGCTAAGAAACCAACCTTATTTTAGGCATTTTATCACTTTCCAATAAATTTTTTTTTCCCATGTGAAAACTATTTTATCACAGATTTCATGATCAGTTCCAACTCTTTCCAGGGAGCTCAGTTCTTTTCTGTATAGTCTTATGTTCATCCACACAAGAGTAGATGAGCAATATAGGCATCTTGCATATTGTTCCATGAACCACCACAGGGTGCTAGTGGTACCCGCTCTGCCTCTATGGCAGCCTTGTCAGAACCCAAGACAAAGCTCCCTGAGGGCAGTGTTAGGAGTACTGTGTTTTCAACCCATCTTCTGAAACACTTCTCTGAAGTACACAGATTAAGAGAAGATTAAAAACACACTGGCAAATGTTAGAACCAGCTTTTGTAACATTTTTCCGAATATAAAATATGCTCTGAAAGGACTTCTTAAACCAATACCCAAATTTAAAAGACTAAAACTTTGCTTCAGCAGCAGAAAATCTCGTTGCTTTCTTGCTCCACATCTATTATTTCTTTTACTCACTCTTTCTAGGACATCTACACATCTTCACAGGACCGTAACATTCAGTGATACTGAATATAAGAAGAAATTAGTGGTGATCCCCTTTGTTCTTTCAAACAGATCTTCTTTCCCATTTTCTCCTCTCCACTGAGGATCCCCCTACCAACAATCACTTAACTTGCTTGAGCTGTGGAAGCTCAGAATAGCTCAAGCACGTTTTCCCCTGGTCTTCCCTTGCTGGTACATCTACCCATTTTATAAAACCTGTGCCTTTGTAATTAATAAATGTACCTTGGAAAGAGCTGTTAGAAGAGGCTTAGAGACATTTCCTTAGGAGCAGGCTGTTGATGCCAGAAGCTTCTATTCAGTCACCAGTGAAAAGCCCATATAAATCCTGCATTTTAAATATGCAGTTTTTGTAAACATGTTAAGTGCTTATTATACTGACTCTGAAATAGGAGTCAAAGGGTCCACATACCCCAAAAGCAGCCAGGTCTGCAGCTGAGTGTCACAAACCAAAGGCCACAGTCTCACAAGAAGAAACTGCAAACAGAATAAGGAAGAAGTTCACTGATTTCACTTTCCATCTTTCCATTTCGGAACACAAACAGGATCTTTCTGATTTGAAATGAGACTTCTCAGTCATTTAAAGATGTCTAACTAGAGACACAAAAAAGCAAACTGTGTCCAGCCACAACACATTTATTATTTATCCTACCCTATTTATATCTCACTCTGAGGGATGTACGCAATAGACTGAATCCACATTTGTTCCCTACATTCCTTCTCACAGCTGAGAAGATGCAATGAATCATAAAAGGCCTCATTGTTGCAGTATTCTGTCATGGTATGTGTAATCAGCACAGATCCCGTTAAAGAGGCTTTGGAGGATGAGAAGTTTAAATATTTAATGGTTTTCTGCCTATGATAAGTTTAATAATTAATGTTGCTCCTACCCTGGAAATGACAAATCATACAACAAGCATGCATGATAAAAGAGACAAACACAGCTAACAGAGAGAAAACTTTACTTAGAAAGTAGTAATTAAAAACCTTTGTAGCATACCTCAGGATCCCAAAGTACTTTGCTGGCAGAAGTAAATTCTGCCATTCCACCCAAAGAGCAGTTCTGTCTATCTATCTGTTAAGCTACCTAATTTGTGAGGGGATGCAGAAGATGAAGGATAATGAAGTGCTTATCTTAAGTCTTTACTTTTCACATGTGAGAAATGATACACAGATGTAATGAGTCAAACTGTTCTAAAGGCTTCTGCATTCACAGGAGAGAAAAGGAAGAATGGGGAAGCTGTTGTCCCTTTATGTTCTGCACAGAGGAGCCAGCCATTAAGTCATTACAGAAACTTGTTACATGGCAGGCTAAGAGCAATAACCTGGGTCTAAACAGTGTCATAGCTACTCACACTCCAAGCAGTATCTACAAATACTAGGTCTTGTTACCTTCTGAATAATCTGTTTTACAAGATGCTACCACCAGTACCTTTCTCTGAGTACATGCTCCTTCACATTCACTCCCACTGGGGATCTGCAGGTATATGCACCCTTCAACCCCCACTGACTTGTAGCTAAAAGAAAATTCAGCTCATGCACTGCTTCGCTTCAGTGCTGGACCACGCTTACGTAAATGCAACAGAATTAACAGTGAAGGAAAGCACAAAGCATGACAGTAATAAAATCTTCTGTGATCCACTCAATTTAGAAACATTTCCAAATGATTAGCATAAGAAGTCTGTCAGACAAAGAGGGTGAGAACTTTGACACAGACATTGCCACTGTATCCTTCTTTCAGGGTAGAAACCATTTTCCCTAAGCCCAGATCTGACATAATCATGTTGTGGGAGAAATAGGTATATGTAGGAAGTGACTCACCTTACCTCCAGAGATGCCTAAACGAGGTCAGGTGACTCATTCCTCCTACTGAAATCAAGATCCAAGCCTGACTATTTGAGACTGAGACACATAAAACCTTGTAGATGTGTCAGTTGTACGTCTATGCCAGTGCACAGTAAGTAGCCCCAGGACATGGGCACTGGTGCTCAGGCCTCTGCACTGCCAAGCTTCTGGAGCACCCCCTGGCACCTTTCTGGCTGACACCCATCTAGTTCTCTCCTGAGCAATTCTCAAGAACAGGACCATTCCCAACAGGTAATCTGTGTGAAGCAACCTTGCTTGGGAGGCTATTAGAGTTGAATAACTCAGATGCTACCAGACCAGGGCAGCTAACATCAGAGGCAGAGAAAGGTGCTTCCATGGCATTGCTAACAAGGTTAGGTATAGCCTTTCATCAGTAAGATACAGGGGTTTTTTTGCACATTAACACTTTGCTACAGACCATGTGTTTTTATTTAATTCACTGTGTACTCTTCTTGCTTCAATATCCTTTCTTAGAGTGGGCTTTGAGAATTTAGTATGAGGAGATAAATTAACCTTCTGAGAGCAGACAACGTGCAACTGTGTTGTCACATCTTTCATAAGCTCAATCTTTTGCAATAAAACAAGTTTAGGGTAAACAAGTGTTCACAAGTACTGCTGGAAAACCAGGTCAGTCACATCAGTGACAGGCAACCGCTTTTTGAAGTCACACTCAGAAAAACAAAAATGTGATACATTTTTCAAAGAATAGTTCCCTTAATGCAATATCCTTCAAACTGCAATCCAAGGTTTTTGCTTCCTCAGTGGAGGAACACACCATAGTAGAGTGTCTCTGCAGCACAACCACAGCTGAGGGATCCAGCTGAAACTACCTGAAACCTTGTCAGTGATGAAACAACTTGCCCTGGCAGGGTCATAGGCCGGTGGTTGCTCCGGTCTCTATACCCATTCTGACTTTTTTGACCTCAAGCAACTAGTACTGCTATAATTTGATTGTGCATCAGGGGTTTTTAGCTCAGCTGAAGGGTAGTATCCTAAAAGCTTATTCTGAACTACAGAGGAAGAAACCCCAAGGTGAGACTTGATCTGAGGTCTCAAAGTCAGGGCAGTATCTTTAATGAAGTCTTGCTGAAGCCTGGGTCTCACTTGCCCACACGTAGTTCCTTGGTGGTCACCAGCACACAAGGGTTCTTCAGCACTATCTTGTTTAACAGCAAGATCTCCTGGTATACAAGGCTTATTGCTGTTGCTGTTAAGGTTAGTGCTAGCAGTTTGCTGAGAAACCACTTCTGGATGAAGAACAGCCTCTTCTTCCTCTTCAGAGAGAAGTGAGCAGGAGCCATCACTGGTCTGGCTGCTATTTGATAATGGATGGTCCTGATTTTGTGGTGGAGAAGAGCTACCATGCTGTACTGGGGGAACATTTAAAATACACTCATTCTCTCATGGAGGTTTGCCAGCAGCTTGTTCTTTTGGTTTCTTACGGTCATTCTGCGGAGAGCACAGCAAAGATCGGCAAGGCTAAGCAGAAAGGTTAGGCTGCTGACTCCCCAGATGAAAATCATCATGATGGATTTCTCAGTGGGCCGAGAGATATAACAGTCAACCATGCTTGTGCAAGGTGAATGGTAGCAGGAAAAGCGCTCCGGAACAAAAAATCCAAAGAGGAAATATTGCACAGCTGCAAAGGCAGCCTCAAGTAGTGTCCTAAAAAGCAGATGAACAGTATAGGCCCCGGAAAAATTAAGGATACTTAGATTGTCTGCACCACAATCCAATCTACTGAAAACAACACTTCTACAGAGCTCTTTCAGGTCTCTGGGACTTGATAAACCCTTATTCCCTTTGCATCCATGTGCTAAACAGTGCATTTTTACAATGTACATAGCTACTTTGTGGAGAACATAAATGCTGAATGCAGCATAAGGTAGCAGGATAGACACAGTCTGAATGAGCCAGAATCTAAAGTGAGATACGGGAGAGAACAAGTCATAGCAAACATTGGAGCATCCTGGTTGAATGGTGTTGCAGACAAAGCGCTCCTGCTCATCTTGGTAGAGTGGATAGCCTGCTAATACTACCACTGCCATTCGCAGCAGAATTACTAACATTAGCCAGATCTTTCCTAGAAGGGAAAAAAAGGTAAGAAAAAGAGTCAGAGCACTGAGATTGAAAGGAAGGCAGGTACAATAGTGATGTGATCTCTATACACAAAGCATTTGAAGAACTAGCCTCTGTAATCCTCTTTATTAGCTCTTCTTGAGTTTTGTTTGGCCTTGGTCTGAAAGTTGTGTGAAAACGTGTTAAGTGACACATTCCACAACCTTGGTCTAGACTCGAGAGCGTAGGAGTTTGACGTACAGTAATCCATGCCAATGGAAACCTCAGCTTAATGAAAACCACTCTGAATATGTCCAAATCTAATAAAAAGAGTTCACAATTAAGTTAATAATCCCATTTCACTTACAGTTCTTCCTTGCCGTTGGGTTCATACCTCCACACCGAAATTTTGTCTGATTTTGATAATATAGATCAGATAACACAGTAAGAAACTTCTAGGTACACAACATTGTTCCATGACATCGTATTTGTTTTTGGTCTTGGTCATGAAATTGTATGCAAACTTTACTACAGTAAAAAAAATATCTCTGTTGTGTCTAGACTGGCATGTACTAGTGAGCTAGTTAACAAGTGCTGTTAGGAAACATATGAAAGATGTTCTACAAATGTACACCTGTGTGTGTATATGTGCAGCCCAATCATTTCTCTCTGCTGTTTCTTTAGTTGCCTGATCTTGATCATGTTTTCCAACCTTGGTGAGCAGCTTCCCTCTCCGTTCAGACCAAAAGCTCCCTTCTGTGTTGATACCAAAACCAAGTGAAGCCTTACAAGCTTGGCATTTTCATACATTGCTTACTTCATCTTTCCCTGAATTCTTTCTTATGATTATAGGGCTTGGTCTCATCCACTTCGGTTGGAAAGATCAGGCCTTACCCTTGTTCCATTACAATAACACTGAAAGATCAGACATTGATACCCAACGTATCCTATCTTTTGAATGAGACTATATTGTTCATTACAGTTCCTTGGAGGACTTTGGATGAACAAGTTTTTTTTAGAAGTTTGGTTTTTTTTGCAGCTACACACAGAGACAAGACAGACAAGACAGGAAGGCCTAAAGATACACTGTTACATTGCCAACAAATTAAAAACATACTCTGAACAAACGCATGGAGAAAAAACCCAACATCTGAAGTTCAGTTTAGTGCTTGGATTCCTCAAGTTTCCTTTTGAGTCCTCCCACAAGCTCCCTATATAGTTTTGAAAAATAATTTAATAATCTGCTGCTTTAATTTCACGTATTTTTAAAACGTGCCAAGGGAAGTGGAAAAAACCTAAACACTTCTGAACAAAAAGCAAGCAAACAAAGCAGAGAAGAGTGATAAAATTAATTCTGCGCTTTAAGGAATGGTTGAAAAAACAGTTGTAACCATAGACAGACAAACAGCAAGAGTCAGTGACTTGAAAGAAGAATATTATATGGGGTTAATGGCTGAGAAATGCACTGAAAATCTCAAGTCATTGATAGTGATAGCACATCTCACATGCAGACAAGGTTTTAAAGGCAGTTTGTGAAATAACACCAATACACATTCTAAAGGCTTTTAAGAAATCCAGATCCCAAAGCACTTTCCTTATAACATAGATGGTTATTTACAGGTATTGTCTTGAATAACATTCTTTTCTACTTTCCATTAAGCTATTTCCCTGTAGTGGGCATGAATATTAAAATACTCAGATATTTCCTCAACACCATATGATAGCTGTTGTTTCACTGAGCACGGAGTTTGAATGCCCTATATAAACCATTTGTAGCAAGTAGGCTGATTATGGGCTAGATCAGTAAAACTGCACCCTGAAGTGGAAAACTTCAGCTGCAAGAAGGTTAAGGATATAGAAGGCACATGAGAAATGATCAGAAAAAAATGCTGCTCCCAGCAAAATGATATATTATTTAATCATAAAATGGAAAGGCCTCAATTTATTTATCTTCAATCACCTGAACTTTAGTGGTGGCTTCACTGTGCTTTCAGCTTCCTGCATTTTGGTGGCAGACTGTACTGTTACTCTCTTTTCTACATAGTGTGGGCCAACAGAAAACACCATCTGTACAGAATCGGTCATCTTTAGTAAGCAATGTTTCATCCTTAGGTAACTTTTTTTCCTGCAAGGACCTCAAAGTGTTTGAAGAGCATTAATTAATTAAGTACAAAATACTATATGCTATTTCACTATCAATTTTTAATTAGAGCATGTACAATAGGGAGTGGTGCTTAAGAAAAATCAATGGCTCCTTAGGAAGTAGTTTAGTATGACATACATTTTAGAGATAACCCCTCCACACCTCACCTTCCCTAATGACTCAATCTTGATTAAACATACTAGAACAAGCCCCTTCACCCCCCCTCCCCTGCGCCTTAGTTGGGTACTCCCTGCAATGCACAGCACAAACTACAGCAGCTGTCCGTGACTGGAGGCAAAGGGTCTTTGAAAGTCCCTTGAAAGTTACTCTCTAGCTCACACAGCCCATGAAAAAGAACAGTGTCTTATTTAAATATGGAGGGAAAAGGAGAAGCACTCAGGTGGCTGCTGAGGAAAAAAACAACTGTATTTCTTTTAAATCATGTGAACTGTGCTCATTTAGGAAGCCTGAAAAGCAGTGGCAATTAACCACAACTGGAATAAACCACAAACTTCTTCCTGTACAAGAGGGGGGTTTTTATGCCCTTCTTTAAACTTCACTGCTAAAGTTACTGCATACATTCTACCATTCACTTCATGTGGTATAAATAAAGCATTACTTCTGTGTGTTTTTACCATGACCCCTGGAGCACCCATTAGAGCTGACTGGAAACTCGGCGCCAAGAGCAGCCAAATTTTAAAACCTTGTCAGAATACTGTACATAAACTTCAGAAAAAAAAGTCTATGAGAGAGGGGGCGGGAATCTGTTTAACAAGAAAAGAAAGACATTAACCACTCATATCATTTATCTAAAGAACAGCTTCTTATTGTAAGGATCATAGGGGCTGTAGCTAGAAATTATCAGTAGGACACTTGGATGGCTTCAGGATACAGAGCAGCAAAAGAAAGAAGAGGCTCTTTTAAAGTACTTACCCACAATAGTCACGTTATAGTTGAGTGTGACAATCAGAAATCCCAGCGAATCCCAGTGCTCCATCTTTGAACAGTCTCACAGGACTTCCAGCTTCTGATGTCCTAACGATTTTGGCATTTCCAAAGGAGATGAGACCTGGACAGAGAAGAAAAAAAATAAAACAGAAAATTAAAAAATGAATTTTAAGGGTAAGGAACAGGAAATGAGAAACCTGGATACAAGGATGTATTGATCATCATTTTGATGATTTGTACAGGGCTGTTTGTTAGTTTGGGATGCTGAAACAAATCTTCTTAAGGCTTTAACACTTTGCCTTGTGAAAGCTCTATCTTCTCAGATCCATTTGCTCCTATCTCTTGTGTGGATCCTCCGTCCAGACAACTGCAAGCAGACAACAACGGGAGTTATCTATCTCTGCCATTGTAGGCTATTCTTACCCTCGGGGCATACCAGCCTCCTGGCATTGCTGGGATACTTCTGTGGTGAAAGACAGGGAGAGGGGAGTGAAGGAAGAAAAGCATAGACGAGGAAAAGAGACCCCTGCCTTCCCATGAGAGTTGCAGATGGATAATAGAAGGAAAAGGGACAGAAAAGGATGAGCATCCCTATGTTTGAAAGGCACTTTCAGCTTAGTTTACTAGAAGCTATCTTTTCGCAATTTCCCAAAGCAATTTTGTTTCTAAAACAGCCCTCCCTGACAGGACACCATGGCCCTGTCAATCACAGCCATGCCAGATTTTCTCCTGTGTGCTGAGCCAGCCAGTGGGTCGAGCCTCCCTGCAGGCAGGATGAAAAACAGGGGAAGCTTTGGAAAATAAAAGGAAGAACCAAGAATAGGGCTGTTTTCCAAGATGCCACAAGTCACTTACTTTTAATCTGTTTTAGTTCTTTCTGCCTAAACTCTTCGGTACCCTGGGCATCACTCTGAAACTCTTAAGGGTGTTTGCCCAGCTTCCTGAAACCCCAGCAAGCCCCCGTAGCAATAATGGAGCAAGCCACCTCCTCAGAGCAGGACACCCTTGGGGTGAACACTTCTGGACTGCTCAGTGCAATTGCACAGTATGGGCTTAATCTCATGTGACTGCGCTGTACCCGAGGGAAAAAGCATGGATGGAAACAAGAATCTCAGCTTTTCTTTCCTCACCCCCACTGTACCTAATTCCCTTGCGGAAAATAATCTACTACCATTTTCCACCCACTGTTCAACTACCTATGGAATGTTACTCTGTCCTTTTTAGTTTGTGCTGTCTACTTAATGTGGATGGTTATTGTCAGGAAAAAGTACCAGTAACTAGAAAAACAGCTGAAAAAGGAGTCTAAAAGTGACAGTTGAGACAACCTGACACTGTCAACAACCATTTCTTCTGCTACAGAGTTTTATTCATGGTGTGTGACTGATAGTTTTAGCTTCATTACCCCAAACACACACTGCTTTATTTTTTCTGAGTTGTGTGTGTGTGTGCGTTAGGAGAAGTATGGAAAGGAGAGAAAGCTGGAGGAAGGGAACTGAGAAAAAGTGCAAATGAGCAGGACATAACTGATGCTAAGACACTGAAGGTATTCCTTGTTAAATATTCTTTGTCAAAAATAGAGCCAGGAATGCCAAGATGGTGGCAGGATATGAATGCTCAGCAGCTGCATCTACACAATAGGCTATAAATTGTCCCTGTCAATATTGCCAGTTAAAATATCCTTGCTAGCTGGTGCTGTGAGACTTCTACCATTTGTGAAAGAAGGACAACAGCTAGGGAGTTAAGCCCCCAAACTGCTGCCTACAGAACTCTACCAGGCAACAACATCTGATCCCACAGCATAGACAAGCTGAATTAGGATGGCCCATCTTCTTCTAAAAGAAAGGAAGCACAGTTACTCTCCAGGCTCACCGTGTGCCTAACTTAGGGCTGGAATTACATAGGAAAGCCTAAATTCTATTTCAGCTTTTCCAGACAACTTCAGGGTTGTTGTGTTTGCTTTGGTTTTTTTTATATATATATTTTATTTTATTTTATTCTAGCTTTTCTGAACAGCTTGCATCTTACTTCAATCCAGCACTTCTTTCTGTGGTATGTCCTCTTCCCAAGTTCAAACTGGGAAGGGACCCAGTCTGTCTAGCAGTCCATGACACCTCAGAGCCAAAATTGATTTATTGCATCTCAGACTCTCCATTGGCTGTGACCTGGAGCAAGTTTCAGTAAAAGAAAGGCAGGGAGCATGAACGTAACTGATGTCAGGGCATGCACTGCAGTGACAAAAACTGCCATTGAAGCACAACCGTGTTTGCAGCACAAGAACACAGGCCTGCTCTTCAAGTCACTATCATCAGTCTGACTTTGAGCTGTGGGCTGAGTGGTCATTATAAAGTGTTTAGTCTCTGCAAAAGCATAGCCTATAGTTTCTTCACCCCTTGACTCAGCATTATCTTTCAGGCCAAGGTTCCCATCTGAAGATATTCAATATTGAATCTGAAGACACTCAGCATACAAGCCCCATTGTTTGTTGTTTTTCATTAGCTGTTCCCAGTACTCCCTGTTTGTCTGCAAAGACTGTAAGTGGATAGGGAGAGCAGTATTACACACATGGGTATATTAACAGGGACTCCATCTCTGCAGTGCCACCAGTTTGTATGGTGTCATCTTCCACATGAGAGGACACGCATGTGGCACACACAGCCCCATCCCTCCATACATGTTCCAATACTAAAATCTCACAGACAACTATTCCCGGGCTATAAAGTTGTCAAATGAATTGCAGTCAATTCTAATTAAATGAGAGGCAGGTAGAAAAACTGACGTGGTTTTGGGTAAAGCTGAGCTAGGAAACCCAGCGGTATCTCCTCAGGTCTGATTTTAGAAGGGGTCCTAAAAGCTACTGAAAAACTTTCAGAGACCAACAATGAAACATAAGAAGTTCTAATTGAATCTATTTTAAAATTCACAACTGCTGTCCACATATCTAACCCCTTACCACAGATCCTGGGCTTGATCCTGCAGAAATTCACAGGTGTGACTCTGGCACTGTATGAGTGATTCGCCAAAGCTTTCTGAACTACAGGGACTGCATATCACGGTGGACCTTGTGTCACATTCCTGGGCTAAGACCTGGGTTACTTGGCACAAAATAAACACACCTCACCTAGAGCTTGGATCAGAATGACATCCAGGGATAATGCAAAGGTAGCTGGAAGCCACTTCAGGTCTTCCCAATCCAGGATCCAACCAATCACCTGAAGGGTGTCACAGTCTACACTATATGCCAGCCCCTGCCCCAAACACTAGAGGTATTCCTCTTGTAAAGCAAATCCCAACAATGTCTATCTTACCCAGCCACCATCTACACTAATGACATGTCAGTGTAGTGAAGAGGGAGTTTCTACAAGGGATTGTGTCTGACAATAAAGCAACATCTTTCTATCAATTTGAGTAACATTAAGGCAAAGTGGGTCAGCAGCATAGCAGCTTCCCCAGTATAGAATCATGGAATAGTTAGGGTTGGAAAGGACCTTAAGATCATCTAGTTCCAGCCCCCCTGCCATGGCCAGGGACGCCTCCCACTAAACCATGCCTCCCAAGCCTCTGTCCAACCCGCCCTTGAACACAGCCAGCGATGGAGCATTCACAGCTTCCCTGGGCAACCCATTCCAGTGCCTCACCACCCTTACAGTAAAGAATTTATTCCTTATATCCAATCTAAACTTCCCCTGTTTAAGTTTGAACCATGTTGCCCCTTGTCCTCTCACTACATGAAAAGTCCCTCCCCTAGCATCCCTATAGGTCCCCTTCAGATACTGGAAGGCTGCTAGAAGGGGGTACGGCACTTTGGTCCAATTTCTTTAGCAAATTATTATTTAAGAAAGAAAAAAAGCACAGATATATATCTAATATTTTGAAGTCTAAATTTAAAATCTATTTAGAACTTTTCTAGTTAGCAAAAACGGTGTATTAGTGACCAGTTGTGGTAAATCTAGCTCTTCTAGAAGGTGATCTGTAAATCAAGGGGGAAAAAATTATATTCAGGAGGGACAGTAAATATCAAAACTCAATCTTGATAGCCTTATTTTTAATATTTATGAAACACAGCAGAAGGACAGCAAGCTAGCCATGAAGGAAAATAGCAAAAAAGGAGCAGGAAAAGCTGCACAGAATAAATGTTCTTTTAAAGACATACATGGTGTATATGCATGCACATAAAAATGTCAGACAATCTTCAAAGTAATCCCACAGTGTGTGTAAAATCCTACTATAGCATACACATAGCAAAGGAGACAGCATAGCTTGGAAAGCCCTTGCTTTACGCAGGCACATGCAGTGCTGCACACTTTGCATTCCTGGGGACCTCTGTCTGCCGGCTGCTCAGATATCGCTGCAGGCAGAATATGTTCAAAAGCAGCCTCTCCCCAGAACAGCTACCGTAGCTACACAGACACGGTTGAAGTAAAAATATCACAGCTCCAGAATTAGGGCTATGGACCTTACACGCATGGAGGCGGGAGAATGGTGAATGTTCTCCATCATCCAATGGGGAGCTTAAACAATGCGCACCTACTCCGCAGCCTCAAACCCACTGGTCCCAAGAAGTGGCTTAGTTCCAAAGGTCTTTTAGGAAACTTACAAAATGCATCTTCCTCTTCCCCTTCCCTTTCAGTCTATCTTCTCCTCCCAGGAAGGAGGACACATCCATTCATGCTCAGATATATATAAATGTCTATGTGTGCATGTGTGAAACAGTTTAGAAGGACATCCAGAACAGCTCATTTTTAACTGCTCATATTGATTGGACTTGATAACTTCCACGCTAGCTCAGTGACCTCAGATTCTTAAGCCTTCTGCCTGTAGTGCCTTGCATACGTCTTCTTGTCTCTGTCTTCCCCTGATAATTTAGTAAATCTAAACAATGTCTGTGTCCTATTGCATGTGCTTAAGGATTTAGGCTATTCTCTTCCTTTGCCCCAAACCGATCCCCTCGCTATAAACATTTGAAAGGTCATCTTTCTAAAGGGAGCAAACTTCTAAGAGGACACAAATGGAAAAAGCAGCTCTCCTTCAGACTTTGGTTCAGCAACATCAAAGCGATTCAGTCAGGAACTTTAAATATTTCAAGACTGATCTGAAGGGAAATTAAGTAATGGAAGTATACTCTCATTCAGGAGCTCAGGGCCAATTTCTTCAAAACTATTTAATTTCACTAAGTAGTAAAAGTACAAAGTGAGTCCATGGGATTTTCAAAAGCACATCACTAATATCTGCTTAACTCCCACTGAATTAGGGAGGATGACATTATTACTCAAATTTGCTCTGCTGTAACTCAAATTCTCGTATCCCAGAGGTTCCAGTCATTTTTAGGATTTTGCACTTCTGATTTGACACTGAATTTTACACTCACCTTTTTGCACAGCGCAGATGGAAATCTGAAGGTCTGGGAAGTTCTGGGATCCCGTATTTTATGATGATGCTGGTGATTTCACGTTTTATTAGTGCCCAACAGCTGACACTAATGAGAGGCTGAATTCTTTCACTCAAGCAGGTCCAAACCTTTAGACAGGCAAAAAAACCCATGGTGTGTTGATACAATGGAAATAGTTTAAATAAGAAAAATGCCTTAAGTAATTGGGAAATAGATTTTATAATAAACAGGGATGGCAAGAATATCTTTGGCTGACTGTGCCTTAAATGTAGTACTCATATGCTATCACTTTTCGACATGAACATTGCTGGGTTTGTGGAGAGCAAATAGACTCCTGTTTTCAACATGCACAACAAAAGGGGTTATTGTGCTGGTTCTGGGTATCAGTAAATAAATCTGTCACCTCAGATTTAACATACAGATAGCCTCCATGGAATTAAATTAAGAGTTCTTTACACCTTCTTGTATTTCGTGGCTGATCATTTTAAGAAATAAAGCCTATACTGTTGTGTCTGTTTTGAACACTGACACTGCTTTTTCTTTCACTATGGACACATGAATTGTAACTATGTGGTTATTCAAACCAAGTGCTGGGGACCGTGGGGAAAAGGCTAAACTAACACAGAAATGAAAGAGGGGAGCTAAAAAGAGAAATGGGGGAAGTTTCCTCTATTTCACATACAGTTTTAACCTCAGGAATCACTGCACGCAGTCTGGACTGTGGATTTCTTCTCAAATGCAAAGAAATGTTGTTTTCAAGTTAAATTCATGTCTATGCAGAAGTTAAAAGGTACCTTCTTTTAAAGCTCATCTACATCTTGAAAATGTGACTTTAAATCGCCCCAAAAAGCTGTACTCTGTGCATAATAAAATCCTTATCTGGAGGAGTATTTCTGTCTAAAAAAGAACATGTACTTTTATTATACTGTTTCACAATGAGAGACTTTGATCTTCAGCTGTGTTTAAAGAACAAAGAAGGGAAAATGTAATACTCCTCATAGTTGCTAGTCACAATTTACTAGGAGAAAAAATTGTAGATTTCTAGCATTAATAGCAGGAAGTACAACTTCGGTATGTACATCTGGCCATACCATATCATATAAAGGACAACACATGAGCGATCCTCATCTTGATTTTCGGAACTTATGAATTTGTTTTGACCTTAATCTGTGACCTGCCAGTAGTCTGTTTATTGAAGTTTAATATGGCTTCGTAAAAAGTACTTATGCCTCAGCAACACCTTTCCGTTCACCTGGGTAAAGTGATTTTGTCCACTCCAAGATGTCAAATAGCTTCTGCTGAAAAATTCTTTCAGTACCGATAACAGAAATGAAATCTCATTGCTACAGCAAGACAAACCAGGACAATTGGCTCAACCTCTCTGCCTCTTCTGCATTGTGACAGATAATTTGCTAGTTCAGTGTAATCTACAAAATTGCTACCAATTACCGTGTTCCTGACACATTTAAAAATCCTGTTAGTTCTTTTAACTGGCCACAGATATTTAGGGATACATTCCTTTGTGAACTTCATTGTGTCTCCTGACTGCTGGTACTATTTCAGTTTCATTATTTTTTTGCCCCAAATTTATTATATTTTGCCATTTTCTCTTTTTGCTGCCTCCATTTCCCTTCATGGAAAAAAAAATATTTAGGACATCCAAAAAGGCTTTAGAAACATCTCCAAGAAGCAGCTGTGTAAGTACTTCAACAGACTCAATTCGCCCATGATGCTTTCATTTCTGGGAAACCAATCCTATATATATCCAAATACCTGCGTTCCCTGAGTAGAACTGCCTTCTCTTATGTCCATGACAAATGAAGTTATGTCATGTTTATGTGTATCTAGACAAATAATCTTTCCTTTACAGATCAAGTTCATTTATCTGAAACAAACCAAAACCCAAAACGCAAACACTCCCCACCCTCCAAAAAAAACCAACCCAAAAATACAGAAGGCTATAACATCTTATAGGTTAGAAAATCAGCATGCATCCTTCAGGACACTGTTTGAACTGAATTCCCCCACAATAATATTGTTGTTTCTCCACCCTGAAGACAGTTATGAGGACTTGAAGGTTTTCATTTGCTCTTTAGTGCTATGGTTACTTACATATTTACTAACACTCCATTTAGTGGTTTGTGGCAGAATGCCCTAGACACCTATTTCTGATCTGCAGGGATTCCTGTCCCAGACTGCGATACTCACGTAGTCAACAGTAATTTTCCCTTCAAGTAATGTGCCCCTCTTCCTACCTTCAGCAATTATACGATTCACCCCCAGGGTTAGAGGTTTCAACTCCTCTAAGGGTGATAAAGTAACTGAAAGTATCTAACGGGGCCTGATGAACTTGGTGTTCCAGTTCAGCTCTCCCTCTTCTTGGGGCAGGTGATTGTTACCTAATTGTACTGGACAAGACTTCTGTATTCCCTAGACTTTCATTGATTTAGCGCACAAACCCCACTACCTACACTGCTGTGGTATGTGCAGATGAATAAACCATAGAAAAGCCACTGGCTAACAATCCTGCTCTGCTGTGCAAAAGAAAGATTTCATAATTCTTGACATAGCCTCCAAATTCATTGTTATCAATGATCTATGTAATCTAACACTAAGAGCAGCACTGCTGTTGAGGCAAATGTCAGCTACTTGAGCAGGGGGAAGACCAGATTAGGTTGCTTGAAAAATGCAAGGAGCTCTGGTCTGCATGCAGGGTCCTGAGACCCGAGCACAGCCACAGTGACGGCACCAGAGGAGGCCGGGTGCGTGTAAGAGGATCCCTGCAGACCCATGCAGAGAGAAACAGTTGCAAATATGTGTTAGGTTAGAGATGCGCAGGAGCTGACTAATTATGCTCCATCACTGGTGCTACTCAAGGCCAGGTTGGACAGAGCCTGGGGTGTCATGGTTTAGTGGGAGGTGTCCCTGCCCATGGCAGGGGGGTTGGAACCAGATGATCTTAAGGTCCTTTCCAACCCTAACTACTCTATGATTCTATACAGACACAATTTGACTTAAACACACCGTGTATGTATGTGATAATGCAAATTCGATCTGCAGAATTAGATGTTTTCAGTGCCCAGGAGAGGGAGCTGAGCGGCAGCTCAGTGTTTCAGCTCTAAGGACAAGGGTGAGGATTTTGTGGCATGGCTGCTGAGGGAAGCTCGATTTCCTCACTTGCTTCCTTGGTCTGGACACTAGTGCTCAGCCTGTGGACACTTCCCACTGCTCCAGGAAGTCCTCTTCCCCCACTTCCCTGTATTTCTATTTTAAATTGAATTTCAGCCCGACTTCCTTCAAGTCAAAAAAGATTGATGGGGTTTGCATTTTCTGTTCAATTCCTGAGCAATCCTGCATTCTCCTGAAAGCAGAACATTCAGAAAATAGAACCATAGAATCCTAGAATCATTTAGGTTGGAAAAGACCCTTAAGATCATCAAGTCTAAATGTTAACCTAGCACTGCCAAGTCCACCACTTAACCATCTCCTTAAGCACCACACCTACACATCTTTTAAATACCTCCAGGGAAGGTGATGCCACCACCTCCCTGTGCAGCCTGTTCCAAGGCTTGAAGGAATTTTTCCTGATATCCAATCTAAACCTCTGGTAGCTCAGCTTGAGGCCATTTCCTCTTGTCCTATCACTTGTTACCTGGGAGGAGAGATTGACCCCCACCTCACTATAACCTCCCTTCAGGTACTTACACAGAGCAATAAGGTCCCCCCTTGAGCCTCCTATTCTCCAGGCTAAACAACCCCAGTTCCCTCAGCTGCTCCTCCTGAGACTTGTTCCTAGATGCTTCACCAGCTTTGTTGCCCTTCCTTGGATACGCTCCAGATGCTGCAACTGTATTTAAGGACGCACTATGAAGAAGAAAATCTGAGGGGGGACAGGTATTGGCCTGCTGAAGAAATCAAAGTTGCACTTTTCTTCTGTTCCCCATCCCCCCCAGTCCTCTGAAGCTTTCAGTTTATACTGCATTTTGTAAAAGGTTTACTGTCCATGTTACAATATGAAGGGGACAGTGCCAAAACCTGCAACGTTGTATCACTAGATTTACCTACTTGTAGAGGTCAAAGAATCCAGACAAATGCATTCGGGGGGGGGGGGGGGAACAAGAGGTGCAAATGACATTTAAAGTAACAGTTTTCCATTTGCAATTAGATAAGGAACATAAATTCCTTATCTAAAGCAATTAAGACGATGAAAATGCTCACACGTTCACTCACATACTGAAATTGTCATGGAAAATTCAGCTCAAGTCTGTGATTATTAAAAAAAGAAATAAATCTGAAATGGAAAAACTGGATGCTGGCTTGCAATCTGTGTATTTCAGAGAAAATTCACAACTGACTTCTAGCCCCGAAACAGAAAACTGATTCTTTTTCTAACAGAAAATTCTTTTAGAAAAGTTAAAGACAAAATGTCCCAGCTGGCGACCAGGTATCTAAGCACACAGATGTAAAGCGGTTTAGCTTTCCGCATGCTTTAAGGAGCAGAACAACTTTGTTCTGCCACGTCAGCAGAACAGAACAAACAGCAGAACAAAACAAAAGCCTTTCTGATGTTCAGCAGTGGCAGGCTACCACAGAAAAGCAATGATTTCATGGTCTAGATTTGACGTAGGTCAGAAACACTGAAGACGTTTGAACTGAGATTCAGAAGTAGGTTAATTATTAAATGGGGATGCAGAAGAATCAGCCCAGTCCTTTGTTCACTGGAGTTTAGTGTCAGGGTGACATGACCACAATTTCTCTAGGTTAAGTCAATACTGCTGCTTTATGCTTTGTAGTATTTGTCTCTGTCCAGCTGAAAAAAATCATTGATCCAAAACCTTAAATCCCGGCAGATCTGGAAGATCCCTTTACCTGCCAGTATGCAAAACCATTGAGATATACCCAACTATTTTTCTACGTTACAAGAACCATTCCTCTAGTTTCCTAGAGGACAGATTTAGAATTGGTGCCCTCTAAAGGACCACTAAAGTACATTCAAACTGTGGACACGTTCGTATGGTAAAATGTAAGGTGCACACTTGCTGGCTACAGCAAGTTAAATATTTCATGTTACAAATGCTGGGGGTGATCTGGATTTTTAAACCATTTTCACTTGTGTGCAAAGCAACTACAGAAAGAAATTGGAAGATAATTTTCCATCTCTGTTCACAACTCTGCTAGAATCAATGCAGAATTACTGTAACTACAGTGGATTTGGGGCTGGGGTTTTCTGGGGGGTGTGAGAGTGTCCGCAATTCTTCTTACCCTCCCACTCTGATTTCAGAAGTGCTATTGACATGTACAGGGAGGTCTCACAAACAGGGGACTGGTTTTACCCCTCCCTTTACACAACATTCACACTGATGAAGCCAAACAGGATGCCAAATTACTCCCAGCAGCTTTTGTTCTTAACAGGAGCACTTCTACATTTCTTAAGTCTACCTCCAAATAGTATTGGTTATATACTAGTAGTTGATAGTGTCAGCTAAGCTTCTGCATACACAGGATGACCTTTTAAGGCCACAAAAGGAGAAGGATATAATTATGTAAATAAGGTGACCACCAATACTTTCTTTCCAAACCCTGCTAGGATGTGTGTCAATACCAAGATTGTTCAGCAATTCTAATGCATAATATTCAAGATTACTCAGTGCATGTATTTTACATGCTGCTTTTGTACCATTTTGCTCAGTACAACCTGGTCTTCCTTCTCCTAGGACTTATGGCAATACAATCTGCATATCCTGTCCTGCTGAAGGAAGACTTATCCCTCAAACTCCTTGCCCAAGAAATTTAACATCCTCATGCTGCTTGAAGTATCACCAAAGCCTTTTGGTACTAATACCACAGAACATACAAATACATTTTCTGGTCTTTATCTCCTGGCTTATTTTAAAACAATGCAAACCTAATTATGCCTTATAACCCATCTAGCACACCAATCCCCATCTTCTTGGCCTCACCTTTTTCCACAAATGCTTAACTTGCCTGAAATATGTGAAAGAGAAGTATTCAGTCACAGGATGATCTGTATTGTTGAAATGCAAGGCAGCAAGTGCATCAAAGCTGCCAGTTCCTGAGATAGTTTCCATGGAGAATAATTTGTGCTAATGTCTAAAATAAAAGGGCATGAAAACCCCGAGGCAGTGAAGCAAGACAGAACACAGGTAACAGAAGAACTAGCACTAGACTTCAGTGTGCTGCAGGATCTCTTACTTGAAGGCATCTTACTCTAAAGCCTGGTTAGTAAAGTCCTCAGGTCACGAGTAAGTGCCTTTTGAGGATGTGCTTCACTGCCAGCACATTCAAAGTGGGCAGCAGTGCTAGCTCCAAAGCTTTTCCTGCTTCAAAGTCACTGCATTAGTTACCACAGCACCCCAGTCTATGAGTCAGGGATCTGAAAGTGCATTATCTAAGTACATTGACTAAGTAAATTATGTGAGCACATTGTGAAATTGTATCTCACAGGTAGAATATTTGACATTTTGTTACTTGTTACTCTCAGTCTATAGAGGCCACTGACAGCTTCACAGAAGATACTGTCCAGTGCCTTGAGTGAGCACCACAAACTCTTTTAGAGAGATTCTGGACAACTGATATGAATAATGTAGGTATACTGTCACCTATCACCACACCAAGAAGCTTGCTTACTATATCATGACCAAAGAGTATTATCTCTAGCTGTAACAGGTGAAAGCCTCCAATAATGCTGAAACACATTACACGTGGCGTAAATGGCATGAAAGAACAACTCTTTTCATGTCAAATCACATGAGACCAACCATTCTAGAAGGAATACAAGAAATATACTCTATTTGTACTGTTGTCACCTGTCTTTCTTCAGTCTGCCATCCTTTTGCTTCTTCCTTTAACGGGAAGAGTCTGTTGACCCAGTGCCGGCAACACAAGTAAACTCAAGCATTGGCTATCTTGGCTAATGCACTCAGTCATTTTCATGCCATGGTCCTGGGATTCAGCAGTCAGTATTTTGGATTCTCATCTGCACTCTCTCGTTTCCTTTTTTAAAGCATCTTCTCCTAGCAGCGGTCGCTACATATGTTCTGTCATTACCTTTAGTTCATGCAACTCAAAGTCCCACCAGTTCTGTGGTTTCCTCCAGATGCAGTTCAGTTGAAGAGAAAAAACAAACAGCAGAAAGGCACTTACCTTAATTTGGGCACAGATATTAACATTTCCCTATACATCTAGGACGCATTCATGCAGGTATGTTTATATTTGAGTTGTTTTCACAGAACCTCTTAGAGACACTAAGCAGGACCCTGCTGTAGAGGTAGGCAGATGTTTTCAACAACTGTCAACTCAGGTGAAAATAAAATCCTTATTACAGAAATGCGTTCAAAACAGAAGTGAGGAAAGTGCCAAAAGCTAGATCAAGCGAATTGCTTATGAAGACCATACAGAAGCAGAGAGCAATATGAGTCTGCAGTGGATGTGCAGCACTCCAGTTGGTAGTTTAAACGTGCCACTGGAAAATGCAATGTTATCAACAAAGGATGAGTGTGAATAATTTGTTGCTTCAGCTGTTAAGGCTTTGGGATTTTTCCTGTTTCTGCCCTTTCAGTTCCTCTATCCCCTCCCACATATTTCTAATTTTATATATAGCCAACACTACCAGATGTCACTTTGTCATCTGTCACCAATACACATCACCCTCTTCTGATGAGGCTTTTGCTACTTCTAATCATTAGGTTATATCTAAAGTTTCTGGCATTAGGAAAGCTCGGAAGCAGAGAGAGGTGTTAAAAAACAAAGTCTGAACTAAGACTTTAAAAATGTAAACAGTTCTTTCATCATGGTTTTAGTTTACATGATAAACAAAGCTAACTAAGCTAAGGGAAACTAAGCCATAGATGCTGATCTCTCTCCCCCGCACCTCAGAAAAAAAGACCAATAAAAAATAATACAATTCTTGAGAAGGATACTGCTACCCTGTCATGGGACAGGATTTTTGCATTTTTTTAGCAACAGAAATAGTATCATTTGAAAGACTGATGGTGTTTGTGGAAGGTGGAAAAGATGATCTGACTTCTTTCTTCTTTTTGCACTTTATCTCATGACTCGGCATTCTCAGTCCCAAAGAACAGTGTCTGTCAGAATGGTATATATCTGACAAAAACCCAAACATAAACAGAACCTAAAATATAAACAAGTCTGCAGATGGGAAGAGGAATTATGAAAATATCCCTGGGTTACAGAGGGATGCATGGACAAAAACCCTTACAAGATGCCTTTTTCAAATATTTATCCAATTATCAATGCATAAATGACCAAACAGATGATCCACTGGCTCAGCATATAAAAATAATTCATTAAGATAATGATGCTTGAAGGGATGGGTTTATTATACCTCCTACACCTTTTTGTTTCTGAGGGGGTGACCAAAGCAATAAGAAAAACCTTAATCCAGAAAACACTTACAGTAAGTATAGTTTCAGGTTCTGAAATGAAAACCACAATGTATTTGTGCTACTAATTAAAACACTATTTGGTTCTCCTCCCTTCTCACCTTCTAGAGATGACTCTCTAGCCTTGCATTGGCATTTTCCATGCAGTAACGTTTAAAAAACTACACTGAACACAACATAATCCTAAATAATAATTCATTTTTAATTACATGGTATAGAATACCTTGCAAACAAAAGACACTCATTAAGATTTACTGACAAGTACTGTATTTTTTGGCAACCTTGGAACAAACCAGAAGAAAAAGCAAAGAATTATTCTGTAACCATGAGGGAAAGAAACATCCATCTAAATGCAGAGGATTCATCTGGCAAGACTTAAACTAAAGAAAAAAATCCACACTTACAGCAGATTTTTTGTTTTTTAATTCTTAGTGCAAGAAACATAACCAAGTTAATCACAGAATCAGTACTAATTAAGAATATGGAAAATTCTCCTATACAGAGGTAGAATCCAGTGCACAAGGCTAAAACGATATCCAATAGTCTAAACAAGACTGAGCCAGGTTTTACGGAATCCACTTTTTAAAGTATCAGACTGTATGTACATACATACAATAAATAGACTATACAATCTTTAAAGTAGTTTAATAAACTTCACAAAAATTATAGTTGATGCATTGAGATCTTTACATAATCCAAAGTTCGTATCTCCATCACCCAGAAATGGATAAAACCAATATTCCTGATATCAAGTTAAATGGAAAATAGTTTAGCAAAGTGTTGATAAATCAAAATATTTTACATATTTTAAAGCCTAAATTTATGCTTATAAAGGATGAGTTTCAAATGCTCTGAAAATGTTCCTTTAGATACTATCTGTAAAGAGGTTTCAAATGCTGTAATTTGCATTTGTATTGTTATAAACACTTTCCTTACATTCCACATTCAAGGGGAAAATGGACTTGGATACTCACAGTTCTGATGCATTGGCACAACAAGAAGTGATGAGAATGAGATTATTTTAAAGGCCCAAAGGATGTCAGGAGAATTTATGGACAAAACCTTCATGTCTCATACTACACAAATCACATTAGAAAGTTAACAGGAAACTGTTTGGTATTACTGCTTCAATCCTGTCAGTGCCTCTTTGCCCGGAGGCATCCGATTAGCATTGCACTGGAAGTCAAGTGTACAGCTCTGGGCCCCTAGGTTTGCTACAAGCCCATAGGGCTTAATAAAACAAATACGGAATCTTTATGGTTTACCACAGTAGTGCATAAATCAGGGACGTCTGTTGCCATTCATTTCAGTGATAGTTACCAAGCAAGGATTTCAGGAACTGAGAGTTTTCAACTATATCGGTCTGAACTGTGCAAAATGAAAAAAAAAAAAGGGGGGGGGGAGGGGGGAGGAAGGAGGAAGGAACCACCCTGGGAAATGATAAAGCAAATGCTGATACTGACAAGTTCTTTCCTCTGGAAGTTTCTTACAAATTCAAAGCGGGCAAGGGCCATGGTAAGAGGGAACTAGTAACAACAATAGAAGAGCATAATAATGAGAGTTGAAAACTGTGTTCACAGCTCGTTTACTGTTAATTTCTATAAGCACCTAGGTTGAAGAACAGGAGGGTTTGTATTTTAGTTTCAAAATCAAATCTATTTGTGACAAGTATCTTGTTAGATTTGCATCCTGCTCTTCCACAGGCCTTCTCACTGGAACAACTATTTTTTTATTATTTTTTATTTTATACAAACAGACTCACTTTGATTTAAAGTAAACATATAAAAAATTGAGAATATTGCTTGCAACAATGGACCTGGAGGTGAAGGAATGAACTAGTCAGGCCATACAAAACCAAAATAATCTCCCTCAGAATGAATTCTGCTAAACTTCTAACGCTGTGAAAATCTGCAAAAAGGATCACAAGATCTGTTGCAAATTTCAGATTTGGCCCAAGTCTCATCATCATCATCTGAATATTTTAATAACTGTATCTTTATATTAAGGAAAAATAAATGATTCCAAGAACTCAGGAAGGCACACGCACCCAAGTATACTATAAATAAAACACATCATGAAATTACGAAGATCTTCTGATCCCTGTACACACTTTTGGTTCAGCACTATGGTCAAGTTCTCTCTTTTGAAATACAATAAAAGGCATAAAAGAAATATAACATATGCATAATAATTATGGAGAATAATGCTAATAAGACAGCTTACAGAGAAAAGTGCAGTGAAAAAACCCAACACTATTTATTCAGGGGCTTGTGCTACCGTAAATACAGACTTCGTATTTCTTGCTGTGCAAAGGGAAGAATTTATCCTGGGAAGCAGCAATGAGGAATGAAAAAAACCCCAAAACCCAACAAAAAAATGAAAAAGATATTAAGAGAAACCTTTAAGATGGAACTCTCCCAGTTTCATTCCTCTAGTGCACAGTCATCTGACTACATGGTTTGTTTTCATGCTGCCATTTCTCTTCATGAGTACAGCTTATTGGAAAATGGCACAGTTCTTACATATATTTCTGCCTCTACTTCCTTTTTCGTTTCTTCTTCCAAGCACCCGATTTGCTGTTTCCTCATAAAAAGGGTAAAGCTGTTAGCAAGAGTGAGAAAAAAATCGTTGCCCATCTTCTCTCCCAAACACGGCTTTCTCCATTTCTCCTTCCACTAGGTATGTACTCATGTGCTACACAATGGGGAGGCACTGTAAAGGCAGCTTGACAGATTTAAAAATAAAAAAATCAAAAGTCTTTTTTCTTTAGCCCCCCACCCCCAGCCCACCCCGAAAAGAAATGGATGGATGAAACAGTACGTCCATAGGAATATTCCAGTCTCCTCTGTTAGGAGATAATAGCAGGGGACCATCTAACCACAGTCAGATTGTCAGCACTGACTGACCGTTTCTTTGCAGCTTTCCTGAAGTCCTTGTATTTATCTTCACACAAGCGGGAAATGGCCTGTAAGACAAAAGAATGAAAAACCTCAATTGCATTGACCACAGCTCTGCAGGTAAAATAAAACTAAACACAGGTTTCTACCTACAGGTAGAATTACAAACAGCCATTTCATTAAGCTAAACATGTGAAGAGCTTCTCCCCATATCCTCTTTCTCATTTCATTAATCTTAAAAGAAAGGAACATGCTGACATTGCACTGCCCATCACAGCTGCTTCTGAAGGACACTGAGCATATTCTAAGCCTGTTCTTCACAGCTTAACCATCATAAACCTCATTGAGGGAGGTGACAGAGCTTACCCACTGCTATATGGAAACTTATACGTAGCACTTCATTGGGACAAAGATTGTGGAAAACTTAACAGAACAATGTAAACATACTGAAGAATGCACAGAGAAGACAACTTTTAATTCTTTTATTTCCTAAGAGGTCTTGTAGTAATTATATTTTTCTCTACTGATAAATGGTCTGGCAGAATACTCACCCTACTTTGCTTACAGAAACACTACAAGATGTCTCCTTGCATTTCAGAAGGGGTGACCTCTGTGTGATCAGGCTATCTTAGAAGATGCCAGTGGGAAGTGTATCTCATATTCAGAATAATTTAATTTGCATTAGAAATACAGAGATTTTTAAAAACTTTTAGAGACACAAACATTATTCAAATATCGACTCTTTTTCTACTACACCGGAGTTCACATTTTGTTTCTTCTACTGTTTTTAGCTGAGTTTAAAACAAGTATTTAGTATAGACCTCATATGCACAAGTACACTGTGCCCTAAAATAGCAGGTCTATTAGAGTTCATATGGTTAGGACAGGCTATGGCTGGCATCTGTGGGAATGGTAACTCTGGCATCAAACACACAGAACTGCAGAGAAAGCTCACAGCAAGGAGCACTCAAGGTCAAATTCAAAAAAATAAGATGAACTAAACCAGTACTTTTGTTTACTCATGAATGCTTTTAAATTGTGTTTTAAGATAGGGCGTTTAATAAAAAGCACTGTATAAACAAAGCCAGTACAAGTGCTTGATTATAAAACAAGGCAATACAAATAAACAGCCTGACTGCACTGATCATCATTTTCTTTCTTGATATTTCATTCTACACCACAGCAAGCTGCAGCAGTGAATTTAATTGTAATAGTCCTGCATAGACCAGAGGCAGGTATGACACAGACACACAACACATACACCTGAGAGCAAATTCACCTTATGCTTTGGTCAAGCAGACCACAAAAAAACATTATACTAAAAAAAACTAACAAAACCAAACCAACATAAAACCTACCAACAAGAAACCAGTTATTACTTTTTAGCTGGAAACTGAATTTCTTTTGTTAAAGCCATTCTTGAACATTCTTGGGGTTTTTTTTTTGGTGCACATGAAGAGAGCAACAGAATAAAATAACACAAATATTCCCATTGCTATGCAGAACATAACTCACTTGAAACTGCTTAATAACATTTTATTAATTTAACCAGGGACTCAATAGACTAAGAAAGTTCACACAATTCAGTCGGATTTAAAATCCAATAGACAAAAAGTGTTTAATCATGAAATAATGCGCCAAAGCATGGCTTGGCAAATAGGTGTACTGAGGTAGAGCTCAGCTTCTTTCAGCTGCCAAGTCAGGTTATTACTTTAGGCACCAAACAGCCAGAGAAGGTAATCACTTCAAAATTGCCTGTTTCACAGGAAGATTTCTATTCTGGCACTTGGTCAGACAAAATGAAATTTTGCTTGGAAGTTGCACTTAGTATTTGGCATCTCTAGGCTCTGGTGATTAATCATATGGATAAGAAACACCCTGGCTGATGTATCCTGGATCTGAAGATGCCTCTTCATTTTCAAATAATTTACAAAATTGACATTTGGAGCCTGTTTGGGAAGTTAGTTAGTCAACTTTAGCATAACATATGGGGAAACAAGACAAAAGCAGAAAGTCGTAAATATTTATTACTGGTTTTCAGTTAAAATAAATCCAAAGAGCTTACAAACACTTGTCTGTCATCTGATATTTCTGTTGCTTTTATTGCTAGAAAAAGACAACCATTTTTGCAAGAGACCTTTTCTTATATGAAATCAAAAGATTCTTAAAACCAGATCACTACTCAATCACGTGAAATTTTATTGCACTTGACTGTTATATCTGTCATCAGTTAAAAAAATGCATACATACATAGTCTTCCAAAATATATGTGCACACAGAACTAAAAGTCAGTTCCTCTGCTGAGTTACATGACTCTATATAAGTCTTTGGAGAAGGGAGAAAGGCAACAGTAGTAGCAGTACAAATTTTGGCTGTATGCACATGTTTGTGCAGGGCAGGAAAGCAGCAGAGCTGGCTATGGCTTCACTGCTGGGAATGCACAAAGGCACACAACTGCGAGTGCTGCAACACCCCCCAAAAAAGGATAAACCAGAGATAACCTAGCAGGGACAGAGAGCAGGAAGTTGGGAAGGGGTATATATAAAGTAAATGTGGAGAAAAAATAAACAAAAGAAAATCTCTAGAACAACTGGAAGCTGTGATGATGTGTGTTCGCCTTTATTTATGGAGAATGAAAAGAAGAGCAATTAGGTTACTCCTGGCAAAAGAGCAGGGGAGTTTTGCTCTCCCTTCACTCTGCTTGGCTAAGAGGGCTGGGAACATACAAAACAGGCAGGCTTGCAATCAATCCCTGCAACAGCAGGAATATGGAAGCACTTCTCTACCTTGTAACTTACATATTTTTTTCATATTTTTTATCTGTTTGACCTCTGAGACCGTACTTCTTCAGGGTCAAGAAAATACAGCATGCAGTTCAAAGTCGGAACTATGTGCTCACTCTCACTATCCTAACAATAAAAAGCTCAGACAACATAGTCAAATTGGGAGTGCACTAACAAATGGTCTTACAAAATCTAGCTTTGAAACAGGCACAGTGCTAAGATCACAAGCAGAAAAAGGGTAGGCACGTTTTGTGGACTTAAACCACAGAGCAGAATATGACTCATGTTTAGTTCAGTACATGGGAGAACAACCAGGTGCAAGAGTAAGAAATTACAAAATAGTGGATCAAGGTTGGATATCCAACAACTTTTTGGTAGAAAAATCTCCCATATTAGAAAACAGCTCTCAGGAGAAGCAAAGGAAGCCTTGACATTTGACATAATTAAAAGGAAGGAGGAAACATGATACTACGTATGCTGGTTGGAACAAACAGCATTGGCAGGTGGACAGAGTGGATGATCTAATGAAACGTTATTTCCATTTTTAACTGGCATGATTTCACACTATGAGGTAAAAAAAAAAAGAGAGGTCATGAAAACGGTTTCTGGCTACTAGGTGGACTGGTATAACAAAAATCAGGACGCTTTTAGGCCACAGGCTGGTGAAAATGAAGAAAAAATTACTTTCTTTTAGTTATTTAAAAGACAAAGCTGCTGTTTAAGTGTTAATTGTGGGAACACTGAATAAAAACATCCACTGTAGATGCTCCAGTAAGTAGCATCATTTTTAACAAGAACTATAACCTCTTATAACACCTCAAAGCTGATGGATTTTGTCCAGCATTTCCATTTGATGAGGAATGGTATGTACTAGCCTTGTCCTTGGTCTTCCTGGGATTGTTTTTTTCATCATAGGTATGTCAAGGTCATGATACCTGCAGAAATAGCAATGCGGATTCTGCCATGCCAGATTTCATACTCCTGCTTTAGATAAATAAAAAAGCTTGAAAAATGCAAAAGTTGCAAAAATATGTTATAACCATTTCTCTATGCAAAATCTTTTGTGATCTCCAGTGTCAGTAAATGTTGTTTTACATCTTAGGACTGAGCAAGGTCCTTTCTGTTTACCAGACACTGCATACATACATTCACTATGAGTCTGTTGTCTTTCATCAAGAACTGCAGCTTTTCTCTCAGCATCAAAAATATCATAGCCTGTGTGGTGCTACATCTACTCCACTTGACAATCCAGGCAACTGTTTTAAATACAGAGAACTCTTGGGCTGAACAGCATATGAGAGACCTACAGAAAAGCAGCAAATGCATTTTGATAACTCTTGGCAAGCTAAATGCTTAACTGCACTCAAGGAACAAGGCTATAAATTATGCTGTCAGCTAGTTTCAAGGGCACACTACTGACAACCAAATATTGCCAGGGAACAAGGCAGATCCCTTCCTTCTGGCCACAGAATGGAGGGAAGGAGGTGGTAGACAGAGTTGATTTCACAGCATATACTCTTCCTCTTCCCTGAAGAAAACATCCTCTTTGACTAGCAGGGTTACTTACAGCCAACTTCTGCTGGCAGCGCAAAGCATCCCCAACATGGAAAAAATTTTAATAATAGGGATTTACTGAAAAATATTCCTTTCTTTCTTTTTACATATGCTCAGTTAGTAAAGAGCCACCAGTATTCTCTGGGTATTTACAGTAATTTCATATTTTCTTTTCTTCAAAGGTTTCAGTAGCTACTGTTCTTACCTTAATTTGAAACTCGCTGTTATACACAGTATAGAATCATAGAACAGTTAGGGTTGGAGAGGACCTGAAGATCATCTAGTTCCAGCCCCCCTGCCATGGGCAGGGACACCTCACACTAAACCATGCCACCTAAGGCTCTGCCCAACCTGGCCTTGAACACCACCAGCGATGGAGCATTCACAACTTCCCTGGGCAACCCATTCCAGGGCCTCACCACCCTTACAGGAAAGAATTTCTTCCTCACATCCAGTCTAAACTTCCCCTCTTTAAGTTTGAACCCATTGCCCCTTGTCCTATCACTACAGTCTCTAATGAAGAGTCCCTCCCCAGCATTCCTATAGGCCCCCTTCAGATACTGGAAGGCTGCCATGAGGTCTCCACGCAGCCTTCTCTTCTCCAGGCTCAACAGCCCCAACTTTCTCATCCTATCTTCATATGGGAGGTGCTCCAGTCCCCTCAACATCCTCATGGCCCTCCTCTGCACTTGTTCCAATAGTTCCATGTCCTTTTTATGTTGAGGACAACAGAACTGCACACAATACTCCAAGTGAGGTCTCACAAGAGCAGAGTAGAGGGGCAGGATCACCTCCCTTGACCTGCTGGTCATGCTTCTTTTGATGCAGCCCACGATACGGTTGGCTTTCTGGGCTGCGAGCGCACACTGAAGCCGGCTCATGTTCACTTTCTCATCGACCAACACCTCCAAGTCCTTCTGCGCAGGGCTGCTCTGAATCTCTTCTCTGCCCAACCTGTAGCTGTGCCTGGGATTGCTCCCACCCAGGTGTAGGACCTTGCACTTGGCATGGTTAAACTTCATCAGGTTGGCATCAGCCCACCTCACAAGCGTGTCAAGGTCCCTCTGGATGGCATTCCTTCCCTCCAGCGTATCAACAAAACCATGCAGCTTGGTGTCATCAGTAAAGTTGCTGAGGGTGCACTCAATCCCACTCTCCATCTATGCGACATAGACTGACAGTGCTGGGAAACTGTGCACTAAATTTCTTCTAAAAGTCATTAACTCAATTTTAATAGATGTAACGGCATTTATTATCAAGACCCCTATAACTTAGTAAACCAACTCTTCCTATTTACTGTTACAATCCCAATCAATTTTCTTTTTTTTTTTTTTTATTCTCTTCAACAGAAAATCTGAAGCAAATTTACATCATGCTCCATACACAGAATTAAGTTACATCCTTAATTGGAGCTATCTGTGAAATTTAGAAAGAGTATTTAGAAAGAATGAGAAACACAACTTATGGAAATATGCTTTGATTCTTTCTCTACCACTTTCTCTTCCCATTACAGTCACAAACAAGTCAATTAATCTTCCCACACACCATTTCCCCCCACAAAAATTTGTAGAGTACTGCCTGCCTGGTTTACAGGAGGACTCAGAGCTTCAGAACATGCAAAGCTCACTCTAATCCACAGGCAAACAACCTCCAGTGCAAAGCTGTTACATAAAAATGTGCAATGTTAAAAGCAGTTAGCATCTAATGACAAATTTCAAAATCAGTAATAAAATGTGGACACACTCATGCAATAAAGCCCTTGTTTGAAAAATTTCATTATTAGAAAGCTCATGAAAAACAGATTCCAGCCTTGCAAAGTGCTCACAATTGGCCCATGATTTTAAACTCCTCCCGTGTCTGTGGAAATACATAGCACCCTGCATTTCACAGTCCACACCATCTGACATCGTGCTTTCTGCACGTGGTATACCCAGGCCTCATAAGCATTCAAGATTTATCCACTAAAGACATGTGCCCATTTCTGTTTTCCCATTACTGAGAAAAACATCACAGGAAGTAACAGATTTGGATCCATCTGAAGTGGAGCACTAGCAGGTAACAAGCATATTAATAGTTATTTTCAGCAACGCTTGTTAATATTCTGCCCTTTAAGGTAGATAATCAGTTTTAAGAAATCAAATGAACACACAAAACCAGACTGTGAATAAAGTCATTGTAAAATTTGTGGATACTTTAACAAGGTCTATTCAGACAACTAGAACTGAAAAAGAAATGGAAAGCAAGATAAGGTAGGATGCCAATCAGGCTAAAAACCTGTCCCCATGTCCATGAATACAGGGACATATGATATTTTAATATCTCATGGGAATATTTCGGAAGAGATGGGAGAAGGGAGATACAATACAAGAATTCCAAATCTCCCTATACGTTCACTGCTGAGCAATCTAAAAAGAAAGTGGTTTACCTCAAGTTTATACGCTCTGTCCCTGCTGAGGGGCTCCAAAGGAAAACTCAGGTTATTTGCTTCTGCCAGGGAACGCAAATCAAAATAATACTTGGCATAAACACTGGAGGGAACATTAATATTGAACTGCAACAGCTCAAGAAACTGGCGTTCCAGCTCATTCCTGTAAAGAGAAGATAAAATGTGAAAGCATATTTCAGTCTGTATATTCTGAATGTAATTTACTTTAAATTGCAAATGATATAAACCAAGTTAATTTCTTATTCTTGCCAGACACAATAACCGTAGCCTAAGGTTAGACCTAGTCTACCATGTTCTAGCAGCATACATATGCCAGTGAGGAATACGAAAGATGCTCCATCTTGCAGCTGCTACTGCAGTGCCAATCAAAACTAGACACAAACTTAGCTAGTGGAAGAGCACCTTTATCAGCTTAGCTAATTCAATCTCAGAAAGAAAAGTTAGCAGGAAAAAGAATTCTTGTCATTTCTGCTGTACCTCCACTAGGTGGATCTGCACACACAGCTATGCAAACATGAAATGCAGACATGCCCCAGATTTGTCAGACATCTCTCCCATAAATGCTGCAAAGTACTCTAACACCTAAATTACTGGAGAACTTGTTTACTCTCCTCAGCCTTTCATCATCAATCATTTAGAACTAGTCATGGGAAAGCTGAATTTTTCAGCATACTGTCTTATCTTCATGAACAGAATAAAGCTATTTTTCCTTAGGCCATGCAACCAAAACTCACAGTGGTGATCATTTACTTTTCAATACCCAAAACAAATGTGTTTGTCAAAATACTTGATAGGAACAGAGGTTCTACTTGAGCTCCCACCCTGAGAAAACTTTGGTATAACAATACCAAATACACCAGTCCATTAGGAAGTATGTTAAGAAATAAGCAAATCAACAGAATTAAACATTGGAACTGTTCATAAATTGCATGGTAACTAGATATCCTACATAACACTTATGCAGGGACATATTATATGCTCAAAACAGTGACTTCAACATAGGAGTAGTGAAAAAATCAATGGGTGGTAAAAGCTGTACATGTCTGCTGGAGAGTAAAGGGGACTGCACAGCTGTGTCACCAGCAGGTATTGACTGACTACAATATTATATTTAAGTTACATTTTGACTGCAGTGCAAGTGTGCAGGCAGTTGACAACAGAAGAGGAAGGATCTCAGGATAACAAAAAATGTACTGGTACAGTAGTTTTTCAGCACTGAATTATTTTTCTTAGTCTCACTCTTTACTTTTACATCACTTAGAAAATAATCATTGTCCTTCCTCACCTTCACACTGTGTCGAAATTCTATGTTTACATAATGATAAATATTAATTAACATTAAAAGACTAACTAGAAGCTGGATATGGACGCCCTGGCATGAAATCACACTGTTGAAGATTCTAGCTTTTAAAAAATCCAAATGAAAAAAATGACATTTTAAGATGTCAATCAATAAATGCATAAGATTATCTTTAAATGTCCTTTTATACTGCCAAGATTTTACTTTCTGCAAGCTAAACCTAAGGGTCTATGTTAATGGATAACATAAAACCTATTTTAATGGAGAAAGATATTGGCTGTATCTCTTTTGAAAAGCATCCCCATATATTTAAGGAAAACACACTGCCTCCAATTCTTACTCTACCCTACCTCCCAGATTTGAAGGTCAGATCAGCAGACTAACTACAACTAAGAAAGAACAAAAGAATACAGGTATTTCTTCTTCAAATTAATGTAACTTAACTAACCACTATATCCTTCTTCCCCCATCCTTTTCATTAGATCCCTTTACATACGCTTTCTCCTGACCACTTCTATAATTCACACAGAAATTCAAGGTAATACTACATACATGACTACAGATACTGCACTTCAGTTCTCCCAAGTCCTCTGATAGCTTTTATGCACAGTTCAATGTACTGCTAGTGACTCAGAAAACACTGAAGGTTGCATGACATTTTGCAAGATGCACTTATGCTGAATGATTCACAGATGTTGAAGTTTCTGACCTAGAGTTTTCTGCCTTATTAATAGAAAAAAGGACTCTGCAAAATCATAATACTGTACTGTCCCAACTACCTGAAAAATTACAAAGGAAAAATCCAATCCACACTAGGGATAGGAGTTGAGGAAAAAAAAAATTGGAAAAACTGGTAGCAGGAATATAAACTTGAGGTCAACAACCACCAAAATCTTTGCTGGAGAATTCACAAGGAGCCCCAAACACAAAGCGCATGAGCCATATCAGCAAGTACCACACAGAGAGCACAGGCCCCTCAAAGGCTTCTGGTTTTGCAGTTTGTGGAAACCCTACAATCTTTTAATAAAAGGTAAAAAACGTAAAATCTTTGAGGCCAGGGACTCATCCCAGCCTGGCTTAGGGAATGCGGAGTGCAGAAAGAGGGTCGATGTTAGCATGGGTTTGCCACGTGAATAACAGTGTTACATAGCTCAAGTGCAACTTCTAACAGTAGCACCATCTCTGTGTTCGTCAAAAACAATAACCTCTTTTTTTTTTGTTTCCTTTCACGCCATGACAGTATGCCTTATCACATGCCTTCAAATAACCTCTGAGAATCAGCAATTTCAAAACTCGCATTTATAACCATTCCTGATTAACACTGTCATACAGCACAGTCAAACCTGTCAGTCTGCTTCAAGCTGTTCAACACTATACTTCAGCTCAGCTCCCAGCTTCAGAAATACTTTAAAAGTTCCCAGATTTGCTTGGAGGAGCAGTGAATGGAGGGAAGCCCTTACTGCCACTGAATACCCAAAAGCATGAGAAAAGGATCAAAGGGAAAAAAGTAGCTTAGCGAAATCACTCAGAAAACACTCAAAGCAGTCAAGGAAGAATTGTCAAATTGTTCTGCATGGAATAAAATAGCACACAGAAACGTGAAGGGCCTGATTTTAGCTTCTTGTCATCTCTACTCCCCTTTTATTTTGGAAATCTATTCTGTCAGTGTTATGTCAGAAAAGAAGTAGCATCAACCATCCTTAAAGCAGCTTATGTATTTTAAAACAGACACTGAAATGACATTACATGGCATTTCCCACTTCTATTTTGAAATGACAGTTTTCCCCCGAACTAATTAAAGTACCTACAACATACCACAGCAATGCAAGCTTTGTGTTTTTCACTTTGACTTGGGAAAAAACCCATCTTATCACAATTTGCTTGTTAATACAAGATTCAGGGATAACTTTTCTAATACTTGAACAATGACAGCTACTCACAATTTATAAGTCTTATCTAGCAGTGTACGAGTATGCTTAATTTAAATCTATCAGCTGACTCCTAACATTCAACTTTTCCCCTACAGATCATTTTTGACCAGCTACAAATCTGACAAACAGTGAATTATTATGAAACAAAATCAGGGCTGCTTTAGCAAAAATGCTTGATCTTTCACTGCTTTGAGACTGCAAGCTGAGATTCAAGGAACATTCTGCCTGTCCAAACATTTCTTCTCATCTACTTCCCTCCTTCCCTCTTCCCAGAGTGGATATCCACAACAAACTCTCTTCAGTGGCTGCGGTACTGACTTAAGTGACTTGAAGTAGGTACAGGTTTGTATACTTCTCATTACAGATACTTAGCTCTGCTTAGACAAGCTCTGAAGCACACAGATACTGTACTAAAACAGCTTTTAAATAATGGTGGTGTTAGTGTTCTTAAAAAAAAGGAGTGTACCAGCAGACTGAAAACATCACTCTTCAAATGCACAAGCCACAGTGACCTGTCAAGGTACCTTGACCCCCAGCACCGTCCCAGCACCAATGCCAAACTACATCCCTTGCAGTACTACTCTCGCACACATCAGCTCAGGTAAGGGCACCTCAAATAGCACGCATGGTACATGACTCAACCCTGAATGTACAGATGATACAAACCCCAGGCTCTTCAGCCAATGCATGCAATACCTGCTGACCAACCCACCAAAAAAATAAGCGCTAAAATATTTAGTGAAACTAACATCCATTTTAGCATTTGTAAGTATTAATTACGTTGACTCTTATTACAGTTCTTCTTCTTACTGTTGGAATGCACTCTAAATATGACTCTAAATATCCAGACAGATGCCACAACTCTCTACGCTGTTACAATATGCACTTCTTAAGAATGCCATCAGATAAAAGAAATTGTAGAACTGAAAATTTATCTTTGCAAGTTAAAATACTACATTCTTTAGGTCCTGGAAATGAACTTAGCAGGATTCGGGGGGGGGGGGGGGGGGGAAAGCCCAAAACCACAAAAGCACTGATTTTGAATAATGGCAGTAAATAAGAGGGTGATCTAATGGTCATTAGGATCACAACACGGTGTGATCATTAGGATCACATGCAAGCTCACTGGATGTGTTTGGGTTTTTTGTCAAGTCATACATCTAAATATTCTGCAGGTCTTTTTTCATCACCATGCATGAACATCCAGTGGTACAATACACTTCAACCAGAAAGCAAAAATAATTTATGTCTTCTATGTAAGCAACTGTTAAGCAGACCTCATGCCATCCATCAGCATCCACCATGTTTAGATAAAATGCAAATATACAAACTTTATATAATTTATGAGAGGAGTTCCCGACCCCCTCATGCACACAGATCTTGGCACTCATTGACAAAGATAAACATACTGCACTCACATGTCTTCGACAGTGATATCTTTCAGGATCTGGCAGTAATCCACGTTCCACACTGCCTGGTCATCCCAAACTTTGGATGCCAGTAGAATTGCACCCAATACAATTCGCTTCCAGTTTGCTGGACAAATATCTATCTCTGCATAAGTTAAAAGTCTTTCAAGGTATACCTGTGGAAAAACATTAAAATTGAAACTCAAATTTATTTTGTTATTAAGTAGAAATGAAAACTATTCTCATAAACCCATTCCAGCAATTTTAAAACAGTAATCTGCTCTCAAGAAGATTCTGTTATAAAAGCTGTAGGTTTAAATACATATGCTTATGCCAAGCTCAAGACTGGATGTGATAAATTCGTATTTTAGTTGGCCTTTGCCTTATGATCATCTTACAAGAAACAAAACTGTGATTTTTCTATCTGTAACTGTTGGTAATAAAGTCGCACATTGGAATTAATTCAAGTGATAGCTTAAATAAGTTACTAAAATAATAATGTAAACAAATAAAATGCTAATTAGTAATGAGGGAGGCAAGGGTATGTTACCAATAATAGTTACTAGCTATCATACAAATATATATTATAATCTACGGTCAATTGTTTATGATATATAGCATCATGTCATACCGGGCCCCTCTGGTGAGCCTGTCTGAAGGTTTTATAGGCACTTATAGGATGGATGGAGGAACAGTTACCACAGAAACAGAAAGCTGAACAGAGAGGAAAAGTATGTGTTAAGAAGACAATTCATAATGGTTTCCTCTGGACCAATAACCTCTGGAGATGAGTAACACTCTTGGACCTACAAGAACTGACAAACTCAGGACACCACAGTCTGGCCCAATCTGCCCAGGCCACCAACACAGGCTAGCAGGAATTCGTGCTCACCTCATCCAAGAGATCCGTGTTATTTACAAAGGCTACACGATCATACACACACATCTGATGGAACAATGAACCTTGGAGAGACTTTCTGAATACCCAGAAAAAGCTGCTGGAGGGCTGTGGGAGGGTGCAGTTTAATCCTTCTGTTTCCAAACATAGAGGTAGGTTGCCCCCCACCAACCGATGCTCCAGCCAGGGAACTATGGGTGAATACAGAAGGGATCACACATGCTGTGTGAATTGCTACCTGCTATCTATAACAGCAGCTCAATTACATTAACAATAACAACAGACTAATAAACAAAATGTGTTCTAAGGAATACTGGTTGTAGGTGATCTGTGTGAACCCCTCCTCTATCTCCTGTTAGGGACAGAGCAATTACAACAATTATGGATTGATATGTGAGATGAACAAAACAATAATTCTGCAATCCACAACATTTAATTAGTTAATAGTATGTATATATTTTTATACATATATAAAAATTTAGCTGAGAAGACACAAAATAAATCTCTTGCAGTTGCCTAAGTTAACATTTATTAGCACCTAATCAAAGAATACCCAAAGAATAACTAACAGATCAAAAATTCAATGTAGGATCCATGCTGGTAAAGAGTGTAGAAGAGGAGAAAGGAAGAATGTAGCGGGAAAAATTTAAAACTCAGAACAGCTCACTTGTGATTTTCTATAAGGATGCGTACTCATACAAGCACAGAGGATCTTCAGTGATTTGTGCTTCTGGAAAGGTCTAGCATTAGTAGAAAATAATACATTTCCAGGGATGGGGCATCCATAACTTCTCTAGGCAAGCTGTTCCAGTTGTCCTGTCTTGTCAACATCCTCACCGTCAACAACTTCTTCCTAACATCTAATCTAAAGCTACCCACTGCAAGTTTAAAGCCATTCCCCCTTGTTCTATCACTACATGCCTTTATAAACAGTCCTTCTCAAAATTTCTTGTAGGCCTCTTTAGGTACTGAAAGGCTGCTATAAGGTCTCCCCTGAGCTTTCTCCAGGCTGAACAAGTCCAACTCTCAGCCTGTCTTCATATGGTAGGTGCTCCAGCCCTCTGAACATCTTTGTGGCCCTCCTCTGGACTCACTCCAACAGGTCCATGGGCTTCTTATGTTGGGGGCCCCAGATCCAGATGCAGTATTGCAGCTGAGATCTCATGAGAGCATAGCAAAGGGGGAGAATCACCTCCCCTGACCTGCTGGGTATGCTCCTTTTGATGCAGCCCAGCATACCGCTGGCCTTCTGGGCTGCAGCTGCACACTTCTGGGTTATGGTTAGCTTCTCATCAACCAACACCCCAAGTCCTCCTTCTCAGGGCTGCTCTCAATCCATTCTCTGCCCAGTCCATATCTGTGCTTAGAATTGCCTCAACCCACATGCAGGACCTTGCACTTGGCCTTGTTGGAACTACACAAGGTTTGCATGGGCCTGCCTCTCAAGCTGTCAAGGTCCTCCTGGACAGATGAAATAACACATTGAGCAGATGAACTTACACCTAAGTAAAAAGAGAGCATAAACCTGCTACTGCCTTCTCAGCACCACATACTTGAGAAATCAGCTTTAAAAATTAAATAGGAGCTTGATAAGACAGTATTCTTCTACCACCTGCATTACCATATTTGAGCATCTTCCAATAGCATGTTGAAAGATATGAATAATTGCTCTTGAGTCCTTGGTGGTAACTTGGGCTCAACTCCAGACATCCTGCTTGCTGGAGTGAGGCTCTGTATCATCTTATGATAAAACCAAAGATGATAAATACCTCACCAGGAGAAAGGTGCTTAGTGTGACTCCTGGCTCCTTTTTTGAAAATGCCCTAGAAGAGAGAATTTTTGTTTTTTTTTTTTCATTTCCTGTGGCCTTCCTAACTCAGTCTTGGGATTTAAGTGTATGTGCTCAAGTAAGAAGAGAGAAAAAGAGCAAGACTTCTTTTTGCAGCGAACATTTGTAAAAGTTTATGAGATTCTCAGCTAATGTGCTAGCCACTGTAATCGAGGACTTGTATCCCAAATTTACACCTGTACTATCACATTATTGTAGTTCTTCAATTTTCAATTCAACTCACTCAGTTACACATGCAGTCTTTGTTCTGGCTCTCTCTAGCTCTAGTTTGGAGACAACCAAGTGACTCTGCAGATAGTGAAATTTAGGCAGAAGAAAGGCTGGTGCATACCTGAGCTCCCACTGTACTGATGTAGAGCACCTCTATAACATCAGTATATGCAACAGTCAAGTGAGCTCTATCTCCTACACATATGTGAGAAAGTTCATTATTCCTGACAAATAGAGTTCTCAACCATTGGTTTAATCTCAGAAGATTTCAATATACCAGGCCAAGGCCATGGTAACAGCCCAAACATCAGGAATCTGACATTGATGGAACATCAGAGTAAGAAGGAGAGAGTGAGCCTGGCATGCACTCGACAGCCTACGCCACTGAAGGGGGATGCTTCTGGCTGCTGCAAAGATGTGCTGAATCAGTATAGACTCTTGGAGAAGGGCCAGGTGGCTCTCAGCCCCTGCGAAGAGGAAGGCTGGTGGGGTGCTTAGTCACTACGATACTCATCCCAAACAAACCCGTGGCTGGTGGGAGAACACCACCTGCTTTTGCTGGCAAAAGCAAGCGAGTCTTCCCACAGGCAGGCAGGCAGGCATACTCCACCTCATTACAAAAATAAGTAAAAAAAAATGCATCACTGAAAAAAGTTGACCCTGTAATGGTAAACTCCATTTCAATGCAATTACGCCTATACACTGAATAGTATCTAAAACACAGAGGTCATTTTCTTAAATAATGGGGTTTGTATCATACAAACTTGGGATTCTGTGTGTCTACTACGCAGTTCAGTATATTCATGTGCTGTAATGAATTCCACTGGCTTAATTTTCAAGGCAAAACACTTTCTACACTTTCTGTAGGACTAGCTGCTTGTCCTGAGTTCAGCAGCTGAACCCAGGGCACTGCTGTAAAGTCACATAATAAAGCTGAATTTTACAAGTTCGCTGTAAAGAATAATGTAACTTGTATGCCAGAATACTGGAAGAAATTTACTTACGTGTCAGAAGACCAAAAAATACAGAAGAAACAATGTGAGAATAATATATCTTTTTAAAAAAAAAAATCAAAAGACTGAAATCCTCATTTCCTCTGGATTATTTAGGCAGGTATTCCTTTATAGAACCAGAATCTTTCAGAATCTAGAAGATGCAAGTCAAAATAAATGCCACGTATTTCCTCCACCAAGTTTAGCAGCTGTATCCACGCTTACAAATGGAACTAAAGCTCGAAACAAACTGAAGCTGTTATATCAATCTTACTTTAATTCATCCATTGCAGGGCTTCTTCTGAAAGTAAGCTTCTGTTGCAAAACTTTTGAGCACTTTTCTTCTACACACTCAAAAGCTGAATTCCAAAATGGCAGCGGACTTATTCTGCCTTAACTCAACACCTAGTTCTCCTCAAAAACTTCAGTGGCTTTCAAGAGCCATCTTCATCACATCTATCATTACCAACTTAGTTCTATGATTGTATGTTTATAGATTTTTTTACAAAATGGTAACGAGACTATTTAAATAAAGATTAAAGTTACTGATATGACATCAGCTGAAACTTTCAGTGGCTTCAGTCAAACAACATATTCTGGATTTTTCACAGCTTGCAAGGGAAAAGTATGACTCGGTGCTAACATCAACACCAGTCTTCAAAACTCATTTATAACATAATTCACTTCCTAGCCAAAATGAAAATGCAATTCTGATCTAGAAAATATCAACAGACATTGGTCCATCAGTAAATTTTTTACTTACAAACTCAATACCTCTGAGTCTGATACCTCCATTACTAATCTACTCTGCTGGGGAATGAACCACATGGTTTTACATGACTGTCAATCTAGCAAGCTCTGATGGACAACACTTGCACCTCCATTGGAGACATTTTTAATAACTTGAGCACACGTCAGAAGGCACAGTGCACAGAGTTACGATTTCAGAAGACCAATATTGGATTATTTGCCATCTCTTCCCACAGACTCGCACTAAGATTTTGCAATTACTGACCCTTACACATGGAATATCAGCAAATTATTGTTTACTCATAAGTGAAACCAGTTGGGTGATTTGCTTTTAAGAATTAATTTATCTGAGATAAAAATGATTTAATTATTCATTAAATAAAATTACCACTCCATGGGTATAGATAATCCCAAATTGGCTTTGAGTTCAACGAACTCTGGAGAGGTTCATTAGCTTAGATGCAGCACCACAGGAATGTAGTTAAATGGCTTCCAAAGCCATTTCAGGTCCAGCAGAGGTACAGAACTGATTTATTTCAGAACATATACTGAACTCATAAATCTGCAAGACCCAAAATGATTCCATGCTGATCTAGTTTGGATGCTTCTGATCTCAACTCCCAGGACTTGGACATGCAATAGCATGGTAGAGAAGCGTTTAACCATTCATTATCACCACTAGTCCTGGGGGGGCTTTTTTTTTGTCCAGGCACAGTACTGTAGCATGGCACAAACTAACAGGATCAGCAATAGCATCCAGGCTCCAGCAGGGTTCCTGCTGAGCCAGAACTAATCCACAGGGTAATTATTTGCAGTTGGGTAAATCCAGCCTGGACTGCCTGAGTGTCTGATAGTAGCCACAGCATCCAATTTTGTCCCAGTTACCTAGGATGTCCTGCTCCCCATGATACTGGATAGCAGAGAGTTGGTTACACAACATCCCAATCAAGAGAACATAAATCTGTTTGAAGAAACTGAAAACTAAAGATAGCACTGAAGTGTTCAGTTTTAATTAGTACAAAACAGCACCTCATTTTTTTCCATCTTGGAGGACACTAAAGCACACTTTGTAAATTACATAATACTTTCAAGTAGAAAGAAAAGTTAAAATATTGGAGTACTTTAAAAGTTAAAATTCCCTTTCTTTAGGAGGATATTTCGTACCAAATACAGGAGTGCCAAATAACTTAATGTCTGTACTTCATAATCCAAAAGAACACCCAAATTTTATTAAAATCTTACTGTGGGGTTCTTAGAGAAGTTTTGTTTCTTTGTGTTACTTCATTTTGATGCTGTTTAACATTAACCTCCAACACCCCACGGATACCTCTTACCACACTGGAGTTGCAGCCTAAGGACCCCCGGTTCTGTAGTTCTTTTTTAAGGCTTCCCTGAAGCAACAGAGCAGGTTTTCTATGGAGGTTATGCAATTTCCATCCTCAAAGAAATTCAGAACTCAACTGGTCAAGCCCTGATCACCCTGACCTAGCCGGCCATGCTTCGAGAAGAGGCCAGGCCAGACCAGATGTGACCTCCAGAGGTCCCTCCTGACCAAAATTATTCTGTGATTATATCTACTTGCAGTACTAGAGCTTCCTGCGGTGCAACACAAAGAGGTCAGAAGTTGTACATTGCCTCCAAGGAGTCTGAATGAGAGTCACAGCACACTAAAGAAACAGGCAATCACCAAGGAATGCCATCGACATTATCAGAATAATTCAGAACTTTGAGGCAGCACCAGGAGCAAAGCATTATCTTTTCTCATGCTGTTTCTATATTGCTGTATGTGAAATTCTATCTCTATTTTACCAATAAAACTCAAGTGGCTTTAATTTTTACGCACTCAATGTACATTGACAGAAAGAAGACAATGTTTTTGGTATGCTAATTACCATAATTGAGAATCTGCAAATGAACGTGTATTTAAAAAAACCTCATTCTCTCTCCCATTTAAACTCCATATGAAGTCACTAGCTAACTGACATTATAAGTTGCAGGAGCACAGAATAACTGACAAAGACAGTTTCCATTCCTACATATAGCAAAGAAATACACACTCCTCTCTAATGAGAAAACTTCAGTATGTCACAATGCCTTGAAACTTAGAAGCTATTTGAATGAAAAAAAAAAAAGAAATATAATTGGTATTGGGTCCCATATAGCCAAATCACAGCTCTAATCCAATTGCTAAACTGCCATATGCTCTGTTCTAAGGAATCAGCCAGTTCTTTACCACGACTCTCCAGAAATAACTGTGTTTTGCAGTTGCCCAGCTGGGCATTTAAAATGTTTTACAAAGGTCTTGTGTCATTCATCTGGTGGAAAAGGACATCACATAATCATAGTCCTTGCAAATTCATCCGATTTTTATTTTTGAGACCAAATGTTGAAAGAAAATAACAAACGTGGTCACAGAACTCTGGAAATGTGAGCAACAGCAAAGTACCACTGTAGGTATTTATAGGAAGCACTAAAGGAACCTAGAGGAAAGTTACACATCTCCAGGTTTGCCCCCTAATTTACTAATTTCAAGACAAATATCTATAACACATAAAATGCACTCAAACTATCAGGCAACAGCAACTTTCCAGTCTAAAACTGGGATCAGTATTCATTCCTTGCCCACACAGAAGCCCTTAGAGATGCCTAGGGAAACAGACACCCATTCTTTGACAGAATGTCCTTTTAGGGATTTAAAAAAAAATTCCCTCCCAACCCGCAGCATGAATGTTCTCTTTTTACAAAGTGTATATCCCAGCAGGCCTAAAGCAATACTGGACTGAAGAGAGGAATAAGTATTAATCAATAATCTAGTCAAGGGCTATTCAGGTGTTGTATGTTAGACTGCAGACAAAAGATGAGAACAGTCGTGAAACTAGGGAAGAATCTGAGTCTTCTGCTCCCCTCAGTGCCTGGAGATGAGGTATCAATTCCCTTTTCCTCTTGGCCTTCTCCAGAGTGTATCTTGATGCACGGCCAGTGGCCAAGGGACTCTGGATCCACAGCACAGGTGAAGAAACCTTCTCCTCTGTGCCTGGGAGACCTACAGATGAGGCAAAGTGGTGGCCTTCAGCCACCTCCCAGGGAATGCTTAAGGCCCAGGACAAAGGTGGACACCAACAATGTTGGATACACACAACTCTCCTCATGGGTTTCTTACAGGGGAAAGAGCCCAGCTTCAATGCTTTGCCTTGCTCATCCAACCACACTCATGACCCCTTATGGTCACTGGGTGGGGTGTGACAGCATCAAAGAAGGCAACAAACAGCTCTTTGCACTGTACTCTGAGGTCTTCAGAGGAATCTGCATCTTCCATTAGATGCATAAGGATTGGCAGCTACACTGGCCCAGCTGAAAAGGACCTTTGCTGCAAATTAAGTACCTCTTAGGGCCCTGGTCACTTCCTTCTATGTTTTTGTTTTCTTTTAAACAAGTATCAGGTTTTTGATACTTCAACTGAAATATGGAAAAAGAAAAAGGTATTTTATCAGCATTAAGAAGTAAAATACCCCAGTGAAAGGAACGCAATTGAAAGCTTACTCCTTTCTTCCAAACACACAGAAAACAAAATTCTCCTCAAATACTGTAACTTTCACAACACAGTTCAACGATATTTTCTCTTTACCTAGTTGATTAAAATGTGGCTGAAGAGTACAATAAGAAATCAGAAACATCTGGCTGGATTAATTAAATCCCCATTTTTCATTCTTACATACTTCACATTTCCCAGTATCAAATCCTCTCAGACACAGTATGAACTTTCTAACATATTTCAAAAGTATGCTCCTCTTAACTTCACAGAATTAATTCAGCTCATGTACTGTATGTATTTACATATCACATATCTGATCAGTCTATAGCATAGAAACCTTGCATAACTGGCTATTTGCACATTTGCAAATGCGAATTCATAGAATCACAGAATAGTTAGAGTTGGAAAGGACCTGAAGATCATCTAGTTCCAATCCCCCTGCCATGGCCAGGGACACCTCACACTAAACCATGCCACCCAAGGCTCTGCCCACCCTGGCCTTGAACACAGCCAGCGATGGAGCACTCACAACTTCCCTGGGCAACCCATTCCAGGGCCTCACCACCCTTACAGGAAAGAATTTCTTCCTCACATCCAGTCTAAACTTCCCCTCTTTAAGTTTGAACCCGTTACCCCTTGTCCTATCACTACAGCCCTTCATGAAGAGTCCCTCCCCAGCATCCTTATAGGCCCCCTTCAGTTACTGGAAGGCTGCCATGAGGTCTCCACGCAGCCTTCTCTTCTCCAGGCTCAACAGCCCCAACTTTCTCAGCCTATCTTCATATGGGAGGTGCTCCAGCCCCCTGATCATCCTCGTGGCCCTTCTCTGCACTTGTTCCAATAGTTCCATGTCCTTTTTATGTTGGGAACAACAGAACTGCACACAATACTCCAAGTGAGGTCTCACAAGAGCAGAGTAGAGGGGCAGGATCACCTCCCTTGACCTGCTGGTCACGTTCCTTTTGATGCAGCCCACGATACGGTTGGCTTTCTGGGCTGCGAGTGCACACTGAAGCCAGCTCATGTTCACTTTCTCATTGACCAGCACCCCCAAGTCCTTCTCCACAGGGCTGCTCTGAGTCTCTTCCCTGCCCGACCTGTAGCTGTGCCTGGGATTGCTCCAACCCAGGTGTAGGACCTTGCACTTGGCATGGTTAAACTTCATCAGGTTGGCATCAGCCCACCTCACAAGCATGTCAAGGTCCCTCTGGATGGCATTTGCACAAGTCCAGGTAGATGACATCAACTGCTCTCCCCTGTCCATCAGTTCATAGCCCCATCATAGAAGGCCATCAGATTGGTCTGGCAGGATTTCCCCTTAGTGAAGCCATGCTGGCTGTCACCAACCACCTTGTTGTTTTTCATGTGCCTCAGCATGCCTTCCAGGAGAATCCGCTCCAAGATTTTGCCAGGCACAGAGGTGAGACTGACTGCTCTGTAGCTCCCTGGGTCATCCATTTCCCCCATTCTTGAAAATGGGGGGTATATTTCCTTTTTTCCAGTTGTCGGGAACTTCACCTGACTGCCATGATTTTTCAAATATGATGGACAGTGGCTTAGCAACGTCACTCGCCAGCTCCGCTCCTTCAGGACCCATGGATGGATTTCATCAGGTCCCATGGACTTGTGTACGTTTAGGTTCTTAAGATGGTCTTGAACCAGATCCTCTTCTACAGTGGGCCCAAGGTCTTCATTCTCACAGTACCTGTGTCTGCCTTCCAAGATTTGGGTGGTGTATCTTCTCTGAAACTACTATGGAGGAGCCTTAGATTTGGCCTACTTGCAAAAAGCTCAGGAAGTCATGCCAAGACAAAGCAGAAAACTTGAACCATTCTCCTCTTCATGTTGAGTTAATAGGATTGTTTTACAGAACAAAAGAACAAAGCATAAATATTTAATTCTCAGGACATGCAACCACTGTATTGTTTTCGTGTTGGTAAAGGTGACGATCCTGTTCACATTTTTATTTGCTATCCAATTAGTAGGTTAACACACATACAACTTGCCACCTCTGCACTTAAGACAGTTTAAATGAGACAGGCTTTCTCAGTTTTAGTAAGGGTGGGAATACGCTGGGTTACAGGAGAAGCACATACATGTTATTTTTCTCACAAAGTCAGGTCACAAAGGATAGTTCTGCTGTTCACTGGGACAGAAAACATAATTTGCATGACTTTAAATCGGCAACACAATTCTTAAAGCTAATTTTATTCTTATGGTATTATTTCATAAATACTGAGAATTAGTATTTAATTGTTTCAACTCGAGATTTTAAATTTTCACCTATCAGTATGGGAAATCTCTTGGCAGCTCTGGAGGCTGCGTGAAAATGAATTTTTTTGTTTAATTATAAATTGATTTAACTTTAACAGTGGAGGCTTTAATTGAAATATTTTAATTAAGTGCTTGAAGTAACACAATGCCAGCTTTTTGCTGGAGACTAGCTTATCTAACAGTGTGGAGTTTCACACTTACCCAGCCCCTGTGCTGAACACACAGACTGCTATAGAACCAGTTGTAACTGCTGTTTCGACCTGGCTAATGGCATGTAAGAAGACAACAGTGAAAGCATTCAACTGCATGCCTTGTTAGACCATGTTAAAACTATGGGCAGTAAAAAGGGGTGGTTAGGACTGTTTTAAAATAATTAGAGCGAGTGAAATAAGGATAATAGCTGCAGCATCTTGTTCAAAATGGAATCTCCACAGATACCCTTCCTGCCTTCTGGCAACCCTCCCTGGAGGAGTAAGTGACAGACAGGGCTATCACACTGTTCTCTCATGGACAGCCAGATTGTGGCAAAACATAAACTCCAGCAGGGAATGCTGCTCTCTTCTTCTTCAGACAGGGTATCAAAAATTGAAAGCACTTGGAAGGTTCATAAATAGCGATATCAACACTATTATGATTTCAGGAGTGTGGGGAGGAGCAAGGGTTGACTGCTTTCTAACAGATTAATTTCCACCTTTGAACATTTCAGAAACAACACAGTCTGTCTCTGGGGCCCCTCCTGATGAGATGAACAGATAAAGAAATTGGATTTAGAAGCAGAGAGTAAACTGACAACAGCAGCAGCACAACTTCATACTTGTAAAACTATCCAAAACCTCTGAAGCCTTCCAGAAAGAGGGGCAGGAAGGTGCTATTATTCTGAAAACAAGGGCAAGAATAGCAGAATAGTAATATCAATCACCTGCACAAAATCTACCCACAAGTATCTGCATGGCTGCTTTGAGAACGAGACTATGAAACGGTTCATCTATTGTCATTGTGTTGGGTAAAAAACCTGAGCCACCTAAGTTTTCAAGCATTAATAACCATGGAAACTGACTCTGCAGTATAACAAATGAGTTAAAACATTTATACTTCATTGCAGATGACAGCAAAAGAGTTGCTCGCTGAGAAACCACATGAGAAGCAGAAGAGGCAAGGAAGTTGTTACAAATAAAAGATGCTACAATATATGACTATGTTAACAAGATTAGTGGGGGGGAAAACGTTCCATGCATTGCAGTAACAGGAAGATACTGTTATTAAAAAAGCCTTCTTCCTTTCTATTAAACAGTGCCCCCACTGATCAAATAGCCAAAGATCAAACGAGGTAACTACAAGGTTCCACTGTATTTTGACAGTGGATTAATTAAATTACAGAAGAACATACTGATTCACACAGCATATCATGCCTCCAGCAGAAAACACTTAGGAAGAAAAGGGAGAAGGACAAGCACTTAGTGCAATTATGTAAAAGAGACAGACAAAATGTCATTTGGGAAAACAAGTAATGGCTGGGTCAAGTAACTAGGTAAAGTAACACTTGAAAATGCAAGGGTGGAGCACTGCAGGGTGTTTCTTGCCCTATTTCTCTCATATTCCTGTCCTGTACTGGCTAGTACAATTCATTTTGACTGTCTGAAGGAGAAAAGCCTGCCAACTAATCTTAGAAGCCAAGGAAGAGAGATTAACAGAGGAAATTAGTAGGTCTGTCTTCAAAATCCACCTTCTCCAATTTCCCCTTCTTCCATTTGAAGCACGTAACAGAGCTGTTATGAAACCACATGTTGTGGCGGTAAAAAACCATTTTATTCTTTTAAAACGCCTGAGTCAAGAACATGGCCAAAATGGTGCCTGAAAGCTGAAGAGGCTTGCTGGAATTGGCAGGATAAAAATTTCAGGAAAATTGAGAAATTCTCAGCTGGTGGAGATCACTTTAGCTGCTTTAATCCACACTGCTATGCTGATCCAGACCAGCTGAAAATCTCAACTTTTTTTTGTGTTGTGCTATTTTTAAGTAGCTAACTCCAGCCTTGAGTACAATTGTTCAATCCTATGACATGGTCCTGAAAGACAAGTACAGTGCAAGTGAAAAAGAGCCATCACCAAAGTGTTCCAGTCACTCACAGAATCTTTCGTGTGCCCGTCAAGTCTTATCAGCACTATTAAATTACCTACAGCTGTTCCCAAGTCTCTGCTGGGAGCTACACAGCAAACCCCACAAAAGTAGAAGCCTTTCAGCTTTAAACGTTCCCTCCTGTTCAAACCACTTAAGACACCTGCATTTTCTATTAGCTACCTTGGTGGCCTGCAACATTATTACTCTTGTGAAGGCAAGACTTAACCCCAGCTTTTCTGTTGCATGTCACAACCTCTTCTTCCATTACTTACTTCTCCTAAGGAAATGTGTAGCATTTCTTGCCATCAAGAAATTCTCCTGGTTTCCATGGTGAGAAAAAATTCCCTGGTAGCACCTAGATTTATTAAATCATACAAACCCAAGCTTTGAGAACAAAGCTGAGTCTGTCAGATGGCTGATGTCATCTCTCAGACACTCACCAGGGTGACAATGGCACATTCAGCAGTCAGTTGAGCAGCACTAAACAATGTCCGAACAAAGCGGTAAATCTGTTTCTGCTCCGGGTCATGTTTGTCATAGTCTGGTGGCACTTCGGATTTCTAAGGAAGAAATACTTCCAAATAGGTGACTGAAACAAAATGAAGCAGACAGAAAGAAAGACAGTTCACATGAAAGGGAAGAAGAGGCAGATGAACTTACCGAAAGGGGATGAAGGTTTTCATCAAAAATATCTAAGAGCATTCTTCCGTCTGTATCCCTAAAAAGCATTAAAACCAAAGTAGTGTCATTATCTGAACATGACAGCACGCAGCTCTCATAGACACAAATATTTGTTAAAACTCCAATACTTCCAATGCTGCAAGATGCTTAGAAGTGCTGCAGAAATACGATTTTCAAATACAAGTTGGACCTGTTTTGCCACAAAATTCACATGTACCGTGAAATCCGTACTATAATGTTGCTAAAATTTTCCATTTTCAATGCCCAAGACACATAGCTTTTGTACTTTCTACTGTGAGGCTTGTTCATTGTACTAAAAAGTACTACTATAAACTTCTAAAATCAGCCCAGCTTACTCTCCTTTTCTTAACTTTGTCATGTTAACCTTGCAATCTCTTGATTCCTCTTCCTCCTTTACTGGCAATGTTCTGAGGATTTACAAATATGTAACATCATTTTTGCAGTTATTCTTTAGTTAACATATACATTTTTCACTTTTTTTTTTACTTGGAAAATCCTATCCTCCTGTTCTAATGATTTCTGAAAACAAAAAGGAGTATATACAAAAAAAAAAAAAAAAGAAGAAACCCAGACAAAATAGTATTCCTATTCATTGGTTTTATCTGCTATTTCTCTCTCAGATCCCTGTTGCTCAAAATCAGCATGCAAGTTTATGCAACTTCACAAGCCTAACATCCAGTATGCACTGTAAGATCTTGCTGTGTGTAGTAATCTTGGCAGGAACACCAACAATCACAGAACTGAGTGGTATAACAGCCAGTACCAGTTAGAACTGGACACCCTCTGGACAGATGCATCCATGTGACCTCCTTAATACAATCCCATCTTTCTTTATAGCATCCTGGTACTCTGGTCATAGAGTTCTTAAGAGAGAAATCACTGAATATGTCTTCTGTCTTTACTCAATAGCACATGTGTCTCAAAGCATGCAAACACGAGTTTTACAGTGGATTCATGTCTACAAAATGTATTTATTAGTAGTTAACACTTAAACTTCAACGTCTGAAGATGACATTTATTCTGTTATAATGCTTCCTAACTCTGGAAATAAGCATATTGGGTTTTTTTAAGGATTGCCTAAACTAAAACAAACAGATTGAGAAATTTACTACAAAATTCCCAATCGCCAAGGAATTTAGGGGAGACTCTTTTACCCCTACAGAAAAAGGCCAGTATCTTAATACAGAAGAAGTCTCACTGATGTGCTAAATAAACTGTGGCCCTTCACAACGAGAAGAGAGAAAGAAAGAATTTCCTGTTTTATTTCTTCATGCTGTAGCTGCTGCATGCTATGAAGACACATTTGATTGTCCTCAAACTATAAGAAAAAACCCATTAGAACAAGTTTACATTGTTATCTTTGTAAAATGAACCATCTACAAATTGATCCTAAGCATTTTTCATGGTTGGTTTGTTGGGGTTTCTTTTGTTTATTTATTTAGCAAATTCACCAATACTTATGCATTCCTCAGAAAACAAGGTAAGTGCAGCCTTTACCACATGCTGAATAGCTAAGCACAACAAAAGCTGCAGAAAGCCCATCAATATAACAATGATAGGAGATACTGGGTAAAGAAGGAATAATAACTACAATGTCACAATCAAATTGAAAGTGGGAAACATACGAAGAAATATTCTATTTCATGTACAGTTTCTCAAAAACAATGGAACTGGTGAGAGTTTGGAGTATTAGGAAATAATTTAGTCTTAAGCCTATTGTGCAGGAGAAAATGAACAACTAAATGCTGTCTGAAAATAATTCTTTGGCAAATCAAGTGCTTGACTTGTTTTCTGTCAAAATCAAACTTGAGTCTTCGTAACAGTTACAGTGGTTTCTTACTCCCCACCCCCCCAATGAACTAAAATCTACCACACACATCAACAACTTCCTTTTAGCCTATAATGGCAGGAAACAGAATGTATGTTTTGCTATTGCTGTTTCAGCAGCAAGTACAGCTGAATGCTGTTATCATATTGTCCCTCCATTCCTAAATCAGAGACAATTGAAGACAGAACAGTCATTTCACATCCTTCATTTCGGAGTCATTAATTGATGCACATGAGCCTGCTCCACCACTGCTGCTTGAGACCATCTATCCTGTGCGCAGCAGAGGGCACGTTTACAACACACCCTCCTACCCTGGGCAGCAACCAGACCTGCCTGAATAAATCACCTCTCCATCCTAAAAGCACAGGCAGACAGCAAGTTTCCCAAAAGGTAACATTCAGAATGTATCTGTCTTCAAGACACTTCCTTGGCACTCTTTATTTTACAAAGTTAAACCTCTCTGTCTACTAGTTGTAAGTCAAATTTGCATCAATTTCTGTAACAACACAAGTGGGCATATTTTACTGTAGACAGAAATCAGCTCCATGGCAACAGGCACAAAGCAAGTCTGGTGTACTTTGGCTCTGGACTCTTCCTGCTCAACTCTGCACTCTTACTGAAGCTCCTCACCCTTTGTAGTCCCTAATCTGCTCCTTTCCCTTAAGCCTTTTATACAGTTGGCATGAAACTTGATAGAGCACTTAAGAATAACTTACTTCCACATAACTTTAGAGTCTGATTATCTTTGACATCTCTCATTTAGTCAAGCATAGTAAAAATTTACTAGTTAGCCAAATGAACCAAGGGACAATGGAGGAAGGGGGAAAGAGGGAACCACAGATGGATAAACAAGTAATCCAAGCATGATCACTGATGTCTCATTTCCTGGCAAATGAGATTAAAAGTCTGCGTAAAGATTTCACTCCAACTTCTGCTTAACATATTGCCATGTTTCAGTCCAAGGCCCACTGATGTCTTGGAAAGTCTTCCAAGTGCTTTCAGCAGAGATCAAGCCCTAAGCCTTTCTACCCCTGTGCACTTCTAAAGGTTTCTCTTCAGATGTCAGCCTTTGTTCTAAGTGTGATGGGTGCCAGTGACCTGGAACATGGTCCCGAATGACGTACCAGCTTAACTTTAAGCTTATGAGTAATTCCTTTTGTTCTAGTCTGACTTCTTACAGTCCAGAAGAAAAAACTTGTAAGTGGCTTGTTAGATTGAGATCTACGCCAAGTTCTCTGAAAAGACACACTGGAAAGCCACAGACAAAAAAGGTCACTTTAAGTACTTATACAATCTCTCCTTAGAAATGCCAGGAAATATTACCTTATGATACTGTGATATATCATGAGGACAGGGAACTTAGGATGCAAAAGCACGATTCAACACAAAGAAAGCTAATTTATGCACCAAGTTTTTTTTAGAGAATGTATTTTCTATTAAATTTCAATCAACTTGACTGAGCAGAGATCTAAAATGTACTACACCAGAAGAGATAAGCCAGGACCTGCTCCGTTTCTGAGGCATCTTGTATTACATCTATTCACAATGTCACTCTTTCTGTATATTTACTTTTTTTTTATTTCAAAAACCATCAACATTAACTGATCAATGACTGACACAGTTACCTTTACAAAGGTGTTGTAAAAAAATAAGTTAAAAAAAAAAGAAAAAAAACCAACAATCTGAAAGCCACTATTCAGATTTGTCTATATATAATCACAGTACATGCAACCGTGCAAAAGTGCCCAGTACACACAAAACCAAAAACTGATCAAAGTCTTTCAGCGATGAACTGTACTTCCAGATTTTTATGGCACATCACCCTCCAATTTCTATTTTTTCTAAGCAAAATATCTAAAACATACAAAAGAATACGTTTCTCATTTCTAGCATGGGAAATAAGGAAACTACTACTCAAAAACATTTTGAAAGAAACAGTACGGATTTTTAGGGTTTGATCAGTTAATTTGTTTTGATTAGATAAATTCAGTACAAGATTTCATTATTCACATACCTGTTTTTGATGTGGTAATATATTGCAAGAGCTACACTGTAAAGAAAAATACAGAGTTAATATCTCAGGACTGACAAATTATATTACTTGTCATATTAACACGCAAATTTAAAACCCAGCACAATGCATGACAAAAATATGCTCAACAGCCCATTTTATTCAGTTCAGTGTTAGATACCACGAAAACTGCTTTAAACAGACAATTCTATAATATCTGTTCAGCACACTCCAAGTCCCTCCTTTTCACTAATAATGAAGTACCTTACAAAAATACTCATATTCCATGCACCAAGTTGCACATACCTTCCATTTAATGCACTACGCCACCAAAGTCAATGATAAGACTCCTACTGACTTCCGAGGTTGAAGATGAAGCATCACAGACATTGAACATTCTCTGTCATTGTTTGCTAATGCTTCCAGGCTAACATAAAATGTTTTAATCACCTTTGGCTTATGATTTTATGTTTAAATCCATTAACTTTTGGCTGTCTTTCTATGTAGTTACTCACATACCAGACTGAAATACCAGGCTTCTACAGTTTTATGGCATCAAGTTACTTACTTTAACTCAGGAAAGATGACTCCCTGAATAACTTACTGCATTATGCGTTTTCCATGTTCTCAAGCACTCACCAAAGTACCCCTGTTTACATTCTGTGCAAAGGCAAAAAGTGTCCCTATATTCACAGAAAGCTAAGATTTTAATGACATATACAACTAGCTGATTTCATTAACATTTGAGACTGAAGAAAATTAAGACATGGCTTCTCATGGTTATTCTCCAGTTTCCAACTGACAACTCCAGTGTTATCAAAGGAAACATGTTCTACTCATGACTCCCTACTTGTTCCAGCAGCATAAAACCCAGCCAAAGCTAAAGAGTATGAAGGAGGGAGTTTCTATTTGTTGACAGTTTGTCTTGTCAGTGATTTACTATAAGATGCTTATGACTTATACTTGTGTAAATTCCTCCCTTTTCCATAAAAGGCCTTTTGAAAGAGTCAACTGATTGCTCTGTAATTTTATTCCAGAATTTTTACATGAAAACTGCTACAGTGTGTATTAGGAAAATAATATGTTGGAGCTTCCCCATTAGTAGAATTTTAACTTATTTCAGGTTTGTTTGGTTTTGCTTTATTTGAACAGCCACACAGTGGAAAATATTTCTTCTTAGCTGAAATTAAAACCATTTTCCTAACTCTGTGTGAGCATTACAGCTTTCACCTGACTCCATTAAAAGTTTTTAGCCCAGAAGTGCTTTTAAAATTTGATTTTTTTCTATAGATACATATTTAAGGAATTAAGATACCGTGTACTGTTGATATTTGAAGGGCACAGCCCTCACCGAACACAAAAACCACATTTATGACTGAAGTTAGTCTGACTGAAAGCTATTCACAAAATGAATTAGTCCTCAAATTTAATTTCAAATTATGCCCCAAGGAACACACTTGCAGCTCCAGTTCACTTCATGAAAGCAGATGCAAGAATCTATGTACAGAGCTCTCTGCTTGGTGCCCATATGGTTGCTTCTGTAACAAGATGTCAAATTACGTTTAGAAAATATTTACTATTTACAAATCCGTATCAGAATCTGAAAGTCTTTTGGAGCTGTAATAGATTAACTCAGACTCAAGTTTCATTGTGCTTTTCATATGCTGGTTCAGCCAGCTCTTAGTATACAGGAAAGAAGCTTAGGGAACTTTCCATCACCCCACCCCAGCCACCGCACTGATGCTACAGATCTCCAGTATATACACTAATATTTTAGATACACCAGTGCGTAATGTGACCCAGAAGAAACAAATAAGACAGCCAAAATACATCCCTCATAGATTTACCTACACGCAGTAGCCATTTGTCAGCAGAGGCTGACAGGGCGAGGGCAAGAAATGAAGTTTTACAAAAGCAATAATCCTGCGGTGTCTCTACCCTTCAATCTGTTAAATGTGCAGCCAGACAGGAGAGAAAAGACTCCTCATCCAAAGTCCAGTTTCTCACCCCGCATAACCCTTTTCAAACCCCCTGACCCCTTGCAGCTTCCAAGCCTTCCCACACTGGCAGCCTGGCCCCAGCCCTGCACAACTCCTTCCACCTAGACCCAGCAACAGCTCTTCCAGTTTGGCACAGCCCCTCTCCTCCTTATGGCTCTCCTTCCTGCCTTATACCCCAGCTCTCTCCCAAACATCACCACTTTGCTCCCCAACCCCCAGCTTTTCTTTCTGTCTCCTCCTCAACAAGGCTGCTGCTGACCACCATGGCCTGCTGCAAAAGCTTCTGGGCTGCTGTGGCCAACTGAGCCCACCTCTTCTTTCCAGGAGCAGTGTCAGTTCTGATGCAAAAAGGGGCCTGAAATCCAAAAGGCTGAACTTAAAAGAAATCTGCATGCAAAGTATTTTAGAGCAGTAAAGTATGGGATTCTAGAAGGAAAAAAAAAAAAGAAAAAAAAGAAAATCTTTTTTTCAGTGTTCATCTGAATTATTAAGCTACTAATTAAAGAAACTTGAGGAAAAGCAAGACTATTATTCAGGCAGAAATAGCTGATGAGGAATTAGATGTCAGTCTGACTGCAAATCCCTTCTCCATTTCCCTCCTTTTCCCTTAACCAGAAAAATTAAGAACACGTTTTAGTGACCACCAGCACTACAAACTCCTCTGGACGTGTTATTCTGAATATATTTGTCTCTCATGTAAATATTTCTGTAGCAGCGATTTTATCTTAATAAATTTTTGCATTTGAGTACAGCAAGGTAATCATGCTATGAACAATTCAAGAGAGTGTATCAGCAATCATAATCAACAAACAGCATGAAACGCCTGAGCATTTGTTCTCTCATTTTTTCCCCTTACTGTACAAAGTGTGAAGAACAGTACCCTATAAATACCAATTTCATTTCTCTCCAAATGTAGAAAAGCACCAGTGAAATCTGAAATGATTGTTTGAGACATCGCCCAACGGTAAGCCCATGTATGCATCACATACAAAGCTCCCCATTGCTGTGTAATAAACTGCCAGTGCCCTTGTACTCAATAAGGAAATGAATCTGCAGACAACTCATTTCCATTTCCAACAGAAAACGGGAGGAAAGCTTAGCAAATGTTCATAAGCATCTTCTCATGAACAGAAAAAAGGTCTTAAAGTTCAGGTAATTCTAAAACTCTGAATAGACAAGTACCCAAGTAAGTTTTGAGGACTCATCCAAAGCAAGTACCCAGTTGAATGCTGAAGCACAAGGATTTCAGCTGTTGCAATCCGAGACTCTTAATTGTTGCTTTCTCTTGAGATATGCAGTATTGGAAGTTTGACTCTGCACAGAGCTAAAACAAGAAAATAAGCTCTTGCTTATTCTATTCACTGCCCCTGCAGCATGATCAAATTACATAAACTTTCTTCTTCAAAAACTAAAATCTTTGAAGCTTGCTTAGTAGTGGTTCAGAAATATGTATGCATAAATACATATATATAATGCAGGCTCTAGCAAAACGAAAAACAGAGTTATAAAACCCACCATTTGATGGTATACTTGAGGTTTGGTTGACTGACTGTGCTGTCATCCAGGAAAATAGTGGAGCAGGAACTGTACTTCCTTCTCAACTGCCCAGGAGGATGCTATGAAAAACATGCAAAAGAACAATGGCAATTATGTAATACCAAAGCATTTTTTGTGAGGAGATGCAAGAATTCAGAAAAAACAGACTTCTCTGTCTCTCTCAGCGATGCACGCAGTAACGTGATCATGTTCGGAAACAGCTCAGAAAGTTCAGAAGTAATTGCCAGAGCAAAAGTCACAACAATCCCTGCCTGCGCCTTGACTAATGCTTTCCAGTCCCAATCTCCCCTCCGCCCCCTTCTTCCTCAAAACCATGCAAAAATTTGTGTGCAGAATTACTCAAATGCATACATATATTAGGAAAGCAAAGATGAACAAGACCTAGGTTTCTGTCCTTATTCCAAAAGAGTAAGTGGAAGAGTGAAAAAGAAATCATGTTAACAATGAAGATTGGTCTAGAAATAAATACAAAGCCATGCTTGGAGAAAAGAGAATTAAAAAAAAACCCAAACCTAAATGAACCCCAACAAAAAGAAATTGGGGAAAGAGATCTTTACAGTAAGACTACTAAAATAGCTGAAGTTTAAAAGGGAAAACTCAGAAAAAAACAATTCAATAAGAATAGTTTGAAAATTCAACAATGTAAGAGAAAGTGGATATGCAAATAAGAAAAAACATCTCTTAACAGAAAAAGTTTTCTACAGATTTCAACTGTATTTCTGCACTACCACAGGAAAACACTGAAAAGCTCAGCCACAAAATGACATTTGACAACATTACTTATTTCTGACGATATTTTGTTGAGAGAGCTTCTTCAGCTCCTTGCTCCTTCAGAGCAGTCAACAATCCACCAGTCTAAAAAGAACAGTTTCTTCATATCAGCTAATAGCTGTCACAGTCATTAATGCTTTTTGATTTTATCCTGGCTTATTTTACCTACGCTAGTGAATAGCTTGAACAAAAGCCTGTGTCAGGAAAGTTAAGACCAGTCACATTACAACAAATTACATGTTTAAGTTACAACAGAATAGGTTTAAAATTCAGTTGGCACATTGACATGGAAATTTTACGTGCCTTACAATGAATGTTGTTTCTACCATTTCAGTGGAGCCCAATGTCAATAACACCGGTGGAAACCAGAGGCATTTACCAGCTCAGAGCAACTGAGTCTCTAGGCTACAGTCCTGTGACTCCTACCTCAGTACATTTTCCCCTGTCTAATTTACAGAACAGATATTATTAAAAGTGCCAGCACTCCCATCTTCTCACGAATGCTTCATTTTCCATAAGCAGCAGACTCCTTAGCAGCATTCATTAGACAGAGAACAGATAGACAGTAGCTAAAACCTACATGCATCTGAGTCATCTTTCTATTTTTCCCAGCTATGAGTGAAAGAGCATGCAAAGTCTGTCAATTGGGGAAAAAAAAATCATTTTCTGAAACTATCAGAACTGTAGAAACACCACGATGGAATTATGTGAAAGCTCACCAGCAGATTCTATCAAGGTCCCTCACCTGACCAATGGAACCATAGGTCGAACTGCTTTTCTTGGAAGTGAAAAGTTTACTGAGAAAATTAAAATTATCCCCTCTCAAAAATTCTCCAAGACTTTGGAAAGGTATTTCATAATACTATGGAAGCTCAAAATCCATCAACCTACCAAGCTATTATATATTAAACAAGGCATCAAACAGAACATTTAGAAGCACTGGAAGCATTAATGACATAGAATCATAGAATAGTTAGGGTTGGAAAGGACCTTAAGATCATCTAGTTCCAGCCCCCCTCTCATGAGCAGGGTACACCTCCCACTAAACCATGCCTTGAACACAGCCAGGGATGGAGCAAGTACATAAAATGCACTATCTAGCATTGATGTATACAGAGAAAAGTACTAAGAGAGTGGTGACTTATAGCTTTTGTCCTACCACAGTTGAGTTTGAATTTCTGGATTAACCTATTAAGTACCTTATGCAGGCATGAAAAAGGCAAAGCAAGTTAAAACCAGCTGAAAATGAGACTGTTTAGCAGTTGAAAAAAAGGGAGATGCATAGACATTTAAAAAATTAATAAAAGGCATATGGAAAGTTTAAGTTTACATTTTAAGTATAAACATAGTTTAAAGGTTTAGATAAAATAGAAGACAAATGGACTAGATGTGTTCAAGGCAAACATGAGTTAAACAACAGAAAACAACTCTGTAGCACCACCACTGTCAGATTTAAATCTTCTTAGGTAAACAGCATTTACATTTGATACATGCCAATAATTGCAGCCACACACCTTATTTCTGAAACTACCATATCACAGAACTCTCCACGGTTTTCAGCCCACATCACACTTTGTTAGGCTGAGAACTTTTCACACTTCAGAAAAATACGTGGTGTCTCATGCCTCACTTTCTGTTCATAACAACTTGGCAGAAAGGGGTACCTCTTCCAGTCTGAAGAATGCTGCCAAGTGTAAACCTATTATCTTGGATATATATACACATTTGTGCCATGTGAATAACTAATCTATTCGTAGATCAACATTCCTAGCATGTGCTCTGATGTCCAAGTGCAGCCACATGGTATGCCAGATTATAGATTTTCTGCCTTTTCCAAATTACTGGAAAACACTTTCAGCTTCATAGTCTACCTTGACTTAGCTGGAAGACATCTAAGTCCCACAGTTCAGCCAAACAGGCCTTTCTGAACCTCCACAGAATGCTGCACAGGAAACTTCTCTATCCTTGCAAAGGACAAAATTGGTTTTGAGCATCATTCCAGTATTAAGCACTGTCCTACAGAGAACCCCCCTTCTGTGTTCATTTCAATGGGATAAGTCCACACCCAAAATTGTACAGGAGCTTAATACCTTCACACTTCAAATTCATCAAGGCTGACCATAAAAATCCCCCATTTAGACAAGTCAGAGAGGATCTATGAGAAAAATCAGAAGAGCTGAGAAAGAAGGTCTGGCTAATTTCTTCAAGGCTCTATATTCTAATATTAATGGGATCCTTCTCAGGATCTGTCCCACCATGAAGGCTGACATGGAGGAAGAAAGGGCTGGTACAGCTCCTTTTGTAAATGTTCATATGCAAACATGACAGTGAGCATAGCACATGTGTGGAGCCTTGACAAACTCTGCTATTAACAAAAATTTACAAATTAAAAGTACCTAATTAATATTGTATGTGTGTTCTTAATTTGCAGCAGTAATATGTTTGTACCCAAGCCAAGATTCAGTAGACATCACAATTCTCAAGTTCAGCGAGACCCCTGACTTCATCTGGCACAAAATTCCTGAAGGAGGAGATTCATCAGAGGTTTGAAACAACTTATCTAGAAGGAAAAACTGAAAGAATGGAGTGGTCTTCTCCAGAACAATGCAACAGCAATGGCCTTAAGTCATGTTGAAGGGAACTGCAAAGAAGGGAATGTTGCTCTCCATGACCAATGTGGATGGGATAAGAAAGAGCACGCTTCTAGTAAACTAGGGAAAGTTAAGATTGGACCCGAAAATGAGAGAGGAGGTGATGGCAAAAATAATCCAACCCAGCCATCACCTTTTTCTAATAGCAGGGATAGCTTGAGTGATTTGAGCAGTGATAGAATCTCCATCACTGAAAGTTGTAAAGAAAAGGTAAAACAAACACCGGGAATAGCTTAGATGCAGGATTCTGCTCTTAGGAAAGAAACCAGACTGACTGACCTCTTGCGATGAACACTGGACCAATTTTCTATCATTTTATGATTTCTTTTGGAGGGACGATTTGGAGCTCTTTATTCCAGAAGCAGTTATTTTTCTCATTTCAACCAAAGACATTCATTAAGAAATGCTGACAATATAGGTTACAATGAGTACCTAATAGCTACTTTGTGAAATTTCTTCCTTTACAGGAAAAGATGCATAATGGAAAAAATTGCTTTATAACTTGCTAAGCTTTTACACATCTTGAGAACAAACCCAAAGAGATCAAGACTCAGTGTACTTGTGTTAATGCTAGGTGTTTCTAGATCTTAAAACTAGTAGTTTTCCCCTCTTGCACAACGAGTGCTAAGGAAATATCACTGCTTTATTTTTCTCCCAGCTTCAACCTGAAATTTTCCAACTTTCCAAATCATGTTTCTTTCAAGATGCTTGAACAATAGGCTTTACTTGAAGTTTACATATATTATATATTTTCAGAAGTAGAATGGCTTAGTTTGCCATCAAAATCATACAAGCTCTGCAGAACTGCTTCTGTGTGCCTGCTATGATATGAAAGGAATCACAACAAATTCCTAACTAATTGGCAATGAGAATGAACAAAAGGATGAGATTCTCTCAGCCTTCATTTTAGCATCACTCAGAAATTAAAACTAAACTTGTGGGGAAAGAGGAAGTGTTACTGATTCTTTTGTTAAAATTGTCATTCCAGGACAGTTTGGGGTAGAAACACCTAACAGATGAGTGAGTGCATACTGACCAAAACCCATACTCAGAGCTGACCAGAAAAGGATCAGCCAGCTCTGCCCTGGAAGCTCTTTAGCAACACTAGTATGGCACTGTGCCCTGAGGCTCAGCAGGATGTGTTCACCAGGCACAACGCTTCCCTAATGAAGCTATATAGCTTTTGTACCAGAGCTGGCCTTCAGCCAGTCAGCTTCCAGTTTGGCAGAGAAGCTTCAGCCTTTTTCAGTGTTCTTTTGCACTTGCCCCATCAAAAGATAATTTGCAGCTTCTGTCCTAAATAATGACAGTACTGTCTTCTTCCATCAAACCAGGTGTAAGTTACTGCATGATTTTAAGAGGTACTATTAAATAGTATTTCACCCCATGGAAAGATTGAGGCCTGCTTGCACCCATCTGTGGAGACATGCCCATTAGCTTCTATTGGCTTCCAGGCAGTTAGAAGCTAGCCAAAATCCTAATAGACAAACTGGCATGCAAAAGTACACATGAATCCAAATTTCAACAACAAGCAATATACCAGGACTGCTTCTGACTTGGAAAAGGGAGACTCTTATCTTGGGGATGGATCTTCTATTGCTTCAGGACATGATTTAATTCTGACAATGTTTTTCACAGAAGAAACATGACTTTACAGGTCACCCGAGTGCTTCCAAAATCAAGCAAGCCATGCACACAATTCTCTGCATGGCTCTGCAAAGCTCTGCATTTATTTCCATCTTGCATAATTTCATACTACAGTATAATTGCCTACATTTAGTGGCTAGATATGGATATATTCACCTGAATCAAAGCTAGTGGAAACTGCTTACCTTTCTCTGCCAACATCTACAGCAACACAAAAAAAAAAAAAAAAGATCCAGCCCAACCACTCTTAAGTAATACCCATTGTACCTCATTAGTCTACAACATGATTCAATCTTGATTAGTTGATTCAACCAGTTCATTAGTTTCACCAATGTTTCATAATGTCTAAAAATGATGCCTTAGACTAGAACTGTACTTCCAAGTATTTTGCTCTCAAAACTTGTCCTTACATCAACTTTAGAAAACTATGTCAGCATACCACCAAGTTCTTGGGTGGCTCAGCAACCATTGGTAAAACTCTTCTGCAGCACACACAGGCTTTACTAAACCACTGATAAAGCACCCTGCTTTACAAACCTGAAAGATTAAATAGTTCTTTGAACGCTAAAAGCAGCTCAAAGGCTTATATTTACATGGCACATAATTGCTACTGTTGTGCAATTTGACCAGAGGGACCTTACTAGGCTCCCAGCACAGCAAGTATTGTACAGCAACCTTGTAAAAGAACTCTCCTGCGTGCTCTCACTCTGCCTCGAAAGTTATCTTTTGTTCCTCCCCCTACAAAAGTTTGTCATTTCATATAACTTATTGCCTCGAGGCTAATAGAAGAGGTACAATTCATCGCCCTAGAGGCCAGGAAAAGAAGCAAGGGGCTGAAAGATAGTAGAAAAAAAAATAATTTCAAACTGTACATTTAGGTAAGCCATAAAAGAAAATCTGCTCACTGTAACCTATTGGAAGCCTGAAAAAGCTTGAACAGCATCTATTAGGAATGGCATAAGTATAGAGCCAGATGACATATAAAGACCCCTTCTAGACCTGTTTTTTTGTGATTTTGCTATGGAGGGGAGCAAAGACCACATTAAGCAATCTCTAAGAGAGCTTCAAGAGCACCTGAGAAGTCTGTAATCTATCTTCCAGTTTATCTTGTTCTTCTCTTTGAGGAAGGAATGTTAATTAAAATATCTTAAGGAATTTGGACAGCAATTATAAGCCTTTACAACAGTCAGCCTTAGGCAGTCCACTTAAAAACAACATCTTACATTTTATGTTATGCTTTGCATGTTTCACAGATTAAACTGATTTGCAGACTACGTCCCCATTTCAGAATGTATCTTATTTATTCTTATAATCATTAGTTGAAAGTGTTTGATTACCAGTCACGTCTAGTAGTTTTACAATAGGGAAGCAGGACACTCTCTTTACGTACTCTGACATGAAAATTTGGGAGCTACACAAAAGCAAATACCATACATCATTTCAAGCACAGAAAAAGGCTCACAGAAATTGCTTCTGCAGCACCATGTACAGCAAAGTACCCCTCTGTTCTCCACTAGTCTCCATCAGTTGGGCTGCTGCTGGGAAGAAACTTCCCCTGATGTGAATCACTACAGTGTCACTTACATGGACTGGTGCTCGGACATGAATGATGCCCAGGAACTTTTCCCCAGAATGCCTAAAAAATTTTGGTCTATACATGTTAGGTTTTGCACTTGTAGTGATAAAAACAGTGTCAGTCTGCTGGGATCTGAACCTCCAGTTGCTGGCTAGCAGACAGTGGAAGTCATGTCGAGATCCCTAAAGATGATGCTGAAAGGAAGCAAGCCTTGTTGCTACAAGGTTGATGAAGCGTCTCCAGAATTAAAAAAAGGTAAAAACATGTGGAAGAGAGATATTACTTCCTTTTATCTTTCTTCTCTTTTATCCTTCCCACCCTATCTTCCCCCAGAAATATTCCAATGTGCAAAAAATATCCCTTATTTTGACAGTATATTACTGCTCCTGAACAGAGATTCAACACTAAGAGCACATCTTGTCAAGAAGGGAAGGGAGGCAAGTACTTTCTGAAAGGGAAAATTTCTAGAAAAACTTGATGGAGAAAACAACTTTTCCACCCCCACTCTGCTCCTTTCCCCTGTAAAAAAATAATCACCCAGTATGAAGAAGTACCTACTGCAAACAATAATAAAACATTCACTCTTTTCTCCACCCACACCCTCAAAAAACATAAAACATGTCTTCCTGTTCGTTTTCCTTGTACAGGCAGAGATACTGATGCAATCTCTCCTCTCTGAAAAAGGAAACGCCTCTATCTCAGTCTGCATCTTTATCCCCATGAGCAGCTTGACTAAGCAGATTAAAAGAAAAGGCAAGTGCACACTGAAGCAACATTAAAACCGAAACAAAAAAACAGCAACTGCCAGTTCAATGGAAAGGGGAAGCAGAGTCTGCTGCAACTGTTTAGAAATTAAAATAGGCTGAAAGAAAGCAAAACCACCAAGGACAAGGTAGGTAGGTAGATAACTGCCAGCACCTACAAGGATGCAAAGGATCCAGCACCATCCCCAATCTGTTGTCTGTCTCCCTAGGATCTGTGGAAAGACTGAGAGTTGGTGTTTTGTCCACAGCACCCTCTCACCCCCAACTTTCCTTTCCCCTTGACTTCCCTATGCCCAAAACCGAACAGCTGCTGGCTTTTTCCATCACACCTACTGACAAGGTGAATCTGAAACAGGACAACTGCCAGCCCTTGACAACACACAATAAATCAAAGCAGGAACCTGTGATTTGTATTTGGGGATCAAAGCAAAGTAGTCATCCAATTAAAACACTACAAACAAAAGCAAGCTAGAAAGGAAAAGAGCAATGGTGCGATCATATGGAGAAAGTGGATTTGTAAATGAGGAAGACCTGATATTGTTTTCACAAGTAATATTTCAAAACTTGTGTAAATTACTATTCTCATCTGTTGCTACACAGAATCGGGTAAGTCGCTAAAAAAGAAAAAGCACAACTTTTCTTGATACTTCTCTTACTAGCCAGCCTCCCTGATCGCCCAAGAAATGCCTGCAAAATAACTAATAAGATACTGCACAAAAGGATAAAAATGCTTTTGTTGCTTATCTTGGTTATTTATCACAAAAGAAGAATAAGTATATAGGACTTAGAAAAAACAAGAGATGACATTACGGAAAAACCATAAAAGAGAAGAACGCTACATTATGGTGAGGAGTTCTTGTAAAAAGACAAAACAACGCTCCAAAATTAAGGTCCTCTTGGCTTGTTTCCTCTAGAGCAGATATGGAGACCAAGCACTTCACATCAACAGGGAAACAAGTGAGTAGGAATAGCTCCTGTTATAAATGCACTCAGCACATGCTGAAAAATGGTGGAAAAGAACTGATCAACCAATAGGGCACATAATAAATTCACTTATCATGTAAATACTCCCCATCGTTTGCCACATACAATTGTTAAACCTATTTCCTCCAATAAGGCTGTCTAAGAAAATTACAATGGTTCCCAGCAGTCTACAAACCTAAATACAGTTGCCAGTTAAAGGCCCCAGCAACCACTTCAGAAATGATCACCAGTCTGTGCAACAGCTTTAGCAGACTGAATTTTTCAGAGGTGCTGAATAAATACTCACAGGTTGCTGAAATAACTTAAATATCACAGGCCACATTTGAAAATATACCTTATCTATGAGTATTGGCTAAAAAAATTAACTGACTTGTAAGGACACAGAGAAAAAGCCATGCTAAGAACTTCAGCTTCATAAAGGCTATTTCTAGCTTTGTAATTTAGAAGTGCTTTGTAAGTAGAAAGAAAACAGACTTAAGACAGCAGTAAACCAGATTAATGAGGGAAGTTTACATTGGTGCAACCTTAGCCAATGCTTTGAATTATACTTGGGGGAAGTTAAAAAAAAAAGGAAATTAGGGAGAGGTTTAGTGCATAGGGTATCAACTGGATAAGCTGCTACACTGAGCTCCCAACAACACAACATTTCAGTGATATGATCTGATCATCCTTTCCTTTTCTGCAAAAGCCAGCATTGTCCAAAAATATTTTATAGCAACAGTGCGCTTCCAGCAGCATTTGTAATAGTCATCTTAGTTCAATCCCCCAGAAGAATCCACTCGCAGTCTGCCTAATGCAGAACACATCTTTCATATGACATGAAAAAATTCAGGACCTGTGAGAGTTTTATCCATGACACAAGGCAGACTCTGACAGAAACTCAGTTATTACCTTGCTTTGCAGTGTCTAAATATTTATTTTTTTGCATGGAACCTTTCAAGTCAGAGGCTACAAAGCATGCTGGAAGTTCCTGAGCACACATTATTAAATTTACAGGAACCCAGTGCAATAGCTTTACAAGTAATTTTACAGCAATACAACTGCATTGCAAGCCACCCTCACAGGCACTGTAAACAATGGAAGTGTTTTACAGGGGAACAGGAGGTGAGCAGTACTGAGAATATCTGCTAAACTTGTGGGGCAAACTTCAAGGCTCTTATAAGCCTCTCCGTATCTTACGACTTCTCAAAATCTTAACTCTTGGGAAACTGAAAATCTCAGCTTGCTTTTGAAGCCAGGCAGTAATTTCAGAAACACTCAGCACAAACTAGTTCTGCCAACAAACGAAGCAGTCCTGCCTTCTCACCCCCCGCTCCCTTTCTGAGGGTGCAATCACATGTAGAAGCAGATCCATTTTAGCTATTAGCCATGCCTGCATTTGTGCCCCAATCCAGTTTACCTGGAGCTGCACAAACATTTGCCCAGCACAAAGGGATGCAGAGCCTATAAATCACATCTGTTTCTTTCAGCAACTGCAGAGGTTTAAAAATGATTTGTGAAGTGACGGCCTGTATTTATAGACAGAGAAGAGTTTGAGAACTCCCCACTTCACCCTAAATGCACATACCACTGGGAGACAATGAGCTCTTTCCCTCCTCAATTTTACTGAGGAGCAACTCCAGATATATCAGCACAAGGTTTAACACACTGGAAACTGCACTGGTTCCAGGTGCTTCAGTAGTACAAATACTAACTGGGGCAAAGAGCTTGGAAAAAAGCAGGCTACAGGGGATTTGCTCTCAGCTTCACCATGAATTTGATTCAAGCAGAAGAGAACCGAACTGAAAAATGCCTGAGGTACACAAGTATAATAAACCCCCATCTTCATACTCAGCATGTAGCACATGTCAATCCACATATACATTGCATCAACACTGGTCAGGCACTTCACAACTTCTGCGTAAATATGAAATGCTGCAGCTCTCTGCCAAACCAAACTTGCATAAAAATGTAATTTAAAGTTTTGAGAGCTTTGTAATCATTTTAAAAATAACTCTGATGTGTGCAGCTCTTTGTCCCAGGTACCAGCTACCTATGTACACTGGTTGTGAGCATGCGACTGTCTTCAAACCAAGACATCCACCATTCTACTAACTCAATGGCCAAGACCTATACTTCTGGATCCTGATGCACAACAGACATTTGAAGCATCAGCACCCTCTCACCAATATGAAAATCACGTGTGATAACTTATTCGTTGTATAATATAGACAACAAGGAGAAAGCTGCATAGCGAGGCATTTTCACTTACGTGGTTTATATAGAGACTCTTGCGTTTTTCTCTCACTGCAAAAACACAAAATATGATAGAAATATTACATGACTATTTTTCCCGATTAAATTTCTTATATACCATTTATAACAAAAAGAACAGGAGGCTATCTATGTGCAACATTATAACTGCTTTTACACTAACCAAGTATATTTACATATCAAACACAGAAAGAACATGTATCTGCACACATAAAGGCATTTACGCTCACTAGTGTGGTGATGGACTAAAATTCTCATCCTTGTGGGTACCTCACCAAGGGTTGGTCCACATGGGAAAGTTAATATGCAGTAAGATACAGTCCCCAGTTAGCAACGGATTAGGCATGCTTCACCAGTTCTCTGTGTATGTACCCCTGAGCCACCAGTGCCTTCGTGGAAGGTACCTTGCTGCAAAGTGGCCTACACTACCTTGCAGGCATGAAAGCACCTGAACAGCTACACCATGGAGTTAGCAAATTCTCATCATAGCTTACTGCGCACTAACTCCCATAGAGAAGCCTTGAAACCATACACATTACACCACTGCCTTCTATAAGTATCAGGTGCAAGCCTGAACTATTACTGATGTCACATATAACCATGAAAATACATTACTTTGGTGAGTATAAACCAGTCACCACAAGCAAGGGCTGCAAGTCAAAGCCACAATTAGCCAAAATATTCAGAAAGTAAACAGCAACAAAAGAGAGATAGATGTATAAACTCTTAGTTGTCAGGCAAATGCTTATTACAGCTGATTAAATATACTCTATTTAATTTTTTTAAAGCACTTTCCAATTAACTCACCCCATAGAGAGCCTGTGGAGCTCTGTTCCAGTGAAAATACCAAAGCATTTAAGATGCAAGTCTGGAGGCAACAAACGCAAATCAAACTTCAGGACTAAAATGGTTTCATGCTGTAGGTAATTAAGTGCACTTTGGTGCACCATGATTTGAAAGCTATGCAACCCAACACACTTAGCAAAATAAGAGTGTTCATAATGGTGGGATAGCCTGTCCATTCCCTGTTGGATGAGAAGCAGTTATTCATGATTTACTATAAGCAAGCAATCTCACATAAACAAGACTGTATGTGTGACTATTGTGAAATAATTGTGTTTAATGCAGACATAAAATGAAAATACGAAAAAACTTTTAAAAATCCTTACATAATTTTCCTCCCAGGGAGCAGAAAGGAGAATCACATATGACAGATGTTAGCCATGTCACTTAGTATATGCTCAGATCCACAATTATGGACATTATATAAGAAACAGAATTAAACAGGAACAGCAGGAAAATTCTGATTGTCTAGTAAACAGTTAAACTGCTTTAAGTCCTGCTAAAACATTACACTACACTTTTCCCTCACTGCATTTATCACCAGAAAGGGGCAGAAGTAATTGAAGGGGAAACACCAAAATGATGGTAAATATTAATTTCTAAGAATAGCCAAAGCATTTGTCTGGTACTGCATGTTGCAATATACAGGCACTAAACAATTCTGATAAGCTGCATGTAAACCTAATAAGAATATATAACTGAAAATTAGTACCTATTAACCATGAAATTTTGAACACAGTTAAGTATTTAACAGTGTTTTAATCACAATTATACTGCATACAAAGTTCTTACAGACAAAATCCTATAAAGACAGGCTACACATACACTCCGAATTCCATTTTAATCACCTTTTTCCCTACTTTACTTTTTCTTTACTGTATTTTCCCTTGTATCCATTATTCAATTCCCTATAAAATCATTTATTTACAAAAGCAAGATCACTCATAGCTCATTCCATCTGCTATTTCCAATCTCCAGAAGCCTATAGTAATGTCCTTATACACACTCCTCACTTCTCCCTGCTCAAGCACTGCTGCTGCTGCACACTATTCCAAGCAACACGTTGACCTCCTTTTCCTTATTTTCCCCATATAACAGAAATTCAGCTAGCCTGGATTCTCAGGTAAGGCACTACAAGGCAGCAGCTGTGCTTTTGCACTTCTGGCCCACTCTGCCATAGTGTAAGGCTCAACTCCTTCCAGAACATAGGCTGATGGGGAACTGGGCATAGCAGAAAACAATTTTGTCACAGCCACTCTCTCTTGTGACCCCAACCCTTTCTTTAAACAAAGGAAATAATTATCTTTAAACAAGGGAAAGACAATTATTGCACAAGGCAAAAGGCCAGTTTTGTCAAGGTAAAATGACTGTAGAGGGGTAATTCCATCACTTGGCTTCAGTCAGTTTAAAAATACTTTGTGCAGCTCACAGAGTGCAGTGTGGGCTTCAGCAGACAGGACCCCACTGTTATAACTAACCACCATTTTGTAATATAAACTCCTAACTGCAACTTCAAGCTTTTGGCTTTCAAGCACGGGGTTTTGACAAAATGGAGCTAGACAGACTTAAGAGTCAGTTTAAACAATTAAACTTCTACTTTCTTACTAACATTTTAAAACCTGAAAGTTTTGGAATGCTTCAAGTGGAGACGGAGCTGCTGCCAAATTGGCTTCGTCTTCCCCATTTAAAGGTCAGCGACCTGTTCCTATTCTGCAGGCACTTTCAACTGTTACTGGTGAACTTCTGCAGCAGTAGGAAAATGTATTATCTTGAAATAAAAACAAGTGCGAAAACACACACACATGTACACATATGTACGTGTGTGCATGTATTTATGTATATATGCGTTCTTCATTGGGCTGTAATAGGAACTCTGCAATTTCTATACACCACCTTAATGCTACCCGTATCAGAATCAAAGACAAAAATCCTTGAGGATTACATCAATCAAAATGTCTCACATTTGGGGAGTTTAAAGCATTTCTTTTTGTTTTATTCAGGACAGGAGACTGTTACCAGTTAACATGAAAGAGTAAGTGCAGCTTAATTCACTTCTATCCACCATATAAATACAGTTTCAAAATCCTTCTTGCCCGAAACCCATTGTTGCAACAATACTGAAAAATTTAGGTAGTAAATTGAGTGCGTAAAGCCTAATGTAAGTTAGGAGAGGTGGACAGCTGCAATCCACTTTCAGGAAAGACCATTATCAGCACCCTGAAGTAGCAACCCTTGCCTTCTTGCTATTAAAAGGGCAGGATGTTACATTATTAGAGTGCTAATGTTTGTAAACCCTCGCTTAACCACAAGCACACACTAAATAAATAGTGCACAGCTCTCCAGTACCCTAGACCATCCCCACTTACAGGCGAAAGTCAGCAAACAAGGGAAACTTGCATAAAGCACTCACAGAAGTTAGACAAAAAAAGGTGATATTCTTTACTAGCTCCCTGAACCTGGAGAATGACTCATGACAATTAAGCACCTAGAAAATTCCTGCAGAGTTGGAAACATTTAGAAAAGCTACTTTAGTTAGGAGTCAAATTAGTATTTATTGTGTCTTCAACTTTTCTACAGATTCATTGAACTGTCAGGTAACTAAGGGTGCAGACTAGTAAGAGAGACGGGACAAATTAAGATGGTTAGCATGGCATCCGAGTTTCACAGAACAATGGGAAATTCAGACCATGCAATATCCAGAGATGCCAATCCCACCTCATTACATTTGGGGTAGTCCGCTTGTTCTTCACCCACTTGTTGATTACAAGCAGTTCAAGCACAGCTCTTATTCCATGACACTACTGTGTCCAGTGATACCAGTGAGGCTGAAACAGTACAGGGCTACTAGAAAGCCATACATGGTATTGCCTGAAGGTAATGTTGCCCAGTCACTCTAGCATGTAACAATGGACTTGGCCATTTCCCACTTTAAAAACATGAGACATACACCCAAGAGCCACAGCCAGATCCTGGATAAAACCTTGAGTCCTGATGCCCCTCAACTATCCATTATGTGCATTTCAAATGTCTGCTGGTCTTATCTATGGAAATATTTTCATTCACAGTCAACAGGAAGGTTTGCCAGGCCAACACTATACAAGATGGAGAGTGGTAGTTACATGCCTACTAAGCTGTTCTCAATATTGCCAGCTCAGCTCTTCTCTTCTGCATTGTCTTAAGAAGTTGTGGGGGTCCCTTAGACTTCATCTGGCTGTCAGCATACAACCCTACACAGCCTAAACAACCCTTATATTTTCCCCTTAACAAGCATGTTATTACATTTTGGTGCCAGGCAACCTCCATGAATAATGTGGTAACTCCTACAGCTCGCTTGGTTCCACAAGGGGCCCGAAGTACAGCTACGTAAAATGCCTACTACTGTGAGCTGTCCTAGCAGAATGGGATGTTTCTTTTGGCAATACATCAGTAGCTAAATTTTTGCAGAATCTTTTTTCTTTTATATAAGCAAAATAGTCTTTGGATTTTTTCCACTATTATCAAAGATAGCTGAACAGATCTTACACTCCTGTTTACAAAATTTCTATATTGTTTCCCTAAATTCACTATTCTTACTCAAAAATAAGTTGTTCTTTGTTCTTAAGCTAGAACAAAGCTTCACAGACCAACTCTTCCATGGCTGTAAACTGTCATTTTAAAAACACCATTTCATGGTGAACTCCATGCTGCAATAAATTAACCATTATTATTACTACAAGTAAGAATAATCATCAGGTCTGGTCAAAATTTTAATTACTGGATTTTGGATTTTTTTTTTTGTCCTTCTTTTCAACAAGCTGTAGCAAGAAACAGCGTCCATATGGGATTATACAGTCTCAAAACACTATATAGACATCAATATTCATAATACAGTGTACTATGGAAAAACTGTCATTAATTTACAGACTACCAAATCATGTTAGAACGGTATATAATATACAAACCCACTTTATAAGGCATTGACAGAACCAGAGCTGAATTCAGAAGTACAATCTGAAGGGCAACAGAGGTACTCACATAATCAACTCTTCAACTAGGGCCTAACTGTATATCCTCTTTGTTCTAGTCATGTGCAAAAATTAGCTAGAAATACACAATAAGTGAAAACTACATTATTTGTAAGTCATATATTTGACACTGCAATTCACTGTAAATCAAAATGGCATTTATAGGCAGCAAAAGAAGGACAAAGAATTCACACTGAACAATCAGAATTACAATGTAGGAATTGCTTTGAAAGTCTTGGTAGAAAATAATGCGGTTTGCATTGATTATTCATCTACTTCTAAAACAACGTGTCATACATGTCTAACAGGGAATGAAAAAACCAGAATAAATGGCTTCTATTCTACTAACTCTATCAAGAGGCTTGCTTAGCAGATATAACTCCAGAGAGATCATTTTGTGTACAAGTAAAAAAAACCTCTCCAGGCAAATATATGATTATATCAAAACCATAATGAAAGAAGAAGACAAAGTTTGGGTGAAATGTTGTTCTGTTATTAAAATCTAGTACTTAGCTCATGATATTTACAATATCAGGTACCTCGAAGGAAACTCTAGACTGTCATCTTAGTTAACATAAACTGGCATTTTCTCACATACTTTCCACACATTTCCCAGAAGCTTGTCCTAATGCTCGGAGTTTTTAAAAATAAAAGAGTTACACAGGAAATTTTGGATGCAAGGAAAACATTTTAAAAATATAGTTATATTAGGCTTTATCCATATCTGTAGTTCTCATACAATAACTACTTGGAACTTAAAATTTCAGCACATGACAGGACTCAAACCTGCACCTTCTACTACTGGTCTGACAAAATAAATAATTAAAGGTGCGATTTCTTTAAAGTCTTAACATGATGCCTAAAAGCCTCTTTTTTGGGGAAGAGAATTATATATTAAAAGACAATCACATGCATTCTAACAAAGGGGTTAGAGATAACTGCAATAGCAAATACTGTAATAAATTCAGTAACCTACCATCTGTTTGTGATTTACTGAGAAATATCGTACTGGCTCGTGGATGATCTGAGGGGTTGAATTCCATGTTCAAATCTGCAAAGAAAGAAAGAAAGAAAAACACAAAAACATTTATGATTTCCAACGGCATACACAGATTTTCTCATTCTTTTTAATAAGACCAAATTTACATAGTTAGGCAGCTGTTGTAAAACAAAATACGTCTTGAAGCCAACTTTTTTATCCTTCGTCACACAAGTGGTTCTTTTTGGCATGCAGATCACTTGCATCAACACAGCTTTGGGATTAGACTTCAATTCTAAGGGCTGCTTTTGAATTAAAACAGACAAAGCAGCTTGAGAAGTTTGTACACAAGAAGTCAGGAATTATCCATTTACTGTCAATTTCTTCCCACCATGTCCCAAAGCCATTGCTAAGCACAGCAACACAGCTTGTTTTATGTAATTATAGAAGAATTAAGTATCACAAAACAAATATGCAACCCTCCTTAGATATATGGGCGTCTAAGATTAGATGTAGTTATAAGTAGTTATTGCAGCTGAATATAAAAAAAAGTCCAGGCCAGAGTGTTTCAAATGGTCAAGATTACAAAAACTTGGAACTTTCCTCATAAATCACAGATGAACATACTCCTTGCTGTAACAACTTAAAAAAAAACCCAAACCAACAAACCAGATTCTAAAACACATTTACCAGGTTAAAGATTCAAATCTATCACACTTTATACAAACTTCAGTGAAGGTTTTCCCTATTGAGGTTAAAATCGCTGAATTTACTTGTTCCCAAATTCCATGCCTGCTACCAATTTGTCAAAACTTATAGCCCTGCATCCACTTGAAAGCATGCTACTAAAAACAGCATATCATTTTTGCATTTTCTTGCTCTCCCAGTGTGGCTATCTCAACTTTAGTTCTCTCACATTCTCTTGCATTTGATGCAAAATAAATTCCCTTGCATTTGATGCAAGCATTTATGTGAGACTACATACATGCACTGATACGTTTACCTTCTGTCATTATCCCAGGTTTTTTACATTTCTCTAACTCCCCTTTCATTTCTCTGTAAAAGCTCAGCAAAACTGTAAATTAATCCTCAAGTTTTATGAAAACAAAAAGTAAGCCTTTTTGATCAGAGGTCAAGTTCTTCTGTCTACAGCTTTCGCTGTTCCTTCACCATCCATCACCATACTCTCTTCTCTTTTTCCCTTTTATTTACCAATTTATGAGGTCTTCCACTTCCTTGTTTTTTTCTCCTGATCAAACAACTCTCTACAAACACACTTTCTATTTGTATTTTCCCCCTTATGCTCCCTTGGTTTCCTTTTCATCTGCTTGCATTCTGCAACGCATGAGATGAGCAGCCTGACATGCTGCTGCTACCTGGATTAACTTCCAAAATAAACAAGATCTTGTTACAAAGAACAACCCATAAACACAGAAGAGCAATTCCTCAGTTGGAAAGAGAGCTTGTTATTACTCTTATCAAAGCCACAAGGAAAAGAAATCAAGGAATTTCAAGGAAAAGTCATTTTGACCCTCCCAGAAACCACAGTTTGCAGCCAAGTTTGGAGAAGATTCTAGGAATATCATTTTACGACTAGGAGTTCTTACTTGAAAGCACTGTGAATAAGAAAGAATGTTTTTTCTTGGTACTTTCTGCATCTTATTTGTTTATAGAGAAGAATAAAAAAATCATCCCTTGAGATATACAGCGCTGGTAAAGATTGTTTTCCATTTCAAGATAATTTTTCCATTAAGTTGAATTCAACATGCAGCTCACTAAGTAATCAGCATTTTTAAATGGCAAATCAGCATTTTTATCATCCTCTTTATCTTTTATCAAACAGCACAACAAATTACCAGAAACAAAAAATGCTCCCTTTTTTTTTTCTTTTTTTAAACACTACAGATAATTTTTCTTCAAATTTTCTGAGGTACAGCAATGCAAATTCAGTCATCAAAACAGGCCCAGCAACATGAAGCTGAACTCAGCTTACAAAACACTGCCCCTAAACAAGAGATACATTCCTTTCCTTCAGGCCTAGAAAATTGTTGGCTCAGAGACTCATAACAACCTGGTACAGGCTCACAGCCTGCTTTGCAGGGCTGAAAAGAAAACCAATTTCCACATCTTGCAGTCAAGTTGCAACTATTTACGATTCCTGTGTTATAAAAGGCTATTATGCAGAAGCAGTAAACCAACAGAGAACTTAAAGTCTTTCCGGGAAAAAAAAGCAAGAACTACCTAGAAGGGCCTGCATTGGATAAGCTGTTATTCTTCTGACAGAAGCTGAAAGGCCAGCAAAATCCAACCTCAGCAGCTGCAGAAGCCAGACCAGGCATTTGGAACCATCTTGGGAGAGGCAGCTACATGCTGACAAGCAGTGACCATGGCTCCTTCCCCGTGCTGAACCCCACAAGCACCACGTGTCCTCTTTCACATCCCTTCTCTCACATCCTCCCCAGCAACAGCAGCCAGCAAACACATCCATCTTTCTCATTGCCTAGACACAAATCAGAGGGTATGGGCTGTGGCAAAGTCCACTAGGGCAGGCTACCCAGTGCAAGGTGGTTAGTAGAAGAAAAGTGCTGCTGAGAAAGGCTGGCTCCCAAGCCTCCCTTTGAGCAACAGCATAGGTCTCGTGGACTTGCAGGCAGAAGAAAGCACTGACTGTCCAGTGTGTACCTGCAACTCAATCACTTCCAGCTCCTCCAGATAAAAGCATTAGGCAAATCCAAGCACCCCACAGGACACCCGTGGGACCATATGACTCCAGGCCACCACTGCTGGTATACAGAAGCATTATAACAGACAAAATTCCACAACGTACAAGTAGGATTTCCATCTCTGGTTGATTTCAGATGTCTTAATTTATTGTACAACTTGAAGACAAATGCCTTTTTGAATATGGCAACGAATTCTCACAAATCTGTCACTAGAAACCATGTTACAGAACAAAGAGATCACAAATATCTGAAACTAATAACTCACCGCCAAAGGGCATTATCCATCAAAAGGTAACCTCCATCCTAAAGAAAATAGTATATTCATACTGCTAAAGCACTAAAGTGTTACCAGTAGTTCCTTCTAGCATTTTAAAAGTATCATGAAAACCAGTCATAATATGAAAGTTTTACCCATTTGGGAATGGAATATTCAAGATTAAGAGAGATATAAACTCACAAAAGCAACATCTACTATTCAGGAGAGAGGAAAATAACACGCAGAATTTCAGTTACTGAAATCCTCACAAAAATTTTCTCCATTGCTAGCAGTCTGCTCTATGACTCATCATAGCATTACAAAGGAAAGGTTTAAAGTGGCTACTTCTTCCAGCAGTTACCCTGTGCTCCAAAATCAGCTTTTAAGAAAAAGTCAGTCTCACAGACAGTCCAAATCAAAAATCTTTCACTGCAGATGCTTCCTTCCAGTTAAATAAATATGGAATGTTTTCCTAAAGAATTTCATAGTTCAAAGATCACATTTTCTTTTTTTCACTACTAAAGCGCTGTTGAGTTTGCAAAATGTAACTCCCATCCTGTAAACACGTAAACGCTCTGATACCCCTTAAAAATCTCAGGGGTTTTGCTTTCTGAGGATTACAAACCAAAGGTGTGTGTCTACAAACATATGCACACATATACATGCATGTATCTACACAGATTTAAATTAAACCTAATTTTTGGTTAGGCAAAGGAAATTCAGAAGTAGATTTTGCATATAACTTAATTTGGTACATAACTGTGCTGAAGTTTGAGAAGTTTAAGACAACCACCAGAAGACCACAATGAGGTTCATCATGTAAAGTGTGAGAAACTTAGCTCTTAAAGCCACAGTAACTGCATTCAAATATAGACATAAAAAGAAATGAACAGTAAAACCCTCAGATCTGGGGTGAAACTCAGGCAACATTTTAAATCCCCAAACAGTATCTTAATAAGCATTACTGAAACCAAAACCACTGAATACAGCTTCAGTATGGATATTTTAATAGGATAAGAATTAAAGTTCAGAGGAGTGTAGAAGAGAACTACTAGAATGACTGGAGGACTGCAGAAAATGCCTTCAAATGAGAGTCTGAGTTCAAATCGTTTAGCTATGAAAAAGGAAAACTAGGAGGTGTCTGCAGTTCACTTGTTCCTTCACAGTGGAAGAATAAGTACTAAAAGCTCTCTCTGATCTAGCACATAACATAACAAAAACAGTGGAAAATGAAAGCAGAAAGATCTTCATTATGAACTGGGGGGGTGGGGGTGGGGGGGTGGGGGTGAAGGTGAGTGGGTATGCGTACGGGAGGATAATCAGTCACTGAAGCTCCACACCCAAGGAAATGCACTCAACTTTTTTTGATGTTTTCCCCTTCTAGAAGACTGCTTCAGCCAAACATCTTTAGGCTTCACTCCAGCATGAGTATTTAGGCTCAATTTAATAATAACTACATGCAAGTTACTGGCTTATGATTCATATGCAGGTCAGATCAGATGATCCCAGTAGGCTCTAGCCTAAGTTCTATAAAATCTTCAGAAATAGCAATATTTAAATTATTAAGCACAAAACCTCAGCAAATTCCAGTGGCACATCTGTAAACTTTCTAAAACTGCACCAAACTGCTGCAATTCTTCAGAACAAGCTGTATTTTCAGACTTGTGGTCAGAATACGTTAGGCAGGATAAAACCAGAAAAGATGAGACTGAATGTTTCATGGCAAAATATTAACAGAGAAAAATAACTGTTTCTTTAACTCATGAATCTATTGCAATAGAACACCACGAGAGGATGAAGGATGGGGTGCTGTGGCAACTAACTTCTAAGCAACATACATCAAAGCTTCTGCTGTGACACAAACAGGAAAACCAACACAGTCGTTGCTTTTGTAACAGTGCACCTGGGCTGCAGCACAGGGAGCAGGTCTGAAAATGTGTTTATCAGAAACATAAGATGTTATTTCCTTCCTTTTGAACAATGAAAGTTGGGTAAGTTTGCACTGTCAAAGCTCTTATGCCAATTCAATAATGGACTAAAGTCTGAACTGAGTAAAACTCTTATTTTAGGAAGTTCTGAAATAATCTGGTGGAATTACTTCCTTTCCTTCCTTTCACCCCTAGGACCATAGGCTATCTATCACTGCCACTGCGTAACCACCACTACCATTAAGGAAAGAGATAGCGTCACTTATGTTTCATTACTTAAAGGGCGGCTATAAAGAAGATGGAGACTCCCTTCTTACAAAGAATCACATGGAAAATACCAGGGGTAACAGGTACAAGTTACTCCCAGGGAGATTTCGATTGAACACAAGAAGAAAATTGTTCATACTGAGAACAATCAGCCATTGGAATAATCTTCTCAGGGATATGGTGGATTCCCCAATGTTTGACACTTAAGATTCAGCTGGAGAGGGTGCTGGGGCATCTAGTCTAGGTCATGCTTTGCCTAGAAAGGTTGGACCAGATGATCCTTGAGGTCCCTTCCAACCTGGTATTCTATGATTCTGTGATCAGTTTAATGAGGTATCACATGCTTTTTTAGTTATTTAAAGGGAATTCAGGTAAGAAAAGAGAACAGACTTGTCCAGGGCATGCCACAGGGGAAACTGCAGCTGACCAGGCACTACACAAATCACTGAACTGCTTTATCATATTTTCTCCACACACAGCCTGACATTACAGAGCGACTGCCTGGTATGGCCTGGTAGGTGTAAAACAGCAAAAACACCACATAGGTGCTTATCAAGGAATTAAAAGAATTCAAGCAATGAGCAGCGATAAAGCCCTACACCCTTCCAGGAAGCATGCTGAAAGGTCAGAAAAAACAATCGCCTGGAAAGCAGAAGGAAAGGGAAGCTCAGGTGACTCGAGGGAAGAGAAGGGCTTTCAGGAAGATTCTAAGAGCAGGGCTTTGAGTGTGCCCTGATGCAGCTGCAGAATAGCACGGCTGTGCCTGTTCACCCAGGCCACCTCCATGGTACCAGCAGGACCTGAAATGTTATTTCTCCTGCTGGCAGACAGAGTGAAGTTATTGCTCCAGCTTCCACTGTGCCTCATGCCTTTCTGCTTCTCTCTTACTCTGGCAGGTTGCTCCCCTCTACTAACAGCAATTAGCCATTTCAATGTACAGTAACAAAATCTTCCCTTAAACATGATTATGTTGCTATAATTTCCTCAGAAGCTGGGAAGAGTTAAATGGACCCCTCAGCTAAGAGAATCCCCCTCATCTGTCTCTAGTTAAATGAAGAAAAATCCCAAAGATTAAAAAAGAACAGAGAGCAAAGAAACAAGACTAAAGAAAGCAATCTCTCACAATTACTATTCATTTTCTTAGACTTTATTTTAAATGACCAAAATTTATGCAAAGGAGCCACGATAAAATCCTGCATTTGGAAAACCACAGCACTAAATCTAGTACTAAAGTTTCCATTTGAGACTTCTGTACATTAATGTCTCTAAAACGTGGGATGTACCAAGCACTGGGACTAAAATAATTCACTGGGATGAATAAATAAATAAAGCACTGGGATACTTTCTGTTCAAAAGTTTTTATAGCTTTCAAGCCAAAATAAAGACAAAATTGTATAGGCTGACTCCACTGGGTAATAACAATAACTGCATCTGCTTTTACACTAAAGCTTCCAAGATGTGAGATCCACTACCAGAAGTTTCAGGTTATGCCATTCAACACATCACACAATCACAGAATGAAGATTTATCAGTGTCAGACCACAAGATGTATCTGTACCTTTTTCCAGTACTTCATGTCTAGTGTGAGCAGCACCTAACCTACCCCAAATGAAAATGTCCCTCAGCTGTGTTACTGCCTCCTGTATTCTTGTAAGAATGAATGTTAATGATAACGTTCCAGTAAACTTTAACAGTGATTGTGAGAAGAAATGAAAGTTGGAAATTGGAAGGCTTTCAAGAGGCAATTGGCTGGACGGGTAAACTCCTTCAGGTTTGGCTAGGTCGTTGGAAAAACTTGGATGTGATCTTTGCGACCCTGGAGCTACAGTATTCTCTGCGTACCATTCCAAGCAAGGGACAGGCATGACATTTCTCAGCAAGCTCCAATTACATGGTGACTCTCTTTCAGGCTCTGCTCTGGTCATGGCCTTTGAAGGAGACAGAGATAGTTCATCAATAAAAGGAGCCCTCTGTGGCAAATAATGCTTGTTTCTGTACAGTTTTTCCTGATCAGTCAGCCAAGTTACAACACAGAGCAGTTCTCACGGACACAGCTGTATTTATTTTCTCTTCTAGAAGGAAAATCACATTATAACTTTTTGCAGAACAAGGCTGAACAAGGCTTGTATCCAGGAGTTTTGGTTCTGTATCATTTCTCAGGATTTGTATTCCCCTTCAGAGTCTTTCCCAAGTAACTAGACACATCTCGAGAGCAAATTAAATCATTTGATATTACATGACATGTAAGCCTCTTTAACGTTTCCTTATGTTTAGAAAAGATACCAATTAATAAATCTTTTCAGTCTCAAGTACATCTCACAAATCTCTCAGGTGTTTCAGTACTGCATTTATTAGTTTTTGTATGAACTGGAACCAAAATGAAGTTTAAAAGTTTTAGTGATACGTAACAGAACAAAAAACACAATCACATATCCACCCACCCCACCACATCGTTTCTGACTCCTTGGCATCAAGGAGAAAGCAGGTTTTTTGCCCAGCAGATTCAGGTGGCTAGTGCAAGACCAAGCAGACACTGCGGTCTCCCTCAGAGGGGAGGCTGGTCTGGATGAACGCAGTGTCAGAGTGTCCTGGGTTCAGCAGTAGCAGCTGGGCTTAAACCAGGACGCAGGGAAACAAAGCTGAAGCCAGGTGCAGCTGACCTAAAGCTTCTCACCAAAAGGCAAGGAAATGCACATGATGTTTCAGTTCTGCTGGAATACAAAGATGGGGCTAGACTAGCCATTGTATTTTCAGAAGCATAGTCTGCTCTGAATATTGTAAGTAATATAAACAATAATATGAAATAATTCCCATAATGTTTTTTTCAGTAATCATACATGATATGGTTGCCCTCAGTAAATGCAAGATAAACATGGGAACTATAGTGCACACATAAAAAGTGTGTATCTTGCTTTGCACTTCTACACTTTGCTGTGCATCCCCCATCATTGCTCATTTTCTCACTAACGACCTTTCCATTTTGTTATTAAACACCACTCTTTGGCACTTGAGAACACAGTACTCAAGTTTCCCAGTCCCACCTTCTCTCCTAACAGCCTTCCTCCATTCAATGACACCGAGCCAGCCAACACACGCTAGCTGCGATCGTATCGGCATGTATCCCTTTAGAAATACCTCTCTATTCCAAGTGCATTTCTACATAAGGCAGCAGAATGTCCCCCCCGGACTGCTTCATCATCTGTTTCCAGTGGGGTTTGTGAACACTCTTAACTACTGCCTCCTTTTGTCAATGTGCCCCACTTAAGGCATGTGTAGCAACAAAAGGAACAAAGCCACTGTCCTATTAACCTCAAAATAAAATTCTGCATTCCTCTAATGCCCCAGTGACACTAAGCACCACAAATGCTTTTTCCCTAATACATTTTCACTTCACATATACACAACTTAAAAATTAACTTACTCTGCCCTATTACATCTGAAGGTAGATACAATGGAATATAAACAGCTGTGAAAGAGTTTAAAATAAAATTATTAATAACTAAATACAATCTTATTTTTCTTCCCATAAATATATCAAAAATACATTATGATTCACTTACAACTCATTATGATAATCATTTAACATGATGCATGTAACATCTTTTACAGATGTATAAACACAGTACCATTACAGACCTAAACAAATGACACCAGCTGTTGTCATACCACATTATTTTGCTTGTCACTTCAAAACATTCAAACAGTACTACTATGCTCTCCACCAAAGAGGCATCAAGCCATCAATGCCCCAAGTGAAGCCTGCTGTGATCCCAGGCACACCTGCCACAAATTTAACCCAGAGGTTAGCAGTTGGCAGGGAATTACTTGTCACTAAGTTAAACACACACTAGTCAGCAGAAGTGTTGGGTTAACCTCCAGCAAAGTTAACCAGTTTTACTTGAAGACACAGATCAATACCAAGTCAGCAGCATAATCATCATCATTTCACAGCTGAGCTGGCATTGTAAATCTGAATCTTCAATTGAAGCATTACCTGCAGCTTTGCACCAAGGTGTATGCATTTCATCATTCCTCAAAACACAGACATTATTGTCACATGGATTGGTAAGAAATGGAATGACCTTAAGGATGTACTACATTCTGCAAAGCACAGCACAAGAGCTTGAGCTGGAGCTCAATTCTTCATCTATAAAAATGTAACTTCATAATAGTGACTGAAGTTCTGAGGAGCCCTTATATCAACACAGCAGAGCAGGACAGGCTTACCCTTCCTCATTCCCTTACGGAAATGACTTTAATAAATGCCAGTGAAAATAGCATTTTTCCAAGATCTCTTCTTTTTCCTTTTGCTTCCTCACAGAGCTGCGTGACCTAAAGTAGGCAGGTAATCTGTGAAATACAAACAGAAAAAAAACCCCTATCCTGCTTTCTCAGAAAAATCTTGTGCAAGTGTATTACAGAACACTTGTAAGTGTACATCTGTGACTTCAGGGGCTTTTTTAATTTCCAAAAATACAATTTGCAATCTTTTCTGAGGAACACCACAGGATACTTGGTAAACTACAATAACAGGCTTTCAATTTTTCCCCTGCAGATTTGCATTCACATGGCAACCAAATTACCATGCTACCAAGACACAGTGTTAAATCAGGACTAAATGCAGCTTGCCACCTAAAACTGAAAAGCAACTGACATTAAATTAAAAACCTCTCTCATCACTGCACTCTCACATTTGTGAAGGTATGCAAAAGCCCATCAATACATACAGCTAAAACGCATGTGCATGTATATACACATATCGGAGCCACTGAGCACTTCCACTACTGAGCTGTAGAGCTGTTCCTAAGCCCAGGAGGCTCAGTCCCCTTATGGCACAACACATACAATAGCTAGCCCAACATATATCCACTTCAGAGGGAGCCATGTAATTCTTGCCCATACTCCAGACAGCATAGCTTTTAAAACCCCATGACCGTGCAGGTCTTTCGTCTATCATCAAAACAACCCCTTAACTCACACTCACATGTCCTATGTATCAGGCAAAGACAAAGGAGCAATAAAGGATAAAAGGATACATTCAACTTTGAAGAAAACAATTGCAGATCTTTAATTGACACTTATTCTCAGTCTTCGATTGAATTCCTTAATTGATACTTGTTCTGAGAATCAGCTCATACTCATTAAGTGCTGACCTTGGAGAAACACCTTGTAACATCAGAGTATGTTGCAAAATTGTCACTATAGGAGATGCCATTTCCAGAGTGATAAAAAGCAGTATCTTATTTGCTGTGAACTTATAATGATCTAAAATACTGCCATCCATCTTCATTGTGATTTACTGTATTAATCTGAATATGTGAATAGCTTTTAAAAGCCACAGAAAAGTCTTAAATTTACTTTTAAATCAAAATCATATACAAACTCATCCCAAACATGGACTTATTCCCAAAATTACATTGGCTCAGTGCCCAGGATAAGTAACACTCAGTCCCAGAGCAGTAATTAGTTTCAGATCCAGTATCTTGCAACCCTCTAGCTCTTAATATGTGCTCGGAGCAACTGAAAAAGAGATAAAAGCAACTTCCTATTTGTTTTCCCAATCATGTATACACAGCCACCGCATGTAATACTGAAGTTTTGAGGCTGACCTGATCAGGCACAAGTCATGCAGATATTCTAAACCCAGGCAGATACCAGATCAAACCCAGAAAAGGGATACCTGCACTATTGGTAAGAAGCGGAAAGGACCAAAGATGTCACAGAGAACACGTGCAAGGTTAAATTATGTAGAGTACAGCCAAAAAAGTTAAAGGGGGTGCTGGTAATTCCATTACAGATGAGGAACTGAGGGAAAGGAATAAAGTCAAGGCAGTATAAAAATTACACTGCCATTCTGCACTTACTCCACAGCTCTCCAGATCAGACTCCAAGCCTCAATCTAACTAGGCAGAAAAAAAAGAGCACATAGTTAGGGGTCACACTGACATTATGTGCTGCTTATTTATTAAGCAGCAGTATCTTCTTTCCAGATTATGGGAGTTGTTCCATGTACCAAGGCTACTGGAAAGCCACATGGAAATGTCAGACCATATGTAATGTAACATTTTTGGACAAACACTTCATATTATTGCCTGGCAGGAAAATGCTAATTTAAGTCACCACATTCAATTCTTTGAGCTTTTACTTCTCATTAAATATCTCAACACAATACTGTTTTCAGAGTTGCTATGACAAAAGAGAATCAGAAAAAAACAGTAGATTAAACCAGAAAAGATAATACCTAATGCAGCATACTAATCAGGATTATTTCATCTAGTCTCCTTCAGGACAATCTACTGAAGGAATCTACTGACAGGGAAGAATAACCACATCACAAGCAATCTGCACTTTTGTCAGCAATGCATTTAGTCACACCATAGATTAAATGCTTAAGCAATTGCTAAGCAGACATGGAATTTTCCAATCTGAAGGCCTAAGTCAAATCTGCTAATGAAAAGAATTAAATACAGCTAGTCATTTCACTCAGGATTGCATCTCCTCATTTCAAATCTCACCAGAGGTTTTTTCATTAAAACACAACAGATAGTTGACACTGCAGAATTTTCACTGGCAAGTGCTGTAGGTATAGAAGCAGATATCCAATCAAACCGTAACTGCCCTTTCAAAGCAGAAAAAACCCCACCCAAAACCAAGCAACAATTTCATACATTCAGGATTCACCACATAAAATGAACAAGTGATATTTACCTGAAGGTCCTAGTCTTACAAAGAATCTATTTTTAACAATAGTGATATTTAAAGTACACACATACACAGTGGGAAAGTTGAATAGGCTTTCTGCAATGTGGCATTATGTCTCTCAGACTTTCTGAATTATAGAATCATAAATTGTAGAATGGTTTGGGTAGGAAAGGACCTTAAGCTCACCTGCAAAGGGCAGGGGAGACACTTTCCACTAGACCAGTTTGCTCAAAGCACTGTCCAACCTGGCCTTGAACACTGGTAGAGATGGGGCAGCCACAACTTCTCTGAGCAACCTGTGCCAGTGCCTCACCACTCTCACAGTGAAGAACTTCCTCCTTCACACCTGATCCAAATCTACCCTCTGTCAGTTTAAAACCATTCCCCCTCGCTCTATCACTACATGCCCTTGTAAAAAGCCCTTCTCCAAATTTCTTGTAAGCCACCTTTAGCTATGGGAAGTCTGCTGTAAGGTCTCCCCAGAGCCACCTTTTCTCCAGGCTGAACAACCCCAACTCTCTCAGTCTGAAGTTCCTGAAAGGAATAATAAACATTTACATAAGAGGGATCTGAAAAATATTACCTACTTGGCCTTCCAAAAGGTTTAACAAGGTCACCTGCTTCTGAAACTAAGCAGACATTCAGTGCTCAGAAAGGCCAGATATAAGCTGCTTAAAATATGGATAATGAAGCATAGGATGAAACTATCACTTTTCAACAACTGTTCTCTGTTGGTTTTCAACACATTCAAAACCATAAAACTAATTTAATAAGATGGCAAAGTCTGCAGATGACAGGACATAACACAGCAAACTAGCATCAGCTATGAAGAATGTCCTAGTTACTGGTCAACAAAATGGCAGATGTAGATAAATGCAAAAAACTGGGGGACCTAGGGAAAAAAAATCTAAATTAATCTTCAAAATTATGAGCTTTGAATATTCCTACTCAGGAAATATGTTGTAGAAACTGGGAACAAATGCAACTAGTACAGACAGATTCAAACCACACAAGAGGAGGTGGCCCTTCAGCCACATTAACACTCTGGAACTACTTTTTGCCCAACACTGAAGTTTCTACAGTTTCAAAGAGTTCAAAAGGGATTAGACAGATTCCCGGAAGACAAACTCATTGAGAACTGCAAAGTGCATAGTAACAGCTCAGGAAGTTCCAATGTGCAATTGTAGGGCAATAAGGTATTCTGAAGAAATATTGTTATGTTTCTCTGTTTCATATTCTGGCATCAGCTCCTGCAGGAGACAGGAGATAGGGCTAGTACAACCAACACTACTCATATTAAAATCTGTTACATCGTAATCTGATAAATTAGAAAAATGAACAGTTTAAATTAAACCAAATAAATCCTTTGTCTTTGAAACCTACTGAAATATCTGAATTAACTAAACCCAAAGCAGAGAATTTACTAGATCAGCATGCTTTCTGTCACTGCCTAGTAGTTTAATATTAACGAACTTTTCTCCCCTGCTCTAGTTCTGTCAGCTTTCTAGCATCACATTTATTGCAGCATATGGACTTTCATCCTCAGAGATCACTGACCAGACATGCATTCGTCTTTGTGGTACATGATGTTCTGGCAAGCAGTGGGAAAGGATGGTACTGCATGCCTTGTGCATTGACCACAGGAACCAAAGTAGAGATGAGTCAGAAGTGAAATGAGTCCAAACCAAATTTTCAGTAAGGGCTCTGTTCATCTCCTACCAGCCATGCTACCACTCCAGTTAACTCTCAGGTCAGGGGATTGCCATGTTGCAGTTTTTCTGGTTGAAATAATAGTCATGTCCCATCTAATACTATATACATGCAAATTGCCTAAGGATCTGGACCAATCTAGAAGAACTGGTCATTAATCTTCTTTTTCCTACTTGTATATAACTAGACTGAAGCCATGTATTAAGAACCATACATCTCTGATTTGTAAAACAATGACTAGAGTTACTAGTTCTGAAGGAAAATTTACAGTACTTTTGGGTAGAGAGGAACAGAAGCTTTAGGTTTTGGGTTTGGTGTTTTGAGTCGTTGTCTTCCACATGCCTCTGAAGATGGATTAAATATAGAAGATTTTGCAGACCCTTGCTACCTGTGAAAGGAGCGCAAGAGGCATTTCAGCTATTATCTGGTTGCTTTGCTTACTATGGTCCCCACATCTTTCAGCAGGCAGGTGCTTCAGTTTATGTGGAACAGCATCAGAAACAGAATATGAAATAAAGAAAAGAAGATGAATAGAAAGTCAGAAATGGGAATAAAACGAGGTATTATACTTTACAGGCAACACTGTATAATGAACAGGGAAAAGAAAGGCTGCAGTACCAAGTATATCTAAATACCTAAAATGCTAAAGCATACTTGAAAAAGGAAGGGGAGACAACCAGACCATGGGATGGCAAAGATACGGCTCATGAGTTAATGTCTAATAGCTTTTGCTGAATATTTTTGATATTTACTAAACACATTATTCAACACAGCTTGTAACACATTTATACAACAAAGCGAGGTTTTGAAAAACCCTGGCTGTAAGAAGGGTACAGGATCCTGACTCCACCAAAGTGCCCAGGCCGGGACTGCCTGCTACAGCTGCAGTGCACCTGTTGCTCATGGAGAGCCAGAGAAACTTTCAACACTTCAGCAAATGCAGATCAAAAGTGCCACTGCTTTTATGTACCCCAAGACCTTGGTGGAATTGGTTTTTGTCAGTATTTTTCAAAACACCACAAGTTCACATTTCTAAAAATTAACAGGTTTTGGATGGAGAGAAATGTTCAATTGTAGCATTTTCATTCCATCACACACTTTATAAATCATGACCATTGCCAGCTAGACAGACAAATCACAAATATAACGTAACAAAGCAAATAAAAAATCCTCTTAAACTGTGATGTTTAAATGCTCCCTCATTGCCTTATAGATCTTCAAAAATGTGTGAAGGTACCATGTTGTTTCATGATTTCAAGACCCAACTGGCCTCTGACCACCTGCCAAAAGGGAACAGAGACTCTTTGCCTGAGCCTCATTCACATCCCAGTTGTGCAGAAAAATCATTTGACTGACCAGTTTCACCTACTGCTGGTGTTCAGTTTGGAGCCAATCTGTATTTCATTCTCACCACCTCCTACACAAACTCCTGCTACTTTTGCTGTAATAATCCTGCAGAATTTGGCAGCTCATAGCCTCCTTTTATATAAGGGGAAGAATTAATTTCACTTTGCTGTTTGTACTTAGTCCTAGAGACATGGAACACACAGAGGATTTGATTATATAATCTGCAGATATGTGGGAGGGATTTGGAGGCTTGCCTGAAAACCTGCCACTTCTTACACATTTGAAAGCTCCACAACATGTTTTTCCGAAGTACACATCCATGTAGCTGAAATGTCAGTTGAGTTCCTCCACTCTTGTATCACCAAAGTCATTACCAAAAACACAAACGCCACACAGGCAAGAGGGTAAATTAAAAAAATAAACAACTAAAAGCACACAGGAGGTCTGTTCAATAACTTGGGCTTGCTCCTGCTGTAAATGGGAAAAGCTCCAAAGAAATCAGTGAATTCACACCCATTTATACTATCTGATCATTGGTTTCAGCCCAAATACCAGCAGATCAGTCACTGCAAAATACAGCCGTCAGAATTGACATTGACATCACTGTTGTTGGCAGCTTTTTCTGAGAACCTGTGGACTGGCTGAACCTTAGCCTTTTTCAATAAACAGTCAGGCACGTAACACATCAACAGTTCCAGTGACAGCAGTGTCACTTCCCATTCCTTTCATCTCTCACTTTTCAATGTGCCTTGGTCTTAAGGCAACTGGAAGTCTTCCAGGTATCAGTGAAGTCATTTTGTTTTCATTATCAGCAATAGGCTAAGATTTTCAAAAATACCACAGAAAAGAAGCTTTAAAATTTACTTTGCAATGTTCAGGAAAGTTCCAATTATTCTATTTGAAGCTTTACAGAACTGGAAAAAGGTACAGAAGACAGACAAGGTTTAACTTGACATATTTTTACGGCACAAGCAAGTACTAGCAAGGTGAAGCAAGCTGAAAGGTATCAGCCTTTGAAAAAACATTAGCATCATTTTAGTTTTCTTTTTCAACCTTTAAAACCTGACGCTGGCTCCAATCTGTCTGACTTCAAAAGCAGTAAATGATTTGTCCTCGATACAAAATATCTTTACACTGAAAATCAGTTTATGAGTGTTTTTAATTTTGATGGGTTTATCTTACATTTCTTCTTTGAGAAATGCAGATGAAACTCCCATAAATGGACACTAATTTGCTCCCATATAAGTAAGAGCAAAGCAGCTAATCTATTCCTGGAGTCTTTTTAAGATCTTCGCCACTTTTACCAATGCTGACAAGAGATGTCCCTAAATTATTTTATATATCAACTTTTATAACAACTTTCTATATTAACCAAACATGGAAATATATTCTGCAAATACACAGTACTCCATTTCTTCAAAATACCAGGATGACTGAAGAAACAGAAACAATTTTTGAGACACCAATCTCAAAGGTTCATCATGGGCTTCAGGCCTTGGCTTTGGGTACTTACTGTTGCATTCCTTTGCACCCATGAGCTATCAGCTACTGGTATTTCTGGCATTGTCTTTTCTTCAGCATGATAAGGAGAAGTTTGGCATTACAGCTAAGGCAAAAGGCTGGGACTCCTGAGATTCAGGTTAAGTATTCAAGTGCCACAAGCTTACTGTGGAATTGCATGAATCATTCTCCTGGATTCTTAACCTTGGTGTATTGACTCACTCACACTTTTAAACCTTTTGGAAGGATGATTGTTTCTTGCATACTTACAAGTATGCCACGCAGCACCTCATGGCTCATACAGCAGTCTGTCAGAGACTGTCTGCACTAAAGCAACACAAATTAATTTCAAATCAATAGCCATGTGTGATTCAGGGGAAGAGTTTACACAGAGCTTACGAAAACTTCCAGATTTTAAAGAAGCTGCTACTAAGAAAACTGCCATACCTTGGAGTGCCTTAGTCTATCCTTTCTGAAGAGGACTCTAGCAGGTACTCACTAAATTAAAACAACTAAAGCATCTGTTCTTAAACCAAGTATTTGACAGATTAATGAGAATGGCTGAAAAAAAGCTACTTTTCTTAGCTGCCTGAGAAAATGAGTTTGGGGACTGGAATATACCAAAGGAGGCAAGAGGACAGAGCTGACACAGGCAGGCTTTGGGTGGGTTTGGCAGGCAGAAGAGTTGAACATGGGTGCTCTTGCAAAAGAATCATGGATCTTGCTCTTGAGCCCAGACTGTTCCAGAAGAGGAAACAGAGCAGAGGGCATATGCTTCTGCCTAATCTCTGTGTATTTTATATTACTAAATAACTAGCAATGATGTTCTAAAATTCCTCGCAAGGTGACACATAACACACACCTGTACATGCAGTGGATGCCCCAGAAAGCCAATACGGACAGACATCTGGGACACTAGTGTTTAAGGCCCGAATACCCTGGAAGTTAGCACAGATCTGAGAGGCTTGGCAGTCAAGATCTAAAGCTCCATTTTGTGACAGGGTAACAATAAGCCTAAAACCAGGAAATCTTTCTGATGTGCCAAGAAAGAAACAATACCATGGCCTCCAGAGACACGGAATGCATAGCAGATGCCCCAGCACTGCTGAGACCCTGAGACTGAGAGCAGGCTGAGAAGTGTTCAAGTAAATTGGTGTCAGAAAGTTCTGCTGAAATGTTGGGGTTTTTTTTTCCCCAAGCAATTTTTTCTCATTATTTTTAACTGTCATAAGAAAATCTTTCTCTATGCACTCCCTCCCACTTCTCATCACTAGAAAAATTTCATATCCATTCTGTAATAAATTAGGATGTCTCCAACTGTCACACAGTAACACATATATAATCAAGTGGAAAATTGTTCCCTTCAATCCACCACAGAAAGTAATAAGCTATAGAAAAAATAAAGGCATTATTAGCACAGAACACGAGCTTGCAAAGTATCTTTATTTACCTCCCCTTCTCTTACTAAATCAATTTTTCTTATTGGATTTCTCCAAGGAAAAAAGAATCAACACCACCAACAGCGTTTTTAAAGCCAACTTTGTATTTCCTGGAACGCAAGTTTTTGCCAGCTATGTATAACCTTTGTAGTACTATAAATTTCACAATTTACAGACAGATGATTGATTGCATATTCATTTTCCTTAAGATGTATGCTTTTCTGTCAAACAAAACTCTCTAAGGAAGTTTTAAAATATTACAAATGAACACATCAACAAATGAAGTGCAGAAGCCTTAAGACAGCTAATACTGTCGATTCACATAAATGACACTTAGCATTAATCCAGGCTGCACTAGTCTTCACTGTACTCAAAATCAACACCCATTTCCTATTTACTTCATTTCTGACTTTCTCATTTCAACACTTCGATTGTCTTCTATTCATAAAGGAAAGAACTCAACAGTAAAGACACACAAAATGACAGACCTCTGCAGAGAGAACTCAATTCTACCACAGTCAGTTACCTCAAGTCCTTATTATTTGTAGGCAAAGGTTCATACAATTTATTTGTAAATGCCCTTGATTAAATCTAAATTAAAAGAGGAGTCTCTATTGCCATTATTATTTGATTTCTCTCAGGCCAAAAGCAGAGCTTGAAGAAATATCCTGCTATGGATATCCTCTTTCTAGTTCACGACATCTCTGCAAATACTTACATTCTCAACACCACTGGTGCACTTTGGTGTCCCCACTGCTGCTATCCTCCATCTAAGAGTCTGCTCCATCCTCTTGAGGAGATTATTAGTCTTTTAATTAAGACATTTGTATGCACACATTATTTTGGGAAGTAGAAATATTATCATTCTACTGGAAAAAAACACTCTTCTCTCAGTAGTGTAAAATTGAACATTGTGACATATTTTGGGTAAGTTACTCTTCAAACAGGACTTCATTACTACTTGGTCTTCAGTAAACTAAACAAAAAACTGAAAAAGGATGATGTTATCCAAGTCATCAAAAGTATCCCCTTCTGCAACCAATATGGTAATTACCCCATGTTCAATTACAACTAAGTTAGTCGAACTAGTAGCAGCCTGTGATCATCCATCACTTGCTACCCTACTGCTCCTTCCAAACACTTGTTCTGCTATTCCCCCCGCCTTACACATGTCCTATTCCATCCAAGCATGTGCTCTAGTCCATCCTTTTACAATAAGCTTCCAAAGCTGCCTGCCTCTGAATGTTTTTACTGATCACATCTCACTTGCCAAAAAAATATTTGGAGAATGTCTCTCTAAATACTGTCTAGACCACTATGGGCTAGAAAATTTTGGCCAGAAGACACCACTCTCAGTATTAAAAAGCAGAATATGCGCACTCTTCAAGTCCCCATGCCTCAACTTCAGACATAATTGTATAAGGGAAAAACCTGAGAAAAATAAACCAGTAAACAGTAACAAGTTGGTAGAAAACACATTTTCAAGATGGTCAGAGGGTGTCGAAACCCAACAGATGACTGTATTGGGAACAAACTCAGTGTAGGTTACACTGCATCCTGGAAGTTTCTCCAGGAATTTCTGCTCAGCTGCAGTGGGGAAGCACTCATGGCTCCAAAAAAGGGATGCTTGCATGATTGAAGGCTTTAGCACAGGCCAGCACAAAGACCTCTTGTACAGAACAGACTTGAAAAAAAGGTCCATGATCCTACTACAAATTCACTGTGAGGTGCAAATGAGAATAGAAGGGAGAATAACACAAAGGAAAAAAGTCTAAGCCAAACAAAACCTGCTCCTATCCAGTGCTAGATAGAAGTCTAGAAACACAGCTGTTAATACAGCTCTAAATCCAGGGACTAGTGCTTGGTGAGAACAAATTTCATACTTCCATTTCCAAGAGTCTGGGAATAATATTATCCTACAGTCTCCTCTGACTGCCAAAGGTATGTTCCACAGTAAAATCCTGCACTGCTGTTCACAGTCAAAGCTTGGGCAGAAATCTGTAAGACGAGTGGAAGGGAAGTAAGGGCTAAAGGAAGGTATTTAAATTAAAATTTCCCTTTCTTAGAAACTAACCACTAAATAACTTGAGAGTTTTGTTTGTCCTAGGCTAAGGCCTCAGGGCACTTGCTAAAGTTTTCCCTTACGTTTTTAACCAATGCTTTAAAAAGGTTCAATTAATGTAAGCTGCTGGCCAAACATTCAACCAGTTTGTGTCAGTAATGGCTTCTTATGTAAGTGCAGAAGCTATTTTCATTAACGTAAATGAGTAAAGAAGTAAAATCTGTTTTGAAACAGGAAAGCTTACTCTATAGATAAAACCAGTAGAGATAAAACCATTAGTTCTAAAATTCATAAGGAGAAAGGCTCTAGAAACAGCACAACAGTTGCTCTATCTTCCTCCTTCAGAAGTTAAAGAAATATATGCATACTTCCCCTTTCTTGCCATATGGGTTACTTCATCCAGTAAGACATTTTTAACTGTTCAAATCCCTTGAAATAAGAACCTGACATATACCACTTTTAAAAGTAAGTTCTGTGTTAGCACAGTGTTTCAAGTATATATACTTTATATTTATCAAGCATATATATTTTATATTTATCAAGCACAACCATCCCTGCTGGCACCTTGGAAGACAGCATGAAATGTCACTAGTAGTCATCCTAGATATACATCAGACAGTTTATCATCCTGAAGCAGTCTGCATATTGTTAGTGATACATATATTCTGGGAACCTTATTTTATTGTAAATAAATAAAAAAATAGCATCTTCTAACAACTATAAAGAATAATCTCTGTAATCAATTAATGATTAAACTGTGGAGTTGCTTATCTAACCTGCAGATGTTTCTTCTCTGGCCAACAAAAAACTATTACCACATAAAACAGATTCAACCTATTCTCACCGAGAAAACGGAAAACGTAAACATGAATCTAAATCCAAGTTTCCAGTTTCCTTATTTGAGTAAGGAATAATATACATCCTTACTCAAAATAGCATCCAATTTTTTATTTCTTCTTCCTAGACTTTGTTCAAGCTGTGAAGAAGCTTATTGCAACATAGTTGCAATGATCACAACACCCCTCCTCAGAACTACCACAGGAAAGCATATTCAACCATTTACACCACTATCTACAGTTGCTACTGGAAAAGACATTTTGCTACAAAACTTCTCCAAAATCAAGTTTCTATTAATAAACAGTTGAAAATATAAAGTAAGGATATAGAACATCATTTCTTGTACTGCACCTTTGAAATTCATCATGCATTACAACTAGTGCTACACAGGTAAATTCCCTATTAATTTTAATTTGAATCAGTTGAACTGGCATTCTACTACCACTCTGCCATACTACAATGCTGGCTAGAGAACAGTCTATTGTTTTTAATCTACAGTGATCAATAGCATGAATGACTATGTCAGCAGACCGGCAAGCAGTTCTATTTTCAAATCACAAAAATACATCTCGTGGCCTTATTATTTCATAGCGAGATGTCACCAATCATTAGTGAAAGCAAATAGGAATATCTGGCTTCCTCACTTTCTAGCTTTGGTATCCTGCTCTGCTTTCCCTTTTTTCCCTTGACAAGATGTTTTAGAACCTTTATGTGTTGGTGAAAGATGTCCAACAACCCTTGTTTGTTTGTTTTTAATGGAACTATCATTACACCTTGGAGATAGTTCAGGGAGACTTTTAAACTACAAATTATAGTCTTCCTGTTAGGTGTTCTCTTTTTCATCTTGCTTGAATTCCCACAGGTCTATTAGCTCTGAGGAACAACAGTATATTACATTAAAAACAAACAAACTAACTAACAAGCAAGCAAGCATGGAGAGGGCTTTCTCCATTCTGTTCTATATTTCACAAGGAGCATGCAAAGGCAGCTCAAGAGGAAAATTATGACAAGAGCCTGCAAAACACAGAAACAGCAGGAAGAAAAAATCAACAAGGAGCAGAGACTGACTGGAGCATGTGAAGGAAAAGGGTGAAAAAAAAGAAATAAAAGATGCTTATTTTTCTCACCAAGCATTTCCTAATAATTGACTTTTAGCATAAGCCTGATAGCTGGCAGTAGGCTGCAGTGACTGAAAATGCAAATGAAATTAAATGAAAATGCAAATTGCTCATTCTCCTGATGTAATGAAAAGCTTTGCTCTTGGTCCACTCTCTACTAGGCTGAACAGCAGTGCAAAGATGACACCCCATGGGACAGAGCATTGCGCTACTCCCAAGTCATCCTCTCAGTTCTGCCAATGCCTCCCACTACAGGTCTCACTACATTTAAAGATTGCCATGCATCTTCTCATTGCCATGAAATGAAAATGTTTTCTTTTTTCATGAAGGCTGAGAAAATTTTGCATCCTGTAGCTTGGCTTCTAAGAAAATACAACCTTGGAATCAGGAATGCAAATGCAAATAAACCAACATTTACCAAATCTCAGTCCCCCATTTCAGACCGTGGAAAACAGCAAATGCAGCACCACAGAAAAAATATCAGAGGACTAAGACAGTAGAATTTACAAGTAACTTAGCAATAGGGACAATCAGTCACTGAGGAAAGGGGTAAACGTGGAGGTCCATCAACATTCCCTCTCTTCCTTATTTACTTTCTTCCCTGACCTTTTTTGATATGATATGGTGATGGACAAATGTAAGAAAGCTGAATTAATCTATTTTCAATATTTAACGAAGTAAAGATGTTGAAGATGCTAACAAAGAAATAATGTACGACAAAAATGAGAGGAAAAAAATTACTAGAAATTGCCATTCTAAGGGACAAAATATTTTTTACATAACACAAGAAACACAAGGCTATTTCACTTTCGTTTAGTGGGACTGCTCATTTTTAGGAAAAATAAAGAAGAAAAAAAACCCAACTCTTCAGCCACCAGAGAAAAATTTTATACTACATAACAATCTCAGCACAGTCATTCCAGATTTATGCAGGTTTGGCTGATTAGCTGGAAGATCAGAAAACTAAAAGTCTATCAGTGAAAATAATTACAAAGCAGATTTCAGAAAAATAACAAATCAGACATTCAGAAAGATACTGGGTCTTATTTACCACAGTCATTCTTTCTGGAGCTTGAAGGTGTATAAATAGAAGCTTTTCACGGAGAGGTTTATTATATTTCATTTTGAAATGGCAGGAAGTCTGACATTTCAGACAATGAAGGACTTCATATGAATGTATTCTTCATGAATAATTAATAAAATTCAGTCAGCTTGGCTGCTTTAAAAGTAACTTGGTTCTTTGTTTCCTTTAGCTGCTACCCTTCTACTTGTAACTGCAAGGCACACAGCAACGCTTTTTCCTTCATGCCACATAAGGAAAATACTCCTTAAATACACAGGCTCAAACAACTCTGTAGATTACACAGATACATGATATGTCACAATTCACTCTGTAATTTTTATCTCCGTAAGAGTTAAAATTTAACAGCTTGACTTAAAGCATATTTTAATTAACGATGCAAAATTTTTTTTTGCTCAGTATTGCCAAAATATTTTAAGGCAACATAAACTAGCAACGAATATTAAGAATATTTTTAATACCTTAAGATGCTTTGCATAAAGTAGGGCAAACTGTCTGGGGGGGATTTGTACAATAAAGTAAATAAACACTACTGCTAGAGCACGTCAGACTCAGCCAAACCACATACATTTGTCAAAAAATGTGTAATACAATATAATGTTCTCACCTAAAATGAGAGATACAGTTGGCAGACTAAGGGAAATCATGCGTTTTATTTTTTAGTTTTTCCCCATACATTTACAGAGACAACTTGGACCCTTTTTTCCTTTAGAAGCTGAAATACCCCCAGTATTTTCAGAGATTTCTCCATATACATTCTGTGTTCCCTCTAAGTAAGCAAGTATTAGTTTGCTATTGCCAATATCAATTTCACTGGTCAAAAAGAAAAAAAAAGTTTGCAATTTTATATAGCCCATAAGCATAACTTCACAATCACATTTAGTATCTGCTACTGTAACAAAATTTCAAACACAATTTATCCTCCTAACTCATGACATAATCGCTACACGGATATATTTTCTATTTAAACTGAATAAATACAGCACAGCTCAGACAGATGGAGTACTGTGAAAGCTAATAACATTTACAATTGTGAATGCTATGCTGGAAACGTAAGCACCACACTACAGGACATAAATTTAGGAGAGCGTTCCCCTTGACTTATCAGATACTCTAGCGAGAAGACCATTTATTCATCTCACTTTGAACTCTGAAGTACTAAGCAGATGCTGTGGAAGAAGGGTGCCCAAGCTGGCAGACTGATGGTATGACATTATGCAGCAGATTTTGCCCTCAAACATGCCAGTCAGGGGGCCAGTGATATGCTACTGAAGACTCAAAAGGTCATCATTCAGAGGTCCACACCACCCCAGTCAAGATTTCTCTTCCATAATACAGAGACTATCAAGAAGAAATATTATACTACTGAGTATAAATTTCACATGAATGCTTTTGTTACTAAAACTATGTTCTGCAGCAGGGGGATATCCAAACATCATAAATACTCCTTTCCATTCTGCTTTCCCTTCACAATTTGCTTACCTAGATCCTATCATACTTTCCCATATTCCCTACCTGAAACTAGTATTTTCTTTACATGAAATATTAAGAGAAGCAATCTAAAGCCTAAAGAGAAGAAAGTCCAAAAGACCCAAATTCTATCATTCTGTGACTAGAGAATTAATGGTCAGTTTACTTGTAGCCAGTTATGACACAGATCAGGAAAGGCATGTGGAGTACAGATGGTAATGCACAACTCAACTTACACATGATTCTCAAGAATTCAGGCTTAACTCCCACGCCACAGACAAGGGGGATTTAATGAACTACCTCACTGAAGTTGTCCTCAAAAGGTTCATCTGTGTGCCTGCAAATCAGGGCACACAGCACAACAGGCTCCTTTATCTGAAGGGACCCAAGGAAAGGTATAGTAATAGGATTAGAAATAACTGGCATATAACATTACAAGTGAAAGTTGTAAACTACGTAGCAGGAGCTCCCACTTAATTTCTATTATCCTGAAATACCCTGAATTTCTATTATACTGAAATATTCTGAATCATTATGCTTATTAATATATTCTAAATGATTACCCTAAATATCTTGAGGTAGCCTCATATTCCCCATTTGTTGGACTAAGGGAACTTTTACCACTCATTCAAGTGAAGGTACAGCCTCACACCTGAAATAAATACACAAAGTATTATTTTACATATGACTTTTTTTTTTTAATATACTGCATTCCAAAAAATGCATATTTGCCTATGCCAACAGTCTCTCCAACCCCCTCAAGCTGATCAGCTTATGTTTCCAAAATGCAGACTTTGACCTATTACTTAAAACTCTGGAAAACTTTAAGTGACCAGAAAGGTTTCAGCACAATTCTCAGATTTTGTGAAGTTCAACCAAAGCAGTTTGGTCCATGCGCATCTTTAATCAGGTCTCCTTTTTGACAGCTTTCACTCATCCCAAGTGTAAACTTCCCTCTCCCCAAGTGATTACAGAGGCACTAGACACAATGCACAAAATACACCAGCTGTAGGAACCAATCTGCAGCACTGAATTAAAATAACAGTTATTTGAAGGACCTCTTCCTCTCATCACAGAAAACAAGGTGTGCAGTAGACTGTAAAAAGAGAAACCAGTCTCTCACAATGACAGAAAAAAAAACCCTGGTTCCCCTGCCTCCAGACAGTGCTGTTTGCTGCTTGGAAAAAAACAGACTTGAGAGAATCCTTGGCTGCAAGTTCCGCATATTCTGCATGTCCAACTCTTCCTAAGGCCTGATTAAAAGGCTGCCAGAATAATCAGAAGTTGCAACCCTCAAACAGCAACTTAGCAGCCTTGCTAAGAACATGAGACACTACGTAACACTCATGTCCTGGGTTCAGCAGTAGCAGTCGCTTTTCTCTTTGCTCATGCAGTGCGGTGGTTTTGACTTTCGGCCTGGGAACAGCACTGATAACACCGATGTTTTTAGTTGCTGCTCAGTAATGCTTACTCCGACCAAGGACTTTCTGAGCCTCATGCTCTGCCAGGGAGGAGGGGAAGCTGGGAGGAAGCAGAGACAGGACATCTGACCCAAACTAACCAAAGAGGTATTCCATAGCACAGCACGTCATGCCCACTATATAAACTGGGGGCAGTTGCCCAGAAGGGTTTGATCACTGCTTGGTCGGGCTGGTTATTGGTTGGTGGGTGGTGAGCAGTTGTATTCTCTTCCCTTGTTATTTCCCTTATCATTATTATTATTGGTGGTAGCAGTAGTGGTTTGTGTTATACCTTAGTTACTGGACTGTTCCTTATCTCAACCCATGGGAGTTCCATTCTCTCGATTCTCCTCCCCATCCCTCCGGGAGTGGGGGCAAGAGGAAGGTGGGGGGAGTGAGGGAGACTGTGCGGCTGACTAGGCTTAAACCATGACAGCTCAGTACCAGCAAAAATTAGTTCAGGAGTACTTAAAAACGAGCACTAAATTATCAGGCCTTTCCAAAATCACTCTGCATATCAACCCCTATCTGCAGTACTAAGGATAAACCTAATAAAACTCCTGAAAGACTAGGAAAAACACTTATGTCCACAAGCACTGTTGTGTAACTTACCTTGGAACAAGATTTGAATGGTAGAAGACCTGGACCTGCAGTGAAAGACATAGAAAAGCTGTCCATTATATGACATACGCTACTGAATAAGGTAGAACAGAGTCTGTGGTTCTGGAATTAACATAACAAGAGAGGGAAGAGTAAGATTAATTACATTTGAAAGGCAGCTTTAACTCCTGACATTTCCTATTTTTCAAGGGTTCAATTTTTGGATCTTAATTTTCTTTGAATTCACCGTTTATAACACAGTTCATACAGAGAATGCCCACTGCCCATCTGCTTCATAACATATTCAAGAAATGTTATACTGTATTTGCTTTATGCAAAAAATTTTGAGGAACAGGAACTGTGCTTCAAAGCTGACCACATACAGACAAATATTTTTTTCTTATTGCCAGGTGCAATAACATGTTCAACAGAATGAATGGTTCCTGCTCTAGAATTCAGGGGAAGAACATCACAACAAAAGCTATTTAGCTGTCAGCTTCCCAGGCATGCAATAAATGACACACACAGTCCTTTAAAACGTCTGTGAACTACTTGTCTGCAAATGATAAAGCATACTATGCTAGTAAGTAGCTACGAACATCCTTATTTAGAATAAACATTATGTAAACCAAGTCTTAGCATCAACTGAGATAGGAAAATGATTGCCCAATGTCATTTGGTCTGCAACAAAGAATAAAAACCATGAAGCTGTCAGGGCAGTTTTTAATGTTGCATTTTCATACCCATTAATGTGTGCTCTCTTACACTGTTTGCCAATTAAATATAGTAGCTAAGCTGCTGGTGTCATTAATCTCCAGTTCTTCATTAAATATCAAGCAGCACTCATTTCCCTGTGAGTTCTGGTCTACTGAAAATTGTGCTTACCTACATAGAATATTTTATGCAGGTGCAAGATTGCTGAACCTCATCTCCAGGGACCTTATGACTATGTTAGCTTTCCATCCACTCAGAGTACAGCAGAGCCTGCTATGCTGCTAATATTATACCATGTAAACACACCTGTACGCCTACAAAGATCATCATTATTTTGCATCTTTGTGGTGAGTGCCAGATTGAACAGCAACATGCAAAGCTTTCAGTGTTTCATCCAGTTCTATGGCAAATATTTCAAACCAACTGGAAATCTGCTACCTGTAACAGGGTTAAAACATATTTGCCCTATTCTTACAGTTAAGCATTATTAATAGCAGCTAGAATACGTAAGACTGACATCAGAAGAGGCACCAAATAAACAACTAAATGGTTCTTCTGAGAAAACAGGTGCTATATTTCTGCAGATTCCACAGTGGAATCACACTTCAAATCACAAAACACTATTATCATATTGGTAAAGAGCAGGAAAAAAGAAGAAAGGGAAGGTGGGAGAAAATAAAAGGGTATACTTGGGTAAAAAACGAAGTATGAAAGTATGGAGTCTTACTGTCTAGGTTAGGAAATTCTTCTAAACTGACACACACAAATGCCGTATTTGCTTATTTCTGTTGTCTGCAAACAGGTCTCACAGACAATAGATGAGGTCAGTTTCTTGGCTTGTAGATAAATATTAAAGCATAATACTATTTTTAGCTAACTTCCTAAGGAAATCAGGCGTATGCAACTGTGTTAACACTCAGCCCTCTCCCGTAGTATTTTCTGAACCCAGAACCAGCTTGAACAGATTTTGGTAAAAGGCTAAATATCTCCGAAGTACAAGCTGCCTGCACACTTTGGGAAAGCTGGCAGGCAGGTGCAGGAAAAGCAGTATATAGAAGACCTCATTAAAAGGAAAGAGGGAGTGATGGTTCACTCCAGGGGGTGGTGGCAGGCCAGCACCCTGCGATTTCCAGCTACAGACAGCACTCACAGAGATAGGAAAACAGGAGGAACATGGGGCAGAGCAGCACAGGGTATAAGTAATATGGACCTATTAAGAAAATAAAAGAAAAAAGAAGGAAAAAAGAAAACAAGAGACTTCATAAGACTTGCTGCTCATTAAACACCATGTATACATCTGTATATAGCATGCTATGCTCTGCCTTGGCAGGAAGATTAGCTCAATTCTTTAATGGAACTGATTAAGACGATTCTAAGTGGTCCTCATAATCTTTAAAATATGTCCCTTGGCACTAATAATTTTATGATGAAAGCTAAATTATGGTCAGATTGAATTAAAAAAATTGAGGTAAACTGCATTAGGCTATCTAATACAAATGGTCATTCTGAACAGCAACTACTTGTTTATTCTCATACCCTGCAGGAACAAGGACATAAAGGTGATCTGTCTTAACAAAATCACCAGATGCAATGAGAAGCAAAGACGGGAAGACTTAACTAATAAAGCATCTGGCTTTCCTCTGTGTTGGTGGCCTTACAGCTGCTAACCAGCATAAATTATTTTTCTATCATCAGCCAGGAATTCACACCACCGTGTATCTACTCCCATTAACTTGTTCCTAGTGCTAAATTTCTTTCACTCTCCAGATGCTATATTTTCTTCACAACAAACTCCAATGTTACAGCAGCATTCAGCATTATCTACTTAAACATCTCTTTTTCTGAGTTTAGGCTTCCTGTCATGTAGGTACAGAGTTCTACTTTTTTTCCCTCCAGATATACTTTTATCAAGGTTACAATATTTATTTTTTCCCTTTTTAGTATTAATTTCTCTTGCCCCAGAGCTTTGATTTTATGTTTACTACATTTTCATTCTTTCCTCTTCCTTAGCAGAAGACAAACTGGTGACAACTTTACTTCTCTCTACTCCTCTAATATCAACACGGAGCACTCATTAGTTATTTCTTCACTAGGTTCACTTAACTTCCTATGTTTTCTTTACTCATTGCTATCCATACAGAAATACTTGTAGCACTCAACAAATGGCTGCATCAGTGGTGGCCCACTCTGCAATACCTGAGCTACCTGGATCTCCATTACTCCAGCACCAAAATCAGAGTCTGAAATAAACTGGCAGGGCTTACACAAGGGCTCCAACATTGGGAAGAACAGCAGGAACAGTCACAGTATGCAAGAGATGACCCAGAACACTGACTCAGAAAATGACAGGAGCTTTTGTAACTTTGGAGAGTCAGATAGAAGCCAAAGTTGGGTGGCAAAAGCTTTATCAATTATCTCACAAGGAAAATCCACACAAAATTTATGTTTTCAAAATAAGAAATGTAGCTGCTAAAATAGAAGATTACTATGTAGGGAAGTATGCTAAAGCATAAAGCAGGTTAAAGGAGGGCTGTGGCCTAGAAAAAAGAAGAATTAGAGAGGGGCTTGCATGAGAACAGTGAAAACCTGCATGAGAACAGAAAACACATAATGAGCTGCACTTTTATATCACTAGTTTCCCCCAAAAAAGAACAAAATCCCTCTGCTAGGCTCACACTCAACCCATCTTGCTAAATAAAGCCTAAATGATGGGCTAATCACCTCAGCCTCCAGGCACAGCTGACAAGAGATGAATCTAATGCCTATGTGCTATTCTGTGAACATTTCAACATGGAGATACAAAACAGAAATTGACTCCACCTGGAGAAGAATTACCTCAAAAAATCCAAACCAACCCAGACTTCCCTTTTCCTCTTTCCCGCCGCTGACACGCAATTTTACCACTACATTTTTCTAATGTGTTTGGAGAACAGCAAAAAGACGACAAGGAGATTTTAAGAAGCGTGTTTAAAACTGAAATAGTGTGGTGCTGGAAATGGGATTTGCTCTCACCCTTTCTAAGAATATTGTTCTCTCTCAGACATGGTCTGCAGCTTCTCTGATCTCCCCATGCACACTGCCCTTCTAACAGTTTAATTCCTCCTAGACAGCTGGCAACATCTTTGCTTTTCTTCCCAGCAGATCTGATTGATCCTTGCTTCCCCCCCATCTCCGATTTCTCTAGCAAGCTCATAGTCTTCCCACAATGCCTGCACTCTTACCATGGATACCTGACAAGTTAGGAGAATGCACCCACCAAACACATGTATCTCTTTCACATGCTCTGCGCCTTGACTCAAACACAAGTGCATGAGCACATTCAAAAAATAACAACATATACGAGAAAGAGACATGTATATCTGATTTAATAATGTGTGTATTATGCATCTATAATTTATACAATTCATAGATCTCACATAAATGGAGCCAGACACCAGAATGAATACAACCTGATAATACAAATTTTACTATGGGTCTCCTGTCTTGGTAGAAACTTCACACAGATGGTTCAGGAAACATTTCAGGTGATTTTCCCCTTCTTTCGTATCTGAGCCTGCTGATGGAAGCCTCTCTACACCACCAGATACACTCCCCACTTTTATCTTGCAGACACTAGCATTAAAAATTTCAGAGGAAGGTGAAAAAAGAGGTAGACAAAAGACAGAAGAAATAAATGAGTAGGCAGATGTAGGTTCTCCCTCCACAGGCATCACTCAACTTACAAATGATGTCAAAGAGCAAAGCACTAAATCTTTTTTCCTGTCTAAAACTTGATCAGTTTTCAGCTCACTGCTATTTTGCCATCTTATCAGAACCCTCGTGGTTTTCTTAGCACTAAGCCAAAGCAATAGTATTTTCCTGGTATTCTATATTCAAGATGCAAGACTAAACATCAGGGTAAGTTAAGGGTGTTTATACACCACTGAGTGCAAAACTAAGTGGTTTTCTGAGCGATAGGTACTTTTGCAGAATACCTATACAACATTTCTAAGGCATCTATCACTGAAGGATCTTCTGACAATGTCTTTGTTCTATTTAAGTCTCCAAAGACTTTCTTTTTCAATGCTGGAACACACTGAACAGACGGTGGAAAAAAAAATAAATTGCCACATAAATGCAGGCATAGAAGAATCCTGCAAGTCCCATATTATGTTACTGATTTCTCCACTGCTTTGTGCACAAATGACTGGTACAAACAAGAGAGAATCACAAGCACACAGCAGACAGCTTGTGAACTCATCAGGGGCACATTTGAAAAAGGCATGTACTCAACAACTAATTGCTTTGGGAAAGAAAATAGTACAGAGGAGTACACCTACAAGGATTCTAAACTAATTGTAGGGCCGGTAACATTAGTCCTGTCATAATTCAGGGCAGATGTTTATTACAAAGCTCCAGAAACTTTCTCCTGTTCCGTACCAAAAAATATGCAGAATTAAAACTTATGCTTGGGCAGAATATTTCAGCTGTATATTATAATGCCAAAACCTTCAATCATAAAACCAAATTAAGAAACACAAGTCTTGGCAATGAGTCTTTTGCCATCTCCTCTGCATGCTAACACATGCATCATCCATGCTTAGCGCATGCATCACACGTGCCACCTATGAACTCACTACTACCCCCTATATGTGTTTGCTAGTGAAAAAACTATATTTACAGAAGCTCATTACACATCACTATAACGGCAGAAGAAGAAATACAACAGTGAGATTTAAAGCTCTGCCGGGGACAGACCCTCCTATCCCTGATGAAATAACCACTACAGCACCTAAACGCAGAGTTCAAATTTTATTTTCTCTTTAAGACTACACTGACACTCCTCTAAATAACTAAAATTGGGTCACAGTATCTTTATTAGAAAAGGTACACATCTTCATAAGGCAACATTTGTTTTAAATTTGTAGCTAATTTTTTAAGACATACTTGTAGATGTCACATAATTCTTTGATACAGATAAAACCAGCAAAGATTCTACAGACTGAAACGCTTGCTTACGTTTATAAAGAGAGGTGAGACAAATCCTCTGAACAAGACAGATGTGCATTTAAAAATAAGTAACACTAGGGATGTCAGAGGCACCTGTGCAACCTCATTAAGTGGGATTAATTCAGGCCCGATGATCTCTTGCAAGGACATTTTCCACAACTTATTTTTAAGAGACAGTTACGAATTTTGAACTCAATGCAATAGACTGATTGCCTTCTGTATACAGAAGGGTGGATAAAACAATGCTCAACACTGTATAAAAAGAGGTAAGCTTCAGACCTGTAAGAGGAATTGCTGTTCTAAGCCATCTTTGTCCCATAAATCTCCCTCATTGCTGGCCAGTGAATGGGGAACTTTTGCATTATGGTGCACAACACAAGCATAAAAGCTGGAGATCTAACTGCCACTGGTTTCAAAATAAAAAGTTGAAAAACAATATGCACAAGCACATAAATGTCAACTGCATTTTTGCACTAAATAGGGCAAAGCTTTGGCTATAAAGAAAACAAACAAAGAAAAACCACATAATAAATCCAACCTTTACAGATTTTCTTCTAAAAATGAAAGGGCTTTTGGTTTTTGAAGGGGGGGAAGGAAGGTGGTTTGGTTGGTTGTTTTCTTAATTTTATTTCCTTACCCATTTATGAGGGAAATAAAGATTTAGCTTTCATTCACATTCAATCCCAATTATTAGCTCTGTTTTGGCTGGTCAGCAGCTTCAATGAAACTAGAACATTATGCCATATACACTGAAAAGGAGCCTGTTTACTCAACCAAAGGGTTAAAATGGAGCGGCACAGGGAACTACAAGAACAAGATATCCCAACGGAAAGGAAGAAGTAGCCAGGAAATTAGATCTTAGGCCAGTTTTTGACAGATTGAACAGTCACACCACAGAATGGCTACTCTGAACTACCACCCCTGTTACCAGAGGTCACAGACAGAGGTGGACAGTGAGTGACAGTGCTGCCCTGCAGGTATTTCTGACATGGAATTCATCGTGGGCCAGTGGGAAAAACTCAGAGCAAGCCCTACGTGACCCTGAGACTGACAAAGACCCGACAGCTCCAGAGTCTGTCTGCTTGTTTTCCTTTTGCTAGAGGTGCACTTACATACACTGCAATAGGCTGACAGATGTAATGCACATCCACATAAGCCTAAGATCAGTCTTTATTCTACATTCCTCCTCCTGGGCTGCAAAAGGCTACATCAGAAGTCATGCCCATTCATTTAGGGATTTTACATAACTGCCCTGGAGAGGCACACATGTCAGTACACGTGATGCCTTCCCAAACAGTCTTCACTACTGGGCTTCACCTGAACAGCATCACTAGGGGAAAACTGCAAAAAAAACCAAACAACCACTGGCTGGAAACCTTGGACCCAAATATTTCACAGAAGTTTAAGGCACCATAAACATGGACCTAGACTCAAGTTTACCCAGAACACATACCACTCAGGAAATGGAGGAAACTAGAAATGTCACTGTGTAACAGCTTGTTGACAAATTAAATACGTTAACAGGTTAGCACGGCCAAACAAGGGAAAAGAAATGTCCCAGCCCTTTTCCCTGTGCCTAACTATGTGTTTTTAACTATTCTTTTCAACAGGACTGGGTGCAGGAGACCTTTCCATGAGCCACTCTTACTCTCGACTTCTGGAGGGAGTTACAATCCAGCAAAATGATCTTATGAAATTTAAAACTGCATTTTCATTTACATTGGATGCAATACATGTGCAGACTTGGCCTGCAATAAATACTCTCTCCAACAGTGAGGAAGCTCAGCAAATGACTAATGCCACTGCAGATATAGCTGTAATACCAAGGTGCTGCGGCTGGTCCCCATGCAGCAATGAGCATCAGCACCTCCTACTGCCAACCACAGGAGGACACCCTGGGGCCCACACAGTGAAATCAAACCCAACTTTTATTTAGAAAAGGAAAAACATGACCATACAGCAAGGTCTATAAACCAAAAACTGGTACTTAGCTCAGTCTGCCAACTGAATTACTAGCACAGCCTGTACATGAACCACAAAGGACAAGTAAGGGCTCCCCACCAACACCCCTCCACCACCTGTACACAGCAGATGGGCACGCAAGGATGCATATCCACAGCTGGAACTTGCACAGCTATGCGTGGAGGGGGGAAAAAGCAAGGAAAATCCTTCAAAGGGCAGATGAAGGTCAGAATAGGAGAGCAAATAATGGATAAAAGCAGTAGCCTACTCTGAGAAGCCTGTGTAATCTGCTTTAGATGGCCCTGCCTTGGCAGGGGTTGGACTAGATGATCTCCAGATTGATGACTAGATGATCCAGATGATCTCCTTCCACCCCAAACCATTCTGTGATTCTAAGAAAATAAAAATGTAACGCTGTAAGCTAGTATTCACTACTGTAATAAGCTAGGTCACTGTTATAGTATGACTAGAACTATAGTGCCCATTTTAATACGTTGATCAAAAGGTTACCTAGTTCCGCAAGGATTTCCATCTGACACAGAATACTACTTTGCAGCATCAAATACATTTTTCATCAATTTTGATTCAACTTTTTACCTTCCAGAGCAACAGTGCAACATGTTAAGATTAAATAATGTTACCTCTCCACTACAGTTGACAAAACACTTTAGTGACAGCTGTGTCTCATAAACAGAGCTAGAAAGTTCATCTCACGAAACACTTCAAGAAGTTAGTTACAGTAAATATAGTCCTGAACCAGAAGAACAGAAGCCCTGAGTGTAGGCATTTTGCAGATCATATTAAAAAGAGTTTCTATTAGCATTTTTGTCTTGTAGTGCTCTGACTTAATTCTATCCATCTTCTGTTACCACTTTGCACATGTCACCAACTGCTTTAATCTGTTTTCCATAAACAACCCAGGCTGCCTGCTCTCAGTGTTCACCAAGTAGTGAAAACCATGGACAGGGGGGACAAATTTACTGCTTCAGAGAGCTCATCTTTGGACACTCAAGTCTTGAATGTACTGAAGTTCAGACAAGCTCTTTTTGAGTTTTTTTTTTTAAATCATTTCCATTGCTGTATTAAACAAGCAAACAACTCACTGAATCTACTCTTTTAACTTAGTTCATATACCAAGCTTCACTTATACTTGAAATAGCAAATTTGTTATTCTTCAGACACTAACTATTGAACCACAAAACATGCTCTTCTACAGAGGCAAGAACCAATGCTACTCCAAATGCACACTTTGTATGCTGGCTGCTTAAAACAGAGGAATAGAGCAAATGAACCACTATGTTAAACCACTGAAAAGTATCCCTAATGAGCTAAGAGTGCCTCTGAAGTTGAGAGAAAACAAATTTAATTGGCTCAGTTGTTCCATAATGTCAAAAGGAAAAGTTTTCCAGCTCAAAGTGGAATGCACACAAATCAGATACTGATTTTAAGACGGAAAGTTAACAGTTCATACCAGATACAAAGATGCAGACCACAAATTTAAAATTATTAAATAGACCTGGTTTGTCTCTCTGCTGTACTTCAGCAAGACGCATTGACTTTGGTTCAATCCACACTGACCAAATAGAAGGCAAAAAGCAAACCATATCTAAGGTATATGTAACATGTACTTCATAAAGCAGGCACAAACTCCTAGGACAAGCCCTTGCTTCAATGAGGCAAACTGAGGAAAAAGATATGTTAGCCCAGCAGCAATTCCTCTTGTTTTAGTTCTAGTGTTTCCCTCCTATGAGCAGAAGCATTTTTTTTAATATGCATGCATTTCATCTTAAGTATCAATAAACTTCTATAGGTCTGTCCACCTAGCAAGAATCATGGCCCAATCTATAGGACACTACAGCTTGCATAAAGCAAACAGGCACAAGAAGGTATAACCAAAGGTCTACTTAAGACTCTGAATATTGAGACAAACATTTCTGAATATAATGACAGATGAAATATGCAACATTCTCTTGATAGGTTTCTTGAAGTAAAATATTGAGCCTTGCACAACTGAAATTATAAAATGTAACAAAACATAAAAACAACATTACTATTTGCCATTTCACATCTTATGCAAATAGAATTATTACTAATAGCAAGAAATCAAACAAATTCATCAGCAGAATGTGGTGCTTATTCTAGGAATAATCTTTAAGCAAAATTAAAGACGTCTTTGTCAAAAAAAAAAAGAAGTAGATAAAACATCTGGTGCTATTGGTAGAAGAGATCACTTTCTGACTAAAATGGAGCTGCATTACCAAAGCTAATGAGCAAATAGTAGTACTGGGAAATTGAAGTTAAAACAGAAACATAGCACAGAAAATTTCAGTGAGCAGCACAGTATAAGAGTTTAAATCTTATATTATTAAAACCTGAAGAAGGAAAGACATGTATTGCTTCCACGTATACCAACTTCACCAGGAGAGGACAGGTTTCCCATTAACATCCTAATAATGGAAAAATGCCCAAGGGAAGTAAACCCATAATGCAGCAGAAAGCAAACATTTCAAAAAGTATTTGTTGCAATAAGCTGCAGAGAGCCAACAACCTCATGGCTCTTTCCAGCCTACTCTGCTGAGCCTTGCTCCACAGAGGAGGGAGCATCAGTGAAAAAAAGAAAAAGAAAACATGAGACAGAAAGAACTCTCCCCACATACCAGGTATAAGGGAAAAGAAGTTTGGAGAGGGAGGGTGTCAGATCACTGACATCCCTTCTGAAACTGCTGGGAGCTGTGGGCACAGATAGGCAATAGGAGACTGATGTTTCAGAGGCTTTGTGCTGCCCTGGAGGAACACGTCCACCTGTAGTTATCTGCTGGCTGAAGAGGAGATAAATGCACTCCAAAACTTTAGAACAACAGTGGCAGAAACACTTGCAGGTGGTTTGGGTTTTAGGTGAGGCTTTATTCGGTTGAAAAATTTTCAAGTAATAACTGGCATCAAGAGGGAACCTGAGTGCTTTGTCTCATTCTACCAGCACAGCTGGTTATCAAATTGCGTAGCTTTTCCCTGAAGCAGCGCCCAAACACAGCCTCTGCAGAAGGACATCTCCCTAGACAAACACACATTTCTTCCGCAAGGAACCCACGCTGCAGGGAAACATGTAAATCACCCCAAACCCATAACCCGCAAGGCACAGACTATCCAATCCTATCAACACTGCTTAATCAAGTTTTCAAGGAGACTCCAAATACATGGAGACAAATAACAAAACACAGCCAAAGTACATAAGCAAGTTTTTGTCATGGCCAAAGAATGAAGAGCAGCTGTAAGAACACTGGTTGCACACAACTTTTTCCAGGTATTTATAGGAAATAGTTGCTGGAAACCCACAACAGGCACACCTATCTCAAGAGCGGCGCTGGAGGCCAAAAAAACCCAACCACCAAACCAAGTTCCGACAAGTTCAGGACACTCCACCCCACCCCCCCACCTCCCAAGTCCACTTTGTCCCCTGGCAGTGTGCTGAAGCTAGGCAGCAACATCACTGCTGATCTACCACTAATACACAAAAGCCAATGGAACCAATCTACTCAGGCTCATAGTTGATGTATAAAATATCTATTTATGGATGGCAGGTAAAAATCACACTTATTTTGGGGAAAGCAGTACTTCACAAAGTGATTTAGTCAGGGAGAAACTGATAATGAAAATAATTAGAAATATTTAGAACATAAATACGAACAAATTAACAACTTCAAACTGTCAAAAAAAATTTGTGCGAAAAAATGGGGAATAATTATTTTGACTATTTCCACTGTAAATTATTATTTCTAAATAACAAGGATTTAATATATTATCTTGCCATTAAGTCAATTTTCTTTAGAGCAGCAGATTCCATAACTAAATAAGTATATGTTTTCAATCCTCCACTTCCAGATTTTCCTTCAAAGTTGTAATAACAGTAACCACCAAATTAAAAAAGTGGGTTTAAATAAGTCCCAGAATGCACAGGTAGCACATTACACAGTCCATTTCACCCAGCATTAGATTAATTTTAGAGGATGGAGAAGGAAAGCAAGATTAGCTACCTGTATAACCCTTACAGAAGGGGAAAATAAGCAGACTGTAGAATACAGAACTAAGGTCTGTCTTACAAAAATAAACATAATGCTTACATACTTAGCTGCACTTCATTCTGAAGTATGAGGAGCCACAAAACTTTACCATTTTTAAAGACTGTTTAAAGATCTCATTAAAGGCGTATGGAAATTTAAAGAACATTGAATGTTTTGAAGGATCATCCTGGTGAGATGACTCCATGAGATGGGTTGCTGGCGTATTTTATTGCCTCAAGTTGATTTTTCTTCACAAGTTAGTATTTTAAAACAAAGCCAGCTTCTTTAGGATGAAGACTTATTCGAAATTTTTGTAATCCAGCTAAAGTAATCTCCACATCAGGAGTACCCACGTGACTTAATATTCTTGGAGGCCTAAGACAAACACAATGGCACTATTCACAGATTGAGACTTGATTAGCAGATGTCAAGGTCCAACACAAAGCTGCTATAAAAAGCTATGGCTCTTTTACAGAGCAGACAGGGCACCATGACAGGATTCATATAACAACACTGTTGTTTGCTATCACATCAGAAAGACATCCACTAACTGTAATCACTGTCACTCTCTTTCGTCACTAACTATAAATTAGCATCAACCCCAAAGCATTAGGAAACACAACATAAGTGGAACCTCTGCTAAAAGAAATCAGTTCGACCACAAGCCCATATTTTAGTGTTAGCAAGTAGTTTCTCAAGACAAATTCAAAAGCAGACACATCAAAGCTGTACACACTAGGAGCTCAAATAATCCAAGCCTGAAGAAGCAAGAAGCACAAAGCTTGAAGTAAATAATGGATTTTAGTCCCAAATGTAAGCAAGTAATATGCTGTTTACTTGGTCCCATTTTGTAGTGAACAAGCCCGATTAATTTTCAACATCAAGCTTCCACCTAGAGAAGCTTCTGCAGTAAATTTAGGTCTGAGATGGTAACCAATGAGGACTACAATATAATTTGTCACTTCACATAAATAGAAGCATAGATTCAGCATTGGCCTCAAAACCTCCAGTCCTGCAACCTTAGAAGCCCTTGGAACACCCACCCAAAATTTTAAACTGTTTCACTATTGGTGCTCGTGCAATGACTAGTATTTATCACCTGAGAAAAGGCTTGTAGTAGCTGGCAGTGATTGAGGTGAAGGGATCACTACTGACATAGGGTGTAATTCTTAAACAATTTTAATCATGAAACTGCATTACAGAAGTTGATAATTGCAACAAAAAAAGTAGATACGATAGAGGAAGAACTGTAAGAATTATTTTCCCTATATAATAAAGAGCACATCTAATATGCCACTGGATTTATTTTTTGCAAGTTTTATCATGTTAGGAAGTACCTTACTGCGCAAATATTTCCACCAAATAAACTGTATAAACTAGTAAAAATGTTACACATATTGAGAAAGAGAATTATTCAACAACAGTGAGTGGTGGATTTATCAACCTTGCAAAGTAAAAATGTATTATACATCTACCCTGCTAAATATTGTATTAAAAAAATAGCCAATAACAACAAAAAATACAGTGAATCAAGAATACAGTAAGCTAACTTCTAATGAGAATGCTGCTTTGATGTGCATCTGTGTTATGGAAGCAAGGACTTCTTCCCTGAACAAAAAAGAAATGATACTGAATGTCATCTAAGAACAAATCACACGCACACACAGACACACGAACCCACACCCTCAATCACCTTGTCTACATTTCACAGGGCCAGCCAATGTAAAAGCAAAAAAGAAAAACAATAATTGGTATAGTGCCTTCTCAGACTTTGAAATCACATCTCGTCATATTTCCTGTGCCATTAAAGGTATACAGGTACCTAGTAATTCGCAGTAGTTCGTTTTCTCCGACATTGAGCCCCAAAGAAATTTTGAGGGTTAACCTTGACACTATTTAATCATAGAATGGTTTGTGTTGGAAGAGACCTTAAAGATCATTTACTTCCAACCTTGAAACTAGATGATCTAGTTCCTGCCATAGGCAGGGACACCTTCCACTAGACCAGGTTGATCAAAGCCCCATTCGATCTGGCCTTGAACATTGCCAGGGATGGGGCAGCCATAGCTTCTCTGGGCATCCTGTGCCAACGTCTCACCGCTCTCAGAGTAAAGAATTTCTTCCTTATACCTGATCTAAATCTACCCTCTTTCAGTTTAAAGCCATTCCCCCTTGTTCTATCACTACACGCCATTATAAAAAGTCCCTCTCCAACATTCCCGTAGGGCCCCTTTAGGTACTGGAAGTCTGCTGTAAGGTCTCCCCAGAGCCTCTTCCAGGCTGAACAACCTTAAGTTAAAGAAGATGTGCGTAGAGGGAAAGCTGGAGAGAATACATTGCGGGGGAATCTTGAAAAAAATATTTTCCTAATTATGCTTCACAATTTTGACAAACATCTTCCGAGGAAGATAATAAACACACCAGTGCCTGAAAGATTTAACATGCTGAACTAGAGAAGTTTAGGAGGAAAAAAACACCACCAAAACCCCCTTTATTAGAAGTTCTTATAAACAAGCTAATATTAGTCTGTATATCGTACATATCACCCTTCATCTAAAGTCCATGCAAAGTAGAAAATTAGCAGATAATAATTCTACAAAATCTATTTTGATCACTCAACCTTTTAGACAGACTTCAACCACCAGAGGCAGAGGCTGTTAACCATTCCCTATTGTCAAGTATTCTCCATATGAGTCATCCCATTAAAAAAAAAACACAAACAAAAACAAGCCTCCAAAATCTCAGACTCTTGACTTTTTCTCTCAAGCCCATCTACAGTTTATTCGGGAGGAGGAGGAGGGAAATAACTTGACTATTGCTTACTCAGATGAAGAGTCCCCATACTTCCAGCAACAAAGCTGAGAAGGAAACCTACTTTGAATTCTTGCTGTGAATCCCATTAAAGCTAAAATCTATAGTCTATACATCCTAAAGAAGACAAAGATCCATCCTTCCCTTAAACAATTATTAATGTGAACAAGCTTCTGAAATGAGGGCTTATGCAATCATTGGCATAAAACAGTCAGGACCTCCCGGCAAGATCTAAAACAATAACATATGGTAAGTAATGGGCGATTCTTTTTTTCTTGATTTCCAAGGATACTTTTAGATGCCTTTGTTCAGAACTAGATGGAATTTATGATAGCTTTTGTTCTTCTCAGGAATCACTGCCCGTTTCAATCTGTCTTTACCTGAGAGACAACTGCTGCTAGAACATGATGTATCAGGGTCTAACATCTTCAGAAGAGGAACTGAGTATCTTTCATAAGTTAGGTACTTCCTTAGTCTCAGGCATACTCAACAAAGCAGGACAGAAGTTCTCAGCATGGGAGGGACAGTATTCCTCGCCCTTCTCATCTGCAGTGCAACAGGCAGTGACACTAAGAAACTGTAAGGAAGAACTCCAATTCAGGTGACTCTTACAAGGAAAGTAACAGAAACTACAATTACCAACCACCATTTGCAGTTTATGCACATCTTAAAAACAGCATGATCACAGGCCACAAATTCACATCATATTAGAGAGATCACAGAATCACAGAACAGCAAAGTGTTTATGTATCATGATCTCCCAAAGTAAAATCAATAAACCAAGACATTTACAAAAATATTAAACAGAAAAATAAAAGCATGTTTGGAATGCAGAAGTATGCTTTAGCTTTCAACAGAAACAGCTTTTATTTAAATTATTTTTTAAATTAAAAAGATATAGCTGATGTAGCAGATCCAGCTTGCAATATTGACTTGATCTATAGCTCAGCCCTGTAAAAACTGCTATTTACAGAAAACATAGCAGGGACAGAAGTCAGAGATGTTCTCCTCTGACACCTCAGTCACCTTATTAAAATGAAACCTCAGTGCAAAACTCAAACCTGGTGTAATAAGCATAACTGATTTTCTCTCGAAGAAAACTAACTAATCCCAAAGCTCTATCAAAGCTTAATATAAGCTTGTATGGGGTTAGGAAAAGCAAGAAGCTTTGTGCTTGTCTGTGCTACATACTCTTCATATACAGTTCATTAGAAGAGAAAACAAAATTAAAGCATCTCAAACCGATAACAAGGAAAAAGCTTCAGGTCCAAAAAACAAAACAAAAAATAAGGCCAAATTAGCATTGTGTATTTCTTCAATTTTTTTATTCCTTTTTTTTAAGCTGTGTAATCTCAATATTGCTGCATTTAATGGTGCGGTAATTCCCACCTGATCAGAAGTGCAGTTAAAAATACAACCTCCCTCCAGAACAAGGCAGGAACACTGTTAAACTTCCCTGCTGGGCAATTTGCCAGCGAACAGATCCAAATGCCTGGATTTCTTCCCAAACATGTGAATGCCTAGCAGCTGAGGAAGAGCCCGCTGCCTCTGTATTCCCCTCTCAGGACTATGGAACACCGGCATACACAAAACCGCAGATGAAACGTGCTGCGCAGCATTCATCCATGCCTCAGTGCTCTGCTTCAGCTGCAGTCAGGGTAACAAGGAAAGACTATGGATGGCTTCAGGCATTCTTGAGAGGTATGACTGACCCTGTCTTGTCTTTGGCAGCTTGCCTTACCAAGTCATTTGAAGTGTCGGTGTTTACTGCTTGAACTAAGCCAACAGCTCCCCAAGGCACAGAGAGGTGCAGCTCTTTGCTCCCTGACTGCACCCCCAGGTATGACTGCCAGAACCCCACTGCTGAAGGCTCACCACACAGTGCAGAGAGATGCGGGTGCCCATAACACCCATGACCAGGCATTTTTCCCACCACACACGAGTTCTTCACATGACAGGAGTTCAGCACCTGGAAGGCAAAACCCTCACAGCACCAGCCCTTCCAGCTGTGCTGGTGGTGGTTGTGCCAGTAGCACACCAGCTGCACTCTCCCACTGCCTGCTCGCACCCATGCCACACGCACGTCTTCCAGGGTACCTCCACGATCCCTCCAAAGACATTTACAAGCAGCCCTCTAGAAACCCATCTTCAGCTTCCTTTGAGAACTAGAAAGTAAAAAATTGGACTGGTTTCTTGCTGACGAGGCTCTCACAAGTTTTGTTGGTTTATGCCATAAAACAACAAAACCTATGAAAAACTTGATAGATCACACCTCATAGGCAAGCTCTATAGTCAGTATAGGAAAGATATGGACCTGCAGGGAGAGGGTCCAGAGGAGGGCCACAAATATGGATCAGAGGGATGGAGCACCTCTCCTATGAGGAAAGGCTGAGAGAGTTCGGGTTGCTCAGCCTGGAGAAGAGAAGGCCCAGGGGAGATCTTATTGCAGCCCTTCAGTACTTAAAAAGGGCCTATAAGAAAGATGGGGAGAGACTCTTTAGCAAAGCCTGTTGCAATAGGACAAGGGGTGATGGCTTTAAACTAAAAGAAGATTCAAGATGGATGTGAGGAAAAAATTCTTTACAATGAGGGTGGTGAAGTACTTGGCACAGTTTGCCCAGATTGGTGGTGGACGCACCATCTCTGGAGACATTCAAGGCCAGGCTGGATGTGGTTCTGGGTGACCTGATCTAGGTGAAGATGTCTCTGCCCATTGTCAGGAGTTGGACTAGATGAGCTCTTAAGGTCCCTTCCAACCCAAACTATTCTATGATTCTGCAATGCACCAGCATGAAGTCCACGCTCAACCTACAGTACAGACAAGCATTACTGTGACTAAGTTATGTCCCAAGGGCTACAGGACAGACAACTTCCCCTCTATTATCATCAGAGCAGCACACAAACAGGAGAGAAAAAGAGCAGAATACAGCCAGAGCATTCTGGAAGAGTGGGGAAAAACAGCAGTGGAAAAATGGTCTGGATGGAGAAGATTACTGATTGCATTTCAAACTGATGACTGATTACTTAATGGAACAAAAGCCTAGGAAATAAAAATATAATTTATCACTCTGGTAATGATTACCCTTACCAGTCAGAGCTGGTATGTGAGAAAGCACAGTGCCCACGAACCACTGACAGCAGTATTTTGATGGGCACTAAATTCTTAAGAAGAAAAAAAATAAAAGTAGAAATTTGCAGGGGCACATTAATACATAGTACATGTATTATTAAAGACATAGTAAAACATAATAGCTGGAAGTAGTGATAAATACATTAAGATAAAACTTGTATTTAACTGGGAGAGTAATTAACCTTTAACAGTGTATTTATGGATGCAACGATTCTTCAAAGTGTTCAAATTAAAGCCGAATGTCTCTAAATATATTTTCAGGGTAAACACTTCCTTCAGTTTCAGTTTGCTACAACAAAGCAAAAAGAGAATATATAAGGAAACATGCTTGGATTTGCATAGTAACAAAATAAACCACTTTCTATGAGCAAGATTCTTGCCCTGAACTCACCTGAATGCAGCGTTTCCACAAAATGCTTCTCCATCAAATAATGGGAACTTGGAAGTATTTTTCTACATTATAATTGTAACTGCACACTGGAGAAGTATATCTGAGGATAATATAGGTATTTCTGACCTCTCAGATGATGGACGGATCTCCTACACTGCCTCAAAGTATCTGAGCCTGCAACATGGTATGGGATGCCTGAAGAAAAAAGCACTTCAAAATACCCAAGCGATCTGCACAGCAACAATGAATCGTTAAATGATTTGCAGCAAGTCACCTCTACGTCAAATATCTGATAGAAAAGACTAAGCAGGGGTGGGTCTCATAGCCAGGCTTCAAGATTCTGGAAACACAACAGCAAGAGAGTCAGCAGACACTTTCCTTGCCACGTACTTGCACTGACATATTTCACTGTGCCACATGGGTTCAAACCCTTATTTATCAAGGCAGGAACTTAGAAACTAATTTTGGAAAAATAATAATCAAGTAATGGATATAAAAAATCCTTTATGCTATAAACTCAAACTGATAGGTTTATTTGAAGAAACTGGCCATATCCCTTAGTGCAAATACAGGACCACAGCCACTGACTTCCATGACACAAATAACAACCTGATTCATAATCCAATGTTCATCTGCAGGTTCTCTGAAAATCGTTGCAAACCTATAGTAGCATGGTTATATTTCAGTTAAAGGCTATGGAGAGTCAACATGGGTGGTAAATTCTGCAGCACTTTTTTTCTTCTTGGTAAATTAACATCAATCTATTCTCCATCAAACGTAACACTACTTTAAGGCCTGTGTCTGCTCAGATGAATACAGACTACAAAAATTCCACTCAAACTGCATAGCCTCAGAAAATCTTGCATCTTAATTAAAAATAGAGAAAAAAAAATGTAAATGAGAGCAGAGTCATAACAAGAAAAGAAACTATAATGGGGCTGCTTTTAGCTGGAACACAACAAAATGACTGAGCAGCTACAGGGAATCTCTATTTAGATACACTTCAGTTTAACAACTTACCCATTCTAATACTATTAAGAGAAACAAGCCACTGAATATTGATTTAAGGAAAAATATCCTTTCAGTGATCCAGCCCATAACTGTAACGCATGTGCAAATATTCTACAAATCAGGGCACCGTACAAAATTAAGCTACTCACAACATAACACACTGTAAGGCTGGTTTTATTTCACAGTCTTTGTATATTTACTTTCCTTTTCCCCAAACCCTAAAAATATTAACTTCAGAATCACATGTAAAGAACAGATTAAATTGAAGGGGCTGTAAAGAAAAAGTATCCTCTAATGGTGAGACAAACTTACCATGTACTTTAACTTTGAGTGAGTTTTCCAAACTGCAAACTCCCAGACTAACAAATGCCTTAAGATCTGAGCTCTATCTTCAGGTTTTTGTATATGACAGCTTTTAATAAACATTTAAAGTAACACAAGTTATTTTAGAACTAATTCCTTCTAAAAGGAAAAATCCCAAAACACTTTTCATTTCCAGAGTCAAGGAGAAAGGAAGGCTGCATAACTGCAAGCAGCGTTTTGCTTTCTTATACACTACCATGCACATTAGGATTGTAAGGCAAGAGACTCCGCAGCGCACTGCAGCTATGCACCGACACCCGCTTTCTCCTGCTGTTCTAACAGACATATTTCTGAACATACCAAAAATATTCTGAAGGCAACACTTACAATAAACATCCACCACAAGCAAAGGAAATTGTTATATTGACATGGTTTCTTTCATCCTGATTTGAAACCATGCTAAGATCCAAGGGTAACAAGAAACACAGAAGGCAGAGCTTGTCACTGTTCTTAGCTGCATTTTTGACATCTGTTTCACAGCTCTTGGAAAGCCTACTTCCATTAATCTATCATGAGAAAGGATAGGCGATAAAATTCCCAGGCTACAGAGGGCATTAGGAGATTTTTCTAGCTGACTGTACATTAAGAAAGAACTGTAACAGCCAAATTATGTTACCGTGAATAGACGGAAGATGCTGTAATTCTATTCCTCCTTTTGTCTTAATGGAGTTATTTATGTTGCAATCTTGAGGGCAGACCACTTACCAAAGACATTACCAGCCACCTGACACAAAAAAACAGCAGACTAAGAACAAAAGGTGACATCCTGGTCCCATTCAGCAGAAGCAGATCTATGCTTCCCTGACTTAGCCTACAAATTATTATTTGTAACAGTTTACATGTATTACTCCTGCTGCACATTAACATTTAAGAAGATTGCACCAAACAGCCCAGAGACTCATTATCGAAATCTAGGTAAAAGTAAAGGAAATGACTGAAGGTCTCATCACAGAGAGAGTTTCAAATGACTTAAAAGCATAGGCTTTGTAGTATTTATGCATTTTAAAAACAAGAACAAAAGTATGCTTTGCCATTCAGTATCAATAAATATAAACATAACAAGATTCTTCAAAGTTAAATACTTTCTTAAGATAAGTATCCTAAATCAAAGAGGGATAACTTGCTGGTCATATACAGCTTCCACGGAAATAACGTACACTCAGCACACTGTTAATACCTGGGTTGCTTTCAAACAAAAGATTAATTTCAAGCACCAGCCTTGAATGCATGAACCTCAATTTATATGACAAGATTCCAAACTGGCTTCTCTTGCACACAAGTGGAAGCAACACTAAAAACAAATACAGGATCTAACAACAAAAGCTGTGAAGGAGGAGGAATGAGAACAGGAGGAGATGGAAGACTGCTGTTACAGAAGAAAAAAAATAATTAAACCATTCATTACATTTATGTAACTCATGGCAGATTTTAAAACATACAAGAGGTTTTCTATTTTTCTGTAGGACACTAACACTCTGTACTCATTGTATTTGCTACTGAGGAATAAAAGAGGTTACTAAAGAACCTCTACCCACCTCATGTAATGTTGAGTTACTAACCCCAAAATCCTAAGTGTACAGAAGTAAATGTTAGAAAAGCACCTACAAGCATGAAGCACAGTCTGCAACATAAGAGTGTGCTGGTAACTCACTTTGCAATCCTGAATAGAGAGAACAGCAGCCAGACATTTGACAGAGAAAAATAATTGGAACTAGCTCCTCTGGATTAACTCAACAATCAAAAAAGCCCAGTGGTAATGATCTATATGGTGGGAGCCACGTGGGTTGAAAGATATTTCACTGCTGAGAACCTACTTTGAAGTCTTAAATAAAGTGAGCATGGTGGTCTCAGCCCAAGTCCCTCCAAACACTGCTAAAACTCCTTTCATTTAATCTGAAGCAGCTGACTTCCTGGGTAGGACACACAGGATCAAACTGTGCTGCTATGAACAAGACTGGTAGTAGGAAAAAGAAAGCACCAACAACTTTACTGCACAGGTTAATGGTCACAGAGGTCTCCATCTGCTTTGGTTTAAGGAACAGAGAATAGCCTCTAGGATGTTTGTTATCTAACATCATAATTCGATGCCATTTCAGTTTATGGGAAAGCAGCAGAAATTCAGAGTAAATACCAAAACTCGTGTCAAAAGTAAAATTATTACAACAAGCTATGAGTACTTGTCATTATCTCTGTGACTGGAGTTACTAGGCTTTGACTTGCTCTTAATATAGTTTTCATTCAACCCCAGCACAATAAACAACAAGACTTCAACGTTTGTTCATTTTCCCCAATTGAGATGGGGCAGGAGACGTTCACATTTGTAGAGATTTACAGAAATCATTATTTTCCAGACAGGATTTAAACACAATCCTACAAAATACTTCCCATTTTAGGCTCCTTTCAGGGAACTAGGAAAGGTCTGGGGAGCCAACACATCTCTTAACTTTCAAGCTACTTTTTTAGGCAGTAAAATATTCACAGTACCTTTCTCTAAGTATGAGACCAAGAGAATAGTCCAGTTTACCACACACTTTGTGGTTTAATCAGAAGAAATACAAAATCGTAGACCCACAGGAAAACATTTGTATGTAATGGGGCTAGCTTGAACCAAAACCCTCCCAAAAACTGCTTTAGTAGTTCATTCATTTCTGCTCCTCTATTTTGTCAAGTAATCCTGATGAGAAAAAGTTCTTTCTCCATTGTCAATAGCAGTATTTAACCAGAGAACCAAAGGATATAAAAGAGAAGGGCAAGGAGGGATGAGTGTTTCAGATGCAGGAATCTAAGCAAGAAATGTTTTATTTTTCTCTTTTTCCTGCAACAACACACCACTGCTAAAACTGCATACAAAAACTAGTTGAGGACTAACCCAAAAAAAACAACTGTAATAAAAATATAGGCAGAGCCAAATCAACATTTGGCTTTATTTCAACACGAAAGAAAAACTTTAACACAGGGAAGAGCAAACAGTGGGAAGGGTGACCATTTGGAGGCAAAAAAGGTCAGACATCTAAACAAACTTGCTGGAGCAGGGGAGCTCTGCAGGCAGCTTCCTTCTGGCAAACCTCTTCCCACTTACAAGACGCTTTCCTCCATGAAAGCACAATATATTTACAACCTTTCAAGTGTATGTAACATACCACTGGGCATCCAATATATCTTTATGATGTTACCAGAAGTTAGCTCGTAACAGCAGTCTCCAAGGTTCGCATGAGCACTGAGCACATCCCTAAGAAACAGGAGAATATGGCTTGCTAAGGCTACCGGTCCACTGTGGTTAAGCATGCTTGATCAGTCAGGCACAAACATGAAGGTTTTTTTTCCTGTCACAAAGTGTTCAGTCAAGGGAAGTATGACCAGTAAGCTAAAATGTATCAGTATTGACATTGTAGCATTGAAATGAATATTATTTCTTACAAACCTTGATATCAAAAATGAAGTTAAAAAGCACCAAATTTGGAAGAGGGAGTTATTTGAGGAGAGGGAAAAGGAGGAGGAAGCCTGTTCAAAGTAATTTGGTAAAATGGTAAACTAATTTACATAAAGATGAGCATTTCTGCAAACAGAAAATAATTCTAAATTATTCTTCCCCAGTGATATAAATATGTAGGATATACAAATTTAAAGAATAAGCTATGCAGAGTTCTCTGCTGGATGACTGCTGAAGTCCAATTATATAGCACTTCTGTTCTCAGAAGACAGAATGATTGGGGGAATAAAGTAAGATGACAACAAACGTGATTCAGCATTGAAAGGTATTTCCACTGATTTCCACTGACTACATTTCAATGCAACAGCAAAAGAATCAGGGCAAGTGTTTTACTTCAGTTACTTCTGCCTTTATATCAAAGGAAAAAAGGGAGACAGAACTCGTCAACCAACTTTTCAGAGAATATTAACTGTTCTTAATTTTGAGTACAATTCAGTGAGTAAATATCTTGGAACTATGTCATCTGATTTAAAACATCAGATATGTAACAAAAATCTCTGTTTTAAATCACTGAGGACACATGTAGTATTTCCTATTTCTCTACACAGGTGCAGCACAATGTTCCTATGTATTAGAACACCCTACCTGAGGAACTCAGGAGCACAACACAACTCATGTGGCCTTAACCACTACATGTTCAAACAGGTCAAAATCAAAATCTGGCAGACTTTTACAAAGTCCTCAGAAGAGAGGGCAGCCAAAGGCAAAACCAAGACTTAACATAACCTGTCCCATCATGCCTGATGTAACTTGACAGGCGTGAGTCATGAACCTCTGATAGCCACAAATGACCAAGATACAGAAATGAGTTAAAACCCTAAAATCAGAAGATAAGTTTTAGGAAGATTAAGTAAAAGCAATGGTGAATTCATTACTATCAGGTAAGACAACATATTACACTTGTGCAAGAAGTCTGTGATTTCCAGTTTTCTTACCACTTGTACAGTAGTTGCCCATGCTTATTTGCAAAGAGCTGAAAAACCAGTTTTTACAGGGCTCCAACATTCCTCTTTAGTGCCAGCTACGATCAGGTCTATTTTGCAGCAGTTTCAGCTATAACAGGGATTACTTCAAAACACCCCCTTCCTGTAGTCAAGCCTCTGATGGCAGTTTTCAGCCCTCTCAGCACACAACGTGCCACAACAGATGCATGATCAATCGAACCATGAAAAATTTCACTGATGTTGAAACTGAAAAGTTAATGGGGTCCTATTCCTGAAGTATCTCAGAATTAAACAAGTTCTGGCATGAAAGCAGTTAACTCCACAAGCCAGATGGGCGATTACAGACACTTAAACTCAAGTTTGCTGCTTTTTCCTTAACATTATTGTAGAAAAAACTGCAGGTGTTACATAGCTCTGGAAAAGGCCTCTGAAAATAATCCTTTCTAACACACAGAAAACACACATAAATGACAAAATGCAAAGCAGATCTCTTGAGAAAAGGCACACACTATGGCTCATTCAGAGTGCTGTTACATACTAAGGTTTTGGGATCCCTCGGTTTGTTTTCACAATACCCAAAATAAAACAATAAAACCCCAGTAAAGAAATAAGAAAAAAGAAAATATACAAAAAAACCCAACCCAATAAAATGTTTGAAGAATTTTTAACACCTGCTTATCATATCTGCCATATATTTTAATGGCTGTTATTTATTTTTGCCCCTAAGCAGGTCATTGCAATTCTCTATCTGAAAGCTATATAGCCGTCAGAAATTATTTATTCACCCCCTGTTAGACAAGTGCGTTGCTTTACAACATAAAATACAGCTTCTACTAGTTATCCATTCACCCTTCTGAAAAGGTATAACTGGTTTAGGATATGTTCCTGTTTCACTTGAACTTTAGAACTTACAGAGTTCCCTGATAAGTACCCAGATACAGGGAACACTAAAGGTGGACCTTCACAGTGTCTTCAGTTAAAAGTCCATCCCCAGCTGATTCCCCAAAATGAAGCAGCAGTAACTCAACATTCACAGTGGCAAGAAGAAGGAAAAATAATTCCTTTTCCTACGACACCAACACAGTGACTTCGTAGACAAATGTAAAGGAGCCTTCAACTTCAAAATAAGGAAACACAATCCGGTTTCTCTCTTACAGCACACCAGAGTCCCCTTTCCATTTTGCCACGATTTTAAGGCCAGCTCTGATCACTAATACCTCTAGGGACTGAAAGACCATTATATCTCCAAGAAGCAAGACCAACACAGACACAGAGGATGCAAATATGCAGTATTTCTATCCTACCAGGTTTGGCACAGGGAATTCTCCATGGAGCAGACTCCAAGCCCATCATCTCATCCACCTCATAAAGCTCTGGGAACAAATACAGAACCTGAATCTATAAGCACTCTCCCGGGGCAAAACCAAAACATGCTGTACATTTTATGACCCACAGTACCACTGCCTGTTAAACAGCACAGTCATTTCACAAATACCAGAAAGTCTTTCATACATTTCTTCTTCTTGTTCCTTTTTTTTTTTTTGGTAAATATTAAATGGGAGCTTTGTAGCAACTGCACAGAAACATCATTTTAAAATTATACTTTCGTACTGGTTACTTAGTAGTCTCTTATATTGGTTCCACACAAAATAACTGACTGACACAATACTTTAAAAATAAAAACATAAAACTATTATACCAGAAACTTTGCCTACTATAGGCATATTATGGCAGAGAAATAAAACTCATCAGGTTCCTGCCTGCCATGGCTTCAGATATCAGCAATCAACTTCAGTGCACATATGAGTGGCTTTGAAATGAGACACTGTGACACGAGCCTGCAGATAAAAAAGGAAAATTCAAGCCCTTAAAAGGGATTGCAGCATTGAGATAAATGAACACAGGTGTCACCAGTTTATCTGGAGTCAGCATCAAAATTTGAGACTTTCAAGAATTTAGAACAGTTTAAAAGTCTGTAAATAAATTAATTCAGGGAAAATAATCTGTTAAAGGACTACATTACTCAGGGTTTCTCCATCACAGAAGCAAAGAGTAGAGCTAGACAAAACACACAAAGACACTCCTTCCAAGGGATCAAAGTGCCCACAGAGACCAGGGTTAACCCTGAAGCACACCTGCAATTCTGTTCTGCCTTCAGTTTTTCTAGGAAATGAACAATCTCTGCATTACAACATCAAGCAAAAGGCTAGGGCAGCCTTAAAGAGAAAAAGAGCAACTACTTTGTGACAGAAAAAGTACTTTCCAGAAATTTTCTTAATCAATACAAAACTAATGCTTTAAACACCTAAATGCTAAGGCATACAGATGTGATTTAGTGCTTCCCTAACAATAACATACCTGAAATTCCCTGGTAAAAAAAAGGCCATTCAGTTATATGTTCAAAGTCTACTGAATCATTGGCTTTCTTCAGAGGGAACAGGAAAATAACCCAGTCAAATCTTTCACATACTTAAATGCTAAAACAGAGGGTTTAAAGATTCCATTCCTGTATCTTAATTTCACTAGTGCCATCCCAGCAAGTTACTCAAACTGAACAATAAGCATGTCTCTTAAGACAGCAAGTGCTCTTTGACTACTGAGAATAATAGAAACTTGTAAAGTTCTAGCTGCTATACTGAGTGGTGCTCCTTACAGAGAGATTTTGATTCCTGTTTGTGGATGTCTACTTTATGAACTGAGAAGCATAACAGACGAAAATGAAAAAACTCTTATTTGGAAAAAGGAGACCCCCATTACTCTGATTACTCGTTACAAATGGCACATGAACTTGGCCTTTTCTAACTGCGCCAGAAGTCCCCATTCAAAACTGGCGATATAAGAAACTATTTTCAAGTTTTAAATTCAGATAACTAATTACACAAAAATTATGATCATGAAAATAGCTGATACACAATTATAAGGTTAATTTGTATGACTTGACATCAATCCTTTAATTGAAATTAAAAACTATATATTTCTTAGTTTTGGTAAGTTTCTTAATGACATTTAAACATTGTTCATCTCTCTAGCACATTTACATTTCAAGGTGATGCATCATTTGTAAATAATCATCCATGTTAACTTCCTACAGCAAACATTTAATAAGCAATGAGTAATACATAAACAGAGAGGGAGGGGAACAGAGGGAGGGACAGAGACACTGTATTTGCTTAGAATTTCCACAACAGTATATTTGGGTTTTGTACCACTTTGCTGTGCTTTGTGTGTGTGTCCTACAGTTCCCAATATCCTGCACTGTATAAACAACCAGAAGTCCCAAACCATTCTCCATGCTTTTAAGTATATATACATATATATGCAAATAGGCATATATGGGAATTGCCACTGTTTCTAGAAGGATTATTCAAACTTCAAAAAATTAAGAATGAGCATATTATGATATACCTGGGCATATCAGCCAACAGTGAATTTACTCGAAGCAAAAGACATTTTTCACACAGCAACAGAGAAAAGAGAAGAAAATAAATGGCCAAGAGGACTATCAAGGATCACTTGAAATGGAAAACAGTGGAATTAAATCGGTAGGATTTAAATCGTAACAAGAAACTTCTGAAAATACATTCATTTCAAAACCAGAACAAAGAAAAAACAACAGTCAACTATAAAGCAGACAATTCTTCACTAGTCTATAGTGAAGAATTTGTAACTCATCAATCAGCAGGAGGTGAGGAAGCCCAGCTGAATCAGAAAATAAGCACTGCTTGTGAATAACAAAATTTTCTCTTAAGCATGAAAATCTGTAATGAATGATAAAGAATATTTCAATGGCAATACAAATAAGCCAGGAATTACTTACTAATATTCTAACAGCTAACTTAATCTTTTCAAAATGACAGAACAGCACTCTTACAGAGAAAATGCTTATATATCTTGGTTAGCAGGATACAGCTGAAAGGATAAACACAAACCACAATTAATAATATTAACACACTTGCAATTATTTTTCCTTAATTAGAAACATATTTTTCCATTTCTTAAAGACAAACTTAAAACACCAGAAAAAACTGAGATGATAAATGCCAAAGCAAAGGCATTCAAAGCCTCTGCTATCTTTCTATTGCCTAGCTGTAGTTTCAGTACCCATCACTGCACAATACCCAGTTTAAAAACAATAGCAGGATTAATGCTGATAGTGGACTCTGATGCTGACTGTTCATCCACCAATTAAATAGAACCACCTCCAAGCAGAAACACGTGTTTGCTAAGCCTTGTCCCTGACACAGCTACTGCTGCTGAACACATCTAATGAATGGAAGGTACAGAAGGCAAATGAGAGAACACCACCTGGCAGGGGTATACTCTGCTAAAATGCCCATTTTTGCATTTAATATTCCATAAAACACTGTGCACTTGCACTGGAGGTATTTAACAGCTGGTTTTCTCTTATCTTCAGATACAAGAAACTTCAGATACAAGAAAAAAGGGCTGTTTATTACAGCGTATAAAACTTTTACTTTCAGGAAACAGAGAGGAGCATCTGAGAAATCGGTGAAAACACAGACAGTAGCTAGAAGTAGATAACAGCAGGCAATAATGGAGAGATGGCAGAATAATATCACCTGTCTATTTACTTTCATATCCAATGTTTGTAAAGTAGCATCAGACAACATGGAGGCTTTACTGTAATTTCAGAAATGACTGCAGACGGCTCTAAAACAATGATAAAAGTTATATTAAAAATGGCCAAGATTTCAAATCTCAGAATTTGACCTAGATAAGGGGCAGTTTCCAAAATCCTGACAGTGTAATATTTTGTAGGTTTTATCTGCCACATTTCTCATCAGGCTTCAAATCAAGATAGGCAAACAGACATGCACAGAAATTAAATCTTTCCTTTTTTTCAACTAGCCCAAAACTGCTGAAGTAACAGACAAAAGTGTTTTCTTAATCAGTGTTCTGGATAAGCTTTAGATAAAATACCTTAAAATTATTGTCTAGAATGTCACCTGTTGACCATCAGAAACTAAATATTCTGAATGCTAATCTTTTGTGAAATGTAATCTTTTAAAAGGTTCTTCCATTCACTGGAAATGAAAGGGAACCGAAACAATAATGCCACAAATGCTTGAGCACTTGACTGCAGTCTCAAATTGCAATATTGCCTCCTCCTTCAGCATCTATCTTGTAAATAAGTATAGTACAGAATGAGGAGAGCAGAGGAATGTTAGATTTCTCCCTTCTCCCCCCCCCCCCCCGTTCTCCCCAGTATATGTGATTTGATATGCATATCAACTTTCAGCATGTAGCTAGCCCTCAACTTTAGTTTAACCTCTGAATTTTACTTACTTATCAAGTATGTAATTTTTGCAATTACTAAACCTGCCTACATCATCAAGTACTGTATATTCTGGAAGTCACCTTTTCTAGAAGAAAACACTTCCTCTTATCCAGTAGTAATATATTTCCCAATATAAATCCAATTTTCTTTTCAGTTTGCTAACAATGCTCTCCAACACACTAGAGCAACAAAATTTAACTGTTAACAGAAGTTTCATGTTTCAAGTTCCTTTTCCCCTTGGTGCAGTGCTATCAGGCAAGGAAAAACCAGACTACGAAGCAAAGCTGATGGCTTCACTGCATTCCCACCAAACTGTACTTATCGCCCAAGTAATACCCAAATCACCCCCAGCACTCAAGCTAAAAGTTGAGAACTACAGACACCGTAAGGCTGACTATAGCTCCTTCAGAAATTAGGACGCCAGAACTGAAGTAAACTAGTAACTTAGTTTTGGAAAGCCTATGCCATTTCTGTGGCTGACCCTGAGAAAGCCAATCCCTTTCTCTTTCCTTTAAAGCAAAGGTCAGTCTGTAAGAGCATGCCATTGTACTGCTAAACACTAAAACCGTTTTCACATTGAAAACCTAACTTGATTTGCATGTCCTTATAAGATGTATTGGCATGTGGTAACTGGTTTTCAAAATTACATAGTTTTGTTATGGAAAAAAAAAAAGAAAAAGTATTTTTCAACATTCTAGTTGCCTGAAAATTTGTCATGGAGTGCTCATAGATCCTCAGTGTAGCCTAGACCCAGCAAAATTAAAGTATCAAATATCTAAGGATGTCTGCTGCTCGCATACCAGCATATTTCTGTAGGACTGTGGCATGTGCCCTGTGCCTGGGAAATAAAGGAGCATACTCAAAAACAATACACAGACAAACTTACTTTCCTGTACGAGAAGCAACCCAAATCTAATGCAGAGGTCTATATACAAGGAACGCAAATTTATTTATTCTTTTAAGGCTAGTACTATCTTTCCTTTAAAAGTAACGTCACATCCAAAGAGTTCTATTTCTTGTCTCTGTCCTTTATATGCTTACAGGTACTCAGTTCTCTAAGGCTCATCTGATATAGCTCAATGTTTCTATACACATTCCCTGAGCAGCCACTACTGTCAGAGACACTGACTGGACCAACTGTGGGATTTCTCAAATTCTTTGCTGCATGCCAATACAACACTTGAAGACAAGTATGTAAGGCACTTTTTGGAAGGAGACAAAAGAAAAAAGGCCTGTTTTGCTTTTGTCTTTTAACCTTACAGACTGATCAAGTAGATTGTCTTTCTGAAAGTTAGTCATATACTGAGTAACTTAACATACTACATACACAGCAAATACTCATCAGAAAATAACTGGCAGTAATGGACCTATTGTACAGTATACAGACAAGTAAAGAAATTGGCAAAATGAGTCTTTGGCTGTTATCAGCGATATTTGGTTTACATGTTCCTGGCAGAAACCTACGTGGAATGGCTTCTACATTCAGACAGAAACCCTGATTTTCTCTACAGAAAGGTTTTAGTTGTGGGGTCCTTTAACATATACATGTATAAATATATATATATATATATATATGCACACCAACCACGTGACTAAAAACAACCTGTTCCATAAACATTACAGTACAATTTTACTTTCAAGGAAGCAATTTTACTACAAGAATTAGATTAACTTTCTACTTGTTCTGAACTGGCAGAGAACACCTCTATTTCTTTTCATACAGTCCTCAGAAAACTGATACAGCCTAAAGGAACTCCCAAAAGTTGGATTTGACTTTAAGAGCTCCTCAACACATCACCTTGGAAGGTAAACAGGTACATTTTCTTAAAGGTAATTCCACTGATTTCAGTTAAGCTTATTTACAACACATTAGTATTTAAACCTAAATGAGTTTTAGAGCTGAGAAAAGGGTATTTAAGTAAGCAATTTGGAACACTGAAATTACTACTTCAGTCTGTAGTATCAATGAATAAAACAGTATTTCTCTACCCATTCACCATATGTCTTCTGATGTGTTTCAAGGGCTTTTAATTCTCTCACAAATATTATCTGGTGACATGGAGATTGCTTTGCTTGAAAGATGCTTGCTGTTATTTTTAATGCTAGCTTGCAGCATCAAGATACTGTCTTTAAAAAATAAAAATCTTTTATAAGGTGGAAATAAAAGAATTTCCATTAAGGGGAAGAAGACATATATTAATTTTATTAAAAACAAATTCTGTTCCCAAGAATCCAGCACACTATTTGCAACATTATTTAATATCCAAGTAGCTTTCAGCTTTCTTTTTTCTAAATATCATCAATCTTTTTTGTTTAATTCCATCATCCTGGTAAACAGAGAGCTGAGGACATTTCTTTGCAGCTGTCTGAGCTTGAAAACACATTAAGTCACCCACTGTTAATATACAATATTAAAAAGCACAACCATGAATACATAGAGTGTTATTCATCATAACAACCTTCATTTGCAAGTAATTCCTGATACTCCTTCGTTTACTAGGTCAATGTTCCATCATTGAGATGATAATGATCCTTTTTAATCAAAGGAATGAAGCTAATGGAAATAATTAATGGTAACTACCAATGTAGTAACTATTTAAGATATACAGGCAAGTGCCTGGGGCTAATACCTATATATTATTATAAGAAAACTGGGACTTTTTCCTCCCATCTGGTTTAAGCTCCATTAAGAAAATACGCTAACCACAAGTTTATTTATGGGATCAAAAAATGCTATCATGACCCAGTCCCAGATAATTACTTCAGCCTGCTAGGATAAGAAAGCTTACTTGTTGCAAAACAAGAAACCCTTCCGCAAAAGGATAAACAGAAGACAAAAAGAATAGAGAAGAATGCAACAAAAACATTGGGGGTGAACAAAGAAACCATACCCAGACAGTAAGACAGACAGAGGTAATGCCATTTAGCAGTGACACAGAACTTCTTTCTTGAACTAAGTTATGGGTTTCTCTCCAAACAGTAAGTAAATATTGTCAGACTCCTACTTGAAAAATGCTGCACAGATCTTTCCAGAGATCAAACAGGCTCCTGGGTCAAATATTTTCCAGATTACAGCTAGATATTACCAGAAGACATCAACAAAAGCTTTTATCAGCACACACTTTTCCTATTATTTTCTAACAGATAGAAAGAAAAAAGTACCCGAGCTACTTGAGGAAAGAGAACTGTAGCAAGCAGTAGGAAGTCAATAGGACTGTTTCTAAATCAGATGCAATACACCCTCACAACAAGTGCTTTGAATACACAACCGAATGTGAAGCATCTTGCAAGAGCACGCCCCACGTACTGAATTAGTTTAACAAGCATTATTCTCACACAGGTCCTGTTTAGCAAACTTATAGTTGGCAAGACAACAAGTGCTTTATAGCTAGCAATGGACTTGAGTATACGGTATACGCTTACTGAAACTTCACAGTACTGAATCATACAGTATTGCACCCCTGCCAAAGTAGTTGTTATATCCAGAGTTATCTTCTTCCCCACACACCATACTCCCTATTTAATAGAATCACAGAATGGTTTGGGTTAGGAAGGACCTTAAGACCACTTAGTTTCAGCCCCCCAGCCATGGACAAGGACAACTCACACTAGACCATGTCACACAAGTCTCTGTCCAACCCGGACTTGAACACTGCCAGGAATGGAGCATTTACCACTTCTTCTGGCAACCTGTTCTAGTGCCTCACCACCCTCACAGTAAAGAACTTCTTCCTTATATCTCACCTGAACTTCCCCCATTTAAGTTTAAACCCGTTGCCCTTGTCCTATTGCTACAGTCCCTGATGAAGAGTCCCTCTTCCCTGTAGGCATCCCTGTAGACCCCCTTCAGATACTTCAAGGCTACCTGCATCAAAACTATTTTGCCTTGCTGAAAAACAGGATTAAAGTCCCCACATAAGAACTGACAATGGCTCAAGCAAGTCAGCACATTCTCTTGAGATCTAGGTGCCTCCACTAATTTTTATCACATAAATGAGAGAAATGAAGTCATACAGCTACAGCAACATTTAGCAGCCTGCTGACTTAACATGTGACATTCCCTACAGGTTTGATTAGCAAAGCATGATTAGACTGAAGGAGCTGCATGTGGAAGATGGTGGCACGGCCAGCAAGTAGATCACAGGAAACATTCGTGACTATTTCAACAAATTTCTGTATAGCAGTTTTAAAGAGAAGAAGCAGACAACATGACTGGAGAGTGCCTCTGACCTACAGAGCCATAAATTGAAATCTTCACTTGGACAAGAGCCACAGACCAGCAAAACCAGGGGAAGGAAGAATACCAGACACTGAGCTGAACCCTGCCCCGCCTTAGTCCCACCATTCCCCAGTAGGACAGGATCGGACTGCATGTGCAGCTGGATCCCAGGAACCCAACAGTGGCAGCATAGCAGTCCTTTTTGCCCTGCTAAGCCTCAGAGTACCCACCTGGTTTGCCAGGTAACCCTGGCCAGAACAGGCCCATCACCAGTCCCATTGACTGCCCTTCAGCTCAGAAGTCACACATTCCCACTCCCTCACAATAGAAGGAAAAACCTTTGGCAGTAACAGATCCCACCTTTCAATTAGGACATGCCAAATCAATCAGATTTGAGTTCCCAAACAGAAACCAAGGAGATTCCTCATTTGTAGGAAGAAAGAAATGCAAAAATAGGTCATTAGAGGAGATTTACATACAGCTGGACACACTGAAGCAGGGCAGAGTATCAGCTACAAAGATGGTAATTACCAAGATTTTTTTTCCATGAATTGCAAATCTTAACATTGCTATTAACTCAATCTCTTTTCAGATTTTTATTTGGAAGAAAACAGTGTATATGCATTCCATGCTCTTCAAAAAGAGAAAACCTACACAGCCTCAGAACCTATTTTAAGAATTACAACTCATGTGCAATGGCTTATTTGTAATCTCAATCTCTAATTCAGTGCATAAATTAAAGTGCACATTTCCAAAAATCATGAAGAAAGTTACAGAGATCAAAAAACACATTCAATGATCCAATGCTACTTAAAAGTCCAAAGGTACAATGGGGAAATAAAGAAATCTTACCAGTATGTGGATAACCATGCAGATCTGAAAGAACAAAGATTATTTTATTTGCTTGACTATAAAACATGCAGGAAAGGTAGGAAACTAGGAATGTGCAGTAAATACTGAAATGCAAACATGATGTAATCAAAATCAGGGTTTTGAAATCAACATTGAAAGTTTGATGCCATCCTGGAATCATTACACAGACCCTGCTCTAGAATATGCTGTATGTACTGTGTACCAATCACTCCCAAATCACAGCAAAACAGAAAGAGTCAAATAAGAGGAGAGAGATGAGATCAGAGACAGGAACTTTTCTACACTGTGGGCAGAAAAAGGCTGGGCTGAGAGTGCAGGCAGGCGACAAGCAAGGCAGACTATGACAGAGATATACAAAACACGGAGAAGGGGAAAGGAGAGAAAGGACAGTCCAACCAAAGCTACAGGGATGGAGGAGGGCAATGATCAAAAAGGAATGTATCTTCAGCTCAAAGCTAGTTTTAACATTATACCAGCAACATGACAAAAAAAAAAGAAGAGAAAATAACATTTTAAACATTGTACTTCAAAAATCCTGTGGTCCAAAATATTTGTTAAATATAAAATTCTATGTACAAGGATTTCATTCAAGCATACATACATTTAAAAAGACAAAAAAAATCAGAGGGGTGGGCAGGGGAGTCTGCTGCCTAATTCTAGCTTGTATTCCAACAAAGTCAGAAGGTCTGGCCTTCAGCACTGGAGCTTCCTGAAGCTCGCAAATATCCCAAGGACAAATGCCAGGCTGGGTTTACATCAGTTATCCAGCCACCCAGTAACAGATGAGCCCCTCAGCTTCTCTCAGCCACCACGGACTGAAGGAAATTAAGACATAAGCTACATGCACAGGACCCTTCTGCACATGCCAGTTCCACCACACAGTGGCTTACCCACAGTGAGCAACTCTCTTTAGCACACAGTGCTTGACAGAAGTCACAGCCTCAGAAAGTATCACGCTTCATTTCAGTAGCCACTGTGTATAAGCCAGTATATTTTTACTCCTTTTTCCCCCGAGAGTAACAAATACGTTGATAGGCATGTGAAGCCATTTTGAGATAACCCACGCAAAATCAGAGACAGAAGAATTTGCTCCCTTAAGTTCTCTTCTCGTTTTCTACCTGCACCCATGCATAAATTCACTGCTTTTGAACTGCAAATTTATATTCAAAAATGAAAGCGTGCAGTAAGGAGGAGAAAAAAAAAAGAGGAAAAATAAAATAACCAAAGCCACACAATCAGATGTATGAAAATATAAGACTTCACACTGTTTAAGTTCTGCTTCTCATGTAGTAACATAAAGCTTCAGTGTTTGTATAGCATAAACTGTGATTCAAATACCTGTCATAAAAATAACTCATTATAATTTTTTTAAAGAAATATGACTTAATGTCAAGAGCTTATTTTTCACAAAACATTGCCAAGTTAAATTTAACTGAAAGTGAATGTCCACTTGACTTAAATATCCATTTTGCCAAGGAGAAACAAGTTCCCAAATGTAGAATATACATCACTGCTTATATATGGAATTTTAAATTATTTTGTTGTTGTTGTTTGCTTTAGCTTTCAAAGGCAGTATTGGTTTGCTTCTTCCACAAAACAACAGTTAAATCTCTCCCACTGAACATTATTTTTATAACAGACTGGATCTCTAGGACCATCTCAGTTACAGGAATCCTTCTTCCACCCTCAAAAACGTATGCACACACCTCCGCAAAACTTCGATTCTGATTTCTTTCTATGTCTGACAGAAAGGATAACTGTATATTGTCAATGCAGTTTACTAGACACTTGTCATCCCAAATGAATTATCCTAAAAGGAAGGAGGACATTTAGCTGCAGGAAGCATGATTTCAAAGCTTAAAATACAGCTGCATTTCCAAACTCTTCACACCCTTTCCACCTCCGCTGACTGACTGAATAAAATGCACATGGACTTCTGCCAGGTAGGGACAGTCACAACACAAAGCTTCAGGCATGAAGGGCCACCGAGAGCTATGCATTCATAGAGAGCATCAGGCGGCACTGACATACAGCTCATAGTAGCAGCACATGCAAAAAGGTCTTGTTATTCACTCATGAAGCTGGGTTTTATCTTTATGTTTATTTTAACATCTGAAAAATCTACTACATATGACCACATAAGAAATATCAAAATACCAATCAGAAGAAAGCTTCCATATCTTCATTTCAGAGTCCCTTTTTAGGAACTCCAAACGCAAATGAATCTATCAGTGACTACCATTTAATAGTCAAAACACTAGAATTTCAAACCATATATATGAACTATGTTAAGAGTTTTACTACATTCCCTGTTTTAAGAGGGGTGTGAATAGGGCAGAATATTTCAAATTAAAGTAAGAAAAAAATCATCATCAGTCTTTACTGGGCTGGGGATCCATCAAATCTAAGATCTTTCCTATAGCTCTAATTGAAACTGTGTTATCAACCAGAAATATAATTCTTTCTGATAAGATGTTAATCTGTGAGGTTTTTCCTAAATACAAACACAGCAGAATAATGCACTGAATGGCTAGGCAAAACACTGTGCAATAACTAGACTTACGATTATGAATTTTATCTCTGTTGATTTCAGTGATAGTTTCATACACTAAACTAATAAAACCAACACGAGTCCTTTGAAGTTCTTCAAAATGAAAAGAAAATAAAACAAACAGGTACCAGAACAGTTTATAAAGATCCTGATTCTTAACAGTTATGATAATATCTAATGGACACACAGGAGACTTCAATCCTATTACAACAAGCAAACCAACCAACAGCCTAGAGATAAAAATTCCTATTAGGATTGTCTACAATTCTTGACCATAACTTTTTTTTTTTCTAACCAATATTTGACTCTTGTTATCTTAACAGCATTCTTTTAGAAGGAGGAAGTCGGGGGTAAACACACTAAATGAGTAGACTATAGCCTACTGAACGTAAACTGTGTGTGATATGATATAATACAGACAACATTTTTCAAGCTAGAAAAACAGCTGAGATCAAAAACTCTGAACACTAGCCTAGGAATCAAGAGGTCTAATTAATTTCAAGTGCAGAAAGACTTTCGTCTAAGTCTTTACATCACTTGCATCATTTTACAGAATAACACAGCTCACGAAGCACTTTAGAGATGTAATTACTGCTGGTAAAGCTCACTGACCACAGCCTGAAAGTTTCTTTTAGCCAAAGCAAGGAAGCATGTCCTGCCTTGTTCACAACAGTTATAATTCCCAACCTTTGGATCTTCAACCAATGCAATCTCCATCCTCAGGAAGGTCAGAAAAGAAGAAACCACAGTGTATTTATGTGTAAAATAGAACTACTGTACTAAAAAATATACTACTGTACTACTATACTAAATATACTAAATATACTAAATATACTGTACTACTATACTAAAAAAAAGCCCACCAAGTGCAAGCACAGAAGCATAACTACAACCAGTCATTTCACATACATAACCTCACACCAACTCACAATTCCTGAATTATCACCTCCTTAGAGAGTTCTCAGAGCATCAAGAAAGTACTTCAAAACATCCTTGCTGATCAAGTATACCTGCTTTCTCATATGGTATTACTTTCAATATCTTAAATCAATGAATTCTTTCCAGGAACAAAGACAGTAATAAGTTTCTTCAGCCAGTGAAAGCATTCAGAAATAAATAAGCATTCATAAATAACAAACAGCAACAAGAAGATACCAGAATACTAATGTGCAGGGATAAACTGCATACCAGAAACAATTTAAAGTGTGCCAATAATCCACTATTTTATTTCCAACTCTAGGAAATGATCCTTGTACTACCAGTCTTGCATCTTCATTGAGTAACAATGCACCTCATCATGGCAGTTACCACTTCCTCTGTATCTTCTGGAACAGTTTTTTCTCCTTACAATCCACATTTTGGATTCAGGAATAACATCAAATCCCACTTTTATTAAAATACCAATACAGCAAAGAAAATAAGCTTTTAAGATTTCAACACAGTCTCATACTGGTTTCAATACTGTTGGAAGTAAATTTTTTCACTTCCCATCTGATATCTTCTGGATCTCAGCCACCGGCATGTAAGAATCATTCTGCTGACAACGAAACAAGCAAGCAAAAAGCCCGAGGTACAATTCTTTTAACTACAGTTGGGTGGGGTCTTTTCAAAAGAAAATTATGAATCACAGAATCAGCTAAGTTGCAAAAGACCTTCAAGATCACCAAATCCAACCATTACCCCTGGACTGCCAAGACCACAACTAAACCATGTCACTAAGGGCCGCATCTACACAGTTTTTGAACACTTCCAGGGACAGCAATTGCACCACTGCCATGGGCAGCCTGTTCCAATGCCTGACCACACTTTCGGTGAAGAATTTTTTCCTCATATCCAATCTAAACCTCCCCTGGCGCAGCTTGACGCTGTTACCACTTGCCCTATCGCTTGTTACTTGGGAGAAGAGACCAGCCATCTCCATCCTCCTTTCAGGATAGTTGTAGAGAGCAGTTAGGCTCCCCCTGCACCTTTTCTTCTTCGGATTAAACACCCCTAGTTCCCTCAGCCACTTCACATGAGATATGTGCTCTAGACTCTTTACCAGTTTTGTTGCCCTAGTAAGTCACTGAAGGCTCACTGTTATTGCAAAGAGAGAGGGCATCGCAGGGATACCAGTGCACTCTTCCCCCCAGTGGAGGTGGGTGTTGGGAGATGTTATGCGAGGTAGGTGGGAATACACTTTTAATCTTAGGATTAATTCTACTCCATAAACTTATCTTAGAATTCAAATATTACACTTTTCTGCAACATTTTTACACAAAGGTAGTAATACAGTGCCACTCACAGCAACAAAAACATTGGTTTAATCAATATATGTTGCTCAAACCATCAAAAGCTGTAAGACAAGAGCACAACTTTTGCAGTGCAAGCTACATCTATGATGGCTAGCTAAGTTATTTCAGAAAAATGGTTTCAGCATTAGTTCAAATTGACAGAAATAGAATTATTTTGCAAAGAATTAAAGAGAGAAGCAAGTTACATGAGTTAGGGCATTATGTACACTCTTGCTGATACAGGAAACTTGCCTTAGCTGGATAATAGTCAGTCTAATAAGTCCTTTACAGCTTGCAGGCCCAAAATGTTACAAGAGTGATGAGAAAGGAAACAAATAAAAACAAACTGGGGGGGGGGGAAAGGTTTTCACGCAAAGTCTACAACCAGATTTCACTAGCAATTTCCCATTAACACTTATCACAGCTCCTTGGCCAGCTTCTGTACTAGTAAGGATTAGTCTTCAGGACAGTGCTGCTGGTTTTAAGTTCTTTCTCCATCCAGTTCAGGCTAATGAGCACTCTATATTTAAGCAAGTCCTCACAGAAGAAGCTCAAGAGCCGCTGATGCTCAAACTGAACTGCTTGGAGGAACTGGACTGCAATGACATACAGAGTCTACACATTCAACCCACCTCTGAATTATGGTCAAATTTCTGAAAAAGGTTTCAGCTTGGGAAACACAAAAATCCCAACAGTTCCGCTTCAGCAATTCTGGAATATTTGTTTTTAAAGTTGGATTGTAAGGAGCCAAAACTGTCACAGAAGATATGGAGGAAGTGGCAACTACTCCAGTGAAGGCACTACTTTAGCATACTGCTGGCAGTATTCCATCTAAATAACAAATAGCTAAATTTAAAAAGTTTATTATCACTTATTAGCTCTACACATACATTTACGAAATTTATGCACCATACATTAAATATTCTGCAGGATGAAGTAAAAATATCACTCCATATGTCAGAATGCACACAGAAAATTAATAGTTTTCAAAAGCTCTAGTTATTCAAGTTTAAAGAAGCAAAAGTAATGCCAATTCAATTCTACACAGAAGGCTCAAAGAAATGCTATACATTGTGTATGTTTTTAGTTTCTAAAGTGTATTCCATGTTCTTGCAAAGATACTAAACAAGGAACATATTTACACTACGCCTGATCTGAAGCTCGCTGGCAGGACAAGGACAGGCACTGAGTAGCGCTAGGCGCTGCTCAATTATTCCCCTTCCAAGCTCCTGACATGTTAGAGACAGCAGCCAGAAAAAGGCATTCACAGTGTCAGTAAGTTGCTAGATACGCACAGCAAACAGCATCTTGCATGTTTCAGAAAATGGTGTCACACCATGTGGGTGCTTTTTGTACATCTGACCTTGAACAAGGCCTGAGATGAACTAAACATATGGTGAAAGTTTGAAAAACCTTCAGTGAGCACAGAAAATAAGGCCAGACAGCTATGGCCACACAGCTGAGAGGTCTGCACTCTTTTTAAATACGTTATTCTCATTACACGTAAAATCTAAAGAAAAACAACCTATCTCAAAATACAATAGTCCTTCCAAAGACCTATAATTCTAAGTCTTGTCATTCTGCTTCAAGTACCAATTTACCCAGTCAATACTGCTGATCTTGTGTAACTCACTTGCAAAGAAAATCTCGATCAAATGGCAGTATGCTAATAAAATTCATCAGAAGCAAGTTTGAAAATGATTAATCTTAGCATGTGTGCCTCTGAAAGCTTCTACAGCTAAATATGGAACTACTGACTTCATAAAAGGTGCAAATTTTGTGATTTAATGTGAACAATGTGAAAGTGAGGCTCTAGAAAGGCTTTGTGCAACATGGTAGCACCTCTTGGCAGAAGCAATGCACAGCACAGAATAAACAGACAAAACTGATACCGGAAGAAAAAAAGCAAGCTGAGAGGTATGCATCACTAACAACATTCAGTATAGTACTAAGTTCAGTCATGTAGGCCACTGCAGGCTCTATTTTTAATGTTTTGATGCACAAGACTGCAAGTGGTACCTGGAGGCACGATCTCTTGACATGCTTAGGTAGGTGATGCAAACAACAGTACTGAAAAGCATATGGATTGCTTCTGTGCAGGAATTCTGGCTGAAGGAACAAGAATTTTTTCTTAAAAAGACTTTCCTGTAAACCAAATAGACCATTTTCAATTTCTTTTTTTAAGGACTATCCTTTTACAATCCAGGTGTTAGCAGGCACAGCTGTGTGCAACATAACCAGATCTTCAATTTGCTTCTGAAGTGCTTATAGCTTGACTTTTGTGAATGTAGGTCAGCTCCTTCACAACGTGCAACCCATCACACCCTTGCTCTTGAAAACATCAGTATTCCCTTTCAGCAAAATTTCACTGAGTATATGGGGCAGACATTTTAAAACTTCCCTGTATTTTGCTAAAATCTCGAAATTCCTATAAAACAGTGGACAGAGATACACAAACACTAACTAATCTCATTTCAAAGGCTCCCGTATGTCAGTTTCAAGAAGGTGGAAGGAAAGATCCATAAATAAACAAAGAAATGGCTTTTTAAACAGCAGGCCACTCTTAGGAGCCTGTGCATTACACAGCAAAAAAAAATTTAACATGATTTGTCCATCGTGAAAAGGGCTGAAGAGGTTTATCAGTGATGTACCGTTGCACAGGATGACATTATATGAGCCAGCAATGAAAAATAACCTTGTAACATCAGCATGAGTTTAGAAAGGGGGGAGGGGGGAACCTGATTTTTTGGGGGAAGGGCACAATAGGGGAGGGGGCTCATTAAGAACTGCCTTTCCTTCAAATAGCCTAGGAACTCTCCATCTAGCCTCTATTTCAAGAACGGCCTTTTGACTAATTTCATTATAAGGCACCAGCTTTGCTTCACGTCATCATGTTTGTGGTAAGACATTCCCTTTGCCCCCTCCCCACAGCTCCATACTTGAAAAGCTTACTACAGAAATCCTGCTTCAAACAGACAAATCACTTTTGAGCACATCAGCACACGCTGCTCTTTCACAAGTTAAACTGTCAGCTTGTGGGTCTGTGTGACCTGCTGATGTCTAAGCAGAGCCCAGACTAGCGTCAGTCCAGCTGGCCAGGATTTAAAGAGTGCATACACCAAGATGCTTACATGGCATGCACAGACAAAAGTTTATGTGCAAACGTGATACAGAATCCAATACATCAAGTCTTCTGCTATTTCTACTTATTGTTGTCATTAACACTGCTGTAAAAAAATGTCTTGACTGCAAACAGAGCTAGAGATCTTCAAATCTTGAATCCACTGCCATAATTTTGCTGAAGTTTCAAATGTGAAGCACTGAAAAATGCTGAAGCTCCCCTTTTGAAACAGATCATCAAAACCAGATGGTAACCTCTGTTCATTACAATTATCCTCTTGCTCTTTGTCAAAAAAAAAAAAAAAAAATCCAGAAGTAAAAATCTTTTAAAGTTTTCCACATCTGTAGATGTTTATGGAAGTTTGATAACTTCTTAGAATTTTTTGAGGGAGAAAAGGGAAGAAAGAGAAATTCACTATTATAATTCTCCAGAATAAGTAATTTGATAAATTTCTCCTAATCAAATCTCTTCCACAGACCTCTTCATAAACACTTGTGAAATATTACAGAAACTGAGATTTTCTAACACGGTATCAGTGATGGGAGAGAGAAAATCTTGCTATAAACCCACTCCTACTGAATTAGAATTCTTCCAATCATTCCTTAAAAGCACACTACTGGATTTGGTATTGTATTTGAATTACAGGAGACAATTCAAAGGTGTGATCCTGAAGGCAGATTTGACAAGTTATTTCCTTATGAAGTATATAAGACTGGCAAACACCAAACAGCTCCACTAGTACTAAAACCTCCAGTTAAATCATTCTTACAAGTTGACATCCCTCCCTCTCTTCCTTTCTCCCTCTCAAAGTGCCTGAAACAGGGCCTGCCACCGTGAAAACCACACATCTCTTGTAAAAGTTTAAATATCCCATATTTAAAGGTTTAAATTTGATTTAAATTTCCTATTTAAAGGTTCTTAATGTTCTCATTTTATTCAAACAGCTTTACCCCTTCAAAAAACATTAAAATGTTTCATTAATTTCCATGAATATGAGCATCAAAGCAACTTCCACATGAAACAGATTAACTTAGACACTGCATGTTGTGATTTGTTACAGTCCCCAAAAGTACCACTCACAAGGTAAATGTTTGCTGCGGACACAGATTTGCCCTTTGAGAGCCTGTCACAGCCACACGTACTGAGCTGGGTGGAAGGGCTCTCATTTGAAGAACAGTGAGAAACCCAAATCCGAAGTACCAAAAAAGTCTCATTTCAGTGCATCAGGCTTTGCCATCATTTACTTAAAAAATAAAACCAAGAAACTTCATGAGAAGATCTTGGGAAATACATTATGACTTGCGGGAACACTAAGGAATCAATATCCAGCATTTTCTCTTCACGACACAGATAACCAGGCTATTGTTCTTTCATTGTGAAGAGCATCATTGTAAAATGATAAAAATATCATTAGAATTCTCTACTGCGAAGGAAGGGGTTTTCACACCCCAGTGTCTCTTCTGCAAACATCTGTATGGCTTCAAACTTCGAACAATAAACACATAATACCTAGTCTAATAAGAAATAAAATATCAGAAACACAGTATCACTTTATTACATGTAGCAATCAGTCTACCATCTTTGACCAAGAGACCTTCAGAGAATGACTCCCACATGCAACAAAGCACACTTCAAAAAGCTGGTTTACCCAAAGTAGTTCCAGTTGCTTTGTGTGTATTTATCATCCATCAGCCTCACCAGTGAAAAATTATTTCTCAGACTCTGTCTATAAAGAGGGACAAAATCAGTTAGGCAGAGAAATGAAACCCAAAATTGTTCCATCCTTTTCAGAATTAAGGACATCTTGCCTATTTGAACATGCAACATCACACAGACAACTGTCCCACATCAACGTCAGCAAGATGTAAAAACAAATAACACAAAGGTATTTTCTGTGTTGTAAGCTGCAGTTTTAAGGAGAAGAGAGACAGGCACACAGTGCCTTGATCAAACAAATAAGACAGTAAGATTTATTTTTGCAAACAAACACTAAGATGCAGGAACTTATCTGCAGTATATGCACGCTTCAACAAGCACACAGGCACTCACTATTTCCACACAGAGGGAAAAAAAAAAAGAAGACAGCCCAAACCCCACACATCTCTGACCAGAAACTTTACTGCAGACTGTGTTGGCATAGATGGAGAAACCCGTACCATCAGAGACAACACTGGTGTTGGAAGAATTCATCATTCACAGATCAACAATTGGTTCTTTCATCTTCCTGGCTTTCTCAGACCACACCATTATGTATTTTTTTTCCACTTACTGATCCTGCTACGCTCCAATTTTTCTGTTTCATGCAGCAAAGACAACTAAAACCATTCCTGTTTCTGGAATGTGTCTCATTAAAAGAAATAATCTTAATCAGGGAGGTAACCTATCTCCTTCTATGGCCTCATAACTTTGCCAGTGTCAAGAACTGAAAACATAAAACTCCGTAATAAAATCACAATCCAATAAGCCATGAAAAAAATGTGGAAGGCAAATTGAAGTGCACCAAAGTCCCTCTTTCTGGCTTTCTACCAAACACAGCTGATGCAAACTAATCCATGAGATAGCTGACCTTTTACCAAGCAAAGTTTTAGGACTAAATACTGCAACTAATCAAAAACTAAATGACATGTACATATTAACCCACATCTTTAAAATTAAGCTGTATCCTGGCTAACCACAACAGCAGCATATTTAGTCACTAGTAAAAGAATGGGAATACAGCTTTTCTGAATATCACTGCAGAGAAGGAGAGGGTGAGGAGGTATTTGTGATTTCATAGAGCAGTGCCTCATCACGACAGTAACGGGGGAAGATAAAAGTCACTGGAAGAGAAGGTTGTTACGGGTAACATTTCTCCCACTTTCATTGCTGGCTGGGTTTGTCCTTTACACCGTCACCCTGCAGCGGCCTGGCAGGTGACATACCCAAAGGTGACGCCGGCTCGGTACCGCAGGGACGCGCTCCCAGCCCTGCCAACAGCGCAGAGCCAACAACGGACTCCCCGGTTTGCCTCTGGGACAGTCGGGCCTCCGCGGAGCAGACGAGTGCCCATAGTGTCTATAATGACACTTCATGCCGCCCTGAAGGGAAACGGGTCTCGGCAGCGGAGACCCGGGACCAAACACTGCACCTCGCCAGAGGCTGCGGCGGGGCGGTGTATGCGTTACCCGGCCCTCGCAGGAAGGGTCCCACAGAGCTCTCCCTGGGAAAATGAATCGCTCCGGAGGCTGCATCCCACGCAGATGTACCGACACCCCCGGCAGCCCAGCAGGGGTGGGCATGGGGACCGCAACCGAGCCGCCGCGGCACTGAGGGGCGCGGCGGCGGGGCAGCGGCGTGACCGACGGGTCCGGCCCCACCCGCGGGGGAAGCCGCCCGGGGCAGAGCCGTGGCCCCACCGCGCGGAGAAGGGAGGGAGGGGAAGAGAAGCAGGGGTTGCCCTGTCCGCCCTCCCACCCGCCCTCACCGTCGATGTTCTCCCGGTCGCTGATGTGCTGCAGGTTGCAGCCCGTGTCCTCCCGGCTCAGCTCGGCCTCGGGGCGGTAGGACTCCAGGCGGGAGTGGGCATTCCTGCGCAGCTTGGGGCTGGAGGAGACGCAGCAGGAGGTGGTGTTCCCCATCTTCTCTGCCCTGCCCCGGCCTGGCCCGACTCGGGAGAAGGCGAGGGGCGGCCGGTCAGCAGGGGCGGCGGGAAGCCATGGGCAGCGCCGGAGACGAGGAAGAGCGGCGGGGGAAGAGGCGGCGGCTGCGGCGCCCTGCGGCTGCACTGGCCGGCGGGTCCCCGCGGCGGTTCATCCGCGGAGGCAGCCCCGCAGCGCGGCCCGCCGGCGTGGGCTGCGGCAGCTAAGCCGTCCTGCGCGGGCAGGCAGCGCAGGGCCCGCCGAAGCACAGCCCCATCGCCGGCGGCGGGGCCGCCGCGCTCCTCCCCCGCCCCGCGCAGCCGCCGCGCCCGCTCCGAGCACGCACCCAGGCGGCAACGCCGCAACCTCGGCGGCAGCCGCAGACAGCAGCAGCGGCGGCAGCAGCAGCCGCCCCGGGCGGCCCCCGCTAACCGGTTCCGGTTCAAGCGGGCGGTAACGCCTCCCGCCAGGCGGGCTGCGAGAGCGGGAGGCCGGAGACGCTCCCGGGGGCCGGCGGCGCTTGCATCGGCTGGGCTGAGGGCCCGCGCAGGCGATGCTGGTGGAGCCCGCCCTCAGTGGGGCGCGGGGCGCGCTGCTCCTTGGGCCGCCTCGGCGCTGAAGGGCTGCGGCCGTACTCCGGGAGGCGGGGAGCCAGGCCCGCTGTGCCGGGCGTCCCCGGTTACCCCACACACACCTCCGTGTGTGCATCATCTTGCCGCCAAGCGCGCCGGTCCTTGAGGGGTTTTCCCGCTGATCTAGGCCCAAAGAGAACAGGGCCAGAGCCCGGGCAGGCGCCACACCGGAGCCTGCGTGCGGCTCCCGGAGGGGAGTTTTCATCGTGTTCTTGAGCCTTTTACAGAATACACGAATTCTTTGAGAACTTGTGAAGTTCTAAACTGCTGGTGTCAGGAATAACTGGCTCAAGAGGACGGGGGGTGTGTAACATGCCCCTACATACGACTTTCCATGTGTTCAGAGCTTTCCCAGTCAAAAATCTCCACTTTTTCAGTATCTCTGTAGTGCTAAAGGTGGGGATCGTGCCTGTTTTCGTTAGGGTTTTGGTTGGGTTTTTTTTCAATTTTAAAATTCTCTCTAGTTATGCAAAATCTCATGACTGCTGGAGGTCTGAGTCATGGAGGTTGAATGGTTACGCTGATAACTTGATAACAGAAAACCATGCTTGGCTGTTTATAAAAACTGCTTTGACTTACAGTCCTGTTTCTGGGAAACCATTACTCGTTATTCTGCCGGACATCTCATGATACCAAATGTTTTCATAAGATCTGCTCCAGTCAGATGATCCCATGAAAGACTTTTGAGTTTCCATCCTACATTTCTTTCAGATCACACATTGCAGAGAAAAAAAAAAAATAATTTTCAAATATCTTTGTACTTTATTTGATGCAAATGTGCTCCAGTGCCAGAGTACAAAGAGACAAGGAAGAAAAAGAGCGTTGGGGGTTTTTTAAACCATTTTAAGATGCTAGAACAGGTTCCTCAGAGAAGCTGTGGCTGTGCCATCCCTGGCAGCGTTCAAGGCCACGTCAAATGGGGCTTTGATCAACCCGGTCTAGTGGAAGGTGTCCCTGCCTGTGGTAGCAGGTTGGAACTGAATGAGCCTTGGAGTCTCTACCAACACAAACCATTCTGTGATTCTGTTTTCTGTACTTAATTTTGCAACACACACCCCTCCCTAGCACAGAAGAGCAGCAGTTCTGTTGTCCCTCTGTGTTTGAGTAACTTAAGGTAAGAATAGATGTAGCATCTTCTAGTGCTTTCAGTAGTTTGCTTCCAAACCAAAGGAAATTAAATATTTGATGGTGCTCTCGTTGAGCAATGTTATCATGTAGGATGTCAGGCTAACTAAGTACTTTCCCCCCACCATGGAGGTCATTGCTTGCTGAAGGGTACTTCAGGCTCATCCCCTCAAGCACAGCCTGCTCGAAGCCCATTGTTCTGCTCAGAGCGGCCCTGGGCATCAACTGCGCTCTTGGCATAAGCAGCTCTCAGAACATTTCCTACACAATTTTGTAAGAATCAAATCATCTTCGTATACATACAATAGAAAAATAAAATGGTATTGACATGCCTAGCTTACCACATCTCACAGGAGGACTTCAACAGAGCTATAGAGACCTCTCTGGAAGAATTACCTGTTTGCTTGCCTGCCATGGCTCCCTGACCTGCCCTGTTAAATCCTACCTTACTGTAGGAATCAGGAACACTTCCCCATTTATGGCCTTTCTGACCCGCACCCCCCCCCCAACATGACTGCCCTTAGGGTGCCAATGCCATTGTGTTTTAAGTACACACTTGGGTAATCTTAGGTGTTGCCTTCCCCTGCTGTACCAATCCCATTATATTTTTGGGGCATACAGCAAATATATCTTAGCTCTCAATTATTTAGAAATTTTTTAACAGCTCTAAACCTATTGTAGCAGATCCTTAGTAAGATCTTGCAATTTATACTTATTCCACAATTTTCATAAGCTTTGAAATGGATTAGGCAACAATGAAATTACGGAGATGGTTAATTGCGAAGTCTGCTCCTCCAAGTAAAGCAGCAGAGCTTAAAAATACATGTTTTCTTTATTAAAAAAGAGTTATTTAAACTTCAGTCTATATTTAAAACTAATTCTAAAAGTAAATTTCATTTTAAATGAAAACATTTAAAGAGTTTTTAAACATAAAGTGTTTAAAACTTATGATCATCAGTTGTGACCATATAATCACTATGTAGCTACCTATTTTCTTACTTGCAGTCTTTTGTTCTGAATTTTTCATACACTTTTATTCCTCCTCCTTTCAGCCTAAAAGCTTGCTGAAGTACATTAGAATGACAAAGGTACTACAATACATATTTAAACATAAAGTCAAAGAAAAGGAACACTGCTCTAGGGTAATGGTCTCCTGCTGGCATCTAAGAACTGAGAAAAGTACATAGATGAAACGTATGTAAGGAAAGCACATTTGTTTTCAAGTATGATTATTTCAGCTATATCAAGTGCATGATGCAAATGTAATTGCATTATTGGATAAATATTAGTACAGTAAAGCAAGAGAAGTTTGCTCCACCTGATTCAGAGAAATCTCCAGGAACTCACCAACGAAATTTTAAGTTGACAAGCAGGTATTCTTTATTGCGACGCCGCCGGGAGACACGGAGGATCGCTCCTCCAAGCCTGTCTCCCCCAGGCATCAACCAGGCTGTGATTATATTGTTGTTAAACATACATATTCATTCGATTACATACATTACATCATACTTCTAAAGAGTGCCTCCTGTATGCACACAAAAATGTGGTAGTGGGTTTTCGGACCCCTGGTGGTTATTTCTTCATCACTTTGGTTTAGGGTCATTGTCATATCAGTCATACCAGTAACCACCAGGCGGTTCTGGCAAAGCTTATCTTAGTACAACCCTGTTCTTCAATCAGCCCCATTCTTCAAAACACCCTATTCTTCAGTCAACATCACTCTTCAATCCCACCTTTTCTTGTCCTATCACAAATTCTTTTGCAACTGAGTTATTTAATTTTTATTTAAAGTTTCCTGAAGTATTTCCCTGTTTCTACTTGATGCCTAATTTTGTTTCTTTTCCATTCGTCATAGTTCATCATGGATTGTTTGCAACACCAAAAGGAGCATTGGACCATTATACATGTAATCACAACCATTCCTATTATTACAAATACAGTAAAACACAACTGTCTCAACCAGGAGAGATTGGGTACCCATGATGTTGTTTTTTCCCAGATTTCCTCAGATCTCCATGAGGTGTTGTCCTGTGCCACCTCATGAAATATTTTAACTTGTTTCCACATTTAATCTATTCCAATTTGTCTTGAATGGGATAGGGAGGCCAATTAAAGGAATACCCAGTCTCTCTCCTGATTTAGGTAGCTGAGTACAGATCCAACAATCACTCTTGTTTAAGACACTAGTAACATTTTGTATCAATCTATCTCAGATATAGATTTTGATTCCATGCTTCTACACCTATTATTATACAAGTCCAAATTATGATCAATGTAGTCTCATATGTGTGGGTCCTGAAGACTCGACACAATACTTTTTCTAGGTTCTGGTGTTTTTCTGGTTCTGGCACCTTCTTGGTTCTTGAGTAATGTACCCAAGCAGGCTGTTCCATTATCTTCACTGCTGTAAAGGTAGCCAGTAATACCTGGTGTGGTCCAGTCCACTTCTCTTCTAGGGGATTACCTGCAAAATTCTTAATAAAAACCCAATCTCCTGGCTTAAAAGGATGAATAGGATAATCTAACACTCTGCCATTTATTTCTTCTGTTTTCCAGGTTTACCAAGAACTGTTGAAGGTATCCTTCTCCTACTTCTTATAGGCTCTCTCCTTTAAACTGAGATTGATATGGCCTTCCATATAGAATCTCAAATGGGCTAATTCCTTCCTTTGACCGAGGTTTTGTTCTGATTCTCAATAAGGCCAATGGTAGTACTTGATACCAATATAACTTAGTCTCTTGACAAATCTTCCCAAGCTGTTGTTTAATTAAGTGATTCATTTTCTCCACTTGCCCACTGGCCTGAGGCCTATATGGAACTTGTCATTGCCAATCTATTTCCAATTTCTTGCTAATTTTTTGTAATAATTTTGCACTGAAATGTGTACCGCGGTCAGAGGATTTAGTTGCTGGTATTCCAAAATGAGGTTTTCTTTCATTTAATAGCACCTTAATCACTTGTTTTGCGTTATTTGTCCTGCGAGGGAATGCTTCTGGCCACCCTGAAAAACTATCTGTCAATACCAACAAATATCGATAACCTCCTTTTCTAGGTAATTCAGAAAAATCTATTTGCCACTGTTGTCCCAGATAATTCCCTTTTCCAATTGTCCCTACCTGATTCCTGTTTTCAGTCTTAGGGTTGTTTTTCAGACATAGTTGACATTGTTTTGTCACTAATTGCACTATGGTATATAAATTTCTTCCTATGATCTGTTTGTTTAAATGTTTATACAAGGCATTACTTCCCCAATGAGTTTTGTTATGCTATTCTTCTAACAACTTCCATAACTGATTATAGGGGATCACTGCTTGCCCATCAGGTATTTTTATCCAACCCTTTTCATTTTCCTGTCCTTCCAAGTCTTCAATTAATTTCATATCTTCTTTAGAGTATGAAGGTTTATTTTGCTCAATTACCAGTTTACCATCAGGAATTAAGGACATAACCTCAACTCTTTCTGTTTCTGCCACTCATTTAGCCTCACAATCAGCCAAATTATTTCCAATCTCTTGATCAGAGTTACCTTTTTGATGTCCTTTACAATGTATGATAGCCACTTCATTAGGTAATTGTACAGCTTCTGACAATCGCAGAATTTCCATTGCATGTTTAATTTGTCTTCCCTGGGTATTTAAAAGTCCTCGTTCTTTCCAAATTGCTCCATGTGCATAAACTACACCAAGGGCATATTTGGAATCAGTCATACGTTTATCCGCTTGTCCTTTGCCAACTCCAAGGCTCTAGTCAGGGCTATCATTTCTGCCTTTTGTGCTGAGGTGTTAGAGGGTAATCGTTTAGTTTCTATTACCTTTGAAGTTGTAGTTATAGCGTATCCTGCTCTTTGCCTACCATCTTTAACAAAGCTGCTGCCGTTGGTGAACCCGGAATCTGCACCCTCCAGAGGCTCCTCCTTCAGGTCTGGTCAGCTCAAGTATACTGTCTCTATAGCGACCAAGCAATCCTGAACCAACGGTTCGGTAGGTGTTTCCTGAAGGAAAGATGCTGGATTCACAACATTTGTGATCACAGTTTCCACATCATCCGGTTTACTAGGATAGCTTGATACTTCAAGAAACGCGATAGTGATAGCCAATGTATACTTTTTGTTCTAGGAATGTTGATACTGCGTGTGGCACTAATATGGTGATCTTTTGTCCCAGTGTAAATTTTTGGGCCTCTTGATATTTAAGATAACTGCTGCCATTGCTCTCAAGCATCCAGGCCAGCCTTTACTTGGTTCATCCAGCTGTTTTGAAAAATAGGCCACTGCTCTTTTATAAGGTCCCAATCTTTGAGCCAAAACCCCCAAGGCTATTTCCTGTTTCTTGTAGGGATATAGCCTAAAGTGTTTAGTTATGTCTGGGAGCCCCAGAGCTGGAGCTCTCATGAGTTCTGTCTTTAAACTTTTAAACGCTTCTTCAGCTTGATCTGTCCATTTTAGAAAGGTTGGATTTTCTTTTAGCAGCTCATATAAGGGTCTTCCCAGAACACCATAATCATGGATCCAGAGTCGATACCATTCTGTCATCCCCAGAAATGTCCAGAGATCTTTCACCTTGAATGGTCACCGTGTTTGACAGATTGCTTCCTTCCGAGCTGCTCCAAGTTCTGGTTGTCCTCCTGTTATTTTGCATCCTAAGTAAGATACTCCAGTTCAAATTAGTTGAGCCTTCAATTTAGATACCCAGTATCCATTTAGCCCCAGAAAGTTTAACAGTTCTACAGTCCATTGAACACATTCTTTCTTGGTTTTGGTAGCAATCAACAGGTCATCAACATACTGTAGTAAAGTGCCTGTCTGGGTGGGTGCTTCCCAGGATTCTAATTCTTGTGCCAATTGATTTCCGAAAATGGTTGGACTGTTTTTAAATCCCTGAGGTAACACTGTCCAAGTGAGCTGTGTCCTTCTTCCCCTTTCAGGGTTTTCTCATTCGAAAGCAAATGAATTTTTACTTTCTTTGGCCAGGGGCAGACAGAAAAATGCATCCTTTAAGTCCAGAACGGTAAACCACTTCTGATTAGTATTCAATTTAGTCAATAAGGTATATGGATTAGCTACTACTGGATGAATATCCTCCATAATTTTGTTGATTGCTCTGAGATCTTGAACTAATCTGTAACTTTTCCCATCGGATTTCTTTAATGGCAAGATAGGAGTATTATATTCTGGTTCACATTCCATTAATAATCCATATTTTAAAAAATTAGCAATGATTTCTTTGATTCCCTTCTGATCCTCCAATTTTAAGGGATATTGTTTTATTCTAATTGGGCAGGCCCCCCTTTTATTTCTACTTTAACAGGCAAAGCATTTTTTCACCTTACCTGGAACTTCAGATGCCCATACTCCCAGATATACCTTATTAAGGATTTCTTCTATTTCAGGGAGGTCCTCCTGTTTGCTTTTCTGTTGAATTAAAGATAAACTCAAAACTTCAATTAATTGATCACTTTTGACTCTTAATTCCATTTTGCGTTCTTTAAATGTTGCTTCTCGCCCTAATAAAGATTTTGGAGAATTTGGCATGCATAAAAATTTATGCATTCCTGTTTGTTTTCCCAATTTATACCCTAAAGGTTTCAGAAAGAATGCTTTTTTTTTTTTAAATCGGTGGCCAGTAGCTCCCACATCTGTAACAAATTCTTTTCCCTGTGATTTAATGCCGAATAAGTTGCTCCTGTATCCACTTAAAAATTCCCCTTTATTTCCTCTAGTCCCTAGTTTTAATTTAATCAGTGGATCTGCTAGGGTAGATTCCCCAGGTCCCCATCAGTCTAGTTCCAATTCAGTCACCAGAGCCACACCATGGCACTCCCCCCAGGGCAGTGTCACTTCCAACATCCGAACTCCTTACAGTATGCGCACTGATCCCATCCCACAGGAGAATTCAGTCTCTCACCTCCGCCTGACATTCCTCCTCTACCTCTGCCTCATCCTCTCACATTAGTCCCTGCACCAGTTTCTGCTTGTCACAAAGCAGCCACTGTAGCCATGCCTGTAGCACGACTCAGCTTTTTCTTCTCTACCTGTTCCCAATTCCTGTATGCTCTCCACGGTTCTTTAACATTCTCAAGTCCTTCTGCTCTGTTGCCAGTGACAGCAACCTCTTCCTCGTTATCAATAACGGACAGGGCAGATGCTGAGAGTGCTCCTCTCGGAGGTACCTGGGATACATAATCCTCCAGACTATCTTCCTGATTGCTCTGGGGTTTTTTTAACTTTAAACCTCTTTCCCCAGTATCACAGGCTGAACAACAGCTCTCCAGCTCAGCTTTCTGTTTTTCCCTGTCCTTTTCCAAAGCCAAAATTAAGGGATCTGGCGGAGCTATATTAATTCCGCATTCCGTCTGCCACTCTGGTGCGTTTTTTAAAGTGAAAAACATATCTGCATACATCACTTCATCCCATTTTCCTTGCCCCCTTAAAAATAACATTAATTGCAACAACATATTATAGTTCAAAGTCCCAGTTTTGGGCCATTTTTCCTGATCCTCCAAGGTATCTAATGGCCACCATTGGTTACAATATTTCATTAACGTTTTTTTATTTAAAGAGCCCTTGGGGGATCCTCCTAATTCTTTCTAATGAGCCAGAATACATCCCAAAGGGCTCTTTTCTGTTATTTCTCCGCTCTGTTGATTTTCCATAATTTCCTTATGCACACTATGCACACACACACACACACACACGGGATCCCAAAAATTCCACTCCCTTGCTCACAATTTTGAAAACAAAAAAACCCATACACCAAGTGCAAGAATACTAATAAGCAGCACGACAAAAACAAAACCAGTTTGCCATTCATTAGTTACTCAAGCACAGCATCAAATACCAGTTTTCAGAAATTGGGTCAGGCAGCAGGAAAATACAAGCGCGTTCCCGCATATAACGTCTCCTATGCCTTACAGAACAGTTCAGAATGTGCACCTGTATACCAAACAGACGCTAGCAGCCGGGTATACGCCTTTACCTACGAGATTTCCCTATCCTGATTTATGGAAGGCTTTCTTATTCCTGCGTATGCCTTACATAATATTAACCACGTTCCTGCGTTGGGTGTCTCTTACACCTTATGGAACGGTAACCCACGTTCCTGTATAGGACATCTCCTACGCCTTACGGAATGCCACAAAATCAAATAACCAAAAGAATACCTTTACAATGATAGTGATGATTCTTGCCTGCTCCCGCAGTGATCCGAGTGAGTCGAGGGGTCCCTCCGGGGAAATTTGTCCTGAGGGCCCTAGGGAGCCCTGTCCTCAGCAGGTCCTGCAGCCGAGCAGAGAGGGTCCCATCTGGGGTGCCAGACTGATTTGGAGAAATCTCCAGGAACTTGCCAACACAGTTTTAAGTTGACAAGCAGGTATTCTTTATTGCGACGCCGCCGGGAGACACGGGGGATCGCTCCTCCAAGCCTGTCTCCCCCAGGCATCAACCAGGCTGTGATTATATTGTTGTTAAACATACATATTCATTCGATTACATACATTACATCATACTTCTAAAGAGTGCCTCCTGTATGCACACAAAAATGTGGTAGTGGGTTTTCGGACCCCTGGTGGTTATTTCTTCATCACTTTGGTTTAGGATCATTGTCATATCAGTAACCACCAGGCAGTTCTGGCAAAGCTTCCCTTAGTAATTTCCTTTCCTCTGTAGTTGCTAACAAAGCCTAATATTCTTGAGGTTACTTATTTACAACCTTATTCTTCTATCAACCCCATTCTTCAAACCACCCTATTCTTCAGTCAACACCATTCTTTGCACCTTACTGACATGCTTAGATGTCATGTATGTCTTTGATTAGAGACCATTCTGCTCTTGCAGTTAAAGAGTATGTATTTTAATGAGTTTGCCCTCCTGAGAAACTTCATGCATTAGCTGAGGAACACCACAAAGCTCCTTAAACTAAGGCCAAAGCTTTCAAAATTGGTACCTCTGTTTACAAAGGACTTATTCTTGCACAAGGATACTTTTAACTGTGAAGCATCTCCACTATACAGAAGACAAGGAGTGTTCATTGGTTACACTATTAATGATATGGCCCATTAAATTTTGTGCTTGAAATCTTCCTGCGACATTGTTGAAAAATGTCTTTCAAACCAGGTCGCTGTTTTGCTTAGATAAAATTTGTATCTATTTGGAGTAGATAAAAACTACAAATATCGGTTAATCCAGAACTACTTTCTGTTTGCAAAGCAAGTGATATGGGAAGCACAGGGGCTTGTTTTGGTGGGTTGGGGGATTTTTTTTAGTCCTTAAGATAAATGATGACAACCAGATCTTATGGTTTTACTCTTTAAAATTCAGGCTGAGACAGTTGTGTCACACGCTGCCTTCCCCACACCGCCACCTAATGTTTCAGAAAAGTCCTGCTAGCAATTTGCGCATGCATTCGCTAAATTGCTGTATATTGTCAGATTTATCGCAGAGCTAATCATTGTATGGCATTTAAACAACAGCTGAAAATGAACATTCCTATGTCAAAAGTGATCTGGCTGGTCAGCTGAATCATAACATACACTGTTGGTTCTAGTAGCTAAATTTCTTTTGACTGTAATATGAAATTCCAAATCAACTAAAACCACAGTGATAAACACACTTGAGGAATGTTAATTATTATCCTCCTGGTAATTATATTTGTTATTACTTATGTTTATTGTTACAAGCCTAAATTCAGGAGCAGTAAAACACTTTATTCCTCAAGGCAAGTTCAGAATGCATCATACTTCATCCTCACCCAACCCCTATGACAAAGCCTTTCACTGTGCTCCTTAAGAGGATTCATTCCTGGGTCATGTCTTAGATTCCCACCCCTTATGGAGTTGAATTGAGTGCTGCTGTGGCAAATTTCCTCTGCTTACAGTTCTGATTCTTCTCGGATTAAGGCAGTCTCCTCTTTCTTGGAGGAAGAAATCCAGTGCTGGCCAAAAAACGTCCTTTCGGCCTTGTCACAGCCCTTTCTGTGCCTGCCCCAACCCTTGCACTGTCATCAGAGATATTTGGAGGTTTCTGTGGTTCTTGATAGCTGAAGCTACTCTTCAAAGGAAAGACATGAAGATCTAACAGGATGGATGTCAGAAGAGGCAGTTACTGCTTGGGGTTACCCAGCTTAAAAAATACTCAAATGGTATCACTGAAGCTAGTCCTTTGGTGAACGGCACTCTGCTTCTCAGACATCAAATGTTATTTAAATCAGAGAGAAATGTGCAAACAGTAAATCAGGATCTTTTCTGAAGATAAAGGAAGAAAGTTGGGGTACCCGGTTCATGTATTTAACTTTAGTGCATAAATTAGGATATCAATCTCATGCTAGCCAATGAAGAGATACTATTCTAGGCAGTAATTCAGAGCACAAAGTCAAGGTCCTGCTCTGAAGTGCCTGGCAAGTACAGGATCCTATCCTAGAGCAGGTTTTAGAATATTTCTGTAAACATACATATTCCAGATAAGTGTATATTATAGTATTATAACTATTATTATTGCCATATTATTCACCAGCTTGAAATCACTGCAGAAAGGGGCAGTTTCCCCTCAACTAGGGAAAGATTGTTCATTGTTTTAGGTGAAGCACTTCAAGAACAACTATGCTGGAATATTAAAACACGCATAAAAATCTGTTCTTTTTTTTTTAATTACTATTTCTTCAGGAATGGAACAAGATTAGATCTGCCCTCAGAAGCAGCCAGTGGATATGTATTATGGATATGAGGGAAGATAACCCATACAGCACAGATCTGCAATGAGAACTAGGAGGGGAGGAGTCGGTTTAGCAGATTGTCCCATAGATGCTCTTGCATTGTGGAGGAAAACACAGGCAATTGGATTTAACCAGCTGGATGGAATTTGATTGGATTAGCTTTGGCACAGTTTCACATACTCTTAATTCATCAGTAAATGGAGTAACTGTATTGGAAAGCTACTGGGAAAAAACAACATTGCCCCTGACGCTACTCATGAAAGCAGAGAGAGCACAATCCCATACAGTCTCTCTCTGTGTTTTTCTCTCTTTATTGTCTCCCGAGTTAGTTTTTTTGTGCCAGTGTGTGTCTTCCTATATCACGATTGGCTGCCTTTTCTTGGTCTGAGATCTTGACACACTAAAGAGCAATAATAACCCAATACTATGGCTTGATGACTACAAGCAGGGGTAGGAGAGACCCCTCTTGAACAATAAAACCCCTTGTAGAGCAAAGCCTAACTAAACAAAGCAACATAATGCATAAGGACAGGCAGTGCTGCCACAGAGCACTTTGCCAGCTAGAGAGTCTATATGGAGTATGAATAAGAGCCTACTGTGTTTTAGTCATTTCTGCTTGTGAAAGACCCCATTCTCTAAAGAGATAACTGTTAATCTGTTCTGATTTCATACAAGTCCAGGCAAATATAACTAGTTCAGTTTCAATGAAGCTACTCCTAATTTGCACATAGGAATGAGATCTGAACCAGGACCAGCAATTTGGAATGGCATGTTCGGACAGAACTGTTTTTCTCAAATTAATCTTAAGAAAATAACCCTCCACACACTTTTAGCCACCTCTTAATACCTAGCAATTCTGAGTATCAGTCACGGCAGCGCACAGTTTGAAACATTATGTGTAGTATGAACTCAGAAAGTCCTGTAATATGAGCTAATATAGGTTAATGTGCAAGGGATTCTAGTATTCAGAAACACAGCTCACCAGAAGAGCATGTGTCTGTACATTCATTTCTGAGGCTGAGCCGTCCATATGAAGAAGAGCATCAGGGAAGTTTATTACTTCAGCCTACAGGTCCCCAAAAGACCAGCCTTTCTAACTAGATTAATAGAGGGCTTTCTTTAAAGAACAGATTTGAAGAAAAGTTAAAGGTTTCAGAGATGGGGAACTGTAGAGACTCATCTCAAGAACTGTTCCTGTGAAATGTAGGCTCAAACTGAGTAAAGTTCTGCTATGGAACAACATCTGTATTGAGTGAGAATCGACTTTCCTCAGTTAAATTTCAAATCAAAAGGTGAAATGAAAAAGTAAGGCGATTCTCAGTATGAAAATTAAAGCTCTTGAAGTGCCCAGGATTTCAACAGAGAAGTGTCCAGGCATGAGCCTTGTTGATTTTTAGCAAAGTACCATGATTGTAAATACCTATAGGAACTCATTTAGAATTGCAGAGAGGCCAAAAATCACCCTTCTCAAGACAAATCCGCTGTGTACCTGCCTGGAGAATACAGAAAATGGAAATACAGATTTTAGAGGTAAAGAACCAAAAAGTAATTAATGCACTTAACAGCGAACAGCAAGATGTATAGATACAATTTTGAGTGCATACTTAAAGACTTTGTTGCACTTTCTCAGGTCCTGTATGGTGTCAGGCGCTACCCTTTCCTTTGAAAAATAATGCAAGATTGAAAACTATGCATCTAAATGGGCCGAAAGTTTTTCTTCATTTTCTGTTTGAATTCTGTCCACTGTCAATGGGCATTGGTGTCAGCGTCCTTTGAGCAGAAAGGCTGGCCTGCAGAAGGAAGAAAAACATTAACCTCTTTGGACAATTTCCAAAGTCCTTTCCCTCTCAATGGAAAAAGTACCCAGGACATAAGCACGCCTGCAGAATTAAGTTCAGGCTCCCATATATATGTGAACATCTAACCAAATTCCCCTCAAACACAGCAAAAGCTGACATAATCATTACAATCAGTTTCCATTACTTTGGGAAAAAAGGGAAAAGAAGGCTTTCTCCTTCAGAGCAGGTGAAGCTCCCTTTCTTTTACTTCAGTTACTATCAGCAAGCCTTCAGTCAGACACACTGTAAGTGATCTGACAGGAAGGCTTGAACCCTTACTGCTTATTTGTTTACTATATTTCAAACTCAGTAATCCCAGAGATAGTAGTGCTGCTTGCTTTATTTTTGAGAATAACACCCACGGATTTGCACAGAGTCAAGAACCCAAATAGAGTTTTCTGCTCCACCGCAGGCTGTGCCAGACTTCTGAAAACCCCTTCACCCCTGTTTCTCAGACACCTTTCAGTGAAATGGGAATATCATCATCTCTATATGAAAGGGCATTTTTAAAACTAATATCTCTAAACCATCAAGCTGTTACAGGAAAGGGGACTAAATAAATAAAATGCTCTGCAACTGTAGGTGCACTGTCCTCTTGTACTTCTGAGGTGCACGCTAACATTGCTCCATGCAGACAGTGCCTGTCATTAAATGTGAAACACATTCTTGTATGTTATAATGCATTTTGCCACTTGTGTAGCTTATTAACTTTTCTGTCGTCATCACTCAACAAGCAGATACATCAGTTGATAGAAGAAATGCCATCGTGAGGATAGGAAGTTCATAGGTTAAAAAAGTCATCTTTCCTCTATAAATAGAGTTGGCATAAATCACCAGCGTCTGCAAAATGGGCCTGGGAAAATTAGTCACTGACCTACAAACACTTCCCACTGGATGTCTGTAATCCATTTCACACAGTTAAAAGTCGCAAGAATTAAAGCAGATAAAGAAGTAGGACCATATGGTAAAATAAAAACATGGTGACCTAGCAAAGATGAAAATAAAACCAAGAAGTAGAGGTAATAAAAGTACATTAATACTATTGTGCGATTATTCTAGATAATCAAAAGGCAAAAAGGCCCATTTATGTCTACTTCTTAATAAAAATGGGGGATTAGTTTTTAAACTCTCAGTGAGGAAATTATTATATATTTTAACTGTTCTGCAGTCCTGGTGGCAGGCCTGGACTTTTACCAGCTGGCCAGCCAGGCAACCTTGTGATCTGCTATTGGATCTAGTGATGTGTGGTTACACAGGGAGCTCAGCAAAGCAACCTCTGTAGAAAACTGCTGACTAACACTGGGAAGAATCTAGTCAACTTGAGTTATACTTCAAATTAAAGAGAATATAACTAATGAAGACATTTCTGTCTCAAAATAGGATCTAGATTGCAGTTTTTCCTTCCAAGTTAATGCTGCCCTTCACTGCTGGAAGTCTTCAGCTAATGCTTACCAAAGTTTTCGATAGACCTCTGTCACTCATAAAATACCCCTTGGGGAATGTTACGAAGAGTGTCCTGGTTTCAGCTGGGATAGAGTTAGTTTTCTTCCTAGCAGCTCTTTCAGCACTGTGTTTTTGACTTTAGTCTGAGAGCAATGCTGCTAACACACCGATGTTCTTATTGTTGCTCAGTAGCACGCACCCTGATCGAGGACTTTTCAGTCTCATGCTCTGCCAGTGAGGAGAGGCACAGGAAGCTGGGAGGAAGCAGAGACAGAACACCTGACCCAAACCAGCCAAAGGGGTATTCCATACAACAGCATGTCATGCCCAGTATATAAACTGGAGGGAGTCACCTGGAAAGGATCGATCACCGCTCAGGTTGGGTTGGGTGTTGGTCAGCGGGTGGTGAGCGGTTGTACTGTGCCTCGCTTGTGTTTATTGGTTTATATTTCTCTCTCTCTTTTTGTTGTCCCTTTCCATTACAATTTTTTTCTTTTTTTCTTTTTTTTCCCCTCCCCAGGTCTCAAACTGTTCTTATCCCAACCCACAGGTTTTGCTATTTCTCCAGTTCTCAGTTCTCCTCCCCATCCCATGGGGAGGATGGGTGATAAGGAAGCAGCTGCCTGGTATTCAGTTGCCAGATGGTGTTAAATCACAACAAGGAAATAAAGATCTGTGCATTAAAACAGGTATTTTCTTAGGCCCAATTCACTGCATCATGAGGTTTACTGTAGCATTTTTTGTTGTGCTCCTGAGTGTGACACTCTAAAAGCACTGACTAATTTGGTGATGAGTGTCCCGTTATGTTAAAGCTGCTAAACTGGAAAGGATTTAGAGGCACCAGTGGTTTACATTCCAGGAACTTGGAACTGTTACATGTTTAAACAATTAAGTTCTAGGAAACAACATAAAAGCATATTACAACATATGACTATAAATTGCAGCCCTCCTAGATATGCTTGGTTCCAAACTTAGAAGATGGTCTCTTCTAATCAATTCTGAAAACCAGAAAGGTACCTTGTATAATACAGGACAGAATATTTGTCAATAGGCATATGCACATTTTCTTCAAATTTTATTGTAAAAAAAATTAAAATATCAGTAAGAGCTTCCCAATAAATGGCAAAAGCACAGTAAAAACAAACAAACAAACAAAATAAACCAAAAACCCCCAAAACCAAACACCTGGGTTTGCTTCTGCAATCTCTGAATTAAAATCATTTTGAATAGTGGGTGAATGACATGAATTGCAAAATTTGGTTTAAGATTACAAAGCAAAATTTGTTCTTTGGAGTGCTTAGGCAAGTCAGATTAGATGTCTGTAGTTGTCCCTTAAGGCTTTAAAGCCAATGAAATCTAGCCTTTAGACTTCATTTATGTATTCAAGCTATACAGAGTCTCTAACCTCAACCCTCATTGTCTTTGCCCACAATAAGGTTGCTAAACATACATGTCACTGTGTAAAGACGGTGGTTAATCCATAGTGATGATACAGCATTTTCTGTGAGTCTGTTAACAGGTTAATTTTCCCAGTTGTTCCGACTGAGATACACTAAGAACTCCCAGCTGGTGTGGCCCTGCCTACATGGCCAAAATGTGTCCTGGTGGTGGCTACTACTTCTCATCATATAGGTGCTGACAAAGTGTTTCGGCTCAAGACAAGTCACGCTGCTGACCACAGCGTAGCGGGGAAAAGGAGAAAAAAAATACACACGAAAGTAATGCAAATTGCATTTACTATCATTCATCTGGATTGTTAGGGCTCACAGACTCTTTGAGTTTGATCTAATCCCTTAACCATGCACAATCCCAGTGACAAGAGTTTAAAAACAGAAAGGAAAAAAAAAAAATCAACCCAAAACCAGCTCTGCAGAAGAAAACTCCCCAGAAGCAACTGGAAGGGAAGGAACAGCAACACAACCACCGAGTTAAGTATCGCACTGCATATGCTCACTCCCCCAAATATCCTGCTTTTATATGTGCTTAAGCTTACTGTATAAATCTGCAGATGCCAGTAAATGTGCCAGGGGCCCTGTAGCATCACTAAAAATTAAAATGCATCACTAAAAACTGACTGATAGGGTCAGTCACAGGGGGAGTCCCAACAGCTGTAGTTTCTTAACTTTTGTACTCTTCTCCCCCAAAAGCCGGTATATGATATCTGAAACTCACTCTAATCGTAAGTGTTCACTGTTACAAATCCAGCTGTCCTGATCGCCTATATGCATCATCGCATCAGTTCCTCTCTGCCACTGTTATTGTGTGACTGTGTAGAAACTACATTGAAAACCTGTTCTGATTTAAATTAAATCAGCCAAAAAAGTTTTCAGCCAGTTTCTAACCCAGTTTACCATGTAGCTGAGCTGACGTTATTACTAGCTGAAGAGAAGAAGTGGAAATATGTGACTGGAGAAAGACAGGACTGGTTTTACGGGTCATGGTTTCACTCAAGGGGCTTAAATAAGTGAGACAGCATCCTAAACTTTGGAATCAGCTGTGAGAGCACATGTATTCTCAACAACCCTCTCTATTACTGCTCCTACACTGCCTCTTCCTTTTGTAGGACATTTCAAAGTTTTTTTCTAAGAAGCTGAAATAAAAGCAGAACAGCATTTTTAATCAAGTGAATTTGACTACTGCCAGACAACTGTAGCTTCAGACATTTATGTGAAATCTTCCACTGTGCTGTTCTCTCTATATTGGTTAGATTTTTTGGTTCCACTGCAAGAACATGGAACATCAAACAGCCTTGCTGAGCACAGACTAAGAATCAGAAATATACCATATAGCTATTGAAACAGGCACTGGCTTATTATTAATCCTATTATCTCTATCTGTCATGCTGGAAATCATAATTCTGAATTATCTCATTTCACAAGCAGAGCTGCTGGATCTCTGCTTGTGTCATTTTGAAAAGGAAGGAAAATTAGAATCACAATGCTCTGTCAGAGAAGGTGTTACATGTTTTTGACAAGACAAAGTTCAGCTGGAAATGAGAGGCTTGTGTAACCAAGTGAAACTTAACCTCTTCTGATGCCACTTCTCAGGAAGAAAATACTAACAGCTACTGCACAATCACCCACCCACTCCAACTTGCTTAGACATGCAGAAGTTGCAAGCTATGGGATTCTACTTCTCAAGTTCTGATGTCATGCTAGTCCTGACTTCTAGCAATCTTCTTCAGTGCTGGAGGAGGTGATGCAATAGAGAAGGTCGAGAAGGATATTATTTGGCTGCTCCCTACACAAAACCTAACAAAAACATATTACATCAGGCAGTAACCAATTACAATCAATTTGAGATGATTTACCCTTTGAGGAAGGGCCTACAAAGGCAAAGCTCTCTCAGTTCTCACTAACACCTTTGAGATCATGCAATATTATTTTTATGAGAACCTGTCGTGGTTTAAGCCTCACCCAGGCTAATAACTCACGAAGTCGCTCACTCACTCACTCCCCCTCTTTCTTCCCCCAGTCCCGGGGGGATGGGGAGGAGAATCAAAAGAATTCAACTCGCACAGGTTGAGATAAGAGCAGTTTAGTAACTAAGGTATAACACAAATCACTACTGCTACCACCAACAATAATAATGACAAGGCAAATACAAGGAAAGAGAATACAACTGCTCACCAAGCCCAACCCAGCCAGTGCACCCCCCAGCAGCGAACTCCCCACTGCTCCACCACCACACCCTTCCGGGTCTCTCCTCTCCGTTTTCACATCCTGGACATGACGTGCTATGGTATGGAATAACCTCTTTGGTCAGTTTGGGTCAGGTGTCCTGTCTCTGCTTCCTCCCAGCTTCCTCTCCTCCCTGGCACAGCATGAGGCTCAGAAAGTCCTTGGTCAGACCAAAACACTACCAAGCAGAAACTATAAACACTGGTGTTATCAGCTCTGCTCCCAGGCCCAAAATCAAAAACACAGCACTGCACCAGCTACCGAGAAGGAGAAAAATGACTGCTACTGCTGAACCCAGGACAGAACCATTGGCATGGTAGTCCTAGAAGAATAACTTTCACACACCTGTAGAACAAGCAATGCCTGGAAGAATTAAATTTTAGCTTCCTTATAGTTGTATCCAAGTTTCCTGAATTCCACATGAAAGAAGATAATGTTTCCCCCCACTTCCTTCCTTCTCCTCACGGCTTTATATACTGACCATGACAACATATAGTCTGGAATATCCCTTGGGTCAGTTGGGGTCAGCTGTCCTGGCTGTGTCCCCTCCAGCTCCTTGTGCACCCCTAGCCTGCTCACTGGTGGTGTGCTGTGAGAGGCAGAAAAGGCCTTGATGCTGTGTAATTGCTGTTCACCAGTAATGAAAACATCTCAGTATTAACACTGTGTTCAGCACAAATCCAAAACATAGCCTCTGGAGAAAATTAACTCTATCCTAACCAAAACCAGCACGTTCTCCACCCCTTATTCCATACCATTTACATCATGCTCAGGTCCCACACTATTCAATACATCTTCATTAACCACCACTCCCCTTCCCATCCTTTGATGTAATACACAGATATCATTCCCTTAGCCTATGTATCAGCCCTGTAAAATGTCCATCAAGTTCATTTAGTCCATGACTTGGGACTCCACCTGTTGTGATGACCATTTAGGACAGGAGAGGTTGCATGTTGCATGGAGTTACTGGGCACCAAAACCAGCTCAAGTCAGGTCACTGCTGCACTTCCACTGCTTCTGTAAGGTTTGTCTTCACTGGTTCAGGTGGTTCCTGCTATAGTAATTCATATAACATGCAACTCAAATCCCAGGTTACAACAATTTAAAGGTATTTCCATTACCACCTCCACCCCTGGTCTCTCTGGGCCAGATTATAGGGTTTAAAATTGCAGTGAACCCCTCCCCCTTTCTCCTGGTCCAGCTTGGACTTATCCACACACTGCAGTCTCTTAGGGTGTACCTACTCTGTTGTGGACTTATCCATGGCCACATGCTTTGAAGTGCTCCAGCATGACCTCATGGGCAGGCCCTGATGCTTCAGGGCTGCTGCAGAATGGACTTATCCACAGCCACAGATACTTCATGTGTACCTTCTCCAGCATGGTCTTACCCTTGTGCCACAGTCCCTCCAGAAGTACGCCTGCTGTGGCACAGATATAACCACAGCCACAGATGCTTTGAGAGATACCTGCTCTGGTGTGGCCTTATCCACAGCCATAGACACTCTGTGGTGTGCTGCTGTTATGTAGGCTCATCCATAGGTCATAGTCCCTTTGCCTTGAGTTCACACTGGAGTTCCATTCTGTCCAGTACAGCAGCACAGAAAGATCACATCCATTGGCCTCTTCAGGTCAAAAGAGGCCAATGGAAGATGTCACAAGGAAGTTAAATGTAATAGGCATTCCGGGATCTCATACTTCTGGGCTGTCACATCAGAAGCTTTCACTGGCAGTGTATGCTCCGTTTGGGGCTTCTTATGTGTTTTTGTTTGTTTTGACTTTCGGTTTTGTTAAAAGAAAAAGGATGAAACATTATTCCACCACAAAACAAGTGTTTTTAGCAAGCCATAGCAGAAGGCAGCTGCCTTCATCACTGACCAATTTCCTTTACATAACAAAGGGAAAAACTGCTGAAGAAAGTACTGAGGTGCTGATGGGGTGCCAGTAGAGACTAAATCAGTGCCTGTGGGACTTTCTGAGGGACGAATGTACAAACTCATCTCACTTTGGCAATTAAGGAGCTCAGTTTTGTAACTCTTTATACCAGGGTTTCTTCCACTATGATTTTATTGAGTATCCTGGAGTCCTATAGTTACTGCTGATGTGTTGGAACCCTATCATGTAATTTAACTGTATGAATCAAAATGACACCCACTTCTACAGAAAATTTCTGGAACAGTCTTATTTCAACAACTGCTTTATATTTCTGTACCCATATGTACTGGGCATCACCAATTAACAGCCTTTGCTATCCTACCTACTAATGCAAATCAGTGCAAGTAGACAGAACAATGAGGTGCAGAGGATGGCACACAGAAACTACAGAGCATAAGACAACCACTGGAATACAGGTGGGATGGAATAGGTCATAGAAAAACTGTAGAAGCAGATCCATAATTCTGTAATTTAAGAGTTCTTTTGTAGGTGCTAGTAAGACTGAATGTATACACTTAAATACAGGATAACTAGGTTTCCATCTGCACAGAGAAGTAGTCACATGTGTTCTAAAGCTGCCAGCATCAGTGACAAGTGGTACTGCAAATGAAGACAAAAATAACTTCAAACATTCTCAGATCTGCACTGATTATTAATTTATGTTGTTCATCTAAATAACATAACTTTTGAAGTTGACATCGGGAATCCAAATAAACTAAATAGCTAACTAGGTTAGACTAGAGACATGGGTTAGGGAACTTCCTTGCAGTATACAATTTGTACAATGTTCAATTTTAAACCTTCCTCCCTAACAACAAAAAACATCTTGTGAAGAGTTTTGGGTTTTTATTGTGAGACTATTTCACAGCTAACACTGAATTGTCATTTACATACCATTGCTGACAATGAGTAAGTGACCAAAATCCAACATGTTTTATTCGAATATCTCCACTTCCTTACCATAGCTGTTCCTCTCACTTTTTTTTTCCTCAAGATGAAAGTTGCTCTCTCTTTAGAAAAGTCAGGAATTTATTACCTTGGTGTTGGGTGCACCTTGACTAAGTTTAGCTACTGTTAAGTCAGCTCTCTCTTCCTAGCTCTTCTCTGAATTGCTTGTATATTCAGTGGAAGGAAGGGAACTTCCTCAAGGGCAAGTAATTCCATCCTCAGAGAGTTACAGACTGCACTGTGGAAACACTGCCTGCTACCCCACTGAAATAAAGAATTAAGACTACAGAGGAACACCTAGATTTTAGATGTCCATTGTTAGATAAAACAAATACGACTTCAGACAATTAACAAACTTGTCAAAGAGTCTGGAGAAAGAAATCTTGGACTCTCCATGTCTCCTCCTATAAACATTCCCAAATTTTGATGTAAGTAGTCATGTATTGAGTAAAGAGGCTATGCACACTGAGAAATACAGTTACCATACTCAGAAACAGATATCTATGTGAGGAACAATTACTGAATGTCCTAATGTCTAGCTTTAAAGGTAATACTATTTCCCACTGTAGTACCATCAACATGGGATGCTTTTAAGGCTTTGCCCCCTTTACAGCCTCTGCAGTCATGGGGCACAAGTAAACGCACAGTTTAAGTTCCAGATGTGAAGCCCTCTGTTCTTCAGGCAGTTCTGCTTCTCTCATCGTTGGACACAGTCTGCTTCACGAGCACTGAAGGAGAACCAGACAGAGCAGACTCATTTTGAACCACTCCTACTGCCTACAGTAGGCACTACTATTTTTCCCACCCCATTCGTTCCAGTAAATGTCTTAATTTTTCCTCAAGTACCTACAGGTTTTGGGTTTTTCTGTTGTTGGGGAAGGTCTGGTTGGGTTTTTTTGGTTGGTTGTTTTTTTTTTTGATGTTTGCTGTTCAGTTGTTTGGTTGCTGTTCTGTCTTCTTACGCAAAGAACTTAAGAAAAAATAAGAATAGATGACAACAACTTTAATGTAGCATCTGTTGGTTCTCATGGAAAAGCTGCTGTCAGGCCCAGGCTTTCTGCTACAGTTATTGACGGACATGAGCAAACAAAACCTGCTGATGTGGTCTAAATGTCACATACCAAGTGTTACCTGGTTGCATACCAGCTACATTCCCTGGATTTTTAGTACCTTTTATCTTGCATTACATTGCTAAAGATTCAAAGCAGATGAACTTACAAGGAATATAATCTTTAATCACATTTAAAATGTATTTAGTTATTGTGCTTACGAAGAGATTTTATTCATTTGATAAGGAAATTAACCTATCAAGTATGAACTTTAAATCCGAGCTGGTGTTCTTACACCACATTTCTACATTACCACAAAGTTAATGTTTTATTTTAATAGGATTATTTTTATATCAGCAATTCCATTAAATGCGTTTCACTTTACTGGGCATCTGCCCAAGATACCAGATAACTAATCTCTAAATGTGACCTACATACTTGACCATTGTGCCTATTCATAAGGGACACTAATTTTAGACTCATATTTTCTGTTTGATCTACACACGGTTTATCTTGTGTAATTGCATAAATCCTTATAAATTACTCAACTTCTTTCTGTATATGAAAGATTTTTCCAGGAGTATTTCAGACAAATGAAATTGCCCTGTACCCTAACCAAAAATTAAGTTTATGTTGACACTGTTATTCATGTTTTCCTCTCTCCTAAACATAATCTGTTTGTGGTGCATAATAAAGCCATGTATGTGCTACATTTATTTTCTTAGAGTTCCAGCATTCTGGAATCAGACTTTTTACATCACCTGCTGTAAAGTGATTCTTTCAGACTCTTTAGACTGGCTGTACAGTTCAAATTTTGTATTTTCAAAACCTTTGCAGGGGTCAGAGCAGTGGGTAAGGAAAAGCTTTGACCAGATGTAAAGTCTGTTACGCAGCACAGTGTTGGTGACTTTATTACTGGGGTGCTCTTCTTGCTGAGGGGAAGCTCCTCCTACCTTCAGATTTGAGCATATGCTTTTACTTTACCTTAGTACACTTGAGAATGCTCTTTGACATCTCTGTAGCCATGAAGTGTGTACAAAGAAGAGTAACAAGTTCCATTTCCAAAGGTGGAAGCTGGCAACCTTTATAGAGAAAATTTCAAACCTGAACACTGTTACTTAGAGGCAACTGGGTCAAACTCTGCTACAAAAGCCATCAATCCCAGAGATGTCTTTGGAAAAAAAATCCAACCCAAAGGAGCTGATAGAAAGTGATGCTTGCAGAAACAAGAATAACCTGTTTAAATTCCCTTATATTGACTTTTGGGCGAATGTCCAGTAGAGACCAGAGGTTCTGTTGTCAGTCATTTATTGAGGATATCTGGTATAAGCGTGCCTATGAGATGGCTCTGACCTGAAGCCTGCAGATACTGTGGTGTATATTTGCCTGAGTTGTTCCTCCTCTCCCCTCCTATGTTTTCAAGTCAGACAGTGAGACCTCTGCTGTTAATAAAAGAAAAGAGCTCAACTGTGCGAAAATCCATTTCAGATCCCCAGGGCGCTAATGGCAGATGCTGGAGACCAAGCAGAAGACTTCAGCATTTGCAGGGCTAAAATATTGGCTAAAGAAGTGTAGCACTTACTTCATTTATTCCACGAAGTGAGGAGAAGGGGAGGCATACTGGAAACAGAAGGGCTTTGTCTGTGAAACCAACTGATCTACTCAAACAGCAAGAGCTGATGTTAAATGTTGTTTGAGCATAACATTTCTAAACTCAGGAATGCCCCAGTCTGGGGAAGGGATATGCAACCAGGTCCAACATGGGCCAAACCAGCTACACTGGAAAAGCTGAGACAGCAAATCTACTTTATAAACTTTGCAGTCATATGCTACAATACAGGTGGATACTGACCCTCTCAGGATCATCTCAGTTGCAACACGAACTTTAAGAACAGCTTTAAGCTGTGACTTCAGTTAATAATTTAATATTGCTTAATTAAGTTAATAAGTTAATATTACATTTATGACTGGAAATTGCATGGTATTAGTAACTAATTTAACTGTTAATTAGATAATATAAACATTCACATGAATCTCACAATAACATTAATTCTGAAATCATGTATCTTTTAATTATTCATAGAACAGGCCCGTTAACTTACCATATGGAAATTAACTTCTTGCTCTAGATCTTGAGATCGTATCTTATGTATGTGGCTAATCTCTTGAATGAGGAAAAATCAGTTTAGGTGCTCTGTTCTGACTTCACAGGAGCTATGACAAAACATTGCACAGTCCTGAGTATAAGCTATGGATACAGCCAGCCGCTTGCATATGTGACTATGGGGTAGAATACTACATATTCGTGGTTGTAATGAAGAAGTGAGCAATTCGAAAAATGAAATCTATCCAACCTGAAGAACAGATTTTCTTCATCACTGTGCCTTTATCTTTTCCTGTTTTCTGTATTCCCACTTTGTATCCCCCTCTTCTATTTCCAAAATGATTATGTCCATGTGCCTGAATTAAAATTGCATTATTACCTTTTCCATTCACACCATTAAATTTCAAAACATATTGACAATTTGTCAATATGACTTTTTTTCCTGTTAGAAGGCTATCAAATTATAAATCAATTACACACAACATATTAATACAGAAACAGCAGGAAAAATGAGGTTTTGTTCTCAATAGCCACAGAACACCACACTTCCCATCACCATCTCCTTGCATCACAGGATACAAGAAATACTTTGCTTCTGTAACATCTCTTGGCTGCTTAATCAGTTTGGAAATAAGCATAGACATTTATACTCCACAAGGTGTCACTCTAAAACAGCTGGAAAAAACGTCTTTTTGTTTGAATTGAACCCAAAAGGTCAGAAATTACCAGTGTCTCAAATTTAACAGTGAACTACCACCAGACTCTACACTCAGAGCTACTACAGTGCAACAATAAAGGCAGTGTGCATTTTTTACTGTAAATACTGTATTTCAGAACCAGACTATTTTTAACATACTTTCCTAGCAAAGTGCGCAATAGTGTCTGTCAGTAACTGTTCAAATCTGGGACAGCATCCAGCAAATGTTTTATCTGGGCACATTCCACTGTCCTTTAGTTAACTACTGTTGGCTTAGTGAACAGGCAAAGAACAACTTCAGACCCAACAGCTTAGGTCTGCAAGGTATTTAAGCTTTTTAATGAAATACACTTTCTCTAGAAACAGATTATCCTTTTAAATAAATACAGTGTATTCCATGGAAATTATGTTCAGCCTCCAAAAATATAAATAGTTGTCTGCAATAAAACTAATGAAACCTCATTTCACTTATAATCAGTGAATTAATCCTCCGAAATCTAACAGGAGAGAATTCCAAGTAGGTTTTCTTTTATCTAACAAAGCTTACAATGTAGCTTTTCATTCTGTAAGTCCATGCCCTCTTTGGTAACCACAAATTTTCATCAGCTTGACAGATCTTTGACATATCTATCAACTTTAACTGAAATTGACCATCATGTTCAAAACATACTAGAAGGAATCACACAGAGATATGAGTGCCTAACTCTCATTTCACAGGAAACAAGATTAATATGAAGCAAGTGACAGCTTCACTGGTAAAGAGGCAGGTGTGTAAGGATTTAAGCATTTTCTTGTTTGTATGGCATCTGACAAAGTTCTGAAAACTGTTAGTCCATACAACAAGGGCCTTTGAGAATCTAATTCTTCAAAACTGATTTCATCGAGCAAACACCTCAGAATGCATAAAATACAAAAATGTGTTTGGAGTTCTCTTGCTTCTGTAAGAATTAATGAAAGCTGGAAACATGATAAATACCTTGCTGAAAACAAACAAAGAAATAAATCAAATCTTTAGAGAACTACTTTGAAAGAAGCAGGCACTATGGTCCCAACCTGTTTTGTTAAAACTCCTCAGCAGCTTTTACCTAGTATAAGCACAACCACATTTGGCAGGGGGACGGGAGGGAGGGAGCAGGAGAGTGTGCGTGTAGGAATCATGAAAATTAGACCATTAAATGCCTCATTCCAGGCCATTTGGAAATAGTATCATTGAAACCACAAAACTAAAACAATGGCTTGGCTAGGTAAACAGATTTCTGATTTGTGCCATTTTTATAGTTATAATTCCATTCATGAGATGTATTAATCACACCCGATTCCACTGATATGGCTATTAAAGGAGAGGAAAAACCTCAGCAGTTACCGTAACAAAGACACTTCCTTCTCTGTTTTTTCCATTCAAGTCACACAGAATACAATGAAGTTGTTTTTTCTTTAGTCTACACATTGCATTCAACTCTCCTATTACCCTTTCTCTTTGAGACTTTGTGCATATCCACAGCTTTTGCTTCATAACTATGTCTACCAAGCAATTTGCAAGAAGAAAGCTCTACCTCTGAAGTAGGAAAACACCCAAAAACCTGAGAAAATGAACTGGAAAAGATTCATTAGAGACAGAAGAAGAATTAACAGATTTGTGCTACCTGCCATTGCCACTCTGCATGAGATACTATCAAACTGCCCTCATTTTCCTCAGTTTTTAAATAAAGCAAACATTAGAACTAACATAGTTTTTGCTGGAATAATGAAATTATTGTTATTCCTCATCCAGAAGAGAATAATAGTGCCTAAAAAAATTCCCCAACCAAATTAAACCCTCTCCCCATAAGACAATGTTTTAAACAGGAATGATAACAATCAAAATGCAGCAACTTCTATCAGCTGCTGAACTGCTCAGCATTCAATACATTTCTGTCATGTACACCCCCACATACATGAACACCAAGTGGATTTTAAACAGAAAAGCGGGCAAAATGAGTCAATCCAAACCAGAAACTGAGCAGACCCTTTTGTTTTCTTTGAAGTGATACTTCATTCAGAAAAAGATCCTACTGGATTTAGCTATTACACTGATGTCTGCAGGATAATGGTACTAGATAAGCAATTATGTTTGATAAGGAAAGGAAAACCCTGGGGAACCAAGTGAGAGACAACAGAGCTTGTATTCCTTAGGACTGCATCAGCACAGGCAGAAAATGCTACAATTATTCTTGCAAACAGAAAAATCCATGGGAAGTGACAATCACACCTCCCACTCCTCAAAAAAAACAAACCACCAAACCAACCAACCAAAAAAAAAACCACAAAAAAAACCACCCCAAAGAACCCAAACCCAAACCTACTCACACAATATACTTATTTTAATCCCTTTTTTCCAGATCACAACAGCTGAGGCTGTTTAACACAGTCAAGAGACAGCTCTGCTCAGATAACCTATAGAGGTTTCTCCTTATAAGTCTGCTCCCTGCTCCATTAAGATGGGGAAGGGAACAGCTATGAGTCAAAGCTGTACCTTAAGAGGAAGCTGACTATTACATTCCTCATCACCCACAACTCTAGGATGTTGAAGAGACCATTTCCCCTGAGCTATGTGAAATTCTATTTGAAAAACAAAACATCCATGCAGTCTTGGATACAGCTTCCCGTAAAGTAAAAGCAGATCCTCCAGCTAACTGCTACAAAGAAATCTGCAAACAGCTGCATGGCTTCAGCAAGGGAGAAGAGTTTTGTATCACAGGGATGCAGTTTTCTGACAGAATGAAAATCATGAGAATTTCAGTCTTTCCTGGTACTGAAAAAACAAAATTCCTGGCTCTGATAAATCAAAGCTTGGGGAGTGCTGAAATTCTTTTGTAATAAGCAAACTCAAATTCATTTAATGTTTCCATATTAAGAATAATACAGTGTTCAGAAGACCTTTCTCCTGCACCATACCAGGGACTCTGCTTCACAAATCTGAACTGGAATCAGATTCCTCTGGAAATTATACTGGTATCCAGAGCTCAGAGCTATGTTTCTAATAGAGAAGTAGGTGCTTCCCAGGCTTGTCAAACGAGACTGTGATTGAGTAAGATAATTAAGACTGAACACCTCTTCAGTTGCTATTTGCAGATTCTTAGCAACCTCTGAGAGTAGAAACAGCATCAAAATGTGGGAAAAGGCACTGAAACACCACACACATGCAACAAGACAGAAGGTGGGTTTTGATCTTGTGGTTGAGAAATTCTTTGGAAAGAATACTGAACCCAAAGCCTGGTTCAACTGGGAGCTGAAGTAGTAAAATGGGGACAAAGGGCGAGTCCCAGTACACACATGAACCACAACAGCCACTGATAAGGTGTTTCCTTGGGTATGTGATTGACAGCCACATCTCAAACCCTTCACAAAACCCAACAGTTTGCACGCTTGCACTGTACAATTTTAGATGATAGTACTTCTAGGAAAAAGGATAGATCTATCATATCTATATCACAAAGAAGGAGACATGAATAAGGTCAAAGGGACAGTTTTTCCAGCTGTTGTCACCGAAGGAAATACTTTGAGCTCAGTGTCTGATCCACATGGTAATTCTCTGCAACAAGATTGTTTGGCCTTTTGATAAACCAAAACTGGTCACAAAGTGGAGAGACAGATAAAATTCAGAAAGCAGTTTCTCCCATCAAAATATATCCTCAGTAAAAAGAACAGTAACTGATTTAGATGAAGATTTACCCTAAGAAGTTCAATACGACCAATATAAACTGACCTTTCCTTAACCTGGTATCCAGAAAGTGGGTGCCATTATACAAACATAAGCAGATTTGCTCAGACTGGCAGCACAGCTTACAAAATGTGTTAGTGTCACCTCCCAAGAACTTCAGCAGTTACAGATTCAGCCCCCATGAAAGCAACTGAAGTTTGACTGAAGAGTAAGAAGCAACAATTTCACCTTTTCCACCCTTGGAGAGGAGCACTAGCAAGCACAGGACTTACACGCACAAATGCAAGCTTGGTGGACAGCAAGTCGAAAGAAAAATTTTCATTCATAGCACAAGTGCATCTACTCTGGATTCCAGTACTGATATACTTTCAGAAACATGACACTGATGTTAAATAAAATGAGTACTACACCACTCTAAAACTTGAGGGCTATACTGACCCTTAAAAGGGGAAACAAACTGAAGGAAGACTTAGTATGATTTATTTTCCTTTATAATCTAATTTGCGTACCCTAGCATATATTCTAGCTATTGCTTTAATCTTCTGATATACTGATAATACAGAAACCCAGGCTCCTGCAGTCCCATCTCACTTAAGTATTTTGGTATTATTTCTCTGACAAATCCTGGTGGTACACTGACTTTTCCTTCTAATCTTCCTTTACTCTCAGGGAATTCTCTCACAGTTTTCCATGTACATCTGTCAAACCAATTCGCTACTGGATTTATTGTTTTAAGTAGTAATTTCTGCAGTAGCAATTTGACAACAGATTCTTGGCATAAGTGCAGACCTGCCTTTGCTCATTTTCAAATAAGTTATTTCCTTCACGAGATACTGTTGGTTCTCATTTTCTGCCTTTAATCTTAAATGTTCTTATTCACCAACAAACTCATTTTCACTTTAAAATACAGAAATGTGTGTTGCTAATTCTGTCAAATTAATACTATATCAAACTGAATTACCGAGCATGAAAGAATTATATACATCATAAACTATTTTTTTTCCCCGAGTCTTATCTAACTGAGCCAGGTTCTATGCAGTTGACTTTTCTGAAGTAGGACACTTCTCCCTGATGTAGATGAACGGATCACATGGGAGTTTTCCAGAATGACCAAACATGCACCAAGAGCAGTCAGCTCCCATTATTAACAAAGCACCACCCACACTCAAGTAAATATTTAAATAAAAAATAAACGTTAATCAAATGCTTTAAAAGAATTAGCAAGGGAATGACTGTTGACTACACAGACATGGAATAGACAAGGATTTCTTCCGTAAAATTTCTAACTACAGTTAGTACCAGATACTATTGGGGAGATAAAGAGAAGCTTTTACTGTGGAGACATCTATTACATGCCTAAGTTTCTTCCTCTTAAGTTTCCAGATCCCTTGAAGAGTCAGGTGCAACGCCTACCTGTAACAAAAAAAAAAAAACCAGATTCTGGTGACAGAACCACAACAAACAATTTGCTGGACACTTGTTGCTGTCTATGGGCTGCAGACTGTACTTGTCCAACTTTAACAGAAACTTTGCCTGCTACTGACTTTAGCACTTAAGATGTATTTTCACAGTGATGCAGATATTTCAGAGTTGACTATTTTGTTCCAGACCTGCAGCAGAGCCTGTGGGCCCAAAAGGCAGCCTATTTCCTTTTAAATCAACGGATGGGGCTGTGGGAAGTGAGAGAGAACATCTCTTCTTGCAATGGTCTCATGTAGGTACCTAGTGGGATTTTCAAAAAGATTCGAGAAAGTTTTTCCACGTATCTCAAGTAATTTGGGAAAGCAAAACAGGCAGATTAATTAAAAAAAAGGTAAAAAAAAAATAGAATATATATATATACACACACCCCACCCCACCAGTGTCAGAGTACATAGAGGGTAAAATCTGAATTCAGTTTAAATTAGGTGAAGAAGTCTCAGTGACTTCAGTGACAATATGATCCCATCCCTCCCTCTACTCCATACACACATACTTCCCCCCCCAAAAGCCAATTATGTAGGAACTAAGCCTTTCTTCCTACCACATCAGTAAGGCAATGATGCTACTAGTTCCAGCAAAGCTCCCAGATACTTTGCTCACAGACTGTACTGGCCAACAAACAATTAGATCATTCCTGAATTAAAGAAATACCCAGAAGCAATTCTGCATAAGCACTATTTTGTTTCAAAGCACAATGGAAAGTTGGCATGTATTTCATTCACCAGAACTGTAATTTGGTTTAAGCAAGGGTTTATTTTAAAGATCTTAGGCTCTCACCTACAGGCTATTCTGAAAGCCCATGAATCAGCAGATAGTTACTGTTTATTAAAAAGCCATCCTCTTTAAGTCATCTTCACTTCCTCTCAGCATTTTGCAGAAAGCGTAAAAAGAACTATACCATCCACCTTTGCTATAGGCAACTGTCTACAACTGGCCAGAATCTAGAATATATTGAATTTTGATATTCAGACCCCTAACAAATCAAACAGCCTACATACTAAAAGAAATTTAGGTAAATAGCAGCCCTACAACAGACAGCTTCTTTCAGGTATTTACAAAATACTTTACATCATGTCATGAGATCAGGAATACTCCTTTCCTTTATCCCCTTCTGAATATATTCATGGGTTTTTAAAGCATCTTCAATAACCAGGTGTTTAAAGGAAATCAGACACTACACAGGTTAAACAACATGGTTCTATTAAAAACTATCTTTAACCATGGCACTCAGTGACAGCAATACAATACTTTTCCCACAAAGCAACTAATATAAAAATATGCCATAAAATCATCTGTAGACTAGTATGCTAGTACATATATGTAATCATAACATTCTTTTATAAACTCTTTCCTGAGATACCGTGGGTTGTTTGATTTTCTTTGTATTACTGGATGCGTTATCTTCACGAATCACCTAAAATAATTGTACAATATTTTCTATGTGCAGGACACTCAGTTAACATGTAAAAAGTAGTATGCAAATATATGGCAGAGAAACAGCTCTTAAAAATTATGCATTTTTTTTACTTTCTTATATTTCTTTAACATTTGGCTCCTTGGGAGATGGAAGGGAGGAGCATGAAAAACCTGAAATTAGAGCTATGAATTGACAAAAAGCAGGAAAGCATTCAGGAATGTTAGGAGATGGAATACAATATAAATGACACAAAAAGAAAGCCATAATTCATGTTGGCTATGTATTGTCTTATAAAGCGACTGGTCATATTTTAGTCAGTTCACAGTATAATAAATATTTTTACTAATCTGTTTTGGAAGAGCAAATGTCTTTTAGGGTTTCAAGCTCCTCTATAAGTTTCTTGTTCTGAACTTCTAGCACTGCAACACGACTCTCCAGACATTTTATGTATTCTTTCTTCCGACGTCGACATTCTTTAGCAGCTTCCCTGCAAAAAGCAGAAGTAAAAAGTGCAAACAAAAAAGCCATTTGCATGCCATTAGAAAGCCCAGCAGATTATGGACACTATGACAGAATTCCAAATTTTGGAATTTCTCCCAAATCAGTCTGAAAACACTAAGCAAAACTGGGTTCCACAAGGGCCTCAAGTGTCTCTTTCTCAAGTTCATATGGCAATCTGTAGAATTGCTTCCTCTCATGCCTTGATTAAAGTTCATAATAAACGAGGTCCAAATGAAAGACAGTTATTCTGCTTTATGACAATAAAGATCTTTGAGGGCCTTGAGTTCCTCAATGAGAGTCTTGTTTTGGTTTTCAAGCACAGCCACACGATTTTCAAGACATTTGACATATTCTTTCTTCTTTCTGCGACATTCTCTGGCAGCTTCCCTGGAACCAATACAAGGCAAATGACTACAGGAACAGCCACAATAGGGCAAAGACTGGATAAATGAAATTACCTGCAATCCCTGCAGTTCCACAACAACACCACCACCACCACCGCCAACAACTGTTGCATTGCACAAACAGAACATCAGGTAACAACCATAAGCAATAACACAGTTAAAATACAATTCCAAAGAACTAGAACTTGGAAAAAAAAATCAACAAATACAAAGATGGAATTGATACACAGAGGAACTAAGAAAAACAGTAAGCAAATGACGACGTATTGACTTCAATTGTACTATACATGAAGACTGAAAGCAGCGTTTCTTCTTCCAGTCACATTCCATTTTGTGTGTTTATCAGTATTATCTTCTGCAATCAAAATCTTAAAATCAAACCAAAGAATATACTTTCAGAAAAAACAAGCATAACACCACTCTCTTCAGCCAAAAAGCTAAATGCCAAGCTTACAACCTGCTGTCATTTCTTTAACTTAATGTAACAATCTACAGCAAAATTTCAGCCCAAACAAGTACAATTTACTAGCATTTTAGAGCTGCCCACCTGGGCACATTTCAACCACATGCATCTGGGGTGGTGGGGTTTTTTTTTGCTGCTGGCAAATGGCAGCATGGAGCCATTCTCACAGCTCTACTCAGAATTCTGTTATACTGAAGCTGAACACTTTGGGTAGTATTTTCAGAAGCATGTGACTGAACAGGTATTTAATTCTAGAACAAGTTTTAGAAGTACTGGGAGTTCACTCCTTTACGATCTTGGAACATGATAAAGTATCAAATTGTGAGAGTAACTTTACAGCAAGGTATACGAGAGAGCGTGTAGATCTAGTACTAAAACTGAAAAGAGGAGAAACAAAAGGAAGCACAACAATGCAGCGATCTTCATGAGTAATTTAAAATAAAGGACAGGCATGAGAGCAAAGCAATACCATTAATTTAATCATAAAGCAAGTTGCTATTCAATGCATTAAAGATCTGCATCGCAGACTATTTCTTCCATTAATATAACTGCCACTGATTGCAGTAGCTACGCATTTAAAAAAAAGGAGAGTCCCCTAAGAAGAATGCACAGAGAAAGATTGGCAGTTACAGCACACAGTCAAGCCCATGCCAACTAATTAAAAAAAATACAGCCACCTCACACGATATGCCTCACAAAATGACAAGGGCACTGCACAGTAACTTATCCCAGTAGCCAATTATTTGGAAAAGCCTATAATTATCATTCCACCCTAGAATAAGTCCTCTTCAGAGCATCATTAATGGACAACTGCTAATGAGATCCTCAGATATTCTCCTAACCAATTCTTTGCTGGGATGTTTCAAGATGAACAAACCCATACTGGTCATTTTACTGCTGGTGGAGCAGGGGGGAATTCAATGCTAAGTACACATCCAGACCATCACAAAAATTACCAGAAAGGGACAACACTAATACTGATTTCTGAATTTCCATAATATTTTCAAACTAAAAACCCATGGCAATAAGGTCAACTCTAGTTTTCCAGAGTTAACAGCCAATACACAATGCTATAAGGATGTGGGATGACTGACAATTTCTTGCCTTCACTTCATTCACTCACAGGCACAGCTCATGACCTTAAGAAGAAAGTTTCATTAGAATGTTTTGGGGTTGGGGTTTTTTTGGCAACACTATTAATTGCAATATAGTCTTACCTATTTTTCATAAGTCTCAGCTCTCTCTTGCGAGTTGCCTCTTCTGCCAGTTGCTGAGGGCTATGCAAAGTCCCTGGTGAGGCTGCCATTACCACTCCCTGAGGTAAGGTAGTAGTGGGAGTTCGAATCTGGTAAGCTGGCATGTCTCCAGTGGCAGCTGTATAAAAGAATCATATTTTAAAATGAATGAAAAAAAAAAAAAACCCAACCAAACAAAAAACTTACACAAAAGTCACAGAACAACAATTTTCTGTTGATGAGTTATCCAGGATCCCTGCCACATAAAATGTTTCATAGGCCGGTCATGTCACAGCTACATTTGTTATCTTTCTAGCATTTATTTCCACACTGTAAAATAAGTTATCTAAATTGCTCTAGCATGTGGTCCCACTAGCCAGCCAGACTGAAGCCTGTGAAAGCTTCCACATGGCTCTTTTCAGACAACATAGGGAAAGCTGTTTGAAAAACATTGACAGAGCATCCATACTTATTTCCTGTTTACACAATCCCACAAAAATATGGCTCTGCTGTTGCAGCCACTGAAGTTTATATGCTACCCCATGTACTCCAACAGCAGCTTCAGAAGTCAACTTTCTCCTCTTTCCCTGTGTTAGCAACAGTACCAGCCTTACTGCTTTTCCTCCCTCTAGAGCAGCAGCACGGAAACCTTTGGAAAACCAGTGAGAGCTGCTGTTGCCAGAATGAAAATGAACAGACAAGTACTCACATTGAACAGCGGTACGCTCTTTGAGCAAAAGGACCACAAATAGGACACTGCCGAATTTGCAGGCAAGAGACAGTAGTGGCTGGTTCACAGGAAGGGGTATAGTTACACAGTAAGCCAAAATACAAAAGTTCATATTCAGCTCCTGTGCCTACTACCACTTTTGAGCCCTCCCCAAGCCAAACACAGACGTGAAATCTGACCTGTTTTTTGGAGCCAATACCTTCCTGACAGTCTGCCTCATTTCTGTATTTCTGAGGTACTTTGTTCCTACATGATGTACCCCAACTTTAAAGTACTGTTAAAGTCCTAAATACTGTGTCTTGCCTGACACATGGGGGGAGGGGGGGAGGGGGGAAAGTATCTCTCTTCAAATCACAAGCAAGTATTTACCTGTTCCTTTCCATAAATATTTTATATTATTTACACCAAATTCCATTTTTTCATTAAAGCGACTGAACATAATGCACTAAATTTCAGAGGCTTTTATGTTATAATTAATTAATACTTTAATTCTTTAAAGCAATATTTAGGTAATGGAAAACCTGGTGTCACGGTTTAACACCAGCCCGCAACTGAGCACCACAGAGCTGCCTGCTTACTTCCCCTCCCTCCCAGTGGGATGAGGAATAGAACCAGAAGGGTAAAAGTAAGAAAATGTGTGGGCTGAGATGAAAGCAGCTTAATAATTGAAATATAATAATAAGAATAGTGATAATAAGAAATTGTAATGAAAAGGAAAATAGCAAAAAGAAATAAAACACAAGACAAACAAGTGATGCAAATGAATAACAATTGCTCACCACCAACTGACTGATACCCAGCCAGCTCCTGAGCAGCAGCCCCCGGACAGCTTTTCCCCCAGTTTATACACTGAGCATGATGCCATATGGTATGGAACATTGCTTTGGCCAGTTGGGGTCACCTGTCCCAGCTGTATCCTCTCCCAGCTTCTTGTGTCCCCCTATCCTCCTCACTAGCAGGGCAGCATTAGAAGCTGAGAAGTCCTTGACTTAATGTAAGTATTGCTCAGCAACAACTAAAACATTGGTGTGTTATCAATATTCTTCTCATCCTGAATCCAAAACACAACACTGTATCAGCTGCTATGAAGAAAATTAACTCTATCCCAGCCAAAACCAGGACAACTTGGAAAAACGAAATGTAGACAAAAACACCTTGGGGAGGCTGACAGGTATAGCAGTAAAGAGGCATCAGTCAACTACAGGGAGGGGAATAAACCTAAACTGAAAAAAAAAAAATAAAAAAAAATTACTATAATTCTTATTAAGTTAATGCAGGTGCTTCACTAATTAAATACAAAGAATAGGCTCAAGCTGTGTTTAGACTACAATTCCATAGCCATGTCCTAAAATCGTTATCAGCTTAAACACTTTACACCTCCCCCCTCTCTCCGTCCTGCTGGTAAAAGTGTTTGTGGAATTACAAGATGAACTGGACCAGTGAACTGGCCTGGGTTACAGATAATCCCCTAGGAATGGGGGAGGGAGAGAGAAATCAGCCAAGGACAGCCTTGTGAGCACCGAACAGGCAGCCACCCTGAACAGAGGACTAGAAGAAAATTAATTAACCCTGTCTTTAAGTTCTCCACATCTCTTAGCACTATTTTTAAAATGGAATTTTATAAACCCTTCAGGCTCACCTTTATGCTGGCCATATTACATACATTTTATAGATTCCATGGTAAGAACTATCTTTTTCTACCATTACTATGTAAAAAAAAAAAAAAGAGATGTTATCTTGGTTTGCAGTAGCTACAATGAATTAGAAATCCAGGTGAAGGATTTTGTAGATCAAGTCATGAGGAAAGCCCCATAACTCAGGTCACCTCAGCTTGGAAAGACCAACTACTTTTTTGTCTTTGATTTACAGTCAGATATTAGGTAATAGGACTTACTGCTGCTGTTGCACTCAGTCCTGAGAAGACTCACTATGATCATGTACCTGCAACAAGACTTAACAAAAGCAAGTGCCTATCTCAGCTGGGATCAGCAAACACCACTAAGTAACATGTTGCATGAATAGTTTGAGCAGGTTCCAGTGGTGTCTGTGCCTTCCTAACAGTTGACTCATTTATGAATCTAACAATGCGGTAACAGAGATAAATAACCTTTTTGGTGCACAGACCTTGTAAACCCACACATTACTGCAAATCAATTATTTCAAAGTCTGCAAATTTTTCTGTATAATATCTCCAAAAGTTACAATAAAATACTGTTTCCTCCAAAAAAAGTCATTAGGAAAGTTGAAACAGGCTTTAAGCAGGAGATGAGGGGTATGTGGTGGTGCTGCTATAAGATACCCCTGAAAAAAAAAAAAGATAAAATCATGGTTTATGTCGAGTAATGTATTCACAGAGAAGGGTACCTTCCACTTCAGCATTTGAGACAAAAATCCCACACTGACAATCCTCTGTGGCTGTTTTCAACCAAGATCCATGGAGATTTAAAGGAATTCCTGACACACTAGACATGGGACTGAAACAAAGCCAAGCAACAAACCTGGAGATATGTATTCCCTAATACATTGCTCCAGGTAATTTTTAATTTCTTTTCCCCCTCCTTAAAATTGCAAGGGAGTAAGAAGCTGCTGCAAACCTGAAACTCTTGAGTTGAGAATTACATAAAGAAAATTATTAATAGGAAGACAAATGAGCAAACAAAACCAAACAAAACTCATTTGAAAGAGTGTGTAAATACAGCTCTGAGAAATTAACAAAAAAGAAAATTGTTTTTTAAATCAACTACCTCATATCAGCAGGTCCTTGATAAAAGTAACTTGCTGAACACTAGAGAGCATCCCAGCATTCAAGTTCTTTCAGTAACTATCCAGGAGAAAACAAGCCCGATGCATGCTATGTATTAGTGCACCTATTCTTCCGTAAGTCATAATGATGGAACTAGATTATCAAAGGGTTTTCAACTTCACCACTAAACTGGCTAAACAAGGCATGAATCATTATCTCTTTGAGCATGAAAAACCAAACCGTCGACTTAGAGAAGATACTTATCTTTGGATTAATGAAACAGTAGGTAGCAGCAATGAGCAGCAGCACGTAGGTCCCGGCTGCGAACCAGTTAATATTACAGATCTGCCGGAGGCGATTGACGAAGCAGAAAGGAACTGACTAAATCGCAGCGTGACTTGGAGCTGACGTCAATGTGTATCTTGTTTGGAGTTTAACTTTTCCAGTTCCCTACTGCAACACGATTCCAGGAAATCTAATGACGTCAGCCTTTTGAACTCAATTAGCTGAGGAACAGACCATTTTAACAGTGGAGGAGAAAACAAGCAGGCTCTATAATACTTAAAATTTATCGCTCTCAAATTTGTTTTCATTCAGCATTTTCTTTAATAATGAAAGCACAGGGCTTATTTACAGTACTGAAACTGCACACTGTTTCTCAGCTCTGCTTAAGATTTTAGAGCTGAAATAGGCTTAAGAGTTTATTACTGAACAAAAAAAGCACTGTCATTTTTACAAAATAAAAAACAATTAAGTATACTAACATCATCTCCACAATAAGATGAATTTAAGTGGTGGATTTCTCAGCAAAATCCTGCATCTAATAGTGAAGATTAGGTGTCTGAATCAATCTGTGCAAGAACTCATGTACTAACCATGATTTGTTTCCCCCCCAGACAAAACTGTTAAAATTGCCCTGAAATCCTACACTAACTAAATATAATCAGAAGCTATTTGTAGAGTTTGAAAGATGAAAGAGTTATAGAAACAGGTTCTAAAGAAAATGTCACAAATACCAACTAAGCACTGCTTAGACAGCCAAAAAGATAATGGAAAAGAGTAACAAAATTTTTACCTGTTTCATCTCCTGTTACAGCCATGCTCAGTGTCTGCACACGCGATTCTCCTGTTCCTCTACCAGAGCTCAGCATGAAGTGTTCCAAACTAGCAAGCATGTGCAGGATTACAAGCAAGAGCACTGACATCACAGTGACCTCAGTTGCTTACCACTGTCATTAATATGCTCTGTCACTGGAACAGCTCACTGAAACTGCAGCCCAAAGAACTCTTTTTCCAGTAAGCTTTTTTTTTTCCCCCTCCTTCTTCCACATTTCTATAAGCCTAGCTTTGTTCTTTTTCCCTGAATTATTCACAAAGCCAGAGAAAGCACTCACCACAAAGCTGCCTATAAAGCAAGACCTGAAAATTCACAGCACTGACTGACAGAAGTTAAAACATGGCTCTAGCATTCACAAATGAATCCAAATTAAAGTCATGATTAGACAGAAAACAGGGAAATTTTAAAAAGACATGCAATTGTTTTGATTGAAGCATTTCTACTAAAAGGCAGAGACCTCTGTCAGAGAGACATGCAAGACAGGAAAGCTTAATAAAATGTAGCAATAAGTAAATGAAAGGCTGAAACTCCTTGCTTTGGGGAGGGAAACCACAACCCACTCATTTAAGTTAAAAGCTTCAGAAAAGATTGAAAAAAGCTCCAACAAAGTCAGTCAACCTAAAGCAAGTGATTCCAGATGCTGTAATAGTAATTCTGGATAAGGGCCACCTCTCCCTCATTCCCTCCTTTTCAAATGAAGTCCAGAAGATCTGGTTGACTTAGGGGTTTTTTTAATTAACAAAAATACAATACCAAAAACTCAGCCGTAACAAAATTACTCTTTCTTTACACCAATTTAAATGAAATTTGTTTCAACAAATAGTCCAGGCTCTGGTCTGTATGTAGGGCATAGCAAACTTCTAAGGCCTTTGTCTGAAATAAACAAATTCATCAGCTGTGAAACTATGCCAAGGACAGCAATAATGGAAGCATCAGTGCAAAAAAGGAGTATCCTGTGATTACAGGACCACTTCAGGATCAGATAAATAGAAGATCAGAACTGAAGCATGCAAGAAATACAAGCCTCAGATGTCAAATACCACTGTTCGCGTCGCTGACCATGTCACAAAACACACAGAGATCCCAACAGAATGATTTTTGAGACTTTTTTAATACACATTCTCACTAATAGCTAAACTCTTTTGCTTCAACAAGCAAAAAAAAAACCCAAACCCAAACCTTAAAATGTAATAGGAAATTGTCAGGACATCAGAACTGTCTCTGATATTGCCTGTGAATGTAAACTTGGAGGAAATGGAATATCACTCAGTGGATCAACACCTTTAGTGCTTTTATACTAACTCTTTTTCCCTATCAGAGGTTATGAAAAAATATCAAGCACAGAGTTTATGTGATCATTACATACGAGATTCATCAATAAATACTTTAGAAAAAATATAAATATATACACTATCTTAAACAGATCTTTCCTGCCCTACTATATTCAGGGGGTTTGCCTAGAATATTGGGGGGAGAGGGTTGTCTGGGGGTGTGTGTGTGGCTTTGTTGTTATTGGTTTTGTTTGGGTTTTTTTGTTTTTTTTTTTTTTTGGAGCAGCTTGTTTGTTTTGGTTGCTTGGTTTTGATTTGTTTGGGGTTTTACTTCCATGACAATTAAAATTTATATACCTAGAATCATTATAACAATATACATAAGCGGGAAGATTACCGAGCAGAATGTTGCTTTCCTATTATAATCTTTTCCCATTATAGTCACCTAATACCATAGTACCAGGTGAAGAATCAACTACAAAGTGTACATAAATGACAAACAGACTACAGACTTTCTAGCATGGGCAAGATAAAAACATATCAGAGACTTGTGTATCAAACTAATTCCATTGTCTCACTCCATCCTAAATAACTCAGGTTTGTTGATGAGACACAATTACTACAAAAAAGAAATTTGTATTACCATAAACATCCTCAGGTGCTTTCATACTCTTTTTATGTACATTTTTAAATTAAAGGTACTTTTTTAAAAGGCTTTCTGGTATCAACAGCTATATACTAAGGTGAAACCTTTTACCTTCTCATCATCCCTGGGTTCATGCTCACTTACTATTCCCTTTGAATTTTTCCCTTTATATATTATACACCTTTTTTCTTCTGTGTCAACAGCTATGAACATCATTAAAGCACTTTGCTTGGGCCAAACGAAGACAGAATTGCAACAAGTCAACTTCTCTGACCATGGACAGAGAACATATCAATTTAGTTAAAATTATGTAGAAGCTTCCAGAAACAGGATATAGCAAGTATTCAGTAACTGTCTCTGAATACATTTTGGAAGTTTTCATCACAGCAAGACACTTAATGGGCTACACCATCACTTGAGCCCATCACTGAGACTTACTAGGGAGGTTAGAGGATAGCCCTGTCTAAGGACAACCCTGCAACAAACAGTCTGTAAAGGAAGGCGAGTCAAATGAAATTCCCAAGAACCTAAATGCTGCCAGATATAATCCCTAAGTTCTGTGCTTCTTCACAGACTGGGGAGATTCTAGGAAACAACTGAGGAGCTGCTCATTCTGACGCACCCACACTCTACCCCTGAAGCTCTGAAGAATCAAAGCAGCATATACAAAACATTACAGTCAACCTGGAGAGACAGAGAAGTCCTCTAATTTAAGGGATGTTTATGCACATATAAAAAGCATGTTACTCATACTCAGAAAACATTAACTACCAAAGTGGGAAATTTTTTTGTGGTACAGCCAAATGTGGATCTTAAGGCTTTGCTAAATATGCACTCATAATAATATTTAAGGAAGATATAACAGTAGTCTCTGCACATTGAAAACTAACATTTTGGCTAAGATTTTTTTTTTTTTATATTACAGTCCCAAAACTCCCTTGAAATGCTTCTGCAATGTTTTGGGAAGACAGTGTACTTCAGTGAAGAATTAACCAGAGGCAATGGAAGAATTCAAATTTGGTATCATTATTTAGCATTGCCTCGACAAGTTCAGATATCTACAAGCTATTAGCTTTATTTACATCCTGGACTTCCTTTACAGCAAAAGGGAGAGAAACAGGCACCTACAGACAGAACTCATTTCAAATATCCATATTAGGGCAAAAATGGGACCTCAATCTGGATTTCACCAACTATCTCAGATACCTCATCAGCCCCACAAACATATTTCAAGCCTTACTAGCTCTTTTCATGGTTTATTTCAGATAGCTGTTCTGGCTTAATAAAGCATTCATACAGCCCCCCTCACCTCTCTGTACCCATTTAAAAAAAAAAAAAAATAGGGAAAATAAATTCCCTATATCCTCCATGGAAGCCATTCATTTAGTGTCTTTGTACAGAAATCTCTTCCACATTTTCAAAGGTCTTCCTCAGCATAATCCAAATACCAACCCTACTTTCCCTGGTATTGGTAAGAATTCAAGATACCTTTAGTTCTCAATCTCTCTCAGCATTTCCAAAAGGCTGGGAATAGTAAGGTTCCAGAATTCACTATTCACAGTTCATTTTGCATGTGTGCATGTTATAGGACCTATAAAATGTCCTGCTGTGAGAAAACTAGCTTCAGTAAAAGATTTCCTTTCTACAAAGAGTCATAAATTGCAAGGAAATTCTGCCTTAAACATATCCAAAGAATTTCAGATTGATTAAATGCTGAAAAAAACCCATAGATTACTTTCATATACCAAATAAGATGCATCCTCAGCATCTCATTTCAACCTGTAACAGTGCCTTTACAGCAATTAAACATCTCTTTCCAACTCTGGACATGAGAACTCAAAGTAGAAAGTTATTTTATATTGTTATTTCCTCCTCATAAAACTTTTTAATCAAAAGAAGTAGCCGGTTTACTAAACACAGAAACTGAGTCTCCTCCTAAGGCTGCCTTTCATTTTGTTACACAGGTATAATGCCAACACAAAATAAAAAGCCTTTTAAGAAAAACTGGTTTGCACAAAAAAACCTAAAATGCAATAGCTTAATAAAACATACCTTGAACAACAACTTGGCTTCCTGGAACAAAATACTGTTGTGTGCTATGTGGCGATTGTCCTGCATATTGCACAATGGTAGCACCTGGCTGAGGAGCTCCCGAATTTGTCATTCCTAATGTCTGTAGTCCATGGACACCATCAGAGGCTGGATTAGAAATCTGGATTGCACCACCTTGAGTTATAGTAACTAAAGATAAAAAGAAAAAGTTAAGCAACAGAAAGAGATATTGCCTAAACACTAAAAAGCACATCTTTCTCTTTAAAATAAACACTGTCTGATAGGACTCCTGTTCCTCTCCTTGCTTCGAATCAATTGTACAATACAACTTGCATAATGTTAATACTGATTTCCACAAATATAAAGCCTGTTGTGTAGTACATGCCATGTGCGTAACAGATAAAAAGCAGTGTTCCACACATTTTACCTCTACACTTTCAGAAATATTAACCCTCCTAAAGCAGTTTTAATACCAAAAAAAAAAAAAGTATCTTATAGGCATACAAACATGAGACTGAAAAAGTTATTAAAGAAGAAAAAATCTAAACAACTATGTTTACCAACACCCACAAAACAAAACCCATGACAAAGGAAGAGCATCTAGACAAAGAAAGAGCTAGATCTGATGTTCACAATCCTTTGCTTAGTGTGAGAGAAACTCTAGCCCAACAGTGTCTTTCCAAGCTGCAAAGAGTTCAATACTTATATAAAAATAGAAACAAAACAAAGCTTGTGATTTTCACCCCATATAATCAGCAATATGAAAGATATAAATATACTTTCCCCATAAAAAAAAAAATCGTACTTTGTTGCTTATTATAATTAAATATTTAAGACAAAAATCAAATTCCCTACATAGGTTATTAATTGTATATTCACTTCGAAACTGGCATTGTCTTTGTTAATAGCAGAAATATCATAGAATGGTTTGGGTTGGAAGGAACCTTAAGATCATCTAGTTTCAATTTCCCTGCCACAGGCAGGGACACATTCCACTAGACCAGGTTGGTCAAAGCCCCATCCAGCCTGGCCTTGAACACTGCCAGGGATGGAGCATCTACAGCTTCTCTGGGAAACCTGTTCCAGTGTCTCACCATTCTCAAAGTAAAGTATTTCTTCCTAATATCTTATCCAAATCTATCCTCTTTCAACTTAAAGCCATTATCCCACATGCTATCACTATACTCCCTAATAAGAGTCCCTCACGATTTTTCTTGTATGCTCCCTTTAAGTACTGGAAGAATGCCATAAAGTCTCCCAGAAGCCTTCTCCAAGCTAAAAAATCCCAACTCTCTCAGCCTGATAAGGTTCATAAGGGAGATGTTGCAGGCCTCTGAACACAGCACTCCTCTGGACCCAATCATGCAGGTTCATGTCTGTCTTACAGTGCAGGCCCCAGAGCTAAAAGCAGTACTCCTGGTGGAGTCACATGAGAGGTGAGGGGGAGAATCACCTCCCTTGACCTGCTGGTCACACTTCTTTTGATGCAGCCCAGGATGCAACTGGTTGTCTGGGCTTCAATTACATATTGCCAGCTCATATCTAGTTTTTCATCCACTGGTACCACCAAATCCTTCTCCTTAGGGTTGCTCTCAATCCTCTTATCACCCAGCCTGTATCCATGTTTGGGATTGCCCTGACCCCTGGGTCAGGACCTTGCATTTGGCCTTGATGAACTTCATGAGGTTTGCATGGGCCCACCTCTCAAGATCTCTCTGTATGGCATCCCTTCTCTCCAGCATGTCATCTGCACCACAGATCTTGGTGTCATTAGCAAATCTGGTGAGGGTGCACTCAATCCCTGTACATGTCCCCAACAAAGATGTTAAATAATACTAGTCCTAGTACAGACCTCTGAGGATCCACTACTCATCACTGGTCTCCACCCACACATCGAGCCATTGAATGCAACTATTTCAGTGTGACCACCCAGCCAATTCCTTATCCACTAAGTGGTCCACCTGTCAAATTCATGTCTCTTACATTAATTAAAATATTCTTAGAACTTTTAGGTGAGAACCAATTCTCAAGAAGTAACAAACGCCTTTCTCCCCCCAAAAGGTATTTTTGAACTACAACCATTGTCATTGTACTTAAAGCGGTCTGAGATAGCACAGAAGTCACATATAAGTACAGATTCAGGATTGCCAGCTCCTGATTTCACTTTCAGATTCACAATATTGGATAACTTTCTTGAAGGTTCAGCTTTGGTTATGTGAATACATGATTCATTAAACACCAATGTGAGTTTTGGAGATAGTTAATTTCAAATGATCTGTCTTGACAAGAGTAAGTTATCTTGAAAGCGAAACATCATATAATAACTCTTCAAAGAGCACTAGAGATACTAACAGTTGATTAGTAAACCTATTAGTAAATTAGACAACATTAACTATTAGAAGCTCAGCTAATATTTTGAGAGTGTCGTAATCTATCGAAATTGCCAAATCCCAGCAGCTAAATTAACTTCTTTTTGGAGAAAATGGGGAATACCTTTCATGGTGGAGCAAGCACAGAGCCCTGTCTGCAATACAGGAAAAGGGTTCGGCAAGGACCTTGAGTCCTACCCTCATAATGGGGAACATGTGATGTAGGAAGTCCTGCATGCAGGCTCCAACATCTTTTGCATGGTTAGACTACCACCACAGGTGAGGCAAAACACCTGTGTTTTGTCAGTATTCAATAACTAACATGACAGAACTACAGCAAATACAATAGGTTTCTAGTCAGATCAGGCTACAAGGCTCATACACAAGACACTACCTCATGCAAAACTACCCATTTCCCTTAGAGAAAGATAACACATGTGTTCATGAAGGTCACAGAGAGACATTTTATCTAGCTGATCATGCCCGTCAGTCTTTCTGCTTCCATAAGCTAAAGCCAAGAAGCTCTGAGGAAAAAGATACTTGGAAACCATGGCAACATACTGTTTTGGCTGGCAAAAAGTAAGCAAAGAACAGCAATTGCTGCTAACAAAAAAAAATATATCTGTTTTTCAGAAAAATTTACTTATCAACTTCTTTCAAAAATAGACATCCAAACACCAACACACAGTCAAAATTATCTTTTCAACTAAACTGCTTTTCCTATGCAGAGATAGAGAGAGTAGTAGAGAAAATAAGGAATGAGCAAATAAAGTAGCATAAGGTATGTGCGAAACCAGGGCACAGGACAGATGGCTGTAGTGACACTGCAAGGCCAACTCTCCAATTCTTCATTGTCATGGACACTTTTCAAGCTTAATGCATAAACTGCTGGATGCCTGTACAAGAGAACCCGTGTAACAAATGCTAACCAAGAAGAGAGGAGTACTCATACAATAATTAAAAGCAAAAGTAAAGAGGTATTGACAGGAGACATAAAGATAACACAGATACATGTAGTGACCATCTGAATCATATCCAGATTGAAATAAAAACAGGTGATGCTGCATTCCCACACAGTGTTCTGGTTTTAGCTAACAGCAGTTCCTGAGGATCACAGGACAGCTACTCAGAAATGCTGCAGATCTGTTCCTTATACATTTAAGGACCAGAAGTGAACAGTCAAGCTCTCTTCGGTAAATTCCAAATTAAGGCCCCCTCCGTTACAAATAGATGACCATCCCAGCTCTCACTTTGAAACAATTTTTCCTGACCAGAATTAGAGAATACACACATTCACTGAAGGAAAATATGTGTGATATTTTAACTTCAAAAGTTGAACTAATAAAAGAAAATTATAATGAACAACAATTCGGGTAAGAAAAACCATCTCCATGAAGACAGAGCTCTCAAAAGTTTTGAGCCAGCATCAGGAGAGTCTATAAAAGCTGACACTGCATTCCTGAAGCAATGCCTCATTATGGATGAGAACCTATTTAACAAGTTAAATTACCTAAAATACACAGCACATGTTTTAGGCTATGTCTATAACTTATTCCAAGGAAAAGCAGCATAAACCAGAAATCTATGCTTGGTTATGCAAAAGCCAAGTTTAAATTAAGATAAATGACATTTAATTAATTTTTTTGTGGACTCTATTTAAGCATATGGTTGGTGATGTCTGTTGCTTGAGTTTTCAAAAGTTAATGTTTGATTGAATAAAAAGGCAAAACCTATAAATTTAATTATTCTTATATACACTTCCCTGTCACTACGATTTCTAGCTATGCACGAATTGAAACATCTTTAATTAAGAATCATCTCCTACAAGACATTGCTAGTATAAGTACAACTCTTGCTTCCTAGAGGAAATGACAATTAAAAACCATAAACTCTAACTTCTTACAAATCCCTCAGGCTTGAAAGCTCACTAGAACATAGTACAGGCACTACAGCATTTCTTTTTAAGCCTTGAAACTGCAAATATATGTTTAACTAAACCTAAGACAAACTAAAAATATAATTCAAAACTTGAAGAGTAATTTGGTCAAGAATACCTGTCACATTCTGTACCAGATAACTGTAATTTAGCATGGCCACAAGTCCACTGAAAAAAGCAATTCAGATGCTGGACAGCATGAAGCAGACACCTATTTAGGTCTATAGGGTACAGAAAAAGTAAGAAAAGCAGCTTAGGACCTCAAGAAAAATTACTTTCTATGCTGAAGGGGTAGATAGGGAAATTCTGCTTTCTTAGAGTTAATAAATTGCATGAATTAAATAATTGAGGAATTGTAGGGATGATAAGGCATTCTAGCCTCTTTTATATACTACTGCAAAGTTTTAATACACCTCCTCTGTTCTCTTGTTTCAGGGGAAAAAAAAAAACAAAACCCAAAACAAAAACCCCAAAAACTAAACAACGAAAACCCTGTAGGAATGAAGTTTTGTCCAATACATAATTGAAAAAACAAGGTATTAGAAAGTTATCCCTTGGATAATATCTGATGAAGCCTAAAGAAGTTGTGGGGAGAGTTATCCAACATTTTTAAATACAAGAATTAAAAAAAAAACCCAATGAATCCATAGAAGAGAACTGTGAATCTAACTTTTAACTTGAATTTGGATGAAATATCAAATGTTGGAGAACATGGCTTAGGTTAACCCTGCAGTTAGAGTGTTCATACTTGACAAGTGGAGAGGAAGACATATAGCTCTTTTAAGAAAGAAAATTCAAAGTTAAGAAATAATTTCATACTCCAGCCTTAGACTTCACAATAGTTTAACTCGCTTATTGTCATTTCATGTAATGAATAGCACTAATAAAAAGTAAATTACAGCCATTGGAAACCACAATGATTTATAACACTGAATATTCACACAAAAGTGCCAATATTTTTCATTTCATCTAAGCCTCATCTCCACATTTTTAATGCATAGGAGGTCTAGAAGGACAAAATCTAGCAAACAACAAACTTTACAAGAAACAGACTGAAAGTTTATAATGCCCATGTTAGGAAAAACTAAATACAAAAATCAAAGTTATTTAGAAATACAGAAACTCTCATTCTTTTTCACCAAAATCCAACATCTGCACTTCATTACAGAACTCTTAGAAACAAAGTTATTCCTACATATGTTCTGCAACATCACATAGTATCTTTGGAAACATACTGTATTGCCCTGTGTTAGAGTGATACAGGCCGGCTGGCATGGCCATTGCAGGAATTCCAGAATGCACTCCTTCATCATCTGACTTTTCTTCTTCAATCTTCGGTATTGCAGGAGCATCTGATGAGAGTTCATTCAAAATTTTTCTAAAAAAAGATAATTTTATACATTTGAAATTTCATATCCATGAGAAAAATAAGGCTTTTATCAGACAGTTTTGCTGCAATATACAAGCTGCCTTTAAAAACTCTAATAAAAAGTCCTTACCGGTACGAAGGCCTTCTTGAAAGTATTTCCCTACGCTTTTGAGAATCAACTATCCCTTCTGATTCTGCAGATTCATCTGCAAGCGATGCTGCCTGTAATAGCAAAGTTTCTGAAATTCATAACTTCATTAAAAAAAATAATATAGAGCAACAGAGTAAAAAACTATTTAAAAAAAACGCCTTCTATGATTGTATACATGAAGTTTGTGCACTTATTTAATCACTAATCGTGTGATCTTGGACTTCTTTTACCAAAGCAAATCATAAATTATGAGGTTAGCAACATATAGTCATTTAGATGACATCTTCTATTTGAAAAAAAAAAAAATCTAAATCATCCAGGTTACTTTTTTATAAATGACACCTAGAAAAAGTACTGAACATAGATTTCTTTAAATATAGTATACATTTTAATTAGCTTTTGAAGTTAAACATTTAAAATACAGAATATTGCACTGATACACCTTAAAGAACAGTACACAATACAAAAGCCTCTTCACAACCACACCAAAGCTATTTAGAAAATGCATTTATTTACACATTTATTACACTTACCAACACATATTCATAAATACAAATACATTGCTTTGCAATACTCTGCAAGTTTCAGAACCCTCTGACAAATTCAATGCCTCATTTTCTTAGGCCCTTATTAGTAGTATTTTCACAGGTTCTTTTTCTCTCAAAATTACCTGAGACAATGTTAAGGCCTGGAGCTGAATCACACTCTTTACCAGCAACTACCTTATTACACAGAACTGAAAGTTATTAGTGTACGAGGAAAACACTCTGTTCTCTTGATTTTACTACTCAGAGCTGCTGGCATTTAAGATTTCCATACTGAAACAGTGCAGCAAAGGCTAGTGTGGAAAATGACCTTTTCACATAAAGACAGACCAGACTGCAGTTCCAGACTAAGCACTATGTTAAGCTAACACTGAAGAAACATGAGTTAAGTAACTAGAAGGCTCAAGTGTTTGACCTGGAATCACTGGAGGCTTCCAGGCAGCGCAGGAAAGACATGGAAGAGCTCCAGAACTATTGCAGCTGCCAGAGCTGGGTGCTTGGTGCTAGAAATAAAACCTGCTTGATCTCAACGAAAATGACTGACTGGAAGGTTCTGGAAATTTATAGGCCTGGGTTACAACAACTTGAATCTGTAAAACTACACCTTGAAAAAACTACAGGTTATTGCAAAATGAAATTATCTTCACTGGTTAATTTTATTACTTTCCAGTTTTATGTAAAAATATTAAATGTAGCCTCATTTTGCTAGGTAGTATGTAGGAAGCTTCATTAAAACTCTAAACTTGTCTAATAAAAGACCATCCAGAAATAATGAGGTATGTACTTCTGCCTGTCTCCAGATGTATAGCTCCAAACCAGAATTCAGAGCTGACTGGCAGAGATACAAGAGCTTCAGGAATTTTGTATCCATCCTTCTGAAGGATGGACCAATGCTGACCAGCAAAGAGATCATCTGAAAGTAATCTCCCATCAGTACCCTACAGCAATCTGCTTGTGGATTGACCTTCAAGCCTCTGGCACAAAACTTCAAAACTAAAATAGTATTACATAGCCAAGAGCCTGGGCATCCTACCTCAAAACAGAGCTCTCATTCTGCCAGGGGAGATGGGAGGGAGATAAAAAAATATGTATCTAATTGCTTCGGGACAAACAGCAGGAAAATGAGCCCCTAGTGCCTTTCAACCTTCCCATCCCACTAAGGATTACCTATAGACACCCCTAGTCTGTGAAGGTGGCCAAAGAAGTCAGGAACAGTCGTACTTTGGGAAGAAGGTAAGGAAATCAAGGGCAATTTAAGCATTTTAATGTGGAAGAGGGTATTTTGTGAAAGAAATGTCAAAAGTTGTAATTTTTGTCAAGACAAATAAATTTAATGTTTCAGTCTGTTCTAATAGCAAGCAACCATGTTCGCAGTGCTGACCAGTGGAAAACAATGTCATTTTTTCCTGGACATCATTCAGACCTCAACTTGACTAAACTGCTGTGTTTTTTGAACAAACTTAACTTAGTCTGCCAATAACTGATGCACTACAGAGGGGATCAAGCAGAAAAGTCAAATAATAATCTTAACTTCAAACTTTCCAACAAGTAAAACAACATTAACAAAATAGTAAGGGACATGATACAGATAAGCCTTCCCTTAATCCAAAACCCAACAGCATTACAAGAAAAAAGGTTGAACATTTTCCAGTTTAAAGCTGCAGGTGTTTGAGGGAGAGGTCAAGCAAAGACTTAACATCAACTTTCAGCATACTTTTTTTTTTTTTCTTGTAAAGTAAACTGATATTGTTTCCCAAGAGCCCTACTTTCTGCAAAGATACAATATCAAGTTAAAGCCAAATGATCTGGAGGAAATGCCAGGTGGCAGGATAAAGTACTTAAGAGGATCACGAAAGGCTAAACAACCTCTGTAACGGAGTCTTTTACAGCATCTTCAAGCCCTTCTCGCAGAGTCACCTTATTTGCCATTACCATGCTCAAATGGCACCAGAGCAAAACCCTGGAACTGACTAGCCAGTATTAATCAGGGCACAGCTTTCCTGTCTCACTCCTTCAGGAAAGGGAAAACAGACAGTTTACTCAATAAAACAGTCAACTTTCACTCCCCTAAGATGACACAGCAGCTGGCAAGAGATTCCAGAGAAACTCCTTCTTCTGAGCTTTGGAGCAATATGCATCCTGACTACACTGACTTGAAGAAAAGCAGTGACAGCAACCTGGAATGACTGCAATATGCTTACCTAATGAAGTTTGCTCTGGTAAATTACAGTTAAGAAAGAATTCCATTAAAAAAAAATTACTTATTTTGAATACTCTGCTTTGAGTTCAAGTTTGACCAAACCCAAGTCTCTTGACATCTACTGTACCTGTTTCAATAGCTAGAAATTAAAAACCTTGCAAGTCCCATCTACACCTACTCCTTACAAATAAAATATTCAGTATCTTGCCAAGGTTTTATTCGTTTTCTCTAATCTCTAAAATAAATCATACCTACATATGCCTTCTTATTCATTGTACTTGAAAGCTAATAAGAAGACTAAAATATTAAAGGTGGCTTCTCAAGAAGGCCAACAATGCATGCTTTTTCCTTAACATGTTGCAATGACTGCAGGTCAAACAGCTCATGCATAACAGGTGTATATAGCCTTTCTCACCAGAGATACCAATTCTGTTTGCAAGGAGCAATTCAGTTGACATTCCTCAATCAGATTTTAAGAAAACTAGAGCAAAGGCATTTCTAGCTACAAGAAAAACACCGATGGGAGACCAGGTCATTTTCAAAACATTGCAAGTCCATTTTCTCTAGTCCTTTTCTTATTTAAAAGCTCAGAAATCTCTTAAGCATTTTGCACTGGTCCTTGTTTTTCAACACCAGCAACTTTAAACAGGTGAAGATTTGAAAAAAAAAAAAGTTTACGTTGAGACTGCCCTTATTTTTTGTTTTTTTTTCATATCCATACCCACAAAAAGCAATACCAGATGCTCTAAAAAGGTCTGATAAAATCAACAAGTAATCATGTCACTACAACATATTTACTTCCATTACACCTATATCCCCTCCAAAAATACAGTATGAGATATTTGCAAATTTATGACTTCATAGTCTCATTAGAAACATGATGGTCATAGAATAAAAGAAAAAAAAAACAAAAAAAAAAACCCAAAAAAAAAAAAAACCAAAAAAACAACCAAAAAAAAACACAAAAAAAAAAAAAAACCAACAGAAAAACGGCAAGGTACACTAATGTAAGGCCACATTATTATACAAATTTGCTGTTTCATAAGTTCAGTGTTCCAAGACACGATTTCTTACCAGGTAAACAGGAAGCATTATGGAATCACTACACAGTGCTTGCAGAGCTGCTACTGGTTGGCAGTTTGCCACCTACCTCCCCATTTCCTGCACCTTATGAGTAAATCTTACAGCACTGGTAGGAATGAAGAGAAACTGGAAATGGAGTTGGGGGGAAGAGTTATCAGTTACCAAATAGTCATGAAAATGTAACAATAAAAGAGCTAACCTGAACAGCTTGCATGTGTGGTGACTGAATGACTGAGGGCTGTGTGGCTTGAATGACACCCTGGGCATGAACTGTTTGACCAGAAGGCAACTGCACTAGAGTTAGGGCTGGAGATCCTCTTCCAGCACTTGCTGCAGCTACAGAAACCTGCAAAAGTTACAACCGTCATGTTTAAGTAACATGCCTTAAGACTTCAGCAGATGCTTTTAGAAGTGATACTAAACAAACTTGTTTTGATGCCATATCTAAAATAGCTTATACGTGTGTAGTTATCACACACAGAAAGATACTAGTTTTATTAGTAAAAGTTTGGTGGGTGTCTTTCTAAATGGTACGGAAAGCTTAAAACCTGTCCCCTAACAAATTGCAAATCTTTCTTCTTTTCTTTTTTTCCTGAGACTTCATGTTTTCTTTTTAAGTAGAAACAACCCTAAGGTATCACACACTAAATCGGCTGTTGTTGGCATGAAGGTTAGGAAGAAATGTAACAATAATATCAATATTTGCTGAACTAGTATGCCACTGCAACAACATACAGGGCCGAATGTCTTAATCAGGAAAAAAATAAACTAAAAAATTTGAAAAAAAAAAAAAGAAAAAAAAAGAAAAAAAGAAGCTAGAACTGTTTTGGTTTTGCTTGCTTTGCTAGGCAAGAAGGTAGACTTTTCAGATAGATGTCTCCTCAAGAGACATGAGAACTATTAAGATAGCAAAAAAAGCCAACCCTGTTAAATAAAGCAATCCACAGATTTCTAAGTTGATTTAGTTTAATAAATTCTCTTTACATATATATATATATATTTAAATATCAAGAAAAACAGTGTTGGAGTGTATCAATATTTCAATATGACAACAAAAATTAAAGAACAGCTGAATCTTCTTTAAGCTTAGCACAGCTGAAGAAAGTCTTTTGTCTAGTAATAATTTGATCCCTTTTTCTGATGACATATTAGAGCACACACAGCTTTCCCCAGGCCTTGGTTCTCAACCATCGGTAATGAGGATGAATGGGTTAAGAAATAGTTATACACCTACAGGCTAAGAAATAGTTCAATATTGATGCTGTTCCTGTTAAGTCTATTAACAGAAACAAATCCTGAAGCAAAGGGAAAACACTATGATGTCAAGTTCTGTGTGATGCAACATCTCTAAACTCAGAGGAGAATGACAAACATGAATCATACGTCAGTAACAGATCTTGTGTTTTTCAAAGCAAACTGCATTGAAAAAGCCTTATTTCTGTATTCTGCATGCACAAGAGTAGACCCTGACTGATATCTAAAATTCTGGTATTATTCCCTTCCCAGCTTTGTTCTCAGACCCAGAAGTTATCTGGTATGAGAAGTAAAGGTAAAAATAGATGACAATGAAGAGAAAAACATAATGAATGCTGACTATCATAAAAGTTAAAGTTTTCTATTTTTCTTTGTTCACACTGAAGGGATTTTTAAACACCAAATATTAAAGAAGCTTTCACTCCTGAATGATTGCTTGTCTGGGAAACATTCCTTTCTTTAGAGAAAGTTTTTAGCTGCTATTAAGATGCACTACTATCAAAAAGACCAGATGTTGGCTCAAATTATCTTGAAGAAACAATGTTTCTAGGAAACAGAGACAGGATCTTGTCAACATTTGCTATGTGATTGTTCAATTGTCATAGGAAACTGAACCACTTTTCAGGATATAGAACAATTGAGGGCATTTCTAACTCTGAAATGGAAACAATTATTCTTTAAATGGCATTTAATAGCAACATGTAAACAGGACATACGAACCTTCTTCCCAATCTAAAAATCAAATATTAACATTATTATCAGATAGGCATTTGAGATTGAGATCTAGAAAGTCTCCAGAATCTGAACAGTATGATCTATTTTGTGTCAGAGCTGACATCCTAAACCCAAGCTTCAAGGAAAGACAGATCAGGTTAAATGCTTACAAAATATGCTAACTTTTCAAAACATTACAAAGGTGATTTCATCAAACCTTTCCACTTACTACTATCTTTGCAAGAGCTGAAATCTGATACAATACTCTGCGTATCAGAAAGAACATTTTGAGTACAACATACACAAAAAAGTACAAGGTGAACAGTTTATGAGTTTCTTTTCAGTACACAATGGGTCAGGCACCTACAATCAGGCAGTAATCCAGTACTCGAGATTAAGAAACACTACATTCATTTAAAAGCCCCTTATTCAGTACAAACACACAAGAAAAAGAGAAAATCATACTCTTTTAGGCTGAAGTTTACAACATCACATATGAAATTGTTTTGTTCCAAATAATTCAGGCAAGAGACTAAATGGGGGATAGAGTTGAGGTAAGAGAAGACAGTAGCATTTTAAAACTGGATCAAACCAAAAGCAATTTGCTTGTTCATTTACATTTATATCCATTTTAAACAGTTCAATTTTATTTAATTGTTTCTTGCTGAGTTTCCACATATGTCCAAAGGTTGCATAATGTGTAACCTATACATTTTTCTTTAAAATGTCTGCAATTATTTTGTATTGTTTGTTTTCTATGACTAAGACTGAAATAAAATATTTCCAACTTGTGAAGCAAAATTGTTTTAATGATTTCTAACATTTATAAAAATGCACATTTCCCTCTGCATTGTTTTCAAATTGAATATTCTTGTGTTAACTAAAATACCAGTACCTTTTGATGCTATCATACATAAATGCTGACTGAAACAGACTTGGCAAAAGAATTACTTTCTGACATCAGTGATGACCAATGCTACCTTTAACATCATTACTTCAAGGGCTGTCTGGCACAAAGACTGAAAACAATCCACAAAAGCAACTCAGGAACATGAAGGGGAAGGGGAAGCATAACACATTAAGCATCTGGTTAAAGAGTGTAAGGGTTATGTCCCTAGCAATGGCAAAGAGACTTCAGATCTTGTAATGTCCTTTCGGATTCTTTCCTCTTAGGTATGCAACAGTGAAGTCTAATGGTTTCAACATATATCAACCATGCATTCCATCAGCGAAAGATGATCATGAACTACCTTCATACTGAGGTTCATAACCTTCATAAAGATGTTACTCATAATTTTCTGATTTCAGGATGCACTGTCCATCTGAACAGTCATACTGTGGATATACGCGCTCTCATTGCCCAAGGTCAGATAACATCTCCCTACATAGTACTAGAGGTTACATCCACACTCAACCCCTCATGCCTTAAACATTGCTGATACGAAGTACACAGTACAGACCTTCATCTGAGTACTGTCCCTACTGTAGAATCTAAACACTACAAGGACTCCAGAAGTGAAGTTAAATGTACTTGGGGGAAAGGAAAAGACAAGGCAAACCCATCCTGAATTCACCTAATGAAAGAGCAAAGCATTCACTGCACTCAGGCACTGAGTAGCCTCTATGAGCAAAAGCTGAAGACAGGGATGTTTTGGTCAATTCCAAAACTAATGGCAAAAAAGCAGCACATGGTTTTAAGGAAGACAAGGTTAGGCTGATTTTAGCCATTTGGTGACATACCTTGAGTAATCATAAAATGGTGACAGGACTGCAGGTTTATAGTCCTCTAACATCAGCTTAGCTAAATATCCCGGACTTGCATTTGGGAAACTGATTTTATAGCCTTACTCACAACAACCTGTCAGACTTCTGCAGGGCTCAATCTGTTGGGAGCAAGATTTAACACAAGGTTTGATGGCAAGAGGCAACAAGGAATACCCCTTAGGTGCAAAACCCGAGCAGTGCCAACCTGGAATGGCTATGCACTCCAGGCTCTGGAAAACTCTCTCCGCTCTCTTCAGTTCTCACACTGTAAATCTCTATCAATGTCTAGTCCAGGGCCAGCATGGAAAGGTCAACAGATGGCAATTCAGACCAAGGCAGCAGACAACTCTACTGACAGACAAGACAAAGTTCACAAAAAGTGATTCAAAGGAGAACCAAAGATGTAGGATTACAGGAAAAGAAAAAAACACAACTGAAAGTATTTTTGTCAAATCTGAAAAAGGTCCAAGTACATTGATCTTACATTTTTACAGTTAGATTTAGTGTAGTTGAGCACAGGACAACATGGAATGCAATAAGGCCTCCAGAAATGATGCAAAAAGAACACCTAATTTCTCTGTGAATAGCGATGCAGATATAACTGCTCCAAGATACAAGTTTGGCTATGACAGCATTATCAGAATATTCCAAACCGAGTCAGCGTCCTTTTAAGAACAGCCCTGTATGCATTAATGTAAGATCTGTGCTTGTGAGCTAGGACATATGGAGCCCATCTCAAAACATGTGAAGAAATTTTCCATCTTGCACCTTTGCTCTTCACTGAAAAAAGGCATCAAGCTTCTCTACAGGTTTTCTGTACATATCCAACTGCTTCTAAAGACAATCACCAAGATTTTTATGAATTAATATTTTCTTACCAGTTCTTTTGGTGGCTGTATCTTATTGAAATGACATTGAAAACATATTTAAAACAATACTGTATCAATTCATTAACTGGCTGAAAATGAGAGATGCAAAAAACTCAGTTATAAATTATTTCACGCTACTTATATTTATTCTGAAAAGTAACCCTTTCAAGATAGAAAAATGACAATTTTGCCACAGTGGATGAAAGATGCATCTCATTTCTTATATTTCTAATTCACTCATTTTTGCTTTTGCAGAAGTAATTTTACTTTCATCACAAAAAATGCATTAGCAGTATCTATTACACAAGCTAGGGAGGAAAAAAATAAAAAAAAAAAAAACCAACCCAAACAAAACAAAACAACAAAAAAAAAAACCCAAACAAAAACAAAATTTAAAAAAACCAACACAAACCCCAAAACTATCTTTTCTCTACTAATAAAGAAAGAAATTAAAGCACATGAAATTCCATCTGAACATAAAAATCCTACCCCTTTTTACTGTGAGGACAGTCAACCACAGGCACAGGTGCCCAGAGAGATTGTAAAGACTCCATCCTTGGAGATGTTCACAACCCCACTGGATATATTTTCTGACATCAGTGATGAGCAATGCTACCTTTAACATCATTACTTCAAGGGCTGTTTGGCACAAAGACTGTCTGGTACCTTTGCTAGCTGAACCTGCTTGCGCAGGGGGATTGGACCAGATGACCTCAAGAGATGCCTCAACTATTCTGCGATTCTTACAATACACAGAAAACTATAAATACAGTACTTAAAGATAATGTATTAAAATGTTTTACTTTTGACTTAACAAAATCAAGGTTGAACAAATATTTGGCTGAAAAAAAATGCCAAAAACAAACAAACAAGAAAACCCCAGAGATGTCTGTCAGTTTCAGTGATCACGGATGGAGCACCTCTCCTATGAAGAAAGGCTGAGACAGTTGTGATTGTTCAGCCTAGAGAAGAGAAGGCTCTGAGGAGACCTTATTACAGCCTTTCAGTACTTAAAATGGGCCTATAAGAAAGATAGAACCTGTTGTGAGAGGACAAGGGGTAATGGCTTTAAACTAAAAGAGGGGAGAATCAGGCTGGACGTGAGGAAAAAATCCTTTACAATAAGGGTTGTGAAACACTGGCACAGGTTGCCCAAAGAGGTGGTAGACGTGCCATCCCTGAAGACATTGAAGGTCAGGCTGGATGTGGTTCTGGGAAACCTGATCTAGTTGAAGATGTCTCTGCTCATTGCAAGGGGGTTGGACTAGATGAGCTTCGAAGGTCCCTTCCAACCCAAACTATTCTATGATTTTACCTTTAAGTAAGAACCCAGTCATTCTTTTCTCGCATTTCTGCACATCCACAGTAAATTAGTAGGGGAGATGATTAGAAGGTAGTCCAAGGTACATCTGAGTCGCTTTAAGTGGTTGTTTTCTCTTAACTGCACTCCTCCAGAGGCCAAGGAGGGAGAAAGAACTACCTGCACCCTTCTATAACAGTCAAAATACACAGACTCTGGACTAGCAGCACAGCCATGAATTCCTCACAAACACCCTGATCTTCCCATCCTGTACCAGCAAAAGCAGACAGATGACTCACACACAGCCCCAGACTTGAGCAGGGGTTTACCTCCCAGCATCCATCTCTAACCATCACCATGACAAAGTATCTCACCTTCTGAGCCTGCCAGGTAGGAACATAAGCTAAGAAAGTCTTCCTCATCTTAAACCAAAGAAACGTCACAATAAAATCTTTTGGCAATAAGCTTTCTGCCTGTTTTACTGAAGGAAATGCTGTGGCAGTTCAGCCTCTGGGCTCTAAGGGCAGGCCCGGACTCCCAGCTGCGGCCTGCAGGCCCTAGCCCGGGAACGGCAGTGAGGGGGTGGCCAGTGAGGCCTGGAACATTGCTGGGCAGCTGAGGCGGCAGGCCTGTCCCCTGGAGGCCCCCTGCTTCACTGCTGGTTAGAGTGGCACAACTGCATCAATGCCAGTTTTCTGGCACTGTCCATCCCAAGGGAGGGACATTGACTCCAACTATGAGTGCAGAGCAGTGCTGGCTCTCTAGGCCATCTGACCGAAAAGAGGAACTCCCAGATGTAAACCCCCAACTGTTATCCTGAGCCTTCAAACTGAAGTGCACGTTTCATTTTAGTGCTGATGGACTGAGATCCATTGGTACTTCGGTTACTAGTTTTAATTGAAACATTCAAGGCCTATTCCAGTGTGGCTGAAGCTTTGCACATACTCAAGCATTAAATGCAGATAAACAAAAAAAAAAGTTCTCCCTGTGGACCTATCAGAAGCCCTCCGACAGCATTAGCGACAGCTTTGTTTCTAGATCATCATGAAAAATCCCAAGTGACAGAATTCACAGGTATTTTTTTCAGAGACTATTGTACATGCCAATAGATTTTACATGTAAATCATACTGTGAAGTTAAGGCACAAAATCTGAGCTGAACTATCAAAGAAGAAATATGGGGATTACATCTACAGAGCAAACCCAGTAGACTTCTTGGTTCCATGCTCCACTCTTAAAGGAAAACAAACAAACAACACCTCCTACCCTCCCTCAAAAACCCTGCAGTATTCCTAATGCTGCATGTATCAAAACCACAACAAATGCCACAGGTTACAAAGCTAACAAATAAGCATTCATAAATAGTTTGCAGTCTACATTGTGTCTAAAAGAACCCACAAAAAGCAGCTGCATTCAGTCTTGAAAATGCAGATCAAGTATCTAACATACCAATACACACATCAAATCTTACCAAATAGCTTCTAACTTCCAGTGATGAAGACACTCTTGTAACATGTCTTTTAAATCAGTTCCTTCATTTCATAAAGTGTTTTTGAAGATCCTTCTAAGGGTTCTATACAGCTTCCTGAAGTTATAAATCTTAGTACTGGCAAGAATACTACTTCTTTTAAGCACTGAACCTTTCAGTACATATTTTTAATGTTTGAGGGTTATTACTATGTCATCTTTCATCCATTAACTAGCAAAGAAACTAGGTATGACTACCATACAGAATACATATATTTTTAGTATTTCAGACACTGCCATTGGCTGCACAGGGATGAAACAAAACAAGCATACATTAAAAATGTACTTCCAAAAGAATGAAACACATTCTGTACAAAAATTAGAATTATAGAAGAACCATGGTTATTTTTTATTCATTTTTCATTTTTTGTTATACAACACTTAATCAAGACACAGATGTTTTAACTATGTTTGATCTTGTAGCCACCTTAACTCTTTAAGACCTTATTCTCATCTCCATAACAAATACAATCATCTTGGAAAAGCAAAAAGAAAAAGAAAAAAAAAGTGTCTACCACTCATTCTGAAAATCCTGGTCTCCTAAAAGTGCTACCTTGTAACAGACCTCATACTATACTAGCTCTTTGTTAAATACCACATACATCATTTTCCATACACCTTTGCTATATTTTTCCTATTTAATAACAAGACTTACAGAACATGAGAACTCCATATAAATGAATCATTTCAAAGTCATAGTTATTCTGAACAGCTCTTTATTGATTCTTCTCATCTTTCCATATTTTAACTTACCTCAGACCCTTGAGAAATATGACTTCGGCCTGGCTGATTCTGAAGACAAACAGCATCTCTCTCTGGCATACAATCCCCTGCACTGTCATCCTGTTGTGATTCAACCATTTCCATGGTCATCTGTCTAAAAGTAAGCACATGCACATCTAAATAATGCAGTACAGGGAGGTATATCAGATACACAGGGAGAAAAAAGCAACTCCAGACCATTTTATACTTGGAGCAGACAACTAACAACTTCACAGAAAATAAAGATTTCTTTCAAAACTCCAGATTAATTGAAGTCCTTTCTTCCTGTTCCCCTGTATTAAAATATTCATTCATATAGCCAGGAGCCCTAAAACAAGAACTTTGGAAAGCTGCAAGGAGAGGCAGTACTGGAAATGGTGCTCAGGAGAGGGACAAGCACAGAGGCCTAGGCTCCCCTGTAGCGAGTGCTCCGGAGAAGCCTCAACAGCACTGCTCGCAGAAGGTGCCTTGTGCCTCACATCTCTCAGTGGCCAAAGTTCCAGTTGCCCAGCAGCCATGTGCTGCTATGGCTCTCTCAAACCTTTCAAGATATCAAATCTCAACTGGGATCTACACTTGAATTGCCTGTAACTACTTGCAGCTTAAGACACACGATTCTTCCCATTTTGCAGCTTTAGAAGAAAGGTAAATTGCATAGAACAGTAAGCAATTCATTGACCCTCGATTTAAAGTATGAGTTAAAATGCCACACAGAAAGCTTCCAAATATATCTGCTATATAAAAATGCAATTACCTGGCAGTTGCTTTTCTGTATTTCTTGGCATATTTAGTCATACCGGAAGTTGTGAGTTTTAAAACAAGAGCTTGGTTCTCTTCGGCTCCCTCTCTCTCCTACCAAAGCCTGCACTGAAGGTGCAACATTGAACAAGTGATGTCACAAACATTGCCACAGCAACAGGTCAGTTTACAAACAGAAAAGAGACAGAATAGGGTCAAGCACAGAACCCTGCAGCATGCTCTCACCTACGCCTACTTAAACAAGAAACTGAGGCCGCAAAAGGAAGATGCTATAGTTGTGGGATTTAAGAGGCAGCAAATCTTGTTTCCTCTCTGTTGGTTACTGTAAGTCAGGGATGGCAAGCCCATCTGAACTCAAAGTTCAACTGTTTTAACCGGCTGACAGTTACTGCAGTTTGTGCTCAGATCTTACACCAAGAGATGGAAGAGACTGGGATGGAAGTCTCCTATGTGGCTGACTCCAAGTCCCACATGTTAAAAGTTAACTACATTAAAACCAATTAAATGTAAACCCAACTCCATTTGCTGCACTATTTTACAGAATATTCCACAATTTTTGAGAATAAATAATTCTCTTTACATTGCCCTTTTTGCATAGAATAAAGGCATGAAAATACAAAAAGGAATGCAGTCAAAAGATGCAGAGAAGCATATTTCAAGCTTATATTCCTCCAACAGTATTCTGCTGACCAGATTTAACAGTACTACAGCTAGTGGCAGCCAAGCTGTACACATTCAAGAATTTATGGGTTAACATTAGTGTTTCTGCCAAAAGAAGTTACACACTCTATGCCAGTATCAATTCAGCTTAGATTCAGGAGACATTTTACACCTAAAATCTTTCTACATTCCTGTCTTTTTCGTTACTAGTTATTATCTTTTTCTCTAGATACAATCTAATTAAAGATCTACTGAAATTCACCAAAGTTGAACAACTCTGGGGAGAATGCTTTCACCAAGCTTTCCACCATTATTTTCCATAACAAAATGTTTATCTTATTAAATCATTCCAGTTTTATGTATAACAATAATAAAGTAGAAAAAAAAAATGTTCCTCCTTAGTAAGCTAGGACCATCCAGAGTTTCAAACATGAAAGCTCCATCTGATTCATGTACAAATGCCTCCATAAGCTTCACAACATCTCCCACACCGAGGAAAATTAAATCATGCATAGGTATTGGCAAAATATTAATTGCAAAATCTCTCTTCCTAAACGCAAGACTATAGTCAGAATTAACTCACTTTATACAGGCCCTGAAGTATTTTCTTAACCAAAGCCATCTGTCATAGACAACCTACTGTTAGGGAAAAACGAAAAAAAACCACCACAAGTGCTTTTATTCCCATTGACTGCACTGCACAGAAATTTTACATAGAAAGAGTGCCATTTTTTATGTCTAAAAATAAATAAAAATAGGGTTTAGTTTCTAAATTTTAGCATAATTCCTCACTGATTGCAGTGCACTATTAAAGAAAAAGAAATTAATTTTCACTACATTGATTATCAGGATATTCCTTTCCAAGTCTTTTCATCTGCTGTGATTCAATAACAGAGAGTTATTTAATAACTATAAAAAGAGCATCAGTGTAGCAGAAATAAAAAGTTATTCCTAATATTTTAAAAAATACGGTAAAAAGGACTGTATTTTTTTAGATTATATTAAATTAGAAAAACAACAGCAAGGGTTATACATGCCAGTGAAATGACAAATATAATTAGGACTTCTGACATACATGAAAAACTCAAGAATTTAAATGGAATTTCCATTTATAATTTTATAATTTCTCACTCTTAAATGATTCCCTGTTTTAAATCTTAGGCAAAGTGGAGTAAATTCTGAAAATTTGTATACTGTTTTTAATTAGCACTTTTTCTTTTTAGTGCCAGAAAATGCAACTGTTGCCCTAGAACACAGCAAAATACTCTTTCTAGACAAAATATACATCTTTTTGACAATGTGGTAAGTCTAGTATGCTTGTAAACAGAGACTCCACTAAAAATGCTGTCCAAACATGAAGATCTAACAATAGGCTATAAAACCAAAACAAAAATAACAAAGGGCATAAGTGATTTTAAAGCAGTTATCTAGTTATACAACTTCAATGAGAAAGATGACTACGGACAACATGTAGCACATCTCTTCAGTGAGGAAACAGAAACATGGAAATGGTTTCCAGTGAAGAAACAGGGGATTACTGCCCCTGGAGGTGAGGCCAACCGAAGTCATTTGAGCCCACAGGCCTGGAAGCAGTGCAGCTACACGGAGCCGTGTCACTTCACGTGGGCCTGTGCACAGCTCAGGACCAAGCATGCTGAGAAACTCCGGAGTTGCATGGTCCAGGTTATCATTGTGTTCAGTGCACTCTTATAAACTCTCAGATTCCTGTAACCTAAGCTGTACAGGTTTTGCATCTCCTGCATTATCTCATAAATAATTTCACTAAATATACCAAACTGTTTTTAATAAGCAGTACAGAAAAATACAGAGCAAGATTGTAACTATGTTTGTGGTTTTGTGGGTTTTTTTGGTTTTTTTTTCTTTTGGTTTGTTTTTTTTTTCTAAAACACCAGTAATACGGACTGCGGTAAGAAACAGTTATTAATCTGATTCAGAAATTACCAAAATAAAGTTTCTGCATGTATCACACTAAAAAAGTCTACACTGCAACTGAATTGTTACATTTATTGTTTTTAACTTGGGAAAAAAAAAAAAAGCATATATTTTGGCAATCACTTAAAATATTTTATAAAAGTGTATTAGTGGTATATATCACACTTTAAAGTTTATGTTACCTTCCTCCTGTTTTCAAGGAAAACCAAGCAAACAGTTACAAGGTATATGCTCTTAGGTCCTATTCAGAATTATATAATGTTTTCTTCACTGTATGATTAATTATATACAAGCTTTAGCCCTACATTCAGTATTAATAGTCATTTCTTACATTTTGTACCTTGGTTGCACAGCAATTTTAAGTATTAGTCAGGATTTTTAATTTAATGAGTTATGTCTCTCCCCTCCCGTAAAAATGGGGCAAAGGAATGGCCTTCCAAAATGCAGGCAGACGCCTGCTTCCTCCTAAAAAGTAGCAAACCTTCAAGACTAGGCAGAAGGTTTAACTGTTAACTAGCTAGTAACATTCCAATACATATTAGCATATGTTTACTACAGTAGAAGATACAGTAGGTCAGTAGCAGGTAAACACCGATTATGGAGATATATAGTGCACATTGAAAGCTTCTTCAGCTGATAGCAGCAGCTGAAGAAACATTTGTCCTGACAGGACAAAACTGACAGGCAGCGCCAGCTAAAGGAAAATGTTGCCCAAGTGACCTAGAAAATGGAAACTGACTTACAGCTAAAGGTGCAAACCTTTTATGCTTCTGTCCATAGATAAAAGCTGAAGAACAGCATCTTTATCAAGGTGTGTTCTTGTGCAATAAAAAAAAGAACACAAAAAATCCCTTCAGTCTCCCCCAGTACTCTCTCTGTTTTACAATTACATCATTGAATCTTAATGCAAATAATACCTACTGGTGAAATTGGGCTACATAAGCAAACCAGCATAACATTTTGCAAAACTGAAAATGTGCAACTGTCTAATTAAATACCCAGAGACATTTTAAAGACGGCATCTTTATTTCAACAACACTTTATACATGAGAGACTGTTTACAAAGGTAGCTTATTACAAAAAACATTGTAAGGGGCTATGGAATACATTTCAATCCCTGCTCCAGATCTCTTTGTAGGCTTTTATTCACAGGGAAGTTACTAGAGAGCAATGATGCGAATTTACAAACACCTATTTTGCACTTATTGATGACCCAATGGTGTGAAAACTCAGAATGTGCTACTTTCAGAAGATTGTTGTGTTTTCAAGTACGAAGCCAGTTATATTTCACTACACTGCTTCGCAAAGCACACTGGCTGGTAAGGTGGTCACAGCATTCAGCCAGATTAAAATGAGCAACAGCACAACAGACCTAATTCTTAAAGTGTAATCTTTCTGTTATCAGTATCAGCAGAGCACGAAGTTTCTTGTGTGTCCTAAATTCTAATGTGTTTCCTCATTTTCTTCCCACTCTTTTTCTTCTGAAACTATCTTCACCCTTAAAAATTTTAAACCCAAGCCTGAGATTACGGTAAGTACAAGCATGCTACCTCTCACTTTGCATCTGCCACCTCAATAGCACAGACAAGGCAGCGCTGAGTCTGCTGTGAAGAAGATGAATGACCCTCATTTAGAAGAGTCCAACCAGTCCCTGAATAAGCAAAAGCATGATTTAGGCACCAGTACCTGTGGAATCTTGTTAACATGCAGCTCCACTCCACACCAAGGAAGATGCTGACATGACAGTGGTGGATTCAGACAGAGCCCTCAAACCTTTAGAAGGACCTAGATCTCACGAAGCCCACTGTGACCATCTCCCACCCGTTTTCCTGCCCCAGCTTGGGGAACCCTACGGGAAAGGATGTAAAGAGGCCTACTGAGTTAAGAGAACGCCCCTAGGCACCATGCCTCACCCCGCACCGGCCAGTACTGCCCCCTCCGCCGGGGCACCGGCTGTCTGACCACAGCGGGAAGGCTCACTGCCAGGTCCCCTAACCTCGCCGGACTACCGACAGGCGAACCGAACCGCTCTCCCTCCCAAGCCTCGCTCCGGAGAAAGGGCCCGAGCCGCAGCTTGCCGGCTCTCGGGCTGTAACGGAGCAGGAGGCTCCACACGTCCCCTTCCCGAGCTTCTCACGTCTCGGGGCCGCCAAGCAAAGCAGCCGAGCCGAGCCGAGCAAGGTGAGCGAGCGAGGAAGGAGAGCCCTCCCCGAGAGCGGCGCGCTCCCGGCCGTGGCGGGGACGCGCCTCCGCCCCGTCCTGCGCGCTCCCGGCGGCAGGGGCTGAGCCCGGCGGCACGGCACAGCGCCCCCCTACCCGCCCTTGCCCTGCACGGCCCTCCGCGC